>CM076583.1:1067523048-1068185749 GCA_034641835.2 Pinus albicaulis
ACTTCTTCCTTAAATTCCACCAGCAAAATGCGTCCTTTGATATGCTCTTGACCTCTGCAATGGAGGCGGTAAATTATGAGGCCTCTTTATCATCTGGAAACCTGCGAAACCCACAAAACATTAGAGAAACCAGACTCGGAGGCAAGGAGCATGGAGGTGGAGATGGTAAAGACGTCGTGGACATGAACTGATGACAAGAACACGAAGGGTGGCGGAGGAAACACAATGAGGGCTTTGGCAAATAGACGAAATGCGGATTTTCTACGTAACACAGTTTGGAAGTGGTGACTGAAGAACGATGAATGCAAATAAAAACACATATAAACACATATATATATATACTTATGGCGTGGAGGAATGTTACGGATGCGCGAGATGAGGACACATGGATGTACGATGGACAGGTGGGGAACTGACGTGGCAGTGGAGTCAACGGACAGGGAGACTGATCCCAGGGCCGTAGGATCCTAAACACAGATCAACAGCTGGGAGGTGACGAGAGCGGCACAATGGTGGGCCACAGGGCATGCCGGACATGAGTTAACGGGCGAGCGACTTCAAAGAATATCTGCCGTCGGATTGAGGCCAGCAGATCCGACGGCTCAAATGGATTCCGCTACCCGACGATTGTACAAACTTTAACGCGCGGGAAGGTGGTTTTAAAACATCGTACAAAAGACGCGTGGCATGTTTTAAATGGAATCACTGGCATTTGGTTTGAAACCACCGGTTCGGTGAAAGTGGTGCGGGATTTACCACCGGTTTTCTGCGCGCGGGGCCCTCCACATAGAACGATCGCCGCTCCGTTGATTGAACCCGATCGGACGACCACCAGTGCGCCCGAAACATAAAACAATACGCTCCTTTTCCTCCCGGCCGGTGATTTCACGCTCGGGTCATATGGTAGCCAAAGCACGGGGGGCTAAGGTCTTAGGACTGGGCCCGATAAATTTAAATTATGGGTTTTTAACCTTTGTAGAGTGGATTTTCGGGCGGAAACGGTAATATCAAACAGGAGCATGAGGTTTTAGGCCACGGTGGAGCTTTGAAATGGATTCGAATGAGGCAGCGAACCAAAATTCATAGGCATGGGTAGATATATACATGAATCATTGGACTTAATATCGCCTCTTAATTTCATTTTGTGCAGCAATCCCAAACGATCCAAAGAAATATTACTATGAGTGCTATTAAACACAATAAGAGAATCCTAAATTGTATTCCAAGTCATACATAACCAAAACTTTCTCAAACTTGTAGACTTAATATCAATGGTACAACACCATAGACACAAATAATTAGTGCAAATGTGAAGGGAAATGCCCCAATCAACATTGGCCTGATTAATGTTGTAATTCAAATTTTCGATATCCTTTCAAAATAAACACATATCACCAATATGAGAGTCACATAAATCATCATTGCCATTTGTTTCCCTATCTTGGTTGAATATATCAATGCTTGTACAAATAATATCTCAATTTTTCCTCCCATTCCTACAATGTTATGGAAAAAACACGCCTCTTCCAATTAATCTAAAGATAATCAATCCCACCATGATGATACATGGATATATACGTCGACTAATATAAGCTCTCTTCAACTTTATTTGAACACAATTATATCACTAGTCTAGGATTCACTTAATGTGCCCTTTAGTCTCACATTTTTTGTGTGTGATGAATCCCTTGTGATACATGTGGTTTCAAATGTGGTTGTGGGTTATAAATATTGTTTGCAATCTCAAACCATACTATTATGAAGCACATTTCAGTGATGAATTAAATGACCACATTGTTGTTGTAGAAAGTTTATGCCATGACAAAACACACACACAGTTTAGCCAAGTATTACATTTTCTTTGCATAATTGTAATAGTCTAATCCTGATGATCAACCATTGGTATATTCTCTTTGCATATCATAGAAACGATAGCCATTTTGATGTTACTATTCTCATACCACCAGGAATGGTTTTTCGTAACACCACAAGTCCATGCACTGATAGACTTATTCACAACATGCTAGTATACCCACACTGTCATGTTCATGGAAATTATGTAAGGTCTAAAAAGTCTTTCATGTAGTGGGTGACAACTCCAATTTGAAAATACAATGGCTCATTGAAGAGAAGTACTTTTCCACATGTATGTTGCTTCTCCTTGTTACAAGTCTGCCACACTGGCTCAATATTCATGCTATCAACTTTGAAATTAAAATAAACAACAATCTAACACCTTCATGCAATGTTACAAATCATGGCTCTATCCCCTCAACCTCTCTCTGATACCAAAAATAATGTAGAAAAACTACTAAAAACCTTAAAACACCAATCATTAGTTCTATAAAGCATCAATCCTTAGTGTGCAACTATTATTCAAGTTTCTCAAATGAAAAACACTAAGTATTTTGAATTTCTTTTGATAAAGCATTTGGACAACTGTTCAAAAACCAAAGAATGATTTCCAACAAATGTTGTGCATTGTTGCTTTAATAGATTAATTTATTGCTTCAACATTGGTTTGATTCACACCTCTATTCAATTCATAACACATTTTCCCATTCTTTAATCTTTGGAAAATTTGTTTGCATATGGTTAACTAATTTAGATGTATATGAAAGCGCAAATATAGTGTATCCAAAGAGTTTCTCAACGAGAAATTATAGAAACTTACTTTTCATATATTGTGTATGGCTAGCTATAGCCACAAGCTTCATATAACTACCTTTTGAAATGGTTCCAATGGCTGACTTGAAGTGGTTGTGTACGAGAGTATTAACCCACATTTTCACAACAATTTTCATTTTTTAATGAGCTCATGTAAGGCATAATAATGACAACAAGGCAACGTTCTATTATTTCATTCTCATATGATTTTTTATACCATTGTTGCAGGTAGAAACACTTAGTCATTTTCCCAAAATTTCATGTAGAATGCATATGTCAAAGGTAAACGTATATATTAATTCAAGTCCATTTTACAACGACTCTTCTTGTTGCAAGAGATTTTTCTTTATGGTAAGTTAATTTACTAAAAAAGAATCCTACATATCACCTTTTTCCCAAACACATTGTCGCTCACTAACACTACTATCAACTCTAGATTTGGGCATTAATTAGGAGGATCTTAGTGTGAAAAAAAAAACCACCAATAGTTAACCCACTGCAACTTCATTACCCACTTGATCTGAATGGAAAATGGCATCAACCCATGGTATTCATCTACCCATGTTATCCATTCACCCATGGTATTGTAAATGGCATCGACCCATGGCATTCATCCACCAATGATATTTATTCGCCCATGGTATTGTAAGTGACCCATGGTATGCATCTACCCATGGTATTCATCCACACATGGGATTTACCCATGGTATTGTAAGTGGTATCTACCCATGGTATTTGCCCATGGTATCCACCTATGGTATTCTATCTAAAAAAAAGGCTATAAATAACAAGCCTCACTTTGTAAAAGGACAAATTGTTTGCCACAATGTAGCTTTTACAGTTATTCTCTGTTTTAATAAAACAAGTTTCTTTGTGGTTTTATTTTCTTTGTGTTCTCTCTTTTTTTTTTGGCATTCTAATTTTGCAGATTTTTCCAGATCCATTTCAATTTTCTTAGATCAGCTTCTACAGGTATTGTCTCAGTTGTAGCGTGAATCTGAGAGTCTAGAGTCTCCAAATAGTGGTTTCAAATACATGAGAAGATGTAGAATGATCATTCCATTTCCAAAAACAGGTTATAATAAATGTTCCGAGTTATATTGACCGAGTTATGCTCATTTTAAATCTGGAGCAGCATTCGGAGTGGGTTCCCTTTGGAGACGTGCCCTCCCACCCCGCTTTAGTAGGCACCTGCTTCGCATTTATCAATTTCAACATAGCAGCATTCGGCTTGGGTTATTTGGAGACGTGCCCTCCCACCCCAAGCTATGTAGGCACCTGCTACTTCATCAACAATCAGCATCACGGTTATGGGTCAATCACACAAAATATTTTTAATCGAAGTCCATTTGCTAGGCCACACACTGTTAGTCACACAGTTGGTCGCAAGCATTACAGGGTATCTCTATCCTCGGATCTTCGTTTTTCATGGTTTTGGTTCATCCACAAACCCACACTTCATCGAAGTCCATTTGCTAGGTCGCGCAATGTCAATATCACAGTTGGTCACAAACATTACAGGGTATCTCTATCCTCGGATCTTCGTTCATCACAGTTATGGGTTAACTACACAAAACCCTTCTCTTCAGTGGCTCTTCATATTCAAAAAATTCTTCTCAGGAGGGAACTTCACGCAATGGGGACCATTGCTTCTTAAGGAGGGAGGAATAATCCAAATGGAAAATGGCATCAACCCATGGTATTCATCTACCCATGTTATCCATTCACCCATGGAATTTACCCATGGTATTGTAAATGGCATCGACCCATGGTATTCATCCACCAATGATATTTATTCGCCCATGCTATTGTAAGTGACCCATGGTATGCATTCACCCATGGTATTCATCCACACATGGAATTTACCCATGGTATTGTAAGTGGTATCTACCCATGGTATTGGCCCATGGTATCCACCTATGGTATTATATCTCAAAAAAGGCTATAAATAACAAGTCTCACTTTGTAAAAGGACAGATTGTCTGCCACAATGTAGCTTCTACAGTTATTCTCTATTTTAATAAAACAAGTTTCTTTGTGGTTTTATTTTCTTTGTGTTCTCTCCTTTTTTTCTGGCATTCTAATTTTGCAGATTTTGCCAGATCCATTTCAATTTTCTTAGATCTTGGGGGCCTCCCCCCCAAGATCTGGATCAGTGTTATCAGATCCAGGTTATGAATCCATGGGAATGAGGGTGTGAAGCATATTTTAGTTTCAATTTTTTGCAACAATCTTCAGCAAACTCCATGAATTTTTTGGGCAGCGAGTTTTTAGATCAGATTTAAAAATTTTCGTGAAAACTTTACAAAATATAAGACTACATCTGGATTCCTTGCAAAAAAAACACCTAAATTAAAAAAAAAAAGTCGGCCGAATTGGAGTTCGGATGAGGGAGATATCGCTGATTCTAAATCAGCAATATTACGGAAAATGTTCCGACGACAATTCATGGACGACGACTCTCCTATCATTTTTTTTTTCAGCTTTCATTGCGAAATTTTAGAGAAATGGCTATAGATCTGAGCTCCCCTTGAAAAATCACCCAATTTCAAAAAAAAAATCGGTCGAATCGGAGTCCGGATGTGGGAGTTATCGTTGATTTAAAATCAATTATTTTTTTCAGAAATTTTGTGACGGCGAGACAGTTCTAGCACGAATCTGAGAGTCTAGAGTCTCCAAATAGTGGTTTCAAACACATGATAAGATGAAAAATGATCATTCCATTTCCAAAAACAGGTTATAATAAATGTTCCGAGTTATATTGACTGAGTTATGCTCATTTTAAATCTGGAGCAGCATTCGGAGTGGGTTCCCTTTGGAGACGTGCCCTCTCACCCCGCTTTAGTAGGCACCTGCTTCACATTTTTCAGTTTCAACATAGCAGCATTCGGCTTGGGTTATTTGGAGACGTGCCCTCCCACCCCAAGCTATGTAGGCACCTACTACTTCATCAACAATCAACATCACGGTTATGGGTCAATCACACAAAATATTTTTAATCGAAGTCCATTTGCTAAGCCACACACTATTAGTCACACAGTTGGTCATAATCATTACAGGGTATCTCTATTCTTGGATCTTCGTTTGTCATGGTTTTGGTTCATCCACAAACTCACACTTCATCGAAGTCCATTTGCTAGGCCGCACAATGTCAATATCACAGTTGGTCACAAGCATTACAGGGTATCTCTATCCTCGGATCTTCGTTCATCACGGTTATGGGTTAACTACACAAAACCCTTCTCTTCAGTGGCTCTTCATATTCAAAAGATGCTTCTCAGGAGGGAACTTCACGCAATGGGGACCATTGCTTCTTAAGGAGGGAGGAATGATCCAAATGGAAAATGGCATCAACCTATGGTATTCATCTACCCATGTTATCCATTCACCCATGGAATTTACCCATGGTATTGTAAATGGCATCGACCCATGGTATTCATCCACCAATGATATTTATTCGCCCATGTTATTGTAAGTGACCCATGGTATGCATTCACCCATGGTATTCATCCACACATGGGATTTACCCATGGTATTGGCCCATGGTATCCACCTATGGTATTATATCTCAAAAAAAGGCTTTAAATAACAAGTATCATTTTGTAAAAGGACAGATTGTCTGCCACAATGTAGCTTCTACAGTTATTCTCTGTTTTAATAAAACAAGTTTCTTTGTGGTTTTATTTTCTTTGTGTTCTCTCCTTTTTTTCTGGCATTCTAATTTTGCAGATTTTGCCAGATCCATTTCAATTTTCTTAGATCTTGGGGGCCTCCCCCCCAAGATCTGGATAAGTGGTATCAGATTTAGGTTATGAATCCATGGGAATGAGGGTGTGAAGCATATTTTAGTTTCAATTTTTTGCAACAATCTTCAGCAAACTCCATGAATTTTTTGGGCGGCGAGTTTTTAGACCAGATTTGAAAATTTTCGTGAAAAATTTACAAAATATAAGACTACATCTAGATTCCTTGCCAAAAAACACCCAAATTCAAAAAAAAATCTGCCGAATTGGAGTTCGGATGAGGGAGATATCGCTGATTCTAAATCAACAATATTACGGAAAATGTTCCGACAACAATTCGTGGACGGCGACTCTCCTATCATTTTTTTTCAGTTTTCATTGTGAAATTTCAGAGAAATGGCAATAGATCTGAGCTCCCCTTGAAAAATCACCCAATTTCAAAAACAAAATCGGTCGAATCGGAGTCCGGATGTGGGAGTTATCGTTGATTTAAAATCAACTATTTTTTTCAGAAATTTTGTGACAGTGAGACAGTTCTAGCACGAATCTGAGAGTCTAGAGTCTCCAAATAGTGGTTTCAAACACATGAGAAGATGCAGAATGATCATTTCATTTCCAAAAACAGGTTATAATAAATGTTCCAAGTTATATTGACCGATTTATGCTCATTTTAAATCTGGAGCAACATTCGGAGTGGGTTCCCTTTGGAGACGTGCCCTCCCACCCCGCTTTAGTAGGCACCTGCTTCACATTTATCAGTTTCAACATAGCAGCATTCGGCTTGGGTTATTTGGAGACATGCCCTCCCACCCCAAGCTATGTAGGCACCTGCTACTTCATCAACAATCAGCATCACGGTTATGGGTCAATCACACAAAATATTTTTAATCAAAGTCCATTTGCTAGGCCACACACTGTTAGTCACACAGTTGGTCACAAGCATTATAGGGTACCTCTATCATCGGATCTTCGTTTGTCATGGTTTTGGTTCATCCACAAACCCACACTTCATCGAAGTCCATTTGCTAGGCCGCACAATGTCAATATAACAGTTGGTCACAAGCATTACAGGGTATCTCTATCCTCGGATCTTCATTCATCATGGTTATGGGTTAACTACACAAAACCCTTCTCTTCAGTGGCTCTTCATATTCAAAAAATGCTTCTCAGGAGGGAACTTCACGCAATGGGGACCATTGCTTCTTAAGGAGGGAGGAATGATCCAAATGGAAAATGGCATCAACCCATGGTATTCATCTACCCATGTTATCCATTCACCCATGGAATTTACCCATGGTATTGTAAATGGCATCGACCCATGGTATTCATCCACCAATGATATTTATTCGCCCATGTTATTGTAAGTGACCCATGGTATGCATTCACCCATGGTATTCTCCACACATGGGATTTACCCATGGTATTGTAAGTGGTATCTACCCATGGTATTGGCCCATGGTATCCACCTATGGTATTATATCTCAAAAAAAGGCTATAAAAACAAGTCTCACTTTGTAAAAGGACAGATTTTCTGCCACAATGTAGCTTCTATAGTTATTCTCTGTTTTAATAAAACAAGTTTCTTTGTGGTTTTATTTTCTTTGTGCTCTTTCCTTTTTTTCTGGCATTCTAATTATGCAGATTTTGCTAGATCCATTTCAATTTTATTAGATCTTGGGGGCCTCCCCCCCAAGATCTGGATCAGTGGTATCAGATTCAGGTTATGAATCCATGGGAATGAGGGTGTGAAGCATATTTTAGTTTCAATTTTTTGCAACAATCTTCAGCAAACTCCATGAATTTTTTGGGCGGCAAGTTTTTAGATCAGATTTGAAAATTTTAGTGAAAAATTTACAAAATATAAGACTAAATCTGGATTCCTTGCAAAAAAAACACCCAAATTCAAAAAAAAAATCGGCCGAATTGGAGTTCGGATGAGGGAGATATCGCTGATTCTAAATCAGCAATATTACGGAAAATGTTCCGACGACAATTCGTGGATGGCGGCTCTCCTATCATTTTTCCAGTTTTCATTGCGAAATTTTATAGAAATGGCAATAGATCTGAGCTCCCCTTGAAAAATCACCCAATTTCAAAAAAAAAATCGGTCGAATCGGAGTCCGGATGTGGGAGTTATCGTTGATTTAAAATCAACTATTTTTTTCAGAAATTTTGTGACGGCGAGACAGTTCTAGCGCGAATCTGAGAGTCTGGAGTCTCCAAATAGTGGTGTCAAACACATGAGAAGATGCAGAATGATCATTCCATTTCCAAAAACAGGTTTAATAAATATTCCGAGTTATATTGACCAAGTTATGCTCATTTTAAATCTGGAGCAACATTCGAAGCAAGTTCCCTTTGGAGACGTGCCCTCCCACCCCGCTTTAGTAGGCACCTGCTTCACATTTATCAGTTTCAACATAGCAGCATTCGGCTTGGATTATTTGGGGATGTGCCCTCCCACCCCAAGTTATGTAGGCACCTGCTACTTCATCAACAATCAACATCACAGTTATGGGTCAATCACACAAAATATTTTTAATTGAAGTCCATTTGCTAGGCCACACACTGTTAGTCACACAGTTGGTCACAAGCATTACAGGGTATATCTATCCTCAGATCTTCGTTTGTCATGGTTTTGGTTCATCCACAAATCCACACTTCATCAAAGTCCATTTGCTAGGCCGCACAATGTCAATATCACAGTTGGTCACAAGCATTACAGGGTATCTCTATCCTCGGATCTTCGTTCATCACGGTTATGGGTTAACTACACAAAACCCTTCTCTTCAGTGGCTCTTCATATTCAAAAAATGCTTCTCAGGAGGGAACTTCATGCAATGGGGACCATTACTTCTTAAGTTGGGAGGAATGATCCGAATGGAAAATGACATCAACCCATGGTATTCATCTACCCATGTTATCCATTCACCCATGGAATTTACCCATGGTATTGTAAATGGCATCGACCCATGGTATTCATCCACCAATGATATTTATTCACCCATGGTATTGTAAGTGACCCATGGTATGCATCCACCCATGGTATTCACCCACACATGGGATTTACCCATGGTATTGTAAGTGGTATCTACCCATGGTATTGGCCCATGGTATCCACCTATGGTATTCTACCTCAAAAAAATGCTATAAATAACAAGCCTCACTTTGTAAAAGGACAGATTGTCTGCCACAATGTAGCTTCTACAGTTATTCTCTGTTTTAATAAAACAAGTTTCTTTCTGGTTTTATTTTCTTTGTGTTCTCTCCTTTTTTCTGGCATTCTAATTTTGCAGATTTTGCCAGATCCATTTCAATTTTTTTAGATCTTGGGGGCCTCCCCCCCAAGATCTGGATCACCACTCCAATCACTTTTGACAACCAACTAATACGACACTATTACAACTAACAAGAAGTTCTTTTTGAAGGTAATTTACAATTCAAGAACAAACATGGAAGAGATATCTCTAAAATGTCTCCAATTGGATGAAGGATGACTTCATTCTAGAGATAAAGGGAAAATTTTGCCCATAGAAAAAGCCCTTTGATTATTTTTTCATTATTGTAGGTTACCATTTTCTTAAAATAGAGCACTTATTACATCATTTCTGTGGCGTGATTTCTAGAGACCATTATTCCTAAAAAAAAATAATGTATTATTTTTATTATTCTTGGACACCATCGTTTTCTTAAAAAAATTCCTTTTCTTTCTCAAAAACAGAGCATAACGGTAGATTATATTATCTAAAAAATATATCATTATTGTAATCATATTGTCTCATAAAAGAAGCATGCCTCATTAAGGTTTAGCCTTGAAAATAAGCCTTCTCATGTCACAAATTTATCACATTTTTAATACCTTCTTGAGTGAAATTTATTCTTGTTTATCAAACTTAGGATATCCATGCTACTTTTCCTCCCCACAAATGTGTATGATATATAAGGGAGACTAGGGTTTTGAATGTGGAATGTTCAATTTTTATAGATCTAGGTTACGAGTGTAAGATATTCAAGTGAGGACGGGTTTGTAGAGTACGAAAAAGAAAAGGTTATAATGGAGGATCATAGAATAACATGTGAGTAGGATGTAGTATTGGCTTCCAAAGTGTGAAAATTTTGAGGTTTACAACCATCAAAATTTTGGAAATAATGGAACACAAAAGGTATTTTTATCATCATTTTTTTAAATGAAATTTTTTAACAAAATTTGTAAGCATTAAAAATTAAACCTTATTAACATGGATTACAATGGTAATGATCATACATGTACTTTTTAATTCTCTCCACATGAAGTACTATTTTTTTGTTGGTGTCATTTCTTGTCTTTAGTAGGTGATCTTCTCTTCTTTTAGAGATTTTAATAATTTCGATGTCTTAAGTAGGCTTCCACTTTTCAAAAATTCCTTAATTCCTTAGAGGTGGATATAATGTTGATAGTGCCTCTATATTAGAATGAGGTTAGAGATTTTGGAAGTAAATATAGTACTTCATGCTCATCTTTATACAACATTCTCTAAATTTACTTGCAAGAAATAAATAGGACATGCTCAATCTTTGCAAATATTCTCTTTTATACCAATACCTAGTCTTCATAAAAATGTCAATCACCTGGCAAATTTTTTTCTTGAGAAATTTTGTTGGCCAACTTTTTGGTTTTCCAACAAAAAATAAAGTTAATATTGTGCTAGAAACCTGGCTTTTCACAACCAAACTCAATATTTTTATTCTTTTTCTTTTTTCATATATTTTTCTTTTTTAAGGATGGAAGAGGGGGTGAATAGAGTAAGAAATTATGGTAAGTTTATTAAAAGTAAATAGGTTGAAGTCATGATCTAGTAGTAATATGGATGAATAGTGTCGGGTTTCTTTTTTGATACTTATAAGGCCCTAATTGACCTCCATTTTTTACTTATTTTGCCTTGAATATATCTAATATTCGCCTATTTTCTTCAAATATATGGCCTTTTAGCCTTCTAATGTCTATATGAGGTAATATATATTTCAAAACACAATTTCTATGTTTTCTTATAGTAAAAATAATGTTATTTTATCTTTTACTTTCTAATTCCTCGAGTTGGCCACAATAGATATTTGGATCTCCACTCTTATTCATCTGCTACTCATTCAGCATTCAGATGCTCGAGCAATTCAACATTTCAGTACTCATGTAGTTTAGTGATCCAGTACTTATGTTCTTATTTGTCCGACCTCTTAAACAATAGACACTTGGGTCTTCGTCAAACACTTGTGCACCCATCCGACACTTGACCAAGATCCATGTTCATAGCTACCACACTCACCACATGCGTGCACCCATCCGACACATAACTAGTGGCCCGAGCTCTTACCTATCATGCTCATGATATTGTTCGATTCCAGTACCAGTTGTTCCTCTGTTAGATTTCGACACCAGTTGTTCTACCATTTAATTCTGGTACCCATGTTATATTATTTTGTTCTAGCACCATTGTTCCTCTGTTCGAGTCCGGTACCATTTGTTCCTTTGTTCTATTCTCGTACCCATATTCCACTGTTATATTCTAGTACCTGTATTTTATTGTTCTGTTCTGGTACCATCGTTCTAATGTTTGATTGTGGTACTAGACTTCATCTCTAGACTTAGTAATTAAACAAACAATCTTTGATGGAACCAAGAGAGTTGTTGAATACATCTCCTTTACATAGAAAACTGAGATTTGCTTATTCCTCATGCACTTTGTGTCATGAGGATGAAGCCTAATATTTCCATTAAAGTTCAACTATAAATATTTGATGTTATCTCATGTAAATTTGGTTATAACGACCACTTCTCTATAAGAGAGGGTTTGTAGATGATAACCAGTTAACGAGAGTGAGAAACAAGTTGAATAGGCACAGAGAAAATTGGCATTAAGATTTTACACAGTACTGTTATGCCATCGAATAATTGAGTTTTGTAATCTTTCTCTTTGAATTAATGAAATGAGCAACAATTTATGAGTTCAATTTGTTAATCAATCTCTTAGTTCTATGAGTTTTTAAGTTTTCCTTGGTAGCTCGAAAGGGGCTCACCGAAGCCATCAAGGCAAGTTCCCTTTCAAGTTATTATTTAGTGTGAGAATGTTTTAGTGTTTGATACAATTTCAATTTTATTTTATGAGTGTCAATTCCTTTATTTTTTATGAATGAAAATTTTACTTCTTAAAGTTACACATTTAATTGCTAGTTGCTATCTTAAAGAGAAGGAAGACCAAGATCAAAGATCTCACCATTCATATACATGTGCTGATTGTGAAGAATCTCATCATAAATTTCTTGTACTAGTTCTGGTTACCTTAGTTAATGTTTGAATGTAATAAATTGATTTCAGTATAATGATTGAGATTAATAGCTACATGAAACAGATTTAAATTCGATATTTCAATTTCATGAGCTTGTAAATGGATAAATTGGTTACCTGAGCAAGAGAGTTTATAGTTTTGTCATATATTTGTGAGATTCCTCTCTTTTGATTGTGTGATGAAGTTAGATTGGAATTCGTAGAATGAAGTTCTAGTTTTAGAGTACTCCCTAGATAGACTATACTCAGCAGGCATAGGATCTTATCTATTATCGGCACATATAGTGCATCAACTCTAGTGATTACGATTCCCTGTATATATATATATATATATATATTATTCATATAATTGCACCAATAAGTAGATAAAAGGTATGGGCTTAAACATATATGATTGTGAAACTTATAGTACAATAGGGTTGGTGAATGACATTATGAATCGTGGGGCTTCTAAGAGGATTCCTTGACAGTAGATGTGACTTGGAATGATAGGGAACATAATTCTTCTTTTGAGGGTTTAATTCATGTCATTTTCCTTGATCTCGATCCATATTTAAGAATTTTAGGGTTTTTGATGTTATTGGTTAGTATTTGAAAGCAATCTCTAAGGATTTTGAGCTTCTTTGATGAACTCAACATCAAATAATGTTTCACTTTGCTTGGCCTGAATATTTGCATTTCACAGTCTCGTATATAAATCTTTAAAACTTGACTTTAAAAACCACTCATCCTGTAACACACCCCCTTACCACCCTAGACCACACTAAAGGTGTAAAGATGTTGTTACTATCGTAGAATCAACCTCCATATTCGTGTCATGTCACAAGGCCTGATCTTGGAAAACTTCATTACATGGGTCTTTTGTAAATGCAAAGAATGACATCTCTAATCCAAAAACACAATTTCGTTAATATATGGGAAGGTTCCTCAACTGGAAAGCTAATGATGAATTAATAGGTTCTTCATACCACAAGCTTCCCAATGAAATTCCTTAGCCTTAAGCAAACTAATGCTCAATCTTGGTAATTTGAACTCAGTCAACGTTATCATAGGGGTCCCTTATATCACAAAAAATCACATTTCTGATTCAAGAGAGTAATATCATGATATCATGGGAAGGTTCTTCAACTAGAAATCTACTAATATATTAGTAGGTTATTCACACCACAATATTCCCATTGGTTTCTTCAATCCTAAGGTAAAATACTCTTAGTGGTTTCGTCAATCCTTAAGAAATCCATTGCTCAATTTCAAGAGGAGAGATCAATATGGGAAGGTTCCTCAACTAGAAAAACTACCATGGGAGCACAAAGATCACCCTTAGGTATAGAGTGCAAGAATCAGTGTTCCTAACATAGGGCCACACTTTGTGTTTCCTCAGCCACCCTAAGTACCTGAGTATCTCTGTCTCCTGACCAGTAGCTTCATCAATCCACAAAATGCCTAGTGGGTTCATCAGTCTGTTGTGACTGCTAAAACAACCCACCAAATTTTTCAAATTCTTCAAATTTTGGAGCCCCATCAATCTCTCATAGGATCAAGCTCTAAATATTTCTAAGTATTTGTGCTTGTCACAAGTATGGTTGAATTATGCCTGAGAAAATTGAAGTCACATTTTTTAATCCTAGCTTGCTTTTAATGGCTAGCATAGCTATAGCCACATTCTCTAGTTGTAGACTTATCTTTGAGGTATACCGAACTCTAATGTGCCTGATCACATCCTAAAGTGTGACCACCCCATGTGCCTTCATTCATGTGAAAAAAATTATATAAGGGGTTCAACCCCAAAACTTCATTTCATCATTCATTTTTCCCTTCAAGAGCTTCGTACACTTTTCCTCCATAGAGCTATTTTCCTATCCTTGTGAAGTGTGATTGCATCAATGTGTGAAAACCAACTAGGCTTTGTTTCTCTCGTGCTTGAAATTTGTGACATGATTGTGTCTTTTGATTTCTATTATTTTGTCATTGTGTGTCTTCTGATCTTCTATAACCTTTGGTATTCCTATCAATGGTTACTACACATATAAGGGGGTTTCCATTTTAAATGTTATATTTGTGCACCTTTAATCCAAACCCTTATTTTACTTAGTCAAATTTTTATATTCTTCATTCACCTACGAGTCCTAACCACAATTTTTCTTAGTCAAATTTCACTTAATTCTTGACCTCATCGCACTCGCACAAAGCAAGGCTTCAACATTTCTTGGATATTAGTGTTAACTTTGAATGCACCTAATACTCTTACCCAACTGTTTTTTAGCGCATCGACACAATTTAGATCCATAACCTTATACCCTTGCACTATGAATTGCGATTGCGCCAACATTCAGCCCTTACTTTGGGTTATTGTGCCTGCGTAGTGTAAGCGCATATCCTTGAGACCCTGCCTCTACCTAGTACGATTATGCTACAACCTTGAGTCTCTATTATCCTTTGTCATACATGCACATAATGTTTACATAACCTAAATCCATTTGTATATATGAAGCGGGACTACGATTCATACATGCTCCTAGCCTTTGGTTAGCGCGTTAGTGCATTTTGATCTCTTAGCATAGATCCTTAAAGTATTGTTTACTCTGACTGCGCCAAGTCTCAACCTTGCCTTTTTCAATTGTGACCACATGTAGCACATTATGTTTTCACATCCAAACAAAATAGAATGTTGAACAAAGGTTTTTGGACTAAATTTTGTCTCTCTGCGATGAATGAATTTTAATTTCCAGGGATAACAAATCTTCCATACATCAGTGTATCTTCATCCACATAAAGCATGCCTCAAATGGAAATAAAATGGCCAGTAAGGGAAACAATATGAAGTAGCATTAAAGGAGTGGTAAAGAGTCCTAAACCCAAGGTCCCAATCCTCAAGGACACAACTTGCTTCATTGACAAGTCAATATCCATATCATGGTCTAGAATATTGAAGGAATTCATTAGAAAATAGATTTCAGAGTATGAAGAAGATATAGATGTTTACATGAACATCAAGAATTTTAGATTTCATAAATTTGGTGCCCACTATCCCGTGTTTCCTTGTGTTGAGACCATAGAGTGGATTCTACAACAAATCTACCATGAGAACATGATAATATGAAGCTCAAATGCATACTCTTGGCTCCATATCAGGCACACAACCTTCATATGTTTTACAAGCTTCCCAAGCCATAGGAATACCTTAATTCTAGATGGTATACTAGTTTCAAGAAGTCTATCAAGGAAATCCTCAAGCCTTGGTGGTAGGAACCAAGTAAATTCTGACAAAATCCCAACAGTATATGTAATACGAAGATGTTGAGGAAGGTGTATCAGTACCTAATGGCTATGCATTATAGAATTTATGGGTGAGAGAATGATAAATTATTCAAAGAGAAATGTGTTTACATGGTGTACCCTTGCACTACCAAAGGGACTATCTTCAACTCGTATGATCTTATAGCCATTTGACTACAAAATTGTGTTGCATGAGCGAATAATACAACAGAGCATGAGAAACCAAAATCCTATATGTCTTCTTATTTTTTGGATGGCATTTGCGTGAAGAATGAATTCCTCGGAATGGAGTGGAAATTGACCTTTGGTAAAAATATATTGTTAGCACACATATATTTTAAAGTACTATGGGAAACAAGCTACAGAGGTGTATATCCTAAGATCACTGAATTATTCATTTCAATAATATATCAAATGTTATTTGGTACCAAAGCACCATGTATGTCAGATAATGCAAGGGCATCTCTATTAAACATTGCAGATTGGTTCACACCTCTTGATGGGATATTTATCAAGGTCTTTGGAGCATACATAAGCCCTTATCTTCTACCTCTATTTGTGACCGACAAGGTAGTGATGTAGGAGGTTGGCTGTCATCTAGCTATAGGGTTATTTGGATCACAAATGGAAAACATGCTTTGAACACAACATATAATTGTATGGATCTTTATATACACAACTCTATACAATACCTTTAACATACACAATTAATTTTCCCAAAAACTCAATGGATGAACTTAATTCGATTAACCACCTTTAAATGGATCTTTTTCATTTTCCAATGCTTTTGTTGCACCCAATCCAACTTATTCACTTTGTCTTTTCTTAGAGTGTTGTCTACATCCAATATCCAACAATGTTGCACACTCTGATAACTTCAATCTTTTTTTGTTCATGTTTTCAACCAAATTTATTCCCCCAGGCGGTAGTCCATTGTCCTACCTACATCATAGCATACAAACTCTCATGAGATTCATCATAAGGAAAATTGTAATGAAAGTAAAAATACCCTCATAATTCAATCTCTTCAAGAATCTAATTCTTGCAAAGTGAATTAGGAGGATGATCAATCATTCTTTCACAAGTATGATTCCCGGTAATGACCTGTTAATAACATTGGTGTTTCATACAACTATTTATTCATTAACATGTTCATGAACTCAACACATATTTACATATGTAAATAAGGTCAAGATTGAGAGAACCTCTTTTGTACCATTCCCGTGGCTTCCATATAATTATCCATTATCCCATGGATTGAACCAACCCACTTGGTTGTTCCAAGTTGTTTGAGAACCATTAGGTAGCCTTATTGGTTACCTAAACATTGAAATGACACTTCTTGTCACTTACATGGTCATATTTTCAAGTATAACTTTCTTATCCTACTACTATGATAGTTCTCTACTAAAATATTTCCATACCAGTTAACAATGTTGTTCCTTCACTGCATCCATGAAATGAAGGACGCGATCTATTAATAGAGACGAGGAGAACAAAAAAATAATAAGAATTGAGAGAGAAATTATGCATAAATAAAGTGCATGCATGAAAGAAGGAAGGTTGGAGGTGGGAAGTGCGTAATTGGCATGAATAATGACATCACAAGAGAGTTTTAGGTAATATGTAACATCATTTGGGCGATGGGCCAGAAAAGGGCCATCACTGGAATACCTTGGTGCATTACTCCTGAACATGATAGAAAGAAAAAATGAAAATATTATAGGTTGGAAAATTTCCTATACAAATAGTATAACATAAAATTACAACAAGGTGAAAAGGGAAAGGGGGGAATTATAGTAAAATAACTCCCTTGGCCAATGCATGCCTTGCTCAAATAAAAGGGAAGTTTTCTAAATTTTAAAATTGTATGACTAATATATATATATATATATATATACATATATATCAGTCATACAATTTTAAAGTTTATAAATATTCCCTTTTATTTGAGTGGGGCATGCATTGTACAAGGGAGTTCTTTTACCAAAACTCCCCTCCTTGTCGTAGTCTGTTACTGAACTCTTAATTTCCCCAAACTGTACATAGGGAATCCCTCCAATTCATTATATGCATATGTTAAGGAGCATGAGTGAATCCCCCCTCCTCCTTCTCAGTGTTGCACCCTATTGATCCATGTCCCTATGATGCACATGAACCATATCATTTGTTTCTCTTCCTCTGGGCACAATTATTGTTCATGATTTATTTTACTACCACTGAGTCTTCCTGTGTGCTGTTATAATCACTTTAGCCCAATTCTTATTTTCAATTAGAAATATTTCAAAATAATTTAATCTCCCAATGATAAATAACAATTTTAGATAGAACAATAAATGAAATGATAGTAGGAGAAAATAAAGAGCAATAATAAGAGACACCAAATTTGGTCAAAGACCAAGGAAAAAAAAAACCCACAAGGGGAAAACCCTTTCAAATTATTCTTCTTATTAGATTGTTATAAAATTTTTAGCAGAGAGAGTAAAATGATTCAATTCATCATCCAAGAGTCAGAGGTCAACAAATTTGATGTTCCAACAACCAATATCCAAAACTTCAAGAGATGAGCCCAAAAGTCAATTATGGTCAAACTGTCAAATATGGTCAAAGTAAATAGAAACAAATGATGCCCTAACCATTCATAAGTCAATGGTCAAACAATTTGGTTAAAGGTAAAATTACTTGACCTCTTTTGCTAGTCAAAATGAAGTCAAAAGAGTCCCAAAATTCATAGTCAAACTTGGTCAACAGAGAGAGAAGGTCTGCAGCTAGATCCAAAGTAAAAGTCTACAATCAAGTAGTCATAATGCCCAAAAAACCCTAATCTTCATGCCTAAAGAATTTTTCCTCCAAAAACAGTGAAAAAAGGCCAAGTCAAATAAAGTCAAACTATGCCCAATCTCAAAATGTCAATGTTGGTCAAAGTGCTAAAGCTAGGCAGATTTTCGGCCCTCTTGAACTCTCTCTCTCGTGCTCACACGTGTGAGAAGAAGACCTACAATTTCACATGTACTAACCTCCAAGAGAAGAAGAAATGAATGTGTGAGATGTGTGTCCAAATGTGGTGCTAATGAGTTGTATTTATAGGCATTGGAGGAGACCCAATTTGTCCCTAAATTTAGGTGAAATGTTTGGTTTTCACATTAAAATAATTTTTTCCTTGACCAAATTAAATTATTCCAAGGGAAAATAGTCTTCTATGGATGATGAAGGTTGTGCAAAGGAGGGAATTTTTCCATGAACTGCCATAACAATCCCTCTCAGCAAGGGAGAAATTTCCAACTGCATCATATGACTATCTCAAATGTCTTATCATCATCAAGTGGAATGCCGTCTCTGCTCATATTTTCTCATCTCTGTTGAACACTTTCAAATTTAAAAGAAGAATAAGTTGACATCATAGGGGAGCTTAAGCTACCACCCTCTATTAATATGTGATATCTACTTACCGCAAGGGCAAGAATCACACTTTGTCCTATTGATTATGACAATAGGTGAGATTGACTTAAGGATCACACTTTGTCCTACTATCTATTGACAATAGGTGAGATCGACTTAAGGATAACATTCTGTCCTATTGTCTACTGATCCTCCATATAGACCCTTAAGAATTAATTTTTATAACACCTACATCCCATGACTTGAGTGAGATCTACTTACCTAGATGAGTAAGGATCACAACCTATCTCAAGTAACCTAAACCCATTGGCCAAATGGGGAGGACCAATACCAACAAGCCCAAATTGTGGGTAAGATGCCAACTGGCGTATATTATGTCAAAGTGAAAATAGGTGATATCGACTTACCACTGGGGTAAGGATCAAACCCTATCTTATTATCCAGAGGTCCCTCAATCCCAGGATCCCTTACTACTCCATTCCTCACCCATAGAGCTCAATAGGAGGGAAGATCACACTCAATGTTCTTGATCAGATCGTACCCTTACATAGGGGGGTCACATCCATCAATCCAAGTTGTCATTTGAATACCAAGAACTTCACTTTCAAAAAATCCTTAGTGAGTATATTTGTTATCTTCTCATCAGTCGAAATGTGATGGAGCCTTACCACTCCTCTCTGCACTCTATCTCGAATATAGTGATACCTAATCTCAATATGCTTGGAATTTTTGTGAAATATGAGTTTCTTTTCCAATCAGATCCCGCTCTTGTTGTCACAATATATCACAGTCATATCTAGGACCTGCTCAAACAAATCTCCAAATAGCTTTCTCAACCAGACTTCCTGACAACTAGCCATGCTAACTTCAATACATTATGCCTCGGTTGTGATTAAAGCTATGGGATTTTGTTTCCTACTCATCCAAGATATCATTGTAGACCCCAAGTTAAAGTAACACCCTGATGTGATCTTCATGTCAATGAAATTTCTATCCTAGCTAGCATTAGTGTATCCATGCAGTCTCACATCTCTGATAGTATATCTCAGACCAAGATTGATCATCCCATGCAAATATATCAGTACATGCTTTGCAACAACCCAAAGTTCATTAAGGGGATTAGTCATGAATTGACTCAATTTTTTTACTGTAAAACATATGTATGAATGAGTGTTCACGATGAATGTCAATGCCCCAATCAATTGTCGATACTCATATGGGTTCGCTCAGTCAGGTCCAACAACATATTCACATAACTTCTTCAAGTTCATCTCGATTAGTGTGGCCAGGGACTTGCATTCTACCATTTCAAATATTTCGAAAAACTTCACAACATATTTTCCTTGGGAAAGGAAATCTCATTAGGTATTTTCCACACCTATACTCCTAGGAAGTAATGAATCAAACCAATATCTTTCATCTCAAACTCAGAGGCCAGATCCCTCTTGCATTCGAGCATCAGAGGCTCGCTACCTGTCAAGAAAATATCATCAACATATAAAATAAAAATAAGAGACATAAATTGGAACACTTTGAAGTAGAGGTTCAAATAAACATTGTTTCTCATGAATCCAAGCTTCACCAAGTAATTTTCAATGTGGTCATACTAGGTTTTGGGCCTTGCTTCAAATCATAAAGTGCCTTCTTCAACCTACAAACATGAGTCTTCATATTCTTCCCTTCAAATCCCTGAGGCTGCTCAACATATAATTCTTCTTGTAGTATGTTGTAAAGAAATGCAGTCTTCACATCCATCTGGTGAAGGGTCCATCCTTGACTAAAAGCAAGGGAAACAATCAATCTAATGGTGGTGTAGCGGGAAACAGGTGCAAAGATGTCATCATAATATTCTCCCTCTTTCTAGGAGAAACCTCAAGCCATGAAATCTTCTTTATACTTCTCAATTCTTCCATCAGCTCCATGATTGATCTTGTATAACCACTTTGAAGTTACGACATGTTGAAAATGGCATCAAGAAGGAATTTAATTTAATTTTCCCTTGATTAAACTAGAATAAAATTGTAATTCCACATCACATGAAAACTTGTATGAGTTGACTAACTTAGGATGACTTAATCGGTTCAGTTAATTTGAGTTGAGGGTTAAACTAGAGGCATGTAGAGTGTCTCCTACATTATAGGAGCCCTGGTTGAGTTTATTTTGAGTTGTAATTAATTAAATCAAATTATTGGAGTTAGATTCAGTTATACTAGTTCTAACTAGTGGAGGAACTAGTAGGAGGTTAGAAAGTGGGGTGTCGCTTCATGTGTTCAACCAGTTAACTGATAATTCACTAATAACTAACTCATGCATGTCAATTCTGAGAAAGACCTAGTTGATATTGGAGTTCAAGGGAAGTGTACTATCAATTGTATAATTATCCGAATTATATAGATGGTGCATGTAGTTATAGGAAGGCCCCTAATGGATTACAGAGTATGGATTGGGAATTTACTTAAATAATAGGGCCTAATTACCCAAGGAGAATGTGTAAGGAAATAGGGATCCTAGAGGGTAGAAATTTGGTTAAGTATTGACCCAAGCTTGTCTAGGAATCATTGCGATAGATAGAGATAGTGCAGAGGTTTCTCATCATGGAGAAAATAATTGTAATCTTCTCATATTCTTAGACTTATGTAATACATATAGTGAGGTTTTTAGCTAAGGCTTTCCCCGGGAAAATATTTGTGTTGTGTGATTGAAATTATTTCTCTTTCATGTTTTGTGATTTCAATATCTAAATTGGTGTCTGCAATTGGAATTGTAGATTCAAGTATAATGTTTTAGCATATTACAATTATCAGTTGGATCTACGTGGATTTTATACATGGTATTGGGGCAAGAATCACTCTAGAAGAGAAGAATACAAGTTTGTTCTGTGCAGGAGAATCGAATTTGTATATCTACTCTTGAGGGATAGCATTAGGATCAGGATGTCTTTCTCTAGATTGAGACTCGAATATGCCCTTGAGGGTAGTTCAAATTACATAGATTGGATAGATAGGATGGAAGCAGTGTTGGAAGACAATAAGATGAAGGAGTTCATAGACAATGATATTCCTAATCCTGCAGCAACAAATTCTCAAGTTCTAGCGGTATGGAAGAAGAACGTAGAAAAGGCAAGAAGGATTCTATCAGAAGGTGTTTGAGATCATATTGTCTTGAACCTCCAAGGAAATGCAACTCCGTATGCCATGTGCAAAGCCTTAACGGATTTGTTTCAGAGAAAAAATGACCACAGGAAGTTGGAACTGAAGTACAAGCTCAGCAAAATCAAGATGGAGGAGGGCGACACAATACCAAAATACTTTACCAAGTTCACTTAGTGCCGGGATGAGCTTGGAAGTGTTGGTGTTACCATTGCCAAGGATGATCTAATGAGCCTAGCACTTCTAGGCCTTCCCAAGGGCTGACATAACTACCAAGATTTGGTAAATGGGAGGGATAATCTACCAAAGTGGGAGCGATTGTGTCCGACTTGGTGCAGGAAGAGAATAGGAGGAACACTAGAGACAAGATCTCTTCCAAAGAAGAGGAATTTGCATTAGTCAATAAAAAAAAAAAAAATACAAGGGAAATAATTCCTAAGGCGAAGAGGGAAAGAAGAAATACTTTTCCAACATCAAGTGTTTTCACTTTCATGATTTCAGGCACTATGCCACGAAATGTCCATAGAATAAGGAAAGCACGAAGGAGCCTACAGTTGTAGCAACAGGTGAAGCTATAGCTTCACAATTAGAACTTGGTTTCCTCTCATTTCATGCATGGAAAGCAATGTAATGGGATGCATGTGGTATCTCAAAAAAGGTGCCTCGCTCCATATGACAGGGAATAGAGATCTCTTCAGTGACTTGGAGGAGAAAGACCTCAAGCATAGAATAGAGTTTGGAGATGATGAGAGGTATAGTGCGACCGACATCAGTACTGTTACCTTTCATAGGGATTTAGCCTCCCCTCTCAGAATCATAGATGTGTTGATTTTTCTAGGACTAAAGAAGAATATTTTTTCCATCACGGTATTGGAAGACTGTGGCTATGATGTGATATTTAACAAAGGAAAGATTTTCCTTAGACACATCACTACGAGAAAAGTGAAACAAATCAGTGTGCGAGTCAAGAACCTGTATGCACATGAGGTTGAAGATGCATGTAAAGATTTGAGGAGCAAGTAAAATTTTAGAGACTTGGTGGTTGAGAGGGAGCATGAATTACCTCTCAACATACAGCCTCAACAGGAGCCTGAACAAGTTGTGGAGCAGCCACATTTAGAGAAGTGGAGAGGAGGATGAGTGGAGACATCCACTCAAGCAGATACCTCCAGTAGGGGGGAATTTTGAGCCAAGTGGGAAGAGGGAGCACATGTAGCCATACCTCGAGGTGAGAAGTGGGGTGATGCGAAGTAATAGTCCCAAGGGAGCATAAATTTGGGCAGGGTCCATTGAGATGTTTTTTTGTCTCATGGATCATTACCTTGCTACAAGGGCCCACAATACATAGTAGCAAGATGGTGTTGTCCAGGTAAATCCTCTCTACAGACAGAGGTAATCCCTCTAGCCCTAGGGTGGGTCTAGCAACTATAGGAACATACTAACATCTACCTTCCTAGATTGTAAATGAAATTCAGAGCAAGGAAGATGACCTACCTTATTTTGATGTTATTTTTTCGTCTTCCATCGAAGCTTCTTGATGCGTCACTCTCCTCAAGCTCGATACACGTTTCTACCAATGTTTGATTATCTGTACAAAAAATCAATACACCACGACAAGCGTAAAATCATGACAAACATAAAACAATTACAACCTATATAACTAATCAATGAATGCTATAAATCTCATTATTAATGTAAACAAGAGTGGAAGATAAACATCAGATGCATTTTATTATGATAAAGACAAGGGGAGTTTACAACCAAGCCTTGATGTTGAGGCTCTCCTTCAGAAGGTATGCATCCAAGCACGTTTGCAACACCCTCATACACAAAGGTCTAAAATCTCACTATGTTCTTAACACACAAAAACAATCACACTTTACACTATTCTCCTGAAGCTATATTTGCTTCTCCTTTTCAGTTGCTCAAGTGTTGAAGCCTAGAAAATCTCTGCTTCAAACATCGGGGAAAACCACCCAGTCGGGACCTTAAGACAGCTCCTTTTCCGTTTGGTATGGTGGCTCCGACTGGATTTAAAGGACCAGTTTCCTTATAACTAAATGGATTGGTTTGGATGGGTGGAAATGGGACTAAATTAACTTAAATAAAACTATCTAATTTAAACTAAATACTGATAAAGAAATTCTAACACTAACCCGGGTAATTATATGTGAATGCAACTTAAGATTGTTCCAATTTAACAATAACCATGAAAATGTATTATTATTTAAATTGAAATGTGCGTAAACAAAAAAGGATAATCACAAGAAATTAAATGTAGTTATACAAACATATTGCATTCATCATTGTATACCATTTACATGTAACTATGAAAAGTAACGTTTCAATTATACTCAGAAATGATATATAAAAGAAAGCGTTGTTAAAACAAATATACATATAAATGATAGCAATTTTAAAACGAATATCATAAAACAAAAGAGATCAACAGTGAACATATAGAAATACCTTGTTCATCTTGAAGAATTTCAAATGCATTCTGATACTCTATCCAGTAATTATAATGCAAAACCAAATTCCAAGGTACAGAAATGCAACACTTCAAAGATAATTCCGCATAAAAATCACCAGATGTGATCATTTTCAAAAAATATATAAGACAATGGAGTACAGAAATGCAATCTCCAAGTCCAAAAATATTAAGATCCAGGACCCCTCTCTAAATGCATGAGAGGGGTTTAAATACTACTTAACTAACTCTAAAAATGGTTTATTACAAAAAATAAGGATTCGGTTCAATGACCGTCCTTTTCCTAGGCTAAAATACAGTGAAATTAAAACTAAATCTATCTATCTATGAAATTGATATTTTCTCTTGCAGGCATCTAGCATAGTTTTGAGAAGATGCGCCTGACCGACTTTAATCTTGTACCTGTCTTAAAAGACAAGAGGTCAGGCAAGTCGAGGTTAAATCTTTCGTAGCATTGATGGGTGATAACACAATTGAGTACCATGTGGCCGATCAGGTGTTTACCAAGTACATCCGTATGAGTCCCAATTCAATCTTGTCGCCCCTTGGATGAAACTTCTCTTTCCGCTTTGCCTCCATTCTCGCTCGTAATTGATTTGCTCGTGGGAGATAACTGAATAGTTTCTCCAGAAATCACAGCTGTGTAAATTGTCATTTACACAATCGCGGAGAGTGTTTGCCGCCGTAGATGCCTCCTTATCATTTCCTTTTTCTTGTCTTTTAAATCTTTTGTCATACCTCCCTGGCCACAGGTCTGATAAGCAATTTCCCGAGCTACAATCCTATCTGGAACATATAGGGGTAACACATGGGGAGAAGCATAACTTCCAAAAACCCTAATATAAGTGAACAATTCTTCTCCAAACCATCTCGCGACGAGGAGAATATCAACCTTTGTTTCTGAGGATAACCTTGGGGCATCCTTATTATACAATGTTCTGTACAATGGCAACATTATTCCATGACAAATTTGGTAAAAATGGGGAACAAACTTAGACTCCCATAGTTCTTTATGATACACATGAATGGGCAAAGGATCGTGGATAGTCCATTTCCAGCCCATCACAGGGAATTTAGAGACATAGCAGATGGCATCCATGACATAAGCAGATAAATAAAAAGGCGGATAAACCCGCTGGGAAACATTTCGTTTAGACCGGTAATGAAAAATAGCAGTGGTGAGATTATCAGATAGGATTTTTGCCCAATCTACAATTGTAGAATTTACAGCCACATTCAACAAAGGAAGCCATTCGGGTAATATCATATTTATGTCAGGCTTTCCAAAAAGCCTGCATAACATGGCAGCAGTAAAACAATAAGGAGAGGTAAGTGAACCCGTGCTGTACATACCTTGTTTGTTTTTCTTCAATGGTTCACTTCTCTTGGTCCACTCCTTTGTGCATTCTGCTAAATTTGAGTGTTCTTTGGCAAACTCCTCCATAAATTTCTTGTTGAAAGTCACCTTAGGTTCTGGCAGCTTATACATTAATCTCAGATCTTCTATGGTGAATGACCCGATTAGCTCTTTCGATGGAGTTCTGAATTTTCTGTCTGAAATATCTGTGCTATCCAGCACCCATCTCACCATGTCTGTATATGGGAGAATCCTTGGCCTTGCTGCTATTCTATGCAGAAATGAGCAAGCCAAGTCTCTAAGGGTTGCTTCAGACGTATCCTTTGAACCTGTTGTAGCTGCAACTTTTATCACCACAGGGTTTTCATCTTCTAACAGTTTATACATTCCCTCCCAAGTAGATATACCGGCGTCCTTGTTACAGGCGGTGTCTGCGTATAGCGAAGCCATTTCTTTGTTCTCATAACTTGAGCTCTTCTCTTTCTTACCCATAATGTTTAGCGGAAGCTTTGTATAGTGGTCTGCTCCTTCGTGCCTGCGTTTTACGAATAAATGAGAGTAATGATATAAGAAAGGTGATGAGACTGTTTTGAATGTGAAAGCAGATGAAATATAATATTTAAATTGTGAAACGACTTTCAATCTAAACACAATCTCTTTTCACATTAATAATCAATCCAATCATTTAATATAATCATTAAAGCGCATAACGGATTTGACATATGGGAAGATTGCCTTGGGATAGCGCGCCTACATGAATCTGCGACATTGCGATCTGCGATTTGCTGCGCAAATTCACAATATCGCAATGTCGCAATATCGCAAAATGGAGTCATCGCAGTCATAAAAATAGCGCAAAAGTGAAAATTGCGCAATAGCACAAAAGCGCATATCGCAATAGCGCAAAAGCACAGAAGCGCACAATCGTAAAAGCGCAGAATCGCAAAAGCGCAGAATCGCAAAAGCGCAGAATTGATAAGAGCGCAAAAGATTTTTA
Source organism: Pinus albicaulis (assembly GCA_034641835.2). Lineage (NCBI taxonomy): Eukaryota > Viridiplantae > Streptophyta > Pinopsida > Pinales > Pinaceae > Pinus > Pinus albicaulis. The sequence continues at coordinate 1,067,550,447 of CM076583.1, forward strand.
TTAATCATTTCTGTTTTCTGCGCTATGCGATCTGCGATCAATGCGTTTTATATATACTATTTTGTTATGGATGCGCTATCTTGTTTCAAGAGCAATTTTATTACAATCTATCATAAACTTAAGTGTTTCTAAATATTCTTTCTAAGGGATTTTATAAGTTTATGATAGGAAGTTTTATTTGTAAAGGCAAACAAATCCTAATTGATTTTTTTGGATTTTTAACTAAGGGTCCCCATTTATTTAGTATTATTACTAATAATAAATAAAAGGGGGGGTTGTTGCTGGTCACAACAATTGGCGATTCACTGAAAGAAACAATTATCTCTGAAAAAATAAAATGAACATTCTATCTTTAGTAAATAAAGGTTTTTAAAGATAATAAAAACTATCTTATGATAATTCAAATAAAATGTAACTATGAAAAAAGAAATAAAAATCATTTCATAATTTCTTTCTAATTCCTTAAGAAATAAAAACATTTTGGGTTATATCAAGCTTTGATTGGTGTTAATAATGAAGTAAGTGGATCTCTCCAAGTTTTGGTTTTATAATATACTCTATTGCCATAGGTATTGCCTCTGCTGCTAGCAAACGTTCATAGTCTCGACAGGGTTACCTTTAAACCATTAACCATTCATTGTCCCATCCAACAAAAATTATGAATTTTTAAAAGATAAATTCATAAGACCTATTATCTCATGTTTTTTGTCTTTATTTATTTTTATTTTAAGAGTCATTGTTCTGGTTTGGTAGCCAGTTATTAACAATGCCATTCACTAGTTATAATCAAACTGAACAAGCTGGCTCGTGATGAGACCCCTTGTCTTATATTTATAAGCCATTACCCTGTTTTGTTATGCAGTATTGGTAATGTCAGTTTTATTACTCCTTATGAACATGGTAAGTTGGCTCGTAATGAGACCTCTTATCTCTTAAAATTTTCGTATAATTTCTCAGAATTACATTCTAAAAAATCACAACTTAAATGGATGGGGTGAAATAGTTTTATCCTTAAGAATCAATGGATGACAATTTTCAGAGTTTTTTGAGTTCCAAAACTTTGAAAAAATATCTTTACTTTAATAGATAACCTTTCTCTGCTTAATAAACCTTATAATGATTTACATTTTCCTTAAGTTTTCAAAAGATCATGTAAATGATTGAAATAATCTTTTCAAAGTTTAACATCTTATTTTAAACTATTCAAAAAAAACTGTAATCATTACTTTAAAAATTCTTATTTACACAAAATAAATATTTATAATATTTTTCCGAAGAAATTTTCTCAAATAGTAAACAGTCAATCAGAGACTCATAAACAACCTTTATTTGTAAAAACAAAAACAATCAAAAACTTTGCAGAAAGAAATATGTACAGTTTAAGAAGGGGTTACCTCCTTATGAAAATAATTTCTTCAAGATAAGCCCATTTACAGGAAGAGACTCTCTCTTACTTGTTAGATCTTGGAGTATAAATGTATTTGAGCTTATCTTGTCAACGATCTGAAATGGTCCCAGCCACATTTTCTGAAATTTGGTATGTTTACCTTTTTCTTCGTGTGCTTTGTCCCATTTCAAAACGAGATCACCAATTGACAAATTTTTTGAGCCGGTAGAACTTGCATCAAAAGAAGATTTTACAAGTTGTTGATGTTTTTCATGAGTAATTTTTGCTTTATCCCTATCTTCTTCTAATTTAAGGATTTGATCATATCTCAATTGAATGGATGATGAAGGATTTTCTTCAATAAACTGCACTAGGGCTAATGATGGAAGTGTTAAGTTTGATGGTATCATAGCTTCTTTTCCATAAACCAGATTGAAAGGTGAAGTCCCTATTGAAGCTTTTTCAGTGATACGATCAGCCCATAACGCAAAGATTAAAGATTTGTGCCAATTCTTTTGATTTTGATCAACAGTCCTTTTAATGATTTTGATAAGGTTTTTATTAGTGGATTCAGCCAAACCATTACCTTGTGGATAATAATTTGCTGAATATTTTAATTTAAAACCTCTTTTGACCGCAAATTCAATTAAACTATTTCCAGAGAAGTAAGATGCATTATCAAAAACAAGAGCTTGAGGTACACCAAACCTGGTTATGATGAATTGATCTATGAAATCAATAATTGCATCAGAATTGGCTACCTTCAATGGGATTGCCTCTACCCATTTTGTAAAGTAATCAGTTGTAGTAAGGATGTACTTGTGCTGTTTGGAAGAATGAGGTACTATCTCACCAATAATGTCAAGCCCCCATTGTTCGAATGGTTGCTCAATAGTTACTGGTTGCAAAGGAAAAGCTGGTTTCCTTTGTCTTCCACTTGCAGTTTGACAAATTTGGCATTTCCTTACGTAATCATGTGTATCTTTAAAAAGGGTAGGCCAGTAATAACCAGCACGAATTATTTTGTGAGCCGTGGTATCACCTCCAAAATGACCTCCTGCTGGTCCATCATGCAATTCCTGCAAAATCTTTTCAGCTTCAGTCTTTTCCAAACATCTTAATAAAATTGAATCATAATTTTTTCTAAATAACACATTATCAATGATCTGGTATTTAATAGCCTTTAACCTTAAAGCACGTTTACTCTTATAACTGAGATTAGAAGGAGCATACCCATTTTTCAAGTAATAGATAAGATCAGCATACTGAGATCCGGAATCTGTAACATTTATCTGACTTACTTGAATATCTTGATTTGAATCTTGATTTTCTGGTATGTTATGAGCTCCTGCCAATAATCTGCAAAAACCTTTTCCTCTAACAATCTTAGCTGGTTTAATATCAATATCATATTCTTGCAAGGCTGTTACCCAGTTAGCTCTCTTTTCTCCTACTTCTTTTTGAATTAATAATTGCCTCACTGCAGAGAATGGGACAATGATTTTTGTATGTGTTTTTAAGAGAAAAGGTTTGAAATGTTTGATTGATTTAAACACAGCAAAGGCTTGTTTTTCAACATCGGAATAATTAAGCTCAGCTCCTTGCAGATTCGAGCTAAAGAAAGAAATAGGTGCTTCGATTTCATGATCATTGAGTTGTGTTAAAACGGCTGCATAAGATGTTTCAGTGGCCAGAGTATACAAAGTAAAATCTTTAGAAAAATCCGGGGTATTCAATGCTGGTGCATTAATGATCGCTTTTTTGATTGAATCAAAAGCTTCTTTTTCTTTATGCGTCCATTTGAATATTGAATTTTTCTTGATCATATTTTGCATAGGTAAAACAATTAAAGAAAAATCAGGAATAAATCTCTTAACAAAATTGATCCGTCCAAGAAAAGATTGCATGGATTTTTTGTTATGTGGTAAAGAAATATCAGAAATTTCTTTCACTCTATCTGAATCAATATATATACCATCTTTTGACACAACAAATCCTAAGAGTTTTCCTTCATCTAAAGCAAAGAAAGATTTCTTGGGATTTAAGGAGATACCAAACTTTCTACATCTTTCAAATATTTGTTTTAAATCATGTAGATGATTGGTTCTCTTTTTTGAAAATACTGTTATGTCATCAAGATAAACAACAACTGATTTATTGATCAGGCCTTTGAATGCTATGTCCATGGCTCTTTGAAAAGTTGCTCTTGCATTTATTAGACCAAAAGGCATTTTCTGATAAGCATAAGTTCCCCATTTTGTTCGGAAAGTTGTTTTCAATCTATCATCTGGGTGAACTAAAACTTGATTATAGCCTGAAAATCCATCGAGAAAAGACATAAGTTCAGAACCAGCTACCTTTTGAAGTATCTGTTCCATGGTTGGCAATGGGAAATTGTCTTTTAAACATGCCTTGTTTAAATTTCTGAAATCAATACAGATTCTTATATCACCATTCTTCTTCCTTACAAGTACCATATTGGAAACCCAATTAGAGTGCCTGACTGGAAAAATGATTTTGGCTTTCAAAAGTTTATTAAGTTCTGATTTGATTTGACTTTCGAGATTTGGATGGATCTTTCTCAACTTCTGTTGAACAGGTTTAACATCAGGAAGCATTGGAATCGTGTGTTGAATAATTGAAGTATCATACGTTTTTAGATCATAATAATTCCAAGCAAAAACGTTTTTATACTTGTTCAACAGTTTAATGAATGCATTCCTTTCCTCTGGTGTTAAGTTGAGTCCTAAGTTAACGTTTTGAGGTTTAGAATCAGAACCAAGATTTACTAATTCAAACTTCAAAGTGGAGCTTTGAAGTTTTGAATTAACAACTTTCTTGAATCTATCTCTAATGTCATATAAATCCTCTAATTTAACAACAGATTTTGGAATGGGGTTTTCATTACCTTTTGAAGCAATTTGTAAATTATGATCATCTTCGTCAATAATTTGCTCATCATATGATTTCTCTGAAGTCATGAAATTTAGAATATCTTGATCATGATAGAATACTCTCCAATTTGTAACATTATCTGGGACAGATGGACGAAAAATCAATTCTATAGAAAACTTATCAGGACTGCAATCTTCAACAGGTAGGAGTTTAGATGCAACATTAGCTAGCAAGTCAGCTGATGTATTCTGATTTCTAGGAATAGGAGAAATATTGAATGCTAAAAAATGAGTGGTGAGGTCTTGTACTAGGGTTTGATAGTGTTTAAGATGTCTTGAAAGGCAATGAATAGTATTCCTAACTTGTTTAATAACAATTTCGGAATCACCAAAAACTTTCAAGTATTTAACATCTAACCCTATAGCTTTATAAAGCCCTTGAACCAAGGCTTCATATTCTGCGGTATTGTTAGTACACTCAAATTCTAATCTACATGACAGCATGGTTTTCTCCCCATTTGGATCAATTAGGATGCATCCAGCTCCAGCTCCATCACTAGACTTCGATCCATCAAAATATAATGACCAAAATAAAGACTTATCTATTGTCTTATCTACAATTACATCCGAAATATTTACAATTCTAGAAGTATCAGATTGTGAAAAAATTTCTATCTGAGAAACAAAAGTATTTACAGAAAAAGGTGACTGAGGAGCTTTGAAATTTCCAAGAAATGATTCAGCAGAATAACCTCCAAGAATATTGTTGTTGAATGCCACAGGTTCATTAGGTTGTTCAAATTCAGTGACTGTGTGCGTCATATGTTTTTCTCGTTCAATTTTGATTTGATTTGGTTTCCCTTTGTAGGGAAGCCACATGTGTGAATAATCAGTTGAGATATAACCGTTAAGTTTCGCAGACCAGTCCCTGCTCAAGATTAATCCATAGAATTCAGGAATATCAGCAATCAAAATATCAATTCTTTGGACAATCCTAGGATCAGAAGCTAATCTGATGGTAACTGAATTGATTTCTCCCACAACTTGAACTTTAGAGTGATCCAATTGAACGATATGAACTGCTGATTTCTGTGGTTCAATATTCAATTTAGCACAGACAGAAGTAGGCATTATATTGGAGGAAGCTCCAGAATCAATCAAACAATTGTGCAGATTTTTATTGTACATCTCATAAGTTAAAAGAAAAGGAGGAGTTTGAGAATTTGACTTTTCCCCAATGAGCACAGTATCAGTAGCATCTACCTTATATGGTGGCTTACCAGTTCCTCTTGCTGCTTTTGCAACTATACCGCTTGGTAAAGGAGCAATTGGTGTAGCGTTTAATTCTTTCAATAGCAACTTTTGCTGGTGTTTCAGTTTGCTGAGTTCATGTAAGGAAATGTTGGCTTTAATCTTTTTCATGTCTTCAACAATATTGTATTCCATAGGATCTGACACTAATAAAGTTTTCGCTGTTGATGTGAGAGGATTAGAAGAAGATGGCTGATTTTGAGTAGGTAATTGAGAAGTTTTCTTTACAATGGGTTTGTCTTTGGTACTTGGAGTTGTAATTTTCTTTTTTGGAACTGTTTGCACTGGTTCTGCTGTAGATTTACTCCTAGTAGTTACAGGCATAGCTTCTTCACTATCAGAATTAGGGAGAATAAAATCCCACATTCCATTTAATTCAGCTATCTCTTCACTTTCGTCTTCTTGATCTGATACTATAGATGTATCTTCTTCTTCTTCCTCTTCTTCTGACTCTGCATTAGAGATTGCATTAGGAGGTTTAGATTCAACTTGGTTTCTTCTTAAATTTCGGAATGGTTTCTTGGTAGAAGTTTCAGCCACTTGTTTTTTAATTTCAACCATTTCATTTGACATGGTTTTAAGAACTTTCTGTAATCCTTCCATGTCATATGGATCTTTGGCCTTTTTCTTTGAATCATCTCTGAAGCTGACCTTCTTTGATTTCCTTTCTTCAAGAGAATTTTTCTTTTCCAGAGAAGTGATACGTTTTTCTACTGCAATAGCTTCTTTCATATTCTCAGCCAATGTAGGCTTTGCAGCTCTGTCTACGAAAATTGCTATGTTTGAGGGTAAGGCAGTTATATACCATTCAATTCTAACTTGTTCACTGGGTTGTGAATCTGTATGAATTTTGTTCAAAATTTTGTTGAATCTAGCATTGAATTCTTTTATAGGTTCCTTGGGTTCTATCTTCAAATTTGAGAGATCATTGAGTAAAGTTGCAATTGATCGGTCATCTCCAAATTTGGTCAGAAAATGATCTGCAAAAATGTCCCAACTTGTTATGGATCCTGATGGTAACGAAAAGTACCATGATCCTGCTACTCCCTGAAGAGTATATGGGAATAATCTAACTACAACATCTTCGTGTATGACTCCATTCAAATTAATAGCCAGCATAAAGTTATTGATATGTTCTTCAACTTGAATGTTAAGATCTGGGCTAAACTTTGGAAGCCATTTTCCAGGATTGTCTGGTAAATCATGTAAAGGTGCAGCCATGTTGACTGCTCCTGGAGTAGACCATGGTCTCTGTGCCATTATTGGGATGATTATTGGAGGAATACCAAAAACTGGTGGTATTTGAATTGAAGTGGTTGGAATAGATGATGTTGAGATTGATGAGGATTGAGTAGAAGATGTTTGTGGAGATGATGACTGAAGAGATGATGATGAAACAACTGTACTTTGTTGAGTTGTGGTTTTGGAAATAGGTGATTGAATATGAGATGATGAACTTGTATCACTTTCTGTTTCCGATTGAATTCTTTTTGTTTTTCCCTTACTAGGTAAAGGAAATTCTTTCGGAGGAATACCAAGTTTTTCACTTTGCAATCTAGTAAGAGGTTTTGAAGGAATAAATTTTGAGCTTACACTACCTTCAGATATTTCAGACTCTTCTAAAGATAATGAGAATCCTTTCAATTTATGAATTAGATCTTGAACTTCAGGAGACTCAGGATGTTGTTTGTCTGAATGTTTTGAGATTTTGGTAGTGGGTGTTTGAATATTTTCTGCAATTTCTTCTCTAGGATTTTGAATTTCAGAAGAAATTGAAGAAGTTAATGAGGGTGTTTTTCTCTCAGAATGGATTGTGGATAAATATTTACTTGCCATTCATAGCTCAGGCCCTCCTTCTAGTGCCAAAAATGTTGAAGCCTAGAAAATCTCTGCTTCAAACATCGGGGAAAACCACCCGGTCGGGACCTTAAGACAGCTCCTTTTCCGTTTGGTATGGTGGCTCTGACTGGATTTAAAGGACCAGTTTCCTTGTAACTAAATGGATTGGATTGGATGGGTAGAAATGGGACTAAACTAACTGAAATAAAACTATCTAATTTAAGCTAAATACTGATAAAGAAATTCTAACACTAACCCGGGTAATTATATGTGAATACAACTTAAGATTGTTCCAATTCAACAATAACCATGAAAATGTATTATTAATTAAATTGAAATGTGCAGAAAAAAATAAAGATAACTCTGTTTAAGAAATTAAACAGAGTTATATAAACATATTGCATTCATCATTGTATACCATTTACATGTAACTATGAAAAATAACGTTTCAATTATACTCAGAAATGATATATAAAAGAAAGCGTTGTTAAAACAAATATACATATAAATGATAGCAATTTTAAAACGAATATCATAAAACAAAAGAGATCAACAGTGAACAGATAGAAATACCTTGTTCATCTTGAATAATTTCAAATGCATTCTGATACTCTATCCAGTAATTATAATGAAAAACCAAATTCCAAGGTACAGAAATGCAACACTTCAAAGATAATTCCGCATGAAAATCACCAGATGTGATCCTTTTCAAAAAATATATAAGACAATGGAGTACAGAAATGCAATTTCCAAGTCCAAAAATATTAAGATCCAGGACCCCTCTCTAAATGCATGAGAGGGGTTTAAATACTACTTAACTAACTCTAAAAATAGTTTATTACAAAAAATAAGGATTCGGTTCAATGACCGTCCTTTTCCTAGGCTAAAATACAGTGAAATTAAAACTAAATCTATCTATCTATGAAATTGATCTTTGCTCTTGCAGGCATCTAGCATAGTTTTGAGAAGATGTGGTTGACTGACTTCAGAATTCAACTGTCCTGAAAAGACAGAGTCGGCAAGCATAGGAGCAATCTTCTCCGTAGCATTGATAATACAATTGAGCGTATTGTGCTGACTGTGTGGCTTTACCAAGTACATCCAGTATGAGTCCCAATTCAATCTTGTCAGCCCTTGGATGGATTTTTCTCTTTCTTCTGCCTTTTGCCTCCATTCTGCTTGCAATTGATTTGCTCGGTGGGAGACAACTCCGGAATAGTTTCGAAATCAAGTTAGCTTTGTGTAAATTGTCATTTACACAACTGCTGAGAGTGTTTGCCGCCCGCAGGCGTTCTCCTTCCGCTGCCCTTTTTCTGTCTTTTAAATCTTTTGGCATACCTCCCTGGCCACAGGTCTGATAAGCAATTTCCTGGGCTACAAGTCTATCTGGAACATATAAGGGTAAAACATGGGGAGAAGCATAACTTCCAAAAACCCTAATATAGGTGAACAATTCCTCCCCAAACCATCTTGCGACGGGGAGAATATCAACCTCTGTTTCTGAGGATAACCTCGGGGCATCCTTATTATACAATGTTCTGTACAATGGCAGCATTATTCCATGACAAATTTAATAAAAATGGGGGATAAACTCAGACTCCCATAGTTCTTTATGATACACATGAATGGGCAAAGGATCATGGATAGTCCATTTCCATCCCATCACAGGGAATTTAGAGACATAGAAGATGGCATCCATGAAATAAGAAGATAAATAAAAAGGAGGATAAACCCGCTGGGAAACATTTCGTTTAGACCGGTAATGAAATATAGCAGTGGGGAGATTATCAGATAGGATTTTGGCCCAATCTACAATTGTAGAATTAAAAGCCGCATTTAACAAAGGAAGCCATTCGGGTAATATCATATTTATGTCAGGCTTTCCAAAAAGCCTCCATAACATAGCAGCAGTAAAAAAATAAGGAGAGGTAAGTGAACCCGTGCTGTACATACCTTGTTTGTTCTTCTTCAATGGTTCACTTCTTTTGGTCCACTCCTTTCTGCATTCTGCCAAATTTGAGTGTTCTTTGGCAAACTCTTCCATAAATTGCCCGTTGAAAGTTGCCTGAGGTTCTGGCAGCTTATACATTAATCTCAGATCTTCTATGGTGAATGACCTGATTAGCTCTTCCGATGGAGTTCTGAATTGTCTGTCTGAAATATCTGTGCTATCCAACACCCATCTCACCATGTCTGTATATGGGAGAATCCTTGGTCTTGCTGCTATTCTATGTAGAAATGAGCAAGCCAAGTCTCTAAGGGTTGCTTCAGACGTATCCTTTGAACCTGCTGTAGCTGCAACTTTTATCACCACAGGGTTTTCATCTTCTAACAGTTTATACATTCCCTCCCAAGTGGATATACCGGCGTCCTTGTTACAGGCGGTGTCTACGTATAGCGAAGCCATTTCTTTGTTCTCAGAACTTGAGCTCTTCTCCTTCTTACCCATAGTGTTTAGCGGAAGCTTTGTATAGTGGTCTGCTCCTTCGTGCCTGCGTTTTACGAATAAATGAGAGTAATGACATAAGAAAGGTGATGAGACTGTTTTGAATGTGAAAGCAGATGAAATATAATATTTAAATTGTGAAACGACTTTCAATCTAAACACAATCTCTTTTCACATTAATAATCAATCCAATCATTTAATATAATCATTAAAGCGCATAACGGATTTGACATATGGGAAGATTTCCTTGGGATAGCGCGCCTACATGAATCTGCGACATTGCGATCTGCGATTTGCTGCGCAATATCGCAATATCGCAATGTCGCAATATCGCAAAATGAAATCATCACAGTCATAAAAATAGCGCAAAAACGGGAATTGCACAATAGCGCAAAGCGCATATCGCAAAAATCACAAAAGCGCATATCGCAAAAAGCGCACAATCACAAAAGCGCACAATCACAAAAGCGCAGAATCACAAAAGCGCAGAATTGATAAGAGCGCAGAATCACAAAAGCGCAGAATTGATAACAGCGCAAAAGATTTTTATTAATCATTTCTGTTTTCTGCGCTATGCGATCTGCGATCAATGCGTTTTATATATACTATTTTGTTATGGATGCGCTATCTTGTTTCAAGAGCAATTTTATTACAATCTATCATAAACTTAAGTGTTTCTAAATATTCTTTCTAAGGGATTTCTATAAGTTTATGATAGAAAGTTTTATTTGGAAGGCAAACAAATCCTAATTGATTTTTTTGGATTTTTTAACTAAGGGTACCCATTTATTTAGTATTATTATTAATAATAAATAAAAGGGGGGTTGTTGCTGGTCACAACACTAAGGAAATAGAGGTGAAGGAGGTCTCCTTATATAAAAATGGAGGAGGAGGTTATGGGCCCTCAAATAATGGGAAAAGAGCCTATCCTTTGGAGTAGTTCCTATTTCTTGGGAACAAGAAGCCCAAAGGGGAATTCCTCGACCATATCCTCAAAACAAACTTCCAGCTCACCGTGTCGCGAAGCTTCTAGTCGTGGAATTTTAAAAACTTTCCAAAAGAGGATCGGCGTGAGTCCTAGTGAAAATCTCTTCTATCAACGCAGGTCAGACACTGGGACAAGCATCGACCTTGAAAAGTTGTTATAGGGATATTCTAGAAAAGTTGTAAAGGGAGATGAATTGGTAGACAAAGTGTGGTCCAGGGTTATGTATTCCATGCTTGGAAATTACATAAGGGTCACTATATGGGTCCTCCAGGATCAAGGAACAGGGATTACAGGGATAGTGACAAATTGCTGTGTAACAGATGCCCCCTAAAGTATGAAGTCCGAACATGAGTGAGGGGTGAAATGCTTTACAAGTACATGTAAGGAACCGGATGTTGTCATTGGGAGACTTGAAAATCAATCATAGATACATATACATAACTGAAATATCTGATGAAAATACATGAATCAAGGTATGGACGCATCCATCCATAAAAGAGACCATGGTATGGTCGCAGCCATCCATCTAAGAAGGATCTCATATAGACTCATGGTATGGTTGCAGCCATCCATCTGAAAGAAACATGTATCTAATCATGGAAAAATCATATCGCCTTGCAACATGGACTTTATATAATAAAATCCAAGGTCTTGCGCTCCATCATGACCCAATCAAGTACAATTTCAAGCATGCGAGTAAATGAGTTGAAGTCTAACATGCAGGAAAATCACCTGATTACCAATCAATTATTTAAACTGTTAACAAACGCGAGAGAGACCACCAATAATGACAATGGTTCTCAAGGTACTACTAAGTATAGTCCACAGAATGCGAACAGTAAGCTGGAGTCGAACATCCGTGAAATCACTCGATCGAAGGCCAATTATGTGAACCTGTTGTCGAGTGCGAAGAACTTTCCATTAGGGCATGCAAGCTCTAAGGTACCAAAAAGGAGTCTCTAGATCGACTTCCTGGATAATGAGCTGAAGTCAACAGGAAGTGATTTGTCGAAGGAGGGTCATAATGAATCCCACATCATCGACACGAAACAAAGAATTTCACATGAGTGTTAATCACGACTGAAACAGAGGATCAAGGAATGTACAAACTACAGAAAGATTTTCTCTTGAACATATAGGCGACACGACTCCGGAATTTGGTAGAATTTGACTCAAATAGGATCAGAGGTCATGTTGACAATATTGGTAATCGAATGAGAGGCAAACATATTTCCCAAACCCATGGAGGAAAAGTGATAGAGTGAAGATATCGCAACCTGACACGAACTACAGATAAGTGTCATGTTCAAGAGTGACATACTGCCGATACAACTAACAAATAACTTCCATTTTCCCCCAACATTTTTGGCAAGTACCTATTTATTTTTACACAAGCTTGAAGAGGATAGCATATTCTTGTCATATAAGTTTGTCCTTCGAACAAATCCATCCTAGTAGATTTTACGAGCCCTAGGAAGGAAGAAATCAATTACGTCATGGTGATGATTTCCGATGTCATTTAGGTTTTAACGAGTCTGAAAAAGGAAGAACTCAGCATATTTTCATGTTTAGAGAGTTTCAAAAGAAGCGGAAAAAAAAACTCTGGTAGGTCCCTTTTCATAGGTAGTCTCACATAGCTGAAAAGGTAGAAAACAATATCTAGGAGAACCTCTTAGTCGCGATAGGCTAAGGTATTCTTTTTTCATAAAAAAATTGTCCCAACCCGAAAAAGGGGGTAAACGTATACTGGGTAAATGACGTTTCACAAACTTTAACGAGTTCAAAATGACAAGATCTCAACAATATTTTCAATTTTTGAGAGTCAAAAAAGAGCTGAAAGATGACTCCTCCTGGAGGAACAGGTAGTATTAAAGGTAGCAACTGGTTCCGGTGATGGTGAAATTGCTCAGAACAATTAAAGGTCAAGAGGCTGGCTTACAAGATCACTCATTGCACTTGTTCCTCAGGAATGGGTAAAATAATCAAGTGAGGGCATATGTTCGGTTGAGCAGATGGTAATGATGGAATGAGAAAACCAAGGCTCATCTAGCAAAACAGGCTGATAAAATGACAATCACGAAAAATCGTCAAATTTTTGTGCAGGTAAATCCCTAGTATGGTCACCAACTTGTTGTGTAGGTAAATCCCCTCAGCGGACAGAGGCGATCCCTCTAGCCCTAGGGTGGGTCTAGCAATAAGGGAATATGCTAATCCTTTGTACTCCTAGTTTATGAATGAAACTGAGTTGGGATAGATGACCTACCTTTGTTCCAACGCTCCTGTCATAGCTTGTGGAAACGGTCTCCTGATATTCGTCTTCACACGTCGCGGTCCTTCAATGGTAATATCCATGTACCTGCACAAGGATTAGAGAATGATGATAGCATATGAAAACATACTTTCATTCATAACTATTTGATTTGTCAAGGAGAATCAAACGTATTGCATAGGATTAAACATATCAAACAAAAAACAGGAACCAAAAAACTAGTCATGTATTAATAAGTAGAGAGAATAATTTTACAACCAAAAGAGCCTTGATGTTGCAGCCTCCTTCGATGGGTCCAGTCAAATGAATCTCAAGCATTCGTCGGGGATTAGACTTGGCAAAGCAATGGGTCTAAACTCTCTCTCGACAATGGATTCCTCTCTGCTTTACTCTCACACCATCTATAGTAAGGACTGTTCTGCTAGCTTCAACTATGTGAGAAGGATGTATTTATAGGAGATGAGGAGGTGGTTTGGGATCCCTCATAAGGTGGAAGGTAGGCCTTATCCTTTGGGGAGTTGCTCAAATGTAGGAAACAAGAAGCCAAAGGAAGGACTTCGACGTTATTCAGTCGAAAAAACCACGATGACTCCGCTCACAAAGTAGTTGGGAATGGAAAGTTTGCTTTTATTTAAAAAAAAATTCCAAAAACAGCTCGATGCGAGCAGTCCACTGAGATAGAGCGTCAATGGGCGTGAGACCCAGTGCTAATTTCTCTATGGCCATGAGGCCATAACTGCCTACCAGCGTCGACCCAAAATCATATCTTTTTGAGAGCCTGCTTCAGGAATGGTCAATAGAGGAAATGTTCTTCACATGCAAAGGGATGCAATGACACTTTTTTCAAGGTATGACAATACACAAAAGTCACTGAAATGGTCCACCAATGTTCGGGATGGGGATTGTAGGGAAGGTGACAAAATGTTGTGTAACAGATGGATCAGTGGCAATTGATGTAGTCAGATGCTAGAATGACATATACAAAGGCTAGCAACAGTCAAATATGGGGGAGCACAGTGCAGAGTTGGCAGCAGTGCAAAGTAAGCAGCAACACAAAGTTTTCAGTAGACAATGCAGTATCTTGGAGCAGTAAAATAATTTTGAACATAGTTGATTCAGTTTGGATGTTTTTCTGTTATGAAACCAGCTCCAAAAATAGAATAAAAGAGAGATCAATGCCTTAGAAGTAAGCCTCTTTGAGGGGGAAACCTCCTTTGCATTACATAAATTAACAATTCTTGGATGATACAAATGAAAAAACCTCCTTCTATATATAGGATTTCATGGGGTCACAATATAATCCTAGCTGACCTAACAATAATAATGTAAGGGCACAATAATAACAATATTGGGGTTACAGGGGTACAACAACAATAATAAGGGGGTTACACTAACAACAATAAGGGACTATACTAGTAATATAGGGACCTAACATGCCCCTCTCCTTCAAAAAAAAGTTTTCCTCAACTTTTGAGTAGCTCTGGATGCTTCTGTATAAAATTCTCATCCTCCCATGTAGAATCTTGAGTGGGTAAGTTCTTCCACTTGATGAAATACTCTGAAATTGATCGATTTCGTAGTTGTCGAGTTCTTGTTTCCATGACTGCTTCAGGTTTGAATATTATTTTTCCTTCCTGATCAAGTTATAGCAATATTGTTTGAACTAGAAGTTTGTCACCTATAACCTTCTTTAAGCATGAAACATGGAAAAATGGATGCACTCGCAAAGGAGGAAGCTATAATCTGTATGTCATAGTACCAATATTTTGCAAAACCTTCTAAGGACCATAGTACTTTGGCGATAATTTATTTTCCTTCTTAGCTTGCTTGAGGGACATTTGTTTGTATGGTTGTAGCCATAAAAATACCCAATCTCCTACATCAAAAATTCTCTCATTGCGATGTTGATCTGCCTATTGTTTCATTCGATTTTGTGTCCAATTTAGGTTATCCTTTAAGAGTTGGAGAACTTCTTGTTGATGCTCGATGTGATCTTCCACTGATTGAACCTTAGAATTTTCTCTTAAAGATGATGTGATGGATGGTGGATGATATCCATAAAGTGTCGTAAATGGGGTCATTTTTGCTGCAGTATGGAAGGAAGTGTTATACCACCATTTAGCGAGAGGTAACCACTTGACCCATTGTGTTTTCTTATCAGATATAAAACAACGAAGATATCCTTCCAAAAATTTATTCACTATCTCAATTTGACCATCGGATTGAGGATGATAAGATGATCTATGAGCTAGTTGAGTACCCAAACAAGAAAATAATTTTGTCCAACAATTTCCAGTAAAAATGGGATCTCTGTCACTTACAATAATCTTTGAGCTTCCATATAGCTTTTGAAATTTTTCCATAAAGGCAATAGCAACTGTACTTGCTTTAAATGGATGAGATAATGCACAAAAGTGTGCATACTTGGTAATTATATCAACTTCCACCATGATAACACTCTTTCCTTCGGACTTAGGTAGACCTGTGATAAAATCCATTGAAATCTCCTCCCAACATTGACTTAGAATGGATAAAGGTTGTAGAAGACCTGGGGTCTTAGTTGTCTCAACTTTATTTTGCTGGAAAACCAAACATTCTGCCACAAAATTTTGAATATCATATTTAAGGCCATCCCAAAAAAATTCTTTCTTCACCCCGTGGTAAGTTTTTAAAAATCCTGAGTGTCCTCCTAAAGGAGAAGTGTGCGATTCCAAAATAATTTTTTGTTTTAGTTTGGAATTCTTACAAATATATAAGTGATCTTTGTACCATAAGGAATCATTTTTCCAACTAAATGTAGCAGATGTACTAGGATCTTACTGCAACTTTTGAATGAGTGTCCACACTTCTTCGTCCTTCTTCCATTCATCCCTTACTTCCGCTATCCAATCTGGTTGGATAATAGAAATGGCACAAAGCAATGCTTCCACCTGTTCATCCTTTCTTGAGAGTGCATTTGCAACAACATTTAGCTTCCCTTTTTTGTATATGATTTCAAAGTCATAACCCAACATCTTTGTGACCTATGTTTGCTACTCTTCTGAAGATAGTTTTTGTTCTAAAAAGTGTTTAAGACTATCATGATCAGTTTTTACCTTGAAGTGTCTTCCCATTAGGTAAGGTCGCCATTTATTTAGTGCATGTAGTATTTCCAACATTTCCTTATCATATGTTGTAGCTTATTTTTTCAACGAAAATAACCTTACAAAGGGAGGCCAACTCTATGAGATTATAATTGAGGAGAAGGAGAAGAAGGAGAAACATCTTGAGCTATTATTTAAAATGACTAAACTTAGAAATACTTTTGCAAGTGTGCAGATGGAAACAACTGACAAGACATCTCTGAATGGAATAAGTAATGTTGAACCCTGGTCAGAGATTGTGAATGGTGTAGACTCTGGATTTTTTTGCAGTAATGGTAATAAAAATATGAAAATGATGGAAATTTTATAAAGCCCATATTAGTTTAGTAAAATTGTGAGCCACGTATCTACTATGCATTTAAACAATTTTCAAATACAAACTCTCAACTTCATCGACTTGCATATCATGGCAAGTCATGTAATGTTAACAAGCTTACTCATGTTGATGTTTTCCTAACTTTGTTGAACAAAATGAATGGCTATTCAACAATGGAAGTATAGAAAAATTCGTGAAAATAAGAGAGAAAACAAAGGTTTCTTTAGAAATGAGGATAAAAGTGTTTGTATGGATGTGAATTCCTCTTATGAAGTAGAAACAACAGCAAGCAATGGTTTTGATTAGCCTATTCTACCAAAATTTCCTTCCAGTGGTAATAAAAAGCATGTTGGTGTGGTTAGGAGAGGTGTGAAACGTCCAGCATAAAAATTTCATTCGAGAGCAGAAAATTACTTACACATAAAACACAGACATTCCCAGGTCATGATTTTCGATTTCATATTGCAGACAAACAAAGAATAATTTTAAAATTCCATGATCTGGGTTTTGTGCAGAAAGACCCCAATTGACTTTATTGAGGGAATTGTCCAAGAATGTAAAGTATTTTAAGAGATTTCGCCAGTTCCTTAAATGCCAATTTTATTAAAAAACATCCTGTAATTATGAATGAGGAAACTGAGGATGATGTGAACGTGTTATGCAAAGGGCTTGTTATGTGAGAGAGGGATCCGCATATTGGCTTTGGGTTTGTTGTATTATGTGTTCATTATTCTCTTGTATATGCAAACATTTTATGGTTACCATCTGGAACACCAACTGCAAAATATTAGAGAGAAGAGAAACTATAGAAAGCTCAAGAACAATCAGCCACACAAAAACTTAATAAAATTCACTTGAATAAGAAAAAACGCATTCAATTTTTGAAGAAGGAAGTTATTATTCTATATGCATGGGAGAATTAATTGAGTAAAATCTTGAAATGTTGATGCTGCTATCTTCGTTGTTCGTGAAGCTCTTGAAAGTGGGGTGATGTTGCAATTGCACAGGATTCTAGGTATGGGAAAGAAGAAATCAATGTCTTAGATATCTTGTGCCAAGATCCAACAATAACCCAGAAGCACTAATTGCACGAAATTTATCCCAAGGAGTGCACCCGCAAGCAATCTCGTTAAATCCGCTCACCTACAAATCAACGGTTAATATTAATTAATGGAACACTCTCTTCAAAATTCCAAAAACCGCTTAAGTGCCCCCGCAAGTGGTTTCTGGTTTCAATAAAGGACATTACATGGTGATAGCTAGAGCCCACCCCCTTTACTTTCAAATCACAATTTTTATTTTTATTAATTTCGAATAATGTCATATCATAAATCTTTCAAGTAAATTTTATTTAAAAAATAATAATATCACGTATTATATACAAATATGATATTAATATAATTTTGTAATCTCCACCACAACAAAACAGTTATTAACTGCTTTAAGCAGTTATTTCTGAAAACTGATTCAACGGTGAGTCAAATCATAGAGATAAAAACCCAAGAGGCAGAGTGGAGGGGGGTTCCGAGTTTTGGGCCTCTGGAAGACTACAATTTTGTACTTTATTTTTTGATGAGTTAATGAAAGAAGCATCAATTTTCCATCAATTGTTGATGGTGGTTCGTGTTTCATTTGTCATCTTGCGTTATTTCTTCTTTGAATGAAGTGAAGTAAAGTAGTTGTCGATCTCTTAATTACATCTGTAAGTAAGAGTTAAATAACCTTAATATTCATTCCGTCACTAGATTTTCTCTCTTCACAAATTCATTCTGAGACTTAAAGTAATAGATTCTGTGTTAGAGCATATTATTTTGAGATTCCCAACAGTTCTTCTTTTCATTCAGATATCAACAGTTAAAGGCATTGTGGAATCTTTTATTATTTCAGATTATTAATGGCTTTAAAGAGTTAATTTCCAGAGGAATAGAACAAAGACTGAATGATAAAAATTGTTTCCATAATTTAAAAAAAAAAAATGTCTTAAGCACTGATTCCTTTCACAGCCGAGGGATTGTTTCTTAAGAACCAACATTTTTTGGTGTCGTTGTCGGGGACGAGGACACGAAGTTATTTTTCCCTAGGTATTGACATCTATTTCTTGATGGTGAACAAGTTTTAGATATAAATTTTGGGTGTTTATTATTCACCTGGCGACTCCATTGATGAAGATTTCATTAGATGAGGAATTCTGCTGACGAGAAAATGAGAAAGCACCGTGGAAAACACAGATATGAGAGTTTGAGTTTTTTAAAGGAAGTTATATTTTTTACTACCAGTTTAGTGGTCTATTTTCCCTTACATATCAAGAATATTGTTTCCTGCTTTATATTATCAAAAGATTGTAAAGCCCAAAAGTACATTCTTTATAGGAAAAAGAAGATTTTTCTTATGCTTGTATTATTAATCTTGACACAACTTCATCTCCTAAATATGAGAGGAGAGATGACTGTTGCATTTCAATTCCTGAAAATCAGTCACAATCTGGGCATAAAGGCGATGATTCATCATCTTTGGGTGATAATATTCTGCCTCATAAAAAATCTACTACTTTTCAGCCTGGAGCCAAGGTGATTTTCAAACCCTTGGTGCCGCCTACAGTTCTTCATCAATATCCTTTAAAAAGCTTTAAATTTCTGCCAAGTTTTTCTGGAGAAAGTGATGATGTTGCAGCTGAACAACATATCCTAGAATTTGAGTACTTTCTGGACAAATTTCAAATAATTTATGAAGATGTGGATTTAAGGATGTTATGTCATTCATTAAAGCAGGGTGCTCAAAAATTGTTCCAGTGTTTGGAAGCAAGTTCAATTAGTTCATGGCAAGGTTTTCAAGGTATCTTTTTTAGATATTGGGGCGAGCACAAGTCATACGAAAAAAACCTTTTGGAATTATTTTCTATCCAGAGGTAGAGTAATGAATCAATCTCTTATTTTAATAAAAGGTTTAGAAAAATTTATTTCAGTATGCCAAATGAGATTCAACCTCCTGAGGTTGCTGCCATGGTGTATTATTCAAAGGCTCAATCTATTGACTTGGCTTTTTATCTAAAGGAGAGAAATCCATGAACTCTAGACCTGATGTTTCTTTATGGACAAGAAATTGAAGATAATTTGTGGGCTTGTAGAAATTTTTCTTGTCATGATGAAATAACAAGTTTTGTTGAAGACAAGAGTGTTTGTCAAGAAAACAATGGAGTTTCTTTATAAGAGAATGTGAGTTTAGAGATAAACAAGGATTGTCAAAGGATGTTAGAGGACACTCTCGTTCCTAAGACATGATAATTTAAGCATTCTGAGGATTTTAATCAAAAACTTGTTACGACAGATGAACTACACTTTGAAAACCTAGAAGATCCTTATAATTTTCATAATTTTAGTGACTTTGTGAACAGGGAAGAAAGTAGTGGAGCTCCTCAAGTTTTGTTGCAGGAGGACGAATATTTTTTTCAAGAATTGGCATTGTACGAAAAACATCAACATTATGGGGAACAAGCCTTGGATTTCTCTTTTTTGCCTAAATGGTTGTCAATAGAAAAAAGCAATCAATTTCCTCACACACAACCCCAAATTGAGGATTCAAACAATGAAGGAAGCTTCCCTGTTCAAAGGAATATACATCAAAAAAATGTTCAAGAAAAGGAGGTAGCCAAAATCTTATCTTGTCAGTTCTATGATCCAGTGGCTGATTATATGACAAATTTATTTGGTCAGCAACAAGCATTTATGTAGAGGTATGTGCAAAGCTTTGTATCTGGAAAATTTTCATGGTACATCCCTGTTTTTATTTTTTAAACTTCAACAGTATGGAGGCATTAAGTCTAACACGCATATGTTGGATTGGTGCCATTGGAAGGCTAAATTCACCTGATTGAGTTCAGCCATGTATATATATAGGAGTTGTACATAAATAAGCTTAGAAGTTAAGAATTTTTAGTTGCAATATTTCTAGTTCGGTATTTTCAATTTAAGAATAAAAGAAGAAGTTCAAAATGCAACAGGTTTCAGGGATATTTCATACTGGAATCAACTTCCATTTGGTTTGACTCCATGCCCAATTAAGGCCACTAATCTACAAGTTCTCAATGCTTTGTTACGAAAGCACTGTCCCCAGATGGAACCAGATGTTGTAGCTTATTTTTTCAGCTAAAATAATCTTACAAAGGGAATCCGGCTCTATGAGATTATAATTGATGAGAAGGACAAGAATGAGAAACAACTCGAGCTATTATTTGAACTAACCGAACTTAGAAAGTCTTTTGCGAGTTTTCATATGGAAACAACTGACAGGACATCTCTGAATGGAATAAGTAATGTTGAACCCTGGTTAGAGATTGTGAATGGTGTAGACTCTGGATTTTGTTGCAGTAATGGTAATCAAAATATGAAAAATATGGAAATTTTATAAAGCCCATATGAGTGTAGTAAAGTTGTGAGCCACATATCTACTATGCATTTAAAGAGTTTTCAAATACAAACTCTCAGCTTCATCGACTTTCATATCGTGGCAAGTCATGTAATGTTAACAAGCTTTCTCATGTTGATGTTTTCCTAACTTTTTTGAACAAAATGGATGTCTATTCAGCAATGGAAGTACATAAAAATTCGTGAAAATAAGAGAGAAAACAAAGGTTTCTCTATAAATGAGGATAAAAGTGTTTGTATGGATGTGAATTCCTCTTATGAAGTAGCAACAATGACAAGCAATGGTTTTGATAGCCTAGTATACCAACAATTCCTTCTAGTGGTAATATAAATCATGTTGGTGTGGTCGGGAGAGTTTTGAAACGTCCAACATCAAAATTTCATTCGAGAGAAGAAATTACTTGCATAGAAAACGCAGACATTCCCAGGGCATGATTTTCGATTTCATATTACAGAAAACAAAGAATAATTTTAAAATTTTGCGATCTGGGTTTTGTGCAGAGAGACCCCAATTGACTCTATTGCAGGAATTGTCCAAAAATTCAAAGCATTTTAAGAGATTTCACCAGTTCCTTAAATTTTAGTTTTATTAAAAAACGTTCTGCAATTATGAATGAGGAAACTGAGGATGATGTGAACGTGTTATGCAAAGGGCTTGTTACGTGATAGAGGGATTCACATGTTGGCTATGGGTTTGTTGTATGATGTGTTCATTATTCTCTTCCAGATGCGGACATTTGCTAGTTACCATATGGAACACCAACTACAAAATATTAGAGAGCGAAGCAACAACAAAAAGCTCAAGAACAATCAGCCACACAAAAACTTAATAAAATTCACTTGAATAAGGAAAATCACGTTCAATTTTTGAATAAGGAAGCTATTATTCTATACGCATGGGAGAATTAATTGAGTAAAATCTTGAAATGTTGACGTTGCTATCTTCGATGTTCGTGAAGCTCTTGCAAGTGGGGTGATCTGCAATTGCACAGGATTCTAGGTATGGGAAAGAAGAAATCAATGGCTTAAATCTCTTATTCCTAGATCCAACAGTAACCTGGAAGCACTAATTGCATAAAATTTATCCCAAGGAGTGCGCCCGCAAGCAGTCTCATTAAATCTGCTCACCTACCAACCAACCGTTGATATTAATTGCAGGAACGTTCTCTTCAAAATTCCAAAATTGCTTAAGTGCCCCCACAAGTGGTTTCTGGTTTCAATAAATGAAATTACGTGGTGATAGTTGGAGCCCACCTCCTTTACTTTCAAATCACAATTTTAATTTTCATGAATTTCGAATAATTTCCTATCATAAATATTTCAAATAAATCTTATTTAAAAAATAATAATATCATGTATTATATACACATATGATATTATTATAATTTTGTAATATCCACCACAGTGAAAAAATTATTAACTGCTTTAAGCAGTTATTTATGAAAATTGTTTCAACAGTGAGTCAAAGCACAGAGATAAAAGCCCAGGAGGCATAGTGGAGGGGGGTTCCAAGTTTTGGACCTCTGGAAGACTACAATTTTGTACTTACTTTTCTGATGGTGATATGTGTCTCCTGTGTCATCTTGTGTTATTTCTTCTTTGAATGAAGTGAAGTAAAGTAGTTATCGATCTCTTAATTACATCCGTAAATAAGAGTTAAATAACCTTAATATGCGCTCCTTCACTCTAGCTTTTCTCTCTTCACAAATTCATTCTGAGACTTAAAGTAATAGATTCTATGTTACAACATATTATTTTGAGTTTCCCAACAGTTATTCTTTTCATTCAAATATCAACAGTTAAAGGCATTATGGATTTTTTTTTTTTTTCATATTATTAAGGGTTTTAAAGAATTAAATTCCAGAGGAATAGGACAAAGACCGAATGATAAAAATTGTTTCCATAAAATATTAAAAAAAAATGTCTTAAACACTGATTCCTTTCACAACCGAGGGATTGTTTCTTAGAACCAACATCATAAATAGCTTTCTGTAAATACTTTCCTTTGATTGGATGACTTTAAAAAACAATGGGTCTTCCTTCTTGCATTAAAACAACACCAATTCCATTTCCTAAGGCATCACATTCCACAATAAAGGTTTTTGTGAAGTATATCGTATCTAATACCAGTGCTAGGCACATTTCCTCTTTAAGATGTTCAAAGGCCTTAGTTGCTTCAAGAGTCCATGAAAATGCATCTTTCTTCAATAATGTTGTTAGAGGTGTTGCTATTCTCCCATAATTCTTAACAAACTTGCGATAATACCCCGTTAACCGAGAAATCCTCGCAACTACTTTATGGTTGTGGGGACTTTCCATTCCTTAATGGCTTTAATTTTGTTAGGGTCTACCTTAACACCCTTGTGAGATACAATATGACCCGATATTCCACCTCTTGTACTCCAAAGAAACATTTGGATTTTTGCATATAATTGTTTCTCCTCCAATAGTTTGAGCACCCGTCAACATGTTGAACATGATCCTTCCAAGACCCTTGTAGATTAGTATCATCAAAAAATACTAGCACAAATTTTCTAAGGAAGGGTTTGAAAATGGAATTCATCAACCCTTGAAATGTAGAAGGTGCATTGGTAAGGCCAAAAGGCATGACCAAAAATTCATAATCCCTCATGAGTTCGAAATGATGTTTTCAATATCTTCACTTCATTCTAATTTGATGATATCCCGAACAAGATCCAACTTGGTAAAATAAATTTCTCCATGTAATTCATCCAATAATTCATCAATCACAGAATGGGAAATTTATCTTTAATAGTGAGCTTATTGAGCTCCCTATAAGGACACATGCCATGATCCATCCTTCTTGTGCACCAATACTATTGAGCAGAAAGAACTTTGACTAGGTTGAATTATACCAACCTCTAACATTTCTGCAATCATACATTTAATTTCTCTTTTGGACATAAGGATATTTGTAAGGCCTGATGTTTGGAGGAACACTTCCGGAATCAAATGAATAGCATGATCATGATCACAAATAGGTGGGAGTCCTTTGGGAGTTTCAAACACCTTGGAATGATTGTCCAAGACTTTTTGGAGATTTGAGAAATAGATGATTTTGATGTTGGAACTTCTAGTGAGCATAATTGTGCAATTACGCCTTTTGTTCTTTCTTTTAATATTTTTCATGACATTAGAGCTTATTATCTTTCCTGCTTCCCCGCGATACCCCGTAATTCGATTTCCTTCCAAAAAAAATTCAAGAAAAGTTCTTGAAAATTAAAAGCTACCATCCCCAAAGATTGTAACCATTGACTCCTAGTACAACATCAACACCTCCCATTGGAATGGAAAGCATTGGACTATTCAATACATATTCCCCCATGGTTAGCTTGATATTATGGCATTTTCCAGAAATTTATAGTTCCATTTGCAACCATCACTTGACATTCTGGTGATGGGTATAGGAAACAATTCAATTCCTTGGCTACCTTACAATGAATAAAATTATGGGTACTACCCGAATCAATCAACACTATTACATTTTTCTTCTTGATATGTCCTTATATCTTGAGAGTTTGAGGAGTGGTAATTCCTGCCAATGCATTACACAATATGGTCAGACTCATTTCTTCTTCTTCTAGGGTTAGTTCCTGGTGTATATCCTCTTCTTTTGAAGTTTCTTGTTCATTTTCTTCCTCCTCTTCACAATCTATGTAAAATAATTTCTTCTCAGCACACTTCTAACCTTTAGTGTATTTGCTACACAACTATATAAAATCCCTTTCACTCTTTTTTCTTCCAATTGTTGTGGTGTCAACCTTGTAGGTTGTGTAAGTCTATGAATAGCCACACTTCCATATTTATAGATGTCAGTGGTAGGCTTCCTTGTCACCGTAATTATACATTCAATATTTCTTGCCAACCTAAATGCCTTATCCAATGAATTAGGTTCCCAAACACGAACTTCATGTTGGATGTTATCCTTTAAAGTCCCTATGAAGACATCAATCCTATGTTCCTCTGGAATATCAGCTACACTTATATTCAGTTTTTGGAAGTCCTCAATGTGCTCCACCACTCAACCCTTTTGTTTGAGATTTATCAATTGGATAAAGAAGGTGTTTCTCTTTGTATCCTCATAATGTTCTATCATTTCCTTCGTAAAAATTGACCAAGTGATGATTTTTTTATGGGAGCAAAGCCATCGATACCATACAAATGTATTTTGTTCTAAATGTAAAGTTGCAATGTTCCATCTGTAGTATCCATGTTACGGGATCCTTGCCATCAAACTTCCTCATATCCATCTTTGGATCAAGGTGGTTCTTCCCTCCAACATTATATTTTATGAAATCACAAATAACATTTATTTTCTTCTCATCATGAGTTTCTTCTACTATTGTTTCGCCATTAGGAAACATTTCATGTATCAACTTTGTCAAACCTTCGATGTCTGCTTTTAGATCATTCTTCATGTTTTCCATGTTGTCTTTCATGTCATCCATCTTAACTTCCATGCCAGCTTCCATGCCATCCATCTTAGCTTCCATGTCTTTCTTCAAACCATCCATCTTAGCTTTCCACGCCTTTCTTCAAAACTTCCATTTCATTTTTTTTGCTCTTTGCGAGAGTGAAATTTGGTGCATTTGCTCTTGTAATTTTGATATATCATGTTGCACTTCTTCGTGTTCATGAGTCATAGTAGAGCCTTCTGAAGGCTTAATGGGAATTTAATTCTTTTTAGGGGGAATTTTAGAACCCAATACTGATATCTATTCTACAATATGCCCTTCAAACTGATTTTTCACATAAGACTTATGCAATTCGAAAAAAAATACACACCTTTTTCTTGATTTTGAGGAGCTCGATATTGAAACTAAATTATATCATTGATTTTGGATCTTCAATATCTGAAATTCAGCCCTATAGTAGCCCTTTGAATCCTCTTTCTAATGCCACAGGTCTGACCCGATTTGGATTCTTCAAGGCAAAGTTATGCCCAATATCCCACAATGACATAATTATGGCATGGTTCAGTAGAGAAAACTTGTACGGCGTTCCACGTGTCACTTTTTCCTCCTTTGGCTCTAAAATTGATACACAGGAAACCAAAGTCTATGTACATGCGGCTAATTTTTACAGAATTCCAATCTGATGCTTAGAGAAAGAGTTATGACGATTTTTCGACGGTCACCTCTTTGAGATGAAATTTGGGAGCCTGAAAAAACCCTAACTTCCACAAATCATATATCCAAAAATATTGCGAACCAAGATATGAAGTTTTTACATGAAGTTCCTTAGGATTTCAGCTTCACGTGATAAAAATTTCAGTTTCTGAACCTTCGTAGAAAAAAATTTATAATGAAAATTCCACGATGGCCTATCTAGAGCAGTGAAACCCTAGAATCCAAAGCTCTGATACCAAATGTTATGAAACCAAATCCAAAAATAGAAGAAAAGAGAGATCAATGCCCTAGAAATAAGCCACTTCAAGAGGGAAACCTCCTTTAAATTACATAACTTAACAATTCTTGGATGATACAAATGACAAAACCTCCTTCTATATATAGGAGTCCATAGGGTCACAATGTAATCCTAGCCAACCTAACAATAATAATGTAAGGGCACAATAATAACAATATTGGGGTTACAGGGGTATAAAAATAACAATAAGGGGGTTACACTAACAAAAATAAGGGACTATACTATTAACATATGGACCTAACATTTTCAAGTTCAGAATTTGAAGTAGCAACAACAATAGATAGAATTGTTGCATGCAGAACATTCCAAAGGTACCAGATTGGGTTAGAGTTGAATTCCTTTCTTGTTGAGAGGGAGTGTTGAAAATGGCATTAATAAGGACTTTAATTTAATTTTCCCTTGATTAAATTAGAATAAAATTGTAATTCCACATGGCATGACAGCTTGTACGAGTTAACTACATTAGGATGACTAAGTTGGCTAGTTAATTTGAGTTGAGGGTCAAGCTAGAGGCATGTAGAGTGTCTCCTACATTATAAGAGCCCTGGTTGAGTTTATTTTGAGTTGTAATTAATTGACTCAAATTATCTGAATTAAATTCAGTTAAAATAGTTCTAACTAATGGAGGAAATAGTAGGAGGTTAGGAAATGGGTTTTTGATTCATGTGTTCAACCAGTTAACTAATAATTCACTCATAAATAACTCATGCATGTCAGTTCTGAGAAAGACCCGGTTGATTTTGGAGTTCAAGGGTAGTGTATTATAAATTGTATAATTATCCGAATTTTAAAGGTGGTGCATGCAGTCAAAGGAAGGCCCCTAATGGATTTCACAGTATGGATTGGGATTTTCCATAATTAATAGGGGCTAATTAACCAAGGAAACTATGCAAGGAAATAAGGATCGTGGAGGGAAAAAAATTGGTTAAATATTGAATCAAGATTATCTAGGAATAATTGAGACAGATAGAGATAGTGCAGAGATTTCTTAGCTTGGAGGAAAGCATTTTAACCTTCTCATATTCTTTGAATTATGGAATATACAGATAGTAAGGTTTTTAGTTAAGGCTTTCCCCAGGAAAATATTTGTGTTGTGCGATTGAAATTATTTATCTTTCATGTTTTGTGATTTCAAGATCTAAATTGGTTTCAGAAATTGGTAGAGTAGATTCAATGATAATGTTTTAGCATATTACAATTCTCAGTTTAATCTACGTAGATTTTCTACATGACATAATTTCCTTTAGGTCTTGGTACAACAACCCATACATCATTCTTCATAATCGACTTATAATCTTCGGTTATGGAACCCTTCCAAACCCGCTCTTTCACTACTTATTAAAAAGTGGGAGGTTCAACCTGTATGATGGAGCTCATCGCTACAATGTATCCCTGGTACCAGAATGTCTTTTTTATTTCTATGAAGGTCCCTTTGGAAGGAACATGTCTCTCAACATATTGTAATCTATCATGAGGACACAATGGTATCTTCCTAGAAGGAGGATCACTTGGGGGAGGATTTAGGGGATCCATAGGCTCCATGGGATTATCATCAACATATTTCTTCGGCTAGGGCACATAAGGACCTTCTAGTAGTTCCATATCATCATATTTATTCTCACGAGGAGGCGAAGGAAGGTCCCTTACTTTTCCAAGGGAAGAATCTTCATCGAAGATTACATCCCTGTGTTGTAGCGGCTAAAACCACCCTCCAAAATTTTTCCATTACTTAGTGTTGAGATTAGACAAGATGATGATCCTAGTGAAAATTAAGCACCTACAATAGATGGGGCCCGTAGGCTGTTTTTAGAATTTGGATCAAAGTCTATTTTTAGCAGTAATCTATTTATAGATGGTTGAGAAAATTATATGGATGGATGGGCATCTATTTTTGGAATGCATGTGTGAATTTTTTTCGTGGAATGCATGTCTAAAAATAGAATGCATGTCGATTATTGTTAGCCCTTAACAATAATTAGACAATAAATAATAATATATTCTCTTCAAGCAATTGATTTCAGTTCACTGATGTGGCAAACCAATTAACTGAAGGAATTTCGAGTTCAAATTTTGGTTGGTGGGACATACTAGTGGAATTCGTTGTAACTGAGTGATACAAAGTTGTAACAGAGTTGGATGTGTAGTTATGTGAGTTGTAAAGTAGTTTATCTCAGTTAAGTGTGTTAAACTCAGTTGTGCTAGTTGTAACTAGTTGTAACTAAAGACACACTAGTGAGAGATCAGTGAATTAAATATTAAATTAATTCACATGGAGTGATCTCACATGCAATTGAATATTTACTAATGTTAACTACATGCATGTCAGATCCAGTGGAGACCTAGTTGAGAGATAGGTGAAAGGGACAGTTTGACTATAAGCTGTGACTATAGTGGCTGCACAAGTGCAACCAAACACACATTGGAGATGCCAATGAGGATTGCGCAGTCAAGGTAGGGCAAGATCGAATTCATTCAGGGATTGTGATCAGCAGGGATTGCGCAGTGGAGGCAGGTTGTCAGGAGGCAGTAAATTGGTGCATGTTTATGCCAATTTTTGTATGACAGTGTGCGACGATTGTATATTGTACTGAGAACTCTTGGAGTATATTTTTGTATGAGATTGTTTCATGATCCATGATATATACATAATATACAATAGTGGGGTTTTTAGCTTTATTCTTTCTCGGTAAAAACATATTTGTTGTGTGATTGATCATTCTTCATGTGTTTGCAATTGGCGATTAAATTTCCGCAAAGATTTAAGTAGAAGAATTCTGTATTTAACAGTGGCATATGATTGTTAGATCAAGAGAATCCGGAAATAAATAATTTTATTAAAAATTTCTACATGGTATCATAGCAAAGAAGATTGCAATATTGAAGCAGTAGCCGAGTTTGTTGGTGGAAACAATTCGAATTTGCTGCAAGAATTTCTTGGTGCGACAGTTGAGTAAACATCGAAATGGCTTTCAACGGTTTGCGGTTAGAGTATGCACTTGAGGGCAGCTCAAACTACATTGCATGGAAGGATAGGATGGAGACGATGCTTTAAGATAATGGCTTGAAGTAATTCATCGACGGTGATGTTCCTAAGCCCACTTCGACAGATGTTGCATTACTTGACGCTTGGAAAAATAAAGTAGCGAAGACGAGAAGGATTCTATTGGAAGGTGTGAGAGGCAATATTGTCTCAAGCCTTCATGGGAAAGCCACTCCATTTTCAATGTGGAAGGCTTTGACATATCTTTTCCAAAGCAGCAGCGACCATAGTAAATTGGCGCTGAAGGATAAACTCAAAAAGATCAAGATGGAGAAGGGCAACAATATTCCTAAATATCTCACAAAGTTTGTCCAATGTCAGGATGAACTGGGGAGTGTGGGAGTCATGGTTGCTGATGATGATTTGGTGAGTTTGGCTCTCTTGGGACTTTCTAAGAGTTGGCATAGTTATCAAGACTCTGCCAATGGACGGGAAAAACTGTCGGATTGGGAACGACTGTGGTCGGATCTAGTGCAAGAGGAGTTCAGGCTAAACACCATAGATGGCTCTTCATCAAAGCATGATGAGGAAGAGGATTGTGTTTTGGTTGCCAAATCAAGGAAAGGGAAGGGGAAGAAATCCCATTCAAAATCCGAGGCTAAAGGCAAGAAGCTGGATTTGTCCAAAGTGAAGTGCTTTCACTGTCACGAACATGGGCATCTCACCACTAAATGCCCACAGAAAAATAAGAACAAGAAGGTTGCTGGAGTTGCAACTGGTGAGTCCCTTGCCTCGCAATTTGAACTTGATTTCTCTTTGATCGCATGCTTGGTTTCAAGCGCAATGGGATCAGTGTGGTATCTTGATAGTGGTGCTTCCTTCCACATGACGGGAGATAAGAAGATTTTAAAAAAGTGACTTGGAGGAGAAAGATCTCCAGATGCATATAGAGATGGGCGACGATGGAAGATACAGTGTGACCGGCATTGGTACCATTACCTTTGAGAGGGATTCAGGTAAACCATTTATGTTGAAAGATGTTATACATGTTCTAGGTCTGAAGAAAAACTTGGTCTCAGTCGCGATGTTGGAGGATAGAGGTTATGACATTGTTTTCAGCAATGGAAAATATTTACTGCGACATAAAACAACATGTCAAACCAAGAGGATAGGGATTCAAGTTAAGAATCTCTACAAGCTGGAGGTAGATGGCTATGCTGCAATGGTGGCAAAAAAAGAAGAATTTGTGAGCCGGGATGAGGGTGAATTATGGCACAGGCTATTGGGTCATCTTCACTATAACACCTTGAAGATTTTGTAGCAGATTTCTACTAGACTTCCCAAGGGTACACTTGTGCAGATAAATTAGTGCAAGGGATGTACTATAGGTAAGTTTGTGAAGACCACCTTTCATGAAAAAGAGAACCGTGCTTCGGTGATCCTAGAGAGAGTTCACACAAACGTGTGTGGGCCATTCTCGTTTTCTTCAATAGAAAAACATAGGTATTATGTTATTTTTTTTTTACTATTCTCGTAGATGATGGATCTTCTTCATGTAGAAGAAAGATAAAACATTCTAAAAGTTATGTGATTTTAAAGCATTGGTGGAAAAAGAGTTGGGGAAGCAAGTGAAGGCTTTGCAGAGCGATAATGGTGGTGAATATATCTCTAATGAATTCAAATAATTCTATAGAAAATACGGAATTCGAAGAGAACTCATAGCGCCTCATAACCCACAGCAAAATGGGGTCGTGGAGAGGAAGAACAGAACGATCATGGGTGTTGCACGAGCTATGATGCATGATCAGGGCCTACCAATGCACTTGTGGGCGAAAGCATGCAACACTGTGGTTTATGTAAAAAACCATTGTCATTATAGAGTACTTGGCATGAGCACACCTGAAGAAGCTTTTACTGGTAAGAAATTGGATGTTTCTCACTTTAAGATTTTTGGCTCATATGTTTATGTGCATGTGACCAAGAACGCCAGGAAGAAGCTGGAGTCGACTACTGAAGTTGGGATATCTGTGGGGTACACAGAAACACCCCATAATTATCGTGTGTATTTTCCAAACAGTCGAATGATTGTGGTGCGACGAGATATAAAATTAAATGAGGAGAAAGCCATTAAGTTGTCACTTGAGAGGGAGCTAGACTTGCATGTAGAGGAGGAACTGCTTGTTCCCAAATGTGAGTCTCTAGATTTGGATCAGACACGGGAGGAGGTTCATGGAGTGGAGGAGTCCACTCACGCAGAGCCAAACATCAGAACTGGAAGAAGGCGTACCATAGAAGCTGACAGGTTGAAGCTTGATGTGGCACAGAATGTAGGAGTCCCTACTTCACAGCGCAGACAAAGATAGTCTCCTGACCGATTCACTGGATACATGGCTCTCATGAGAAAATGTATTGTGATAGAGCCATCTTCCTTTTAGGAAGCAGTGCAGGAGCCCACATGGGTAGATGCAATGGTGGAGGAGTATGACTCCATTGTCAGAAACAATGCTTGGGAGTATTGAGAAGTATAAGGCAAGATTTGTGGGTCGGGGCTTCTCACAGATCGAGGGGATTGATTATGAAGAAACCTTTTCACCTATCGCACGGTATTATTCCATAAGGACCATCCTTTCTCTCTCAATGCAGATGGGTTGGCACATTCATCAGATGGATGTGAAGACTGTGTTCCTTAATGGGATCATTGAGGATGAAGTGTACATTAAGAAGCCTGAAGGATTTGAGATCTTCAGTAGTGAGTCACATGTGTGCAGACTCAAAATAGCGATGTATGGGCTGAAGCTAGTACCCCGTGCTTGGTACATTCAAATCAACAGCTATTTCACTAGACTTGGCTTCACCAAGAGTGAGGTGGATGAAAACCTATACCAGATTGTGGTGGAGGGTAAGATTTTAATCATTGTTCTTTATGTTGATGATTTAATACTGACTGGTGATGAGTAGCTGATACACTCATGCAAGGAGGACCTTGCAAAGGAGTTCGAGATGAAGGATATGGGTGTCCTTCACTATTTCCTTGGATTGGAAATATGGCAGCGATAAGGTGAACTATTTTTGTCTCAAGGCAAGTATGCAAGGGAGATACTCGCTAAGTTTCACATGGAGGGCTGCAAACCCATGGATACTCCTCTTCCTGGAAAATGGAGGAAAGAGGACGCTACATCTGGAGAGGTAGTGGATTCTATTGTCTATCGACAGTTGGTGGGTTCGCTCATGTATTTAGTTAATACAAGACCGGACATATGCTATGCGGTGAACCAGCTTAGTCAAGCGATGGTTAAGCCTACCAAACTCTTTTGCAAGGCGGGCAAGCATGTCCTGAGATATCTCAGGGGCACATCTGAGTATGGCTTATGGTACATACAAACGGATGAGGTGAAGTTGCATGGCTTCATGGATGCAGATTGGGTGGGTAGCCCAACAAACAGAAAGAGCACATGAGGAGAGGTTTTCAGTATCGGATCTACAGTTATGTGGCACTCAGTTCAGCGAAAGCAGAATACATGGCAACAAGTCAAGTTGCATGTGAGGCTATCTGGATGAGGAATATCCTGGTCAGTTTGTTTGGTTCTCATTTAGATCCTATAGTGATAATCAGAGTTGCATTAAACTCTCAATTAATCCTGTGTTTCATGATAGATCTAAGCATATAGATATCTGGTATCATCATATTAGAGATTATGTGTAGCGGAAGATCATGTTGCTTCAGTACATTCCTACGGAAGATCAGGATGCAGATATTCCGACGAAGGCACTCACTGGGAGCAAATTCGAATACCATAGAGACAGGGTCGGGGTGAAGGATAATCCCTTTCTTGTTGAGAGGGTGTGTTGGGATTCAACAAGATGATGATCCTAGTAAAAATTAAGCACCTACATTAGGTGGGGCCCACAGGATATTTTTAGGTGATATGTCTATTTTTAGAATTTGGATCAAAGTCTATTTTTAGCAGTAATCTATTTATAGATGGTTGAGAAAATTATATGGATGGATGGGCGTCTATTTTTGGAATGCATGTGCGAAGTTGTTTCGTGGAATGCATGTCTAAAAATAAAATACATGTCGATTATTGTTAGCCCTTAACAATAATTAGACAATAAATAATAATCTATTCTCTTGAAGCACTTGATTTCAATTAACTAGTTAATTGAAGGACTTTCAAGTTCAAAGGTTGGTTGGTGGGACATGCTAGGGGACTTCATTGTAACTGAGTGATACAAAGTTGTAACGCAGTTGGATGTGTAGTTATGTGAGTTGTAAATTATTTTAACTCAGTTAAGTGAGTTAAACTCAGTTGTGCTAGTTTTAACTAAAGATACACTAGTGTGAGATCAGTGAATTAAATATTAAATTAATTCACGTGGAGTGATCTCACATGCAACTAAAGATTTACTACTGTTAACTACATGCATGTCAGATCCAGTGGAGACCCAGTTGAGAGATAGGTGAAAGGGACAGTTTGACTATCAGTTGTGACTATAGTGGGTGCACAAGTGCAACCAAACACACATTGGAGATGCCAATGAGGATTGCGCAGTCAAGGCAAGGCAAGATCGAATTCATTCAAGGATTGTGATCAGCAGGGATTTGCAGTGGAGGCAGTAAATTGGTGCATTTTTATGCTAATTTTTGTATGACAGTGTGAGACGATTGTATATTTTACTGAGAACTCTTGGAGTAGAGTTTTGTATGAGATTGTTTCATGATCCATGATATATATATAATATATGATAGTGGGGTTTTTAGATTTATTCTTTCCCGGTAAAAACATTTGTGTTATGAGTGATTGATATTTCTTCATGTTTTTTCAATTGGCGATTAAATTTCCGCAAATATTTAAGTAGAAGGATTCTGTATTTAACAGTGGCATATAATTTTTAGATCAGGAGAATCCAACAAGACATAATTGTATTAAAAATGTCTACACTTAGAATTTGGAGCCTAACCTTCTTTCCATAAGAGCTTACCTTGCATTGCCATTAGGTATTCATGATTTGATTGATGTTTATATTTTAGTTATGCTTGTGTTCACTTGATCTTCACTTAGCAAATATTTTCTAGGTCACAAGCTAACCTCTTATCTAAGCCTTGTGCAGCAGTTATGGGCTTACCTCCAGAAACTACGCAATTCATGGAGCTAGACTTAACCTTGATGTTAATAATTGCGCAGTCATGATTGCCAATAATCCTTGAGCTCATAAAATGCACATTCATGACAAGCATCCCAACACTGAACCTAGAAATTGTGCAATCCCCCACTAAGCTCAGAAACTGCGCAGTGCACTAAGCCAGGAGTTGCTAGTTCCCTAGAACTCCGCTATCCTTCCCAGTGATGTGCATGGAAAGTTGTCCCTGGAAAAGAAGAAAATATGAGAAAATAAAAAAGCATCCCCAGAATCTAGGCATATATTTTTAGTAAACCGAAGGAAGCACACAATTTATTTTTGAAAATTGTCGCCATGCATCGCTTTTCCCTTTATTTGTGGTATGAGTATCATAAACCCTAATTTCTCAAATCTATTTAATCAATGCCCCTATAGCTCATTCTCACACTCGATCTTAAATCTCTAGCATTCCTGAGGAGATCAAGGAAACTTCGGTATGATTTTCATCAATTTTCTGGGTGAGTTTTTCATTTATCACCTTTAGTCACTTTTTATGTCCCTTTTTTCCATTTGGATTGAATGTGTGTTGATTTTCTTGTTTATTTGCATGCATGCTAGCGTTTTAACTTACTTTTGCTACAAAAGTGTTGTTTCAAGTTATCATTTTCCTTTTACAAGTGGCACATCGATTTCTTCATTTTTCACCGATGGTTACCGTTGCAAAGACTCTCCTCATCAATCACGTTCACTTTTCATTTGTTCAGTTTCTACACTTGATTCATCTTGTTTCAATCACACTTATTAAAATCTACACTTAGGCCTTCACTATCTCTCATATCTACTCATTTTGTATACTTCCTTTGGGAAAATCTGCCTTTCCCTTGGCTAAATTTCACTTTGCCCAGTTGGGCATTACGCAATATTGAGGCCCAAGCATAGAGCTTGACCTCTTGAATTGCACAATGCGTAGTACAGGCTAGCCCCTCTACACACTGCACAGTCCCATGCCTCAACCTGCATCCTTGGCCACCGAGACTGCATAATGCACATTCTCTCCCATCTCACTGCCTAGGCTGAAATATGCATTGTGTAGTCTCGAGCCTCAAGATTCGACATTGGTTTTTGGGACTGCATAGTGTGCAATCCCCTAAGCTAGTCAGACCCTCTTCCCAGAAAGAATTGCACAATCCTTCCAGTCAGTTTCCCGGTGTGTTTTATGAACATGTCCTGAAAGTAATTTTTCTTATAAATGATATTTTCTTGCCCTTAGTGTCCTTTCAAAATTCACTTTCATAATGGCACCTAAGAGAGTTTCCTCAAAGGAAACCACTTAAAGAAGTATTGGGGAAGTAGTTGAACAAGTTTCGATTAACTTGTTAGTTTCTGAAAACACTCAATTTTTTGTAGAGAAGGGACCAAAACTGACATGGCAGAAAATTAAAGATGAGTTCACAAAGGAATTTCAGGAAAACTTAGAGCGGCAACAGTTCTGGAATAAGTAGCAATAGCAGACAGTGGTCTAGTGTAGGACAAAGGAAAGAGGAAGGTAACAGGTAATGTAGAAGAGGAACAAAGATGGAAGATGAAAGCATACCTTCTCACTGATAAAAAAAAATTTGGAAATCAAAGCAAATAGGAAGCAGAGGCAACAAAGAGTAGACCAGAGGAAGAGAGAGAATAAATACTTGGAAGAAGTGGTGTAGAGAAAGCAAAGAGAAGAACAAGATTTGAAGGAAGAACGAGAGCTTAGAAGAAGAGAACAAGAGGAGAGATAGAAGCAAGAAGAGGAAATAAGGAAAGGTGTCATGACAGAAGATGTGACACCCATACAAGTTGAAGAGTCGGTACAATATCAACCAACAATAGAAGGAGTAAGTGACCATGTGTAGGAACGAGAGTTTTCCAAAGAGCTTGAACATTTGATTGAATTAACGTACATGGAAGTGTGACCAGAGCCGCAAGATGAAGATGTGGACCTAATGCCCAACGCATCTCGGACCACCATTAGGACTCCGCCACCTTCAACAACAGAGAAAGCCCCGAGTGAGGAAGGGGAATTAGTTCCCCTTGATGATGATCCAGTGATGGATGTGTACAATTTTTCATTTGATGAATTGTAGAAGAAGATTGTACAAGTGCGAAGAAATCACTTCCTAGATGATCATGTGCCTCCTGCATTCAAGAGAGAAAGGGTGATTTTGGCGGACTCTAGCAGGAATCCAAACACTATGGCTAAAGCAAACTTGGCCTTCACAGGTGTTGAAAAATCAAACACTCTGTACTTGACAGCTGAGAAAAAATAGTTGGTACATAACCTATAAGCTTCCTGGAAAGAGATTGAATAGCTTTGCATAACAGCACAAAGTACAGCTTCTGCACAGTTCTACTTGGAAGAAATGAAGCAACAATACTTGTTGAAATATCCACACTTGGAGACAATATGTGAGACTTATATGAGGAGCTCATGACCATGCATAAGGCATTTGTCTGATTTCACAACTTGAAACTTCAGTGCATAGAGTTTGTCAATATCCTTAAGAATGTGCAAGATGCCATAACTCATGTGCATGATTGGACAATGTGGTACAAGGTGGTGCCACTCACGTTGGTAAATATGATGAAGTCGTAGGCAGAGATAACAAAAACAAAGGTTTAGATATTGATCCAGCACAATAAGCATCTCTCCACATTCATCAAAAAAATTCAGGACACATATGCACAGTTGTAAAATAGTTTGGAATTCACGGTGAGTACTCATAAGATCCCATCAGTCGGTTCACTCACCCAAGCTACGCGCAAGCACCAAGTGTGATAGGATATTGACGAGTACTTGGAGTAGCTGAAGAAAATCGCCACCAAGGAGTACTTGGAGTTGAACAGAGAGAACTACATTGGTGGCCCTGTTCAAATTCGAACGATGTTGTTCTTGATTCAACAAGAGGTTCAGACCAACTCCAAGACATTGTACCCAAATGTTATGGAGGCAAGAGTCTGCTTCCATCCTCACACCATCTCATGGTTTGGGGAGATAATCGCACAATACCAAGCTTGGCATGAGTATGTGACCAAGAGACATCAATTTGAGGTTTCCCGGATTGATTTCACCCAAACTCCAACATCATAGTGTTTTGTCTTGTTAGGTTGTCAAGTTGTCTCTACCCTATTTTTTCTTATATGGGTATGAGTGGAAAATCTATATTATTTTTAATTATTGTATAAGTCAAATTCCATGTGTCCATGATGGAATGTGAAGATTCATATGTAATGTGAGGATTCATGAGGGGGGTATACTTCTTTGGGAGGAGTATGTGTTGTTTACTTCACGTTCCACTATTGGGGCAGGTGGTTCGTCGTGTTGCATGTATAAATGGAACTTTCACTTATAATAAAATAAAATTTGATATGCGTTCATGCATATAAATTGACATATGCTTATGAACTATTTTTTTTTCATTTGTACGAATCTTGTTGAATGTGTGCTCATGTTTTAACCCATCACCCTTTAACTTGTGGACTATTCTTCCTGTTAGTTTATGTGATGCATTTCAGCTTGTGTGTTCCTTTCAAGATGTGAACTATTATAGGCTTCCAAGGAGTGCACTTCCTTTTTCCTTCATGTGTTAGAACCACTCATGCATCAAATTGAGTTTCTACAGGGTCACACACTTGATTTAACCAAAGACACCATGCACTACTCTCTGCTTTTTTCAATCCAAGGAATATCATTAAACACCCCACTACTGAGACTCCTAATCCAAACGATGTGAGGTCTAGTTGGGACATCATATAGAGGAGATCCCCTAAATTTTGGTGGGTCCAGCACCATCGACACCCTGTTAAACTTGATTTTCTTTTAACCAAATGTATATATTCTAAATGCTTTAGAGATTTCAAAATATCGAACAAACATACCTTTCTTTCTAGTGGCTTCCAACTTAGTCATTTAGTCCTTCGACACATGAAAATATACGGGGCAACCAAATATCCTAAGATTTCCAACATCAGGCTTCTCACTTGTGAATACTTCTTCGAGAATCTTGTTATCTATGGCTTGATGAGGAACTATGTTTTGAACATAAACCACTATATTTGTAGTTTCTCTACAGAGTAACTTCACTAAATTTTGATCATGCAACATAGCTCGAGAAGCTTCCATGATGGACCTATTCATTCTTGCAACCACTCCATTATACTTGGGATTATAAGGTCTGATATTTTCCTTATTGATTCCAACATGCTTGCAAAATTCAAAGAACTCATTTGACGTATATTCTCCACCATTGTCAAACCTAAATACCTTGATCTTCTTCCCTGTTTGATTTTCTATCAATGCCTTCAAGTCCTTTAACATATCAAATGTATCATCCTTATGCTTCAATTAAAATATACATGTCTTCCTAAAGAATTCATTGATGAAGATTATGTAGTAGAGATGTCCACCAATAGAGTGCACTGGCATGGGTC
Organism: Pinus albicaulis; assembly: GCA_034641835.2. NCBI lineage: Eukaryota > Viridiplantae > Streptophyta > Pinopsida > Pinales > Pinaceae > Pinus > Pinus albicaulis. Next base: position 1,067,589,474 of record CM076583.1, read on the forward strand.
CACATAGGTCAGAATGAATAAGTTGAGGAATATCACTAGTCTTGGTATTGCTATAGGGGAATGGTCCCCTTGTCTTATTTCCACTGACACATCCCAAAAATACTCCATCATGACTAGCTTGAACATCAAGCATTCCATAAACCATCTTCCTTAATTTCAACAAGGATTCATAATGTATATGTGCCAACCTTCAGTGCCATAGCTCACTTTGATTATTAATGTCATGGATGATTGATCATAGAGGTATTCCAATGACTCTATAGAGTCCTTCAATTCTAGATCCCAATGTAAAATAATCCCTTATGCGAGATTCCATAGGTTAGGCGAGGAATTTTCCTCTTATGAAGGCTACTCTCATCCCTTTGTCTTCCAAGACAGATATGGATACCAAGTTATTCTTTATTCTTAGAACATGCATCACATCATGAAGAAGAACATGTTCACTAGAGTCCGAATGAATTTCGACAGAACTGAAACCCTTCATGGGATGAGTAGTGTTGTCTCCAAGGATGATTTTCAAATTTGTCTCACTCTCAACCAGGTTTGAGAGGACTTACCAGTATCCAGAGAAGTGTCTATAAGCCCCAATATCTACCAAGAAACTGTCATATGAATATGGAGGGGAAGAAATAGAAAGAGAATAAATAAGAATATATTCAGATTAACTAGTAGCTGCATTATTTTCATACTCGGAGTTCCTTAACCTATTTTGAGGATGATGACCTTCTTCTTGATCATCCAAAGCATCTCTTCTTCTTCTATCATCCCTTCTTCTTTGATCATCTCCTCTTGTTCTATCATTGAACCTGCTTTTGTTTAAGCCATGAATGTTGTTGTAGTTGGATCTTGAATCATTTCTCTTTTCCGGAAATTTTGGGGCATAGTGACCATGCTTGTGAAAATTGAAGCATTCAATTCTTCTTCCTCTTCTATTGAAGTCCTTTTATTCAGGAGGAGGCCTTCCTAAACTAGATGGTCTTCCCTTTCCCTTTCTCTTCTTATATTGAGTAGAAAATGCAGAGGAATCTCCTTCTTTTTTATTTTGAATTCTCCCTCTGGAAATCATCCTGGTATCCTATTGAGTGCATTTACCAACGATCTTATGAAATGCCAGAAGAAAATTATTGTTTCTTAAAGTAGTAACGAAAGTTTCCCAGATAGGAGGAATACCTTGAGGATTTACCACCACCAGCTCTTTTTCATATATTTGTTCACTAGTATATTTCAATTGATCCCTTAGGTGGGATACCCTCATGACATAGGATTGCACAAATTCCCCCTTTTTCATATTCATATCTTTGAATTGATTTTTCTAGGAGAGGATGTGATTCAAGTTGTTGACCTCATACATCCCAACCAACTTGTCATAAATATCCTTAGACTTCTTCAATATTCCAACATAAACAAGTAAATGATATTGAAAAACATTAATGAGAATTTTCTTGGCTTTGATCTCACCTTTCTTGTACTTGGATTTGGCAACAATGGGAACATTTTTTGGAGGTACATGAACCTTTCCTTCCACATATTACAAGGCATCATTTTCATCTAATATCACTTCCAACCAGATCTTCCAAGCAAAAAAGTTGGATGAGTCTCCCAACTTCTCATATTCCTTGAAGTAAGAGGTAGACATTTTGACCAAGTTAAATAGGCTCCTTAAACTTCTTTCAAACATGGTTTATCTAGTCTCTTGTCTCCTTGGGCTTGTCTTCAACTTGGATATGATATTATGTTAATTTTCCACTATTCTATGATGTTGCAATAACTTTAGACCAAATATTATATTCAATTAACAATATTTCAAAATAATTTAATCTTCCAATGATAAATAACAATTGTAGATAAAAAAATAAATTCAATGATAGTAGGAGACAATAAAGAGAAATAACAAGAGACACCAAATTTGGTGAAAGACCAGGAAAAAAAACCCACAAGGGGGAAAATCCTTTCAAATTCTTCCTCTTATTAGATTGTCAAAAAATGTTCAACATAAATAGTACAATGATTCAATTCACCATCCAAGAGTCAAAGGTCAACAAATTTGACTTTCCAACAACCAATATCCAAAACTTCAAGAGATGAGCCCAAAACTCAAATCTAAGAAAACTGTCAAATCTGGTCAAATTCAACAATAGTCAACAGCAACAATTGATGCCCTAACTAGTCATAAGTCAATAGTCAAAAAACCTCCTAAATAGCTCGGTCAAAGGTCAAAACACTCAACAAATTTTGCTGGTCAAAATGAAGTCAAAACAATCCCAAAATTCAGTGTCAAACTTGGTCAATAGAGAGAAGGTTCATGATTAGATCTGAATTCAAAAAGTATGGTCAACTACAGTCAAATTTCCCAGAAAACCTTGATATTTGTGCCAAAGAATTCAACTTCAAAAAACAGTCCAAAAATGTCAAGTCAAACCAATTCAAACTATGCCCAATCTCAAAAATTCAACGTTGGTCAGAATGTTGAAGCTAGACAGATTTTCGACCCTCTTGAAATCTCTCTCTTTCCTACTCACACATGTGAGAATATGACATGAAATTTCATATGTATGATTCCCCAAGAGAAGAATAAATGAATGTGTGAGATGTGGGTCCAAATGAGGTGCTAATGAGACCTATTTATAGGCGTTGGAGGAGGTGCAATTTGTCGTTAAACTTGACCTGAAGTTTTGTGCACTTTTGGATTTTCACATTAAAAAATAGTTTTTTCCTTGACGAAATTAAATTGTTTCAAGGGAAAATAGGGTTTTATCTGGATGAGAAAGGTTGTCCAAAGTGGGGAATTTTTCCCCGAGCTGCTCAATTAACAATTCCCAAATGTCTAATGCTAAAACCTTTGCTCTAGTACCAATATGTAACATACCCATTTACCACCCCTAAAACACAATAAAGGTGTAAGGAGGCATTTATTATTTTAGAACCGACCTCCATAGTCTTATCATGTCATAGGACCTGACCTCTGCTAGCTTTATCACAGGGGTATTTGGAAAGGTTCCTTAGCTGGAAAGCTACTGATGAATCAATAAATTACTCAGACCATAAGCTTCTTAGTGGTATTCCTCAACCTTAATCAAACCATTGCTCGATCTTGCTAATGTTAACTAAGTCAGCTTTATCACAAGCACCCCTTATATCACAAAGAATCACATTTCTAATTCAGGAGAATAATATTATGATACCACAGGAAGGTTCTTCATTTGGAAAGCTACTAATATATTATTATGTTCTTCAGACCACAAGCTTCCAAATTGTTTCTTCAGTCCTAAGGCAAGCCACTCTTGGTCATTTTATCCACCCTTAGGCAAGCCACTACTCAATTTCAAGAGGATGAGAGCTCAATATGGTAAATTTCCTCAATGGAGAAAACTACCATGGGAGCACAGAGATCACCCCTGTTAGGTATTTCTTCATAGAGTGCAAGCACCAGTGCTCCCAACCTAGGGCCACACCTAGTGTTTCCTCAACCACCCCAAGTATCTGAGTATATTTTTCTCTTAGCAAGTAGCTTCATCAATCCACAAACTTCCCAGTGGGTTCATCAGTCCTAAGGAAAGCCACACATGTTGGTTTCTTTAGCCTTAGACAAGCCATTTCTCTCCTTAACCAAAAATCCCCCTTGGGCTTATTCAGTTGATATGTTCCTGAGCAACTCTTTTTGTTCAAATATATTTCTTGTATCCCTCCTATTCACGAGGAATTCTTTCTTTCTTTTACCCTTTTCTAACTTTTCCCCTCTTCACCAGGATTCCCTACCTAAAAAAATAACCCCACCGGAATGAATGGGAATTCCCCCTCACATGAAATTCCCTTGCTCTTTTCCTTCTCCTTCTCAAGAAGTCCCTTCATGGCCTCCATCGCCACTATCAAAACCATATGTCGATTGTTGAATTGTGCACCATACACTCTTCCTATTGTCTGTCAATATTTTTACAATGAATCTTTTGTGTTTGTGTGGTCATGGGGATGTTGTTACAACAACTCCCTACACCACTCCTCAACCTTTCATCCTCGACCCACTCTCTCTTGTCAGCACAACCCACTCTTGTATTTAATTTTTGTCCTCTTTCTTGCATATTTTTCGAAATATGGGTATGGTTCCTATCGGCTACTTTTCTAGTTGTATATAATGTGCAACCAATGCATGTAGGCATAACAATAAGTTCTTCATAATTGGCATTAATAGCAACCAACCCTTCTTAAGAAATATCCCTCCCCAAATTATGGAATCCACATCCCTTTCTCAACCTTTTTAATTACAATAAAATGGTTAAATGTTTACAATAGGGGAATTATCAAGGGGTTGTCATACATCCATATATTTAACCCATTGGATCCTTCAAGGACCTGCAAAAACTAAGTATTTTCCTGCCGAGATTTAGTGGCCAACCTAGACTTCTTGGTGGTATTTTGTTCATAAAATATTCATTTTATGTCTGATTGAAGTGATTCCAAATCCTAATTGTATTGAATATATATGGATACTTCTACCATGAACATGTTTTTAAAGTCGTTTAAAATGATGTGTTAAACATGTTGAAGAGCTTGATACATTTGTTTGTGATTTTTTTCCTAGAAAAACAATCACTATTTGGATCGATGTGATTCAAATTGAATATTAAATTATATTTATTTATGTATCTCCACTAGAAACATGTTTTTAACATCCCTTTATTTGATACTAAAAAAATGTTGATAATCAGACCTACGAGGCAGAGTATTACTATGTCTATATTAATACATACGGTCACTAAATGTGGCATAGAACCCCAAATGCGATGATTGAAATTTTGACTTAAAATAGATTTGAAAGTATATCTCCCTTATAAAAAAAATTTGAAAGTAATATAATTTGATATGTGAAATACGCTGATGAACTATCACAATGTAGAATTGTCATAGTGCAGATTTTTCAACAAGCAGTTAATAATATGAGCATAAATTTTTTCATATGAATTCGAATTGAGGTGATCCAAATTGGGTTGGAAATTAGATTCCAAGGGATATATCCCATAGAAAAAACTTATAAACAATTCCATTAAGTCCCTCAAATCATGATTGTACTAACTTTATCCTTGAATTTTTTGCTTGAGACCTAGTAACTATTTTGGCCATATATTTTTCGTTTGAGATCCAAATTAAAAAGATTTAAAATGGGCTAAAAACTATATTTAAAGGATTATCTTATGTAGAAATATGTTTTAAGAATGACCATATGTTCCTCCAAAATGGGACTTTTTTGGCTGCATTTTCCATAAAATTCTCTTAAAATGAGTTTTGAACAATGGTTTGAATGATTATTCATGCAAGATTGAACCAACTGATTACGCAATTTTTTTTGAAATTTTATTATTAATTTTATTTTTTGTGTAAGGTTCATAATTTTATTACCGAAAGAGAGAATTAAAAAATATGATTCTTTGTACTATTGTCTTGCTTGCAGGGAAACCAACCCAATAACACAGTTAGAGAAGCTTGAGATCACATATGTCTCACTTAATTAGTTGAACATACAAAAAGAAAAAAGGTATAAATCCACATGGAATTCCAAGAGTTTACAAACACAAAGGATTTTTTTCTATAGAGCTATCTAGATAGAACCAGAACAAAATTAGATCACCCATATAATGGTTTTCAAGCTCCTATGGTTATTTTTTATTGAAGAGATATATGGATTATCCGCAGTGTTATAAAACAATAGTCGACGTTTCGAATCCCAACAGGGATCCATCTTTGAGACAAGATGTTGAATGAAGGAAGAAAGAATGATCCCCGCTAGGATTCAAAACGTCGACCATTATTTTATAGCACTGTGGATAATCCAGAGATATCCACAATAGATCACCCATATTTAACTAAGACATGAAGTAGGACTGTTGCAGGACCTAAAGGTTACACACATATTGCAACAAAGGATGAACCATGCTAAGGAGTCGCACCGATGGAGCACAACCAACCATAGCCCATGAACCACAAACTGAAATTTCCCACCAACTAGAGCCCATAATACCACATCCAGCAACTGGATCCTTTGACCACCAACACGATCCTATGACCACTATGATGCCCACAACCAGTGAGGAGAAAATAAAACCCAAATTAGTAGGATGGAGCTTTTGGAGAGGCCATTGAATGGGAATCAAGAGCATCATTGACGAACCTTGAGTAGTGAAAACCCATAAGCCTTTGACCCCTGAGACACTCACAACCAATGATATGGATTCGATGTTCAAATTATAAGAATAGAATCATTTAAGACCAACTAGAGAGCTAAATTGAGCTTGAATCTTGATCAAAATAGCCTGTGGATCTTGAGGAAATAGAGTATCCTTCGTGAAAGCTAAAACATGAAGGTAAACCTTGGAGTCTAGCAAATACCCTAGAGCCACCATGAAAACTCGAGAGGCTAAAGATTACTGAGCAATAGAATAATTGTTACGATGAATATTATAGGACATTTTGTCACATCTGGTCGATAGGCCTTCAATCTAGAATCACTCACATCCTTAAACGCCTTTTCATCATCCCTGCACAAAGCGCTAAGCACGACTCTCTCAAAACCCTAAATTTATGCCCTTAACTGCTTCATTTCAGTGTTTTCTAGGCCCAACGCACCCTAACCCTTTAGGGACCAGTGTTCACCAGCAAGTTGGCCCTCTTTGGACCTGCATTGATCACCAAAAGGTTACTCCTTATTGGGGGTGCGTTAATTCTAGAAATTCAGGAAAAATAAAAATAATCATGAAGCTTCCTCTTCCAAAAGCTTCCAGGAATTGTTCTAACCATTTATCTTAGATAAAAGTCTCAAATCCTATATTATCCTACCTTGGATATTTCACCTCTTATCCCTTGAGCTCATCCTCCCATAAAGAGTGGATCTCAACCCTATATTGGTAAATGGATAAGAATTTTTAACCTACCATCCTCTCCAATATATTTACTGCCATCCACAAGCTAGGGGTTGGCTTTTGGAGATAGATTCTACCCTTATGCTGCTGTTGTGAGATTCCTTATTTCATGCATTAGGGTGACAAAAAGGTACACTTTGTTGCAAGGAAGGAAAAGTCAACTTGGAGGAGCTATTCTACAAGATCAACTCCTATATTTGGTTATAAATCTCTCCATTTCTATTAATACAAAGAGTTCATTATTTTCCTATATGTGATGTTATGATTTCATGTATTTCAATGCTATGTTGATCCATTGAATAAAGTTATTGGATTATGCTACATAGATGTCGTAGATCATTGGTTTTTATTTTTTAACTGTGCAGGTTCTAATTATAGCAATCAGAGCTAGGATTGGAACGTAACATCCAAGAGAGGAAAAAAGTTTACGGTGGATTCCAGGTAGGCTTCTTCCCATTTTCCATTTAATTTAAGGAAAAAATTTGCTTATTTGTTTTACGTTTTTCTAGACTAGGCCATCAAGTCTAGAGAAGATACTTTTGTCCACAGTCGTAGCTCCCATATAAAAAATTGGCGACTCAATTGGGGAACAATGTTTTCCCTTGGTGGTTTCCTTATCCTTAGTGCATGTTCTTCCTCTTCTGCAGACCTTCACTATCTTACTCAATGAAGAATATACCTAGGAGGACCCTTTCATTGAGTTTCAATTGGAATTTTCGTGTAGAAAACTTTCGTCCCCTGGTCAACGCTCCCTCTGGTCTAGAGAGATATCATTGCATGCTTCTCTATGACTGCATTACAATGCACCCTAGTCCTCTCTATGCTTGCATTGCAGAGCACTGGTGCCCTTCCAACACATGTGTTGATCCATATTTCATGCAAAAATTTTCTTTTTTATGATCTTCTCTCTGTCTAGCTTTGTTCCAGTTACTCTTCCTTGAGTCCCTGAGTGTCTTGTGGTCTCTCAAAAGCCTCCATTTGGTTTGATTTTGGTTTTTAGATCCTTTGATAAGGATTTGTTTATATTTTCCTTTATTCTTATGATTAGGTCATTAATGAACTGATTTGTTTGATCACTGAGTGCTTGAATGAATTGGTGTTCGAGCCATCGTTCTGAAAAGTTTTCTTTTATCAATGATTAGACATACATCTTAGTTTTCATCATATTTAAAAATTAAGTGAAATTGAAAAGAAAAATATCTTTGTATTGGCATATAGGGTTTTGTGCGTGCATTAGCATCATAACATTTTCATTAAAAGGGAATTGCACTTATCATATTGTTTATTGCATTTTGTATGTCATGTACTCTTTGTCTCTTCCATCCTTTAGATATTTTTTCATTGAAAGTGAAAGATTTCAATTCTTCATGCTAGCTTACATTTTAGGAAATTTAGGTGAAGCTCGGGTGAGCCCTAAAACTGAAACTTAATTGAAGATAAACTCTAAAATTTATTGAATCAACCTAAGGACCATTTGTAACATTAACGTAAGCATTTAGAGGTATAGGCTAGAGATGTGTTCCAATGTCATTAAATGTAGGATTTGTTGCTTTTTCCAGCGTTGCATCCCAGGGGTGATATCTCGTTCCACGTATGTAAGTTTATAGGATTGTTCTCCACATACCTTTGGGTATATTGGATGGTTCTCCACCCATGATAAGTATATTGGGATGATCTCATCAAATGGTTACACATTATATAACACTACTACGGACTGCAATTCCACATACCGCCAAGTATATTTTGGAAGTCCACTATAGGTTGTTATCCTCAACATAGGTAACTGAGTCGACCGACTTATAAACTGTGATACACAAAACACAACATTCAGGGAGATTTTCTGCCCATACGTAAATACTTGGTTCACCGAGGTGGTATATTGAAATTCATAGTTACTTGGTAAACCCTTTTTCCTAGCTACCCCTTTTTTATTTATTTTTTGTTGTTAATTTCTAAAATAAATTAATTGACCATGAAACACCATCCTCACCATGGAAAAAATCCTTAGTAGATCTTAGGTTGAGACTAATGGCAATAGTTCTCGAATCCACCAGTCAATGAAACCCATCTGATGGGAATCCTAGTCCCTTTCATTCTTTTGGAAATACTGGTGCTTCTTATATGGAAACGTTGTCCCTTCTCGGATTCACCATTGGTTTTCTAGTTTGGTTTTTTTTTACCACTATGGTTTCGAATGTCCAAAATTCTCCTCAACCAAGTTCTCCTCCACCTAAACAACATCAACTTCAAGTTGATCCTAATGTTGACCCTTTGCCTTCTTTGCATGTTTGATCTTCTTCCTCTTCTTCCTCTTTGTCTAGTGAAAGCCTCAAAGTTAGTAACCAAGTGGATAAGAAGAATAAGAAAAGGAAGATTAAGAAGAATCAAAATAAGTAGCGGGGGAAACAAAACAACCATTTATACCCATGCAACTAGTATGGAGAAAACTTTCGATCATTCCTGAAAATCTAAATTCCCTTGCAAATTATGTAAGGGTGACCACCTTATTATATATTGTCATGGTATTCCAAATATATCAGAAGTGTGGTCCACATGCTCATATCATCCCTGGTCATCAACCTTTGTAGATCATGTTGGTGACAAAATATCAACTAGTGATAGTAAGGTCCATGGGAAGAAGGGGAAAGTTAAGTTTCCCTGTAGGTTATTTGAAGGGAATCATCCTATTCACATTTGTCTTTGTATGGATGAAGCCTCAAAATTGTTGGAAAACCTTACAGCTTCTCAGCCTCATCTTCTGACTGGTTATCGATGATGAAGTGATTGATTAAAATCTGAATCCAATCAATCCCACTCTCTGTGAGTGTTAATCCCATGATTTTGTTCCCAAACAGTCATTGGTTGAAAAATTTGTTGACTTAATTCCACCTTTACTTTATCGTACCTTTCCCATAGAGATTGAAGTTCATACCAATCAGTTTCTTCTCGTTTCTTCATGTTCGAATGAGCTAGGGTAAATCCTCTCGTTCCAATAGTACAAGTGGATAATCCTCCTATTCCAATAGCACTGGAGAGAATTTATCCCATTCCCATAGCACAATGGGGAAATTCTCCCTTTCCCATGGAACCCCCTCCAAGTATTATGGTCACTTCCTTTGATTGGAGTCGACTTGCAGGATATCGTCTTCCTCCTTACGTTCCCTTCCAGGTCATAGTATAGGCTTATAATATGGTCGTACCTGGCACAATCATAGATGAAGGCACGTCTGTTATTATTCTATCCTTAACTATTTTTCAAGCTTTCGGTTCTCTACAACTTGTGCTTATTACCCAGAATATTTTTCCCTTTAACAGAGGAAGTAGTCAACCATTAGGGATCCTTCCTCAGTTTCCTATTACTTTGGTAGGAAATACTGTTTATATTGATGTGATGGTATTCCAAGGCCATTTGGATTTGAATTTACTCCTTGAGCGTGGCTATTTTTATGTTATGGGAGCTCTTGTATCTTCACTCTTTCATGTGATGTGTTTCCCGCATGAAGGAAGAATCATGACCATTGACCAACTTTCATTCATTGGTCCTAACTTGACTCCCAATAAACCAGCTTCCCTAAATGGTCCTTATGTGCAAGTGGTATCTCCCCTACCACAGATTAATTATGTGGCAACCTATCCCATTCACATACCTACTGATGAAGATGAGTCTTTCACTGTCTATGGCAACTTCTTTCGACCTAGATCCAGTAGGTGATATGGTGAATCATTTATTGGGGGAATTGGAGCCTGATATTTCCATTGGATCCTTTTATATGTATCCCTTCTAGAGAGTTATTCTTCCATCGGATGAGAACCTCTTGGAATCCATGGTCTCTTGGAGGCCATGATCTAATTTTGGAGCATATTTCCTTTTCTTATGTCAATCTCGTTAAAAAATGAATTAAGGTTACTTGAAGCAAAATTCCTTTTCTTATGTCAAACTCCTTAAAAAATGAAACAAGGATTTCGGATTAGAGTTTCTTTTCTTGTGTCAATATCGCTAAAAAATTAAACAAGGTGTCATGAGCATAGTTCTTTTACTGTGTCAAGATTGTTAAAAAATGAAACAGATCCCCTTCCAATTCGAGTCTTTGATTAAATCTCATAAATTCCCAGACGATTATTTCACTTGATCTCGTAAATGAACCTTCATTCCATCCACCTGTTGGTAACTAGTATTCTACTTAGGTGAATGAAATGAATCTTGGGGGGAATGTACCTCAAATTTAGTCATTATGATGGGTGCATAAAAACTTATTTCAAGAATAGTTTTCCTTTGTTTCATTCTTGTGTAAAAATGAACCCAATCTCAAGCATAGTTACCCATGTTTCAAGCTTGTGTAAAAATCAAACCATTCTCATCATATCCTTTGTGATTGCTAATTTTATTAGCCTATTTATGCCATATGAGCCTTTATTTTCTCTTTCCATCATCACCATATTCTTGGCCAATCATATGCTTTCACTTGGTTTTTTTACCATTTCCTGAGGAACCGCTACGATGAGTGGTCTTATTAGTCACCCTCTTGACCTTTACGTGTTTTGAGCAGTTTCATAATGACCATAACCAGTTCTACCTTTAATATCACTCGCTCCTCTAGGAGGAGTCCTCTTTCACCTCTTTTTAGACTCCCAAAATATGAAAAGACTGCAGAGCACTTATCATTTTGAAATCGTTAAATAAAATGAAAATATGTCTACTCAGTGTAAGTTTAACCCTTTTCCGGTCTGAGATAAACTATTTACGAAAAAGGAATACTTTAGTTGATCATGGCTAAGAGGTTCTCTTGTTTATCATTTTCTGCCTTTTCGGACTCGAGAAACTATCTACGAAAATGAACCTCTAGAGTTTTATTTTTTTCCTCTTTTTTAAACTCTCTAAACATGAAAAATATGACAAGTTTTCACTTTCTCTAAACTTGTAAAAACATCAAACAACGATGGACTCGTCGAACATGACAAGACCGAACCACTCCTTCTTAGGGTTCATTAAACATACTTGGAGGGATTCATCCAAAGGATGAAATTACAGATCAAGCATATGTTATCCTCCTCAAGGTTGTTAAAAAAATAAATAGGTATAGACCAACAATGGTTGGGGAAATAGGAAAAACAGGGTACTCCACTTGTTAATGGAAGTAATTCGCTCTTGAACATGACACTCTTCTACTTCATCTCGGTGGCAATGGGTTAGGAAATTTTCTTGTCTTTTGGTTCATCACATCATTTCAAAGCCTCCATTTTTGGTTTTGGGTGAATTCTACCAACTCCATTCAGTATCATCAATGAGTTCAAGGGAATTCATTCAGTTGATATCTGCTACAATAATCTTAGGCCTTCATTCCATGTATGTCGCTACTGATCCAGTCCTATATCGACCTCTTTTTGTCTCAAATTATGATACGCGTTTCATTTCATTGATGGGGGATACATCAAGGCCCTCATACGATAGGTTTCATCCTGTCATCATCATCTTATTATCCAGGAAGTTGAATTAGAAACACCCTTTGGCACCTTGGTGCTTTCATACATCAATGGAAAGTCTCCTTGCCCTCAGAAATAGGTTTACATCAATGGCCTTCGACCGATAGATTATGTGTGGTGTTTGACTTAAACTCATTCATTCACACAATATAGATTGTACCATAGTACCTTGAGAGCCATTAACATCATCGAAGGTTTCTCTTGCATCTGTTAACAACTTACATCATTGGTCGGTAATCAAATGGTGTCTACCATGTTCAAACTCATCTCATTGATTCACATGGTTAGACTCGTACATTGGATGATTGTGTGAGCGAGATAGAAGACCCCAAATCTAGTTTCATCCATCCGAGATGTGATTTCAGGACTAATACAAGATTACAAAGTATGATGGATATGATCATATAAATATTCATCCAGTCATGGGGTCCACCTTTTTTCGTCAGTGGACATGTATTCTGATCATTGTACATGTAATTTTAGCTTAAGTGTTGATCCTGGGTATGCCTCCCTCAACAAATATGTCATGATGTAAATTTATTGTAACAAATAATGATCTCACCGATTGTTATTGATCCTAACTTGTCACAACGTAAAGCAATTCAACCATCAACTGTCATTTCTGACTTTTTTCTTTAAGGGGAAATTTTTATAGGAAATTTTGTCACATCTGGTCAATAGGCCTTCAAACCATGATCATTTACATCCTTGAACACCTTTTCATAATCCCTACACAAATCCCTAAGCATGAATCTCTCAAAACCCTGAATTTTTTCCCTTAACTGCTTCATTTTAGTGTTTTTTAGGCCCAACATACCCTGACCCTTTAGGGACTAGCGTTCACTAGCAGGTTGGACCTCTCTAGACTTGCGTTGATCACCAACATGTTTCTCCTTGCTGGGGGAGCGTTGATTCTAGAAATTCAAGAAAAATAAAAAGAATCTCGAAACTTCCTCTTCCAAAATCTTCTAGGAATTGTTCTAACCATTTACCTTGAATAAAATTCTTGAATCCCATCCTATCCTACCTTGGAGATTTCACCTCTTATCCCTTGAGCTCATCCTCCTATCAAGAGTGGATCTCAAGCCTATATTGGTAAATGAATAATAATTCTTAACCTACCATCCTCTCCTATATATTTAATGCCATCCACAAGCTAGGGGTTGGATTTTGGAGATATATTATTTATATTATTGTTATGAGATTCATTATTCCATGAATTAGGTTGACAGAGAGGCACACTTTGTGGCAAGGAAGGACAATTCAATTTGGAGGAGCTCTTCTAGAAGATCAACTCCTATATTTGGCTGTAAATCTCTCCATTTCTATTAATAAAAAGAGTTCATTATTTTCCTATATGTGATGCTATGATTTCATGTATTTTGATGTCATGTTTATCCATTGAATAAAGTGATTGGATGATGCTACGTAGTTATACTAAATGTTTTATACTCTTGGAAATAAAGTTAGGATCTTTTCTAACACAACTTTCTCTTTCTTCTTCTTTACAAATTAAAGTCATGAATTGTGAATTGTAAAAACCCTTTTCCTAATATAACTACACCATTTTATAAGCCTTGCAAAAGAATTTTCCATAAAAATTCTAATCGATGTGGCTCATCATTATCAAGCTTCTCATTCAATCATGGGACTATTACTAGAATTACCCCTTCAACAAGTTATTGAAAGTGGTCTTACACTATAGTGTTGAACCAATTTGATGGTTTCATGAAGGTATAATATTTTTGCTTCTTCCTCAATTTTTATAGTTGAGGTTTTTAGGGAACACTTTGTAAGGGAAGAACTCAATGGCATTTCCTTAATGTTCATTCCTTGTATTTGACACAAATTTTAACTATTAGTTTTTTAGACCTTTATTTGAAAGCAACAAAATCATAACCTTAAAGGATTTCTCAATTCTTAGATTCTAAATGTCCTACTTGTATCAAAATTTCCTTTCTTCCCATGTCCCCCCCCCATAATTTATAATTTATCATGACCAATAGAAGAAAAGAGACTGGTGATAATTTATTGGTTCTTCACATGCCAAAAAAATGCCTTATGCTTGATAATTGGCCATTCACTTTTCTCATTGAAATATGCTCTCATTTTCTTAATAGGCATCCCTTCTACATGCCCAAAGATGTGTCTTTCCCTTTTCTTAGCCATTGGCCCATTGATTGGCTCACTTTTTGTTAAGAAATTCATTCTCTCACTTTTTGAGCACTCACTACCAAGAAAGGTATTAAATTTCCATTTGTTTGAAAAACCAACAATTTTTTTATTTTGTCACCTTATAAAGATTTTGATCGATCTACCTTTTCTCGATGAAATGATAAGTTCTTTTCTTAAAAGTGCAACCCACTCCTTATGCTCTATTTTTAAATAACTTGGGGTCCAAAAAATATCCTTCTTGCACAAGAAAATATAACTCCATCCACCAAACATTGCAATTTATATCCCTTTGTTCAATGAAGCACCACTTTTTTCTTAATAAAGTCTCTTTGCTCAATGTATTTGGACTTAGATACGTTTTAAAATTTCTTCTATCTCCAAACTAGGTTTTCCATGTGACTTGTTTGAGACTCAATATTCGAAAAATGGGTGTGTGGGTGGATACATTACTTGTTTTCAGTGCATCACTTAATTGTGTTAATTGTATACATGTGTTAGATGCATGGGTTAGTTATGTGGGTTACATGCAAGGGTTAGGTATTAGATGTATGAGCGGGTAGCTATATGTGTTAAGTGTGTCACTTAGTTAGGACATGCTTTGTTTACTTGTGGGTTACATGTATGAGGTGTCACTTATACATGGGTTAGGTGCATGGATCAACTACATGGGTTATGTGTGAGTGTGTGGCTCATGAGTCAGATTCACGATTGGGAAAATCACTTATATTTGATGTGTTCATTATGTTAATAAATGTGTAGGATGATAGGGATTTCATTATGTGTGTCTTTTATGTGTGAGAGTGTGTCTGTTATGTAACTAGATCACAAAACAAAACAAAATATAGATCAATGACTTGAAAATAAGCCTCTTCGAGGGGGGAACCTCCTTTTACATCACATAAATTAACAATTTTTGGATGATTCAAATGACAAGACCTCCTTGGTATATATAGGAGTCTAAGGGGTCAAAATATAATTAGGGCCTACATAACAATAATAATGAAAGGTCACAACAATAACAATAATGGGCTTCTATGGGGAACAACAATAACAATATGGGTGGTAAAGTAGTATTATAGGGACCTACCATGCCCCTCTCCTTCAAAAAATTAGTGTCCTCAATGCTTGAGTAATTATGGATGCTTCTAAATAAAATACTCATCCTCCCATGTGAAGTCTTTAATAGGTAAGTTCTTCCACTTAATTAGATACTATGAAATTGATATGTTTTGTAGTTACCAAATTCTTATTTTTTTATTGCTTCGAGCTCCAATATGATTTTTTCTTCCTCGTCAAGTTTTGGAAATATAGTTTGAACAATAATCTTGTAACTTATAACCTTGTTTAAGAAGGAAACTTGGAAAACTAGGTGTACTCACAAAGATGCAGGAAACTCCAATTTGTATGCCATAGTACCAATATTTTGCAACATCTCGTAATGACCAAAATTATTGGGTGGTAATTTATTATCCTTCTTTGCTTTCTTGAGGGACATTTTTTTGTATGGTTGTAGTCATAATAATACCCAATCGCCCACATCAAAACTTCTTTCATTGCAATTTTGATTTTCTTATTGTTTCATTCAATTGTGCACCAGATTCAGGTTATTTTTTAAGAGTTGGAGAACTTGTTGTTTATGCTTGATGTGATCTTCCATAACTTGAACCTTAGAATTGTCTCTTAAATATGATGTGATGCAGAGTGAATGATATCCATAAAGCACCATAAATGGGGTCATTTTTGTTGTGATATGGAAGGAAGTGTTATATCACCATTATGTCAGGGGTAACCACTTAATCCATTTTGTTTTTTTATTGGATACAAAGAAACGAAGATATCTGTCCAAACATTCATTCACTATATCAGTTTTCCCATTAGATTGAGGATGATAAGATGAGCTATGAGATAACTAAGTACTAAGACAAGCAATAATTTTACCAAAAATTTCCAGTGAAAATGGGATCTCTATCACTTATAATAATCTTTAGGTTTCCAAGTAGCTTTTGAATTGTTTCAATAAATACAGTAGTGACTATATTGGCTTTTAAAGGATGAGATAGTGCACAAAAGTTTTCATACTTGGTAAGTTTATAAACTACCACCATGATGACACTCTTTCCTTCAGACTTAGGTAAACTTGTGATCAAACACTACAAGGAAAAGACCCTCTAGCAGAGGTTATAAAGGACGTTTTAGTGTTACAAACTTGGCCAAAATTGTCAAAAAAATTTGCTACAACATCGTTTTTCAGTAACAGAGGTTTTGGCGGAGCTTCTAACAGAATTTAAACACAACTAAAAAAAACTAGGACGCCGAAGGTTGTTATGGATGTTTTTCTCATCGGTGCGCTAATCAGGTGTCAACGCACCAGTGCATTGTACTGTGAATGCACCGGTACTGTAAACCTACCAAGCATCAGGACGGAAAAGAAATTTCAGATGCACCGAGACAAAAAACAAATTTTGGACGCACTGGTGTGTGTCATCTAGACAGTCGCATTGGGTCGGTGGAAGGTGCATGCACCGAGTCATTAAGGTGTAAAACCACAGTGGGCCCTATAGGTGATACAATGCACCGGACCGTTAAGTTATAAAAACACACCGACGTGTTAAAATAAAACTACACCAGTGCATGCAACGCCTATCGGACCGCCTGGGTGGTAGTCATCGATAAAGCACACCGGGCGTTCTAATTGGTATTGGTATTTGTGCAGTGCCCATAGGTCGTAGAAACACATTGGTGCGCAGTATCACACAAACGCACCGAGCATTCTAATTGGTATTGGTATTTGTACGGTGCCCATAGGTCGTAGAAACACACCAGTGTGCATTAGCATACAAACGCACTGGTGCACAGTGACTAACACACACCAATGTTCATTTTGTATTTTTTAGAAACGTCGACCTATGACAGTGCAATTATTGTGATTTTTTAAATTCTTTATTCATCAAAATTCGACACATATCTTATAACAGTATTCATATCAATTAAATTTTTATTAGTGCATTTGAATGTGATGTTTGGATTAATTTGTTACATCATATCATCATATTTCACATCTCTTCATTATAATATTTAATCAACCATATATTGTCAGTGAGGTGTAACATTTCTAGCAGAAAATGGAGAACACAATAGAATAAATTAAAACATATATATATATATATATATATATATATATATATATATATATATATATATAGATATAGATATAGATATAGATATAGATATAGATATAGATATAGATATAGATATAGATATAGATATAGATATAGATATATAAATATAGATATAGATATATATATATATATAAGACACTCTTTGCCATAAAAAATGGGATAATTATTGGTATCCCTTTGTCTTTCAATTGGGACACTATGTCCATTACATTAAACAAAATGTTTGATTTCACAGAAAAATATTTCGAAAAATACAATGCCTTGCTTTGATATCCAAACATATTCTTCGCTGGAACTAGTTTCACTGCTCGAGCTACTTCCATGAATTGGGTTATTTTTAGGAATGTTTTGTTCATGGTGTTCATTGTTTTCTTCTTCTTCAACTTCCATCTACAAACATAAAAATAAACTGTAATGAGTGTATATACATTGGTGAGAATAATGAAAATTGCAATATTAAATAATATACATCAATGTAAATCGAAAAGAAATGTACCATAGCAAAAATTAACTCATGAACCATACACATTCTTTCAAAACCAAATTTCATGCCATCTTTCAACAATTCATTTGTTGGCGCAGTTCCATACTTTCTTTACTGCAAGTTTTAAACCCCATAACAAATCATATATTTAATATAAAATATTTTTTTGTTCTATTAATTATAGAAGAAGCTAAGTAAAACAAGATCGATAGATTCTTACAAATTCCACAATTAATTTATGATATGCCAACATATAATGAGAACCCATATTTAACACAATGCCAATCAATTTGTCTAATGGTTCTTCTTTGTATGTTAGCACCTATTTGAATACATTCAATGATGATTATTGTAAAACAACATAAAATATACAAAAATGAAATCTAGTTAAGTTGTTATAAGGAAGTAACAATTAGTCGCAAACTTAGATATCAACCCTTTTCTTCCTTGTCGTCCTATTTTATGTGCTGAATGGGTTCCATTTTTAATACTTGATGCTAAATTGTTTACTTATTGCACCTAATCAAAAAATTCAATGATTACATATTACATTTGAAGCACGTTATTGTTGATATGGCTCCTCGTGCGATGCAATTATGTCCATTTCTTTGACCATCTCCTTGACATATTTTTGGACATTCCTACTGGCATATTTTTGATATCAGCTCGTTCATCCTTTGAGATTTTCATAATCTTCCTCAAAACGTAGCATGACAATAAACTATTTAATTTTTAGATTGATATATGAAAAGTAAATATAACAAAAGTGATATTTATAAATGATTGCTTTCTAGTAATATATACATATAATTCTAGAAAAACATTTAAAGGAATATTACTTTTTAATTCCTTATTTTTTGTTGTTGTATGTTTTTGGTATTAAAATTATGACATGTCTCATTGACCAATTCTCTGGAAACTCATCCAGTAATTTAGATAAAAATTGGTTCTTGGTATCATTGGATTGATTTTTGTATTGTAAGTGGAAATAATGTCTATACATTCATTTCACTAGATCCCTCAAAGTTTTGTAAAAAAAATTCCCCTTTTTGTTAACCTCCAACACCACTCCAGATGAGCTAAGGAGAAATTCATTTTCATTTGCATGTTCTATTTTTTTTCTTTTCTTAGAACAACATTCCTTTTCTTTGTTGTTGGTACATGTAGAACATTAAACATGTGTAAATTAATAGATTATTTGAAACATGTTATCTAATATTTTGAATTATATTATTACTGAAAATTTAAAATAAAAAAAAAAGTCATATTGGATCGATAGTATTTTTTCATTTACCTGATTCATCCTTTTGCAATTTTTCCATCAAACTTTTACGCTCTTCTGGTCTTAGATCAGAAATAATCTTATCAATCTTCGTCATTTTGTGGTTCTACATGATACACAATAAACAATACATATTAGTTAAACTTATATATAGTTCAAAAATAATAATTTTTGTAAATAATTTACAAACTTTCCTTTTTTTTCTTTTCTCGATGTGCTATCAGTATTTTTGTTACTTGATCTCTTATCAGCCATTTATTTATCAATATGAAACATGTACCATACCATTCATTAATATATTTTATAAACAAATCATAAAATTTTCAAGTGAAAAAAAATCAAGAAAACGGTGTGCCTTTCAAGTAGTATGCACAGCCGACGGTGCGGCATGTTCTTATAAACGCACCGCCAAAACAGTAGAAACATCATACGCTACTCTCTATAAACAAGGAGACCCAATGCGTTATATGTTAACCAGTGCACCGATTAACATAGAAAAATTAATAAAAATTCTCTAGTGGTAGTTTTTTTAGCATAAGATGTCGTGGAGGAGGCGGTGCAACATGTTCTTATAAACACATCAAGAAAACAGTAGAACCACCGTATGGTGTTCTCTGTCAAAAAGGTGACCGGTGCATTATATGTTAACTTGTGCACCGATTAACATAGACATAAATTAATAAAAAATGTTTTTATCAAACAATACATGCGTGGTGCGCTATAGTAAAATAGGGCACCAGGGCGCTATTTTACACAAGGCGCACCGATTAAAAAATATTTTTTTTTTAAATTGTTTTTATCAAACACTACATGCATGGTGCACTATAATAAAATAGTGCGTCGATGCGCTATTTTACACAGGGCGCGCCGATTAAAAAAAATCTGTTTTTTTTTTAAATCATGCAAGGGCCGACATGGATTGGGATTCGACTCTGCAAGTCATCCCGCGAGTTAGATGTCATAGGCCTATATATATAGCAATAAAAACCCTATAAATATAAAATGAAAAGCCCTAATTCTAAAGTCACAGAAACAAGAAGAATCAAGGGCAGAAACAAAAAGAATCAAGGGTTTAGTGTAAGAATGGATTTTTTGTTGTTTTTTTTTTTAATGAACAGTAAAATTTAAAATTTTTACTTACCATTTATTAAATAAAACATAAACTACAAAAAAAATAATTATTACAATAAAATTTAATATTTTTACTATACTACAGGGTTTGAAACATTTTTACTATACTATAGGCTTTGAATCACCAGATGTTTGAAATTCTGATTCTCTGAATAGTGTTGTTGTCCGAAAGTGTTTCGCTGCTCCATAGTGCTCTCCTGCTTTATTGCTCTAGGTATGTTTCTCATGAAAATCTCTCCTTGAATTTTTTTGCAAAAATAATGTAATAATAAATAGTTTTTACTATTTAAATAATTTTTTTATGAAATTAGATTTCCGAAAATAATTTTCCGCCCATTTTTCAATTTACCATTTTTTTTCATTTAAAAAAAATAAAGTTGTGTTTTTTTATTTGTGGCTATTCAGTTCATTTGTTTTCTAACCGTACCGGTGCATCAATTAATAACACAACACCGATGCGCAGTAACTAAAACACACTGGTGCAACTAACTGTACATTATCACCGATAACAATAAGTCCATTTTTAAGGCACCGGAATTACTTTTAGGTATGTACACCAAAATTTATTGTTGATTTTGCTCAAATGTAGGGAGAAAATATCATACTTATATCGAATGGAAAATTCTTCAAAATCTAGCTCGTTCCATAATATTTCTCAAAGTCCATCACGAATTTTTCCTTATCCATCTCAAGGCATAATATTTACTTTATATTTTATTTATATTTTCATTATCTAATTGATTTTTTTTTATCCATGTAAATCAGTTGAATAAAATTAATGTATACAAATTTGTAGGTTCATGCAGATTCAGAATCGATTTTAGATGCACAAAATAATCAAACAGCTCCAAAACATCGGAAGCTCTTATCAGGAGCAGCATACCGCAAGGCGCATTTGGTAGATGAAAATGGACAGTCGCTTCACCCTGCCAATTGTAACATTTCATCTTCTCGCCACAATCTTGGGACAATGATGGTAATAATAAATGTTTGGTATATTAATGTAATTATTTCAACGTAAAACCAATTAATCATGCATTCTCGACGTGCTTACTAATTGATATAATAAATTTTGTACTAATCATGTTCAAATATATTTTTTGAAATTATTAGGATTCTAGTGATGATGAGTGACCTACCTACCATCTTTCGTTGCACCCCACAACAATGTCAAATCAAGAGAAGTCTGAATTAAGAGAGAAACTCGGAGAGGAACGATACCAAGAATGGTTAAATCAACCACCTATTTAATTACCAATACGTCCAGATTCACCAATTAGGAATGACTACAACAATAGCAGTTCTTCACAAGTTGACAATGGAGGCAATCAAATAGAGTTTTTTATGGATGATTACTTAAGGGATACGACTGCCATGTATACAATGTTGTTAGATGCATTCCAGAATGATGATAAGCTAATGGATGATGTCGATATCGCTGATACCTTTTTCGAAAGCCTTAAATTTTCTTCCACCAACCCTCTCTTTGGACCTGGAGGTCAGTCAAAGTCTACCCAGTTGGGGACAATGATGTTACTGTACAACTTGAAAGCAAATTTTGGCTTGTCGAATGCATGTTTCTCGGAAATTTTGAGGTAATTGACCATCAAGTCCTCCCTTATATTTTGAGAAATATAATCACACAATGAACATTACAAATGGTAAATTTTATGAACGTTAATAATTATATTGGCATTAATGTACATTTAATATTTTCCATGACCAACTATAGGTTATTCAAAGATAAGGTTATTCCGAGTGATAATGTCTTTCCCAGTAGTTGCGAAGAGACAAATAAATTGTTGAAAATGTTGGGAGTTGAGTACATATAATATCATGCATGTCCAAATCATTGTATTCTATATAGAGGAGAATATGCAAAGAAAGAGATATGTCTGAAATGTGGGCATGACAGGTATGATAAATCAAAAAAGAAGGGTAAATCACATGGTCCTCCTTTTAAGATATTGAGGCACATGCATATAATCCCAAGGATTCAAAGGCTCTTTCATTGAAAATAATTAGCTATGTTGCAGGGATGGCATGCCTCACACAGAAGTGAGTTGGGAGTTATGTGAATCCCAACAAATTCAATAACCATGAAGCATATAGAGGATACATGGCCCGAAAAATTCAAGGATGAAGTACGAAGTCTACGACTTAGCATAGCCATGGATGGCGTCAACCCATATTCCCTCCATAACACCAACTATCCTGTTTGGCCCGTAGTTGTGATCAACAACAATATCCCCCCATGGTTTTCTGTGAAGAATGAACATCTTATGTTGGCTCTCATAGTCCCTAGTAGAAGACAAGTGAATAATATGGATGTCTACTTACAACCACTGGTAGATGAATTTAAGGAATTATGGGATGGGATAAATGTATATGATGTATCAAGACCCATCGCATCGGAGAGGATTTTTACGTTGTATGGCATATGTGCTTACATGACACATGATTATCCAGGCTTAGGAGTTTGCTCTGGTAAATTACATGTTTATTGATTTGTTTATATGTAACAATGTTCTTTCGCATATTAGTTGTTTAATTCGTTGTAATTGTTATGATCTTCATGATATTCTTTAACGTGACATGCATATATATTGCATACAATAATTTCGCAGGTCTTGTAACAAAAGGGTATATTGGATGTAAATGTTGTGGACCTTATCTGAAAGATAGATCATCCAACGACCTACGAAATTCAGTGTATGATTGCTCTAGCGTATTCCTCCCAGAAGAACACCCTTATAGAAGAGCAACATCTGCTTTCAATGGTAAACGAGAGAGAACCCAAAGGCCTCCAATAACGACACCAGCTGAATGGCTTAGAGCATATGAGAGAGAGAAGGAGAAGGATTTCATAGAAATGTTCAATTCAAATGGGGAGCCTATGTTCTATGATATAGAATTATTTGACACCTATGTTGAGAAATTTACCATTGGGATGAAAAGGAAATCTATCTTTTATAACCTCCCATATTGGGAGCATCTTAATATTACCCACTTATTACATCCCATGCATATATTTAAAATGTTTCATCTTCTTTATGGAGGCACATATCACCGAAACAAAGTGACACATTGGTTGTTAGGAAAGATCTTATTACTTCAAAAACTAAAAATAAACATTGGCCAAGACGATTAGAGAGTACAATAGTAGAGCCAGGCACTGGTCCCTCTAATTCATGGTATTTCAAAGAAGGTTATTTCCCATGTATTTTAAAAAAAGATGATCTTTCTTTGGCAAAGGAATTTATAATGGGTGTGAGGGTGCCATCTTCATATGGGTCTTCACTGTGGCTACTTCACTGTGGATGACCATTTTTCAGGGTTGAAATCGCATGACCATTTGAATCTTCTAAGAGTACATATAATGTCAAAAGCATGATTTTATTATTTGTTATATAAATAAATCTTATCCCATGAAGGGATCATAAAACATAACTAATTTTGTATATTATTTCATGTGTTTATAACTTTGCAGTGCCATTATCATTTGTTCGTGCATGGGTGTGTGAAACATGAATTCCCCCAAGACCTAGGATGTGCCATATCTAAATTATCTGCATTTGTACGTTGGATCACATCAAAGGATATTCATGTGGCTATCATTCCATGGTGGCGTCAAGAGATAGTTGAGATTGTTTGTATGTTTTAGAAGGAACTGTCGACGAGTTTCATGGACTTGCAGGTTCATCTTCTAATCCAACTAGTAGATGAAGTTGAATTAGTTGGGGTGGTTTATTGTCTTTGGATGTTCTTCTTAGAGAGGTACATGCAGAAATTGAAAGGTTTTGTTCGACAAAGGGAAAAAACCGAAGGGTATATGGTAGAGGGGTACATGTCGTATGAGTCTTTCAATTATGCCAGTGAGTACATCAAGAATATCAACAACAGATGAGGTGCAGTGATTTGGGACGATGAAAGGGATGAAGACAAAAGAGAAGGGGAGATGCTCCAAACGAATGGAAAAAGGCACTTGATAAAGAGTAAGTGACTTATAATTTTTCAAATTTACACAAAGTAAATATTCATGTTGAAGTTCGATATAATGTATATTTTGATCTCATATGTATTATATGCCGGTTTGATTTCATCAACGAATGTAGAAATTGAAGCAATCAATAAATTCGTTCTTTAAAATTCCGAAGCGACACAACCGTGGGTCGCATTGTATGAAAAAAAGAGGATGAAATGGGATAGTGACAGGAAAGAATTCAGATGGTTGAATGGTAGAAGTGTGCCTTATCCCGATCATTTAAAATAAAATATGTCTCAACAATTGGGTTGCTGACCAAGTCAGAGAGAAATACGGTGTAACCGATCGTTACCCGCGTGCTGAAGAGGATGCGCTAAACTTAGGGATTGGGTGCATCCACTCTTTAATAATCTATTTATGACACATTTTAAACAGTTGGGTTATTATAAGACACATGACACTATGATTTTTTAACTTTTTTATAGGTCAATTTGTTCCCATCTATGTGGGCATATGGACACCATTTGCACACTGAAAATATCGATGAAGGACACATGACACAAGACTGTGGAGTGGAAGTCGAGTTCGATCAATCTAGTCGAGCTAACCATCATGATCAAAACCTAGTATGAGGGACGTTAGGTTACGTCGAAAAGATACAAGAGATCATTGAAGTGAATTTCTCTTATTTCCAATGTATTATTTTTAGGTGCAAGTGGTGGGTTTGATCAAGATAATGTAAATGAAGATCGTGATAGTAGGTTGATATGTATCAACTCTAGAAATATGTCAGATGAAGCTAAGGAGCCCTATGTTTTCCCTAAACATTGAAACTAGGTGTTTTTTTACCTAGATGTGTTGGATAGGGATTGGTGGTTCGCATTGAGACATGACCCTAGATCAAAACATATTTTTGAGAACAATAGTGTTATCATGCCAAGCGAGCTGGAAGATAATGAGGGTGATCATGAGAACCGAGAGTGATATGGTACATGTGTAATTTCATCATGTATACTTTTTAAGATGGGTTTTTATAAAGAAGATGACTTAATTACCTTATAACTAAGACTCTTTTTTTCGACACATTATAATATGTATTTTAAATTAATTGGTAATTAGCATTGTGTTAATGTTAAAATCATTTCACTTGATAATTTGTAATCATGTTGATCTCGAAAACAATGGCGTATTGTATAAAGTTCTTGTTTTTTATAATGTCAATTCCTAAATAATACAACTACTTGATTTCTTTAAATGTGTGTGAATGATATCTTCAAAATGTATACTGTTATTTTTGGTATGTAAGATCATAATAAAATAATGATAATTCTAAAGTACATGAATGTATTTGCATTATTTTCTAAACTTTATTATGTTACAAAAATTCATATTATTCTAGATTTATTAGTTTACAATTATTTATATTCATACAAATTCACAATTTTACAATTTTACAATTATGGTAATTTAACAATATTTACAGTATACATTTTACTTATGTTAGCTATGGTTCAAAATTGACAATTAATTTACAATTTTACAAATTTAGAAGTTTAAAAATTTTAATAAAATTGAATGATGACAATACATACAATTACAATTACAATATTACAATTTCACAATATAATTACAATTTTACAATTTTACATACAATTACAATTTTACAATTTTACATACAATTACAATCAAAATTACAATTACAATTAGAATTACAATTTTACAATTTCACATACAATCACAATTACAATTTTAGAATTTTACATACAATTATAATTACAATTACAATTTTACAATTTTACATACAATTACAATTAAAATTAAAATTACAATCATTTCACAATACAATTAAAATTTTACAAATATTTTGCACACAATTACAATTGCAATTACAATTTTACAATTTCACATACAATTACAATTACAATTTTAGACTTTTACATACAATTACAATTACAATCATTTCACAATTACATTAAATATTACAATTAAAATTAAAATTTTACAAATATTTTACATACAATTACAATTAGAAATACAATTACAATTTTACAATTTTACATACAATTAAAATTAAAATTTCAATTACAATCACTACATAATATTTAATAAATATCATGATTTAATATTAAAAATAAACATCACGATCATGATAACCATCACACAAACATCATATTTGACTAAAAAACACATTCAAATTCGCTAACATCATCTAATCATCGTGATCATGATCATCTAACAAAACACAAACATTGTATAACATCATCACAACACAAACATCAAATATACATCTCATGTCAAATAACTGCTATTACATACACATCTATCTACAAGCTGCACATTAAATGAACATATCTAACATGACCTAACAATATACACATCATGATGAACACCAACATGTAAATTAAGTACATCTGCAACATGAACATAAAATACATGAATACATATATATATATATATATATATATATATATATATATATATATATATATATATATATATATATATAATGTCAAAAATATACAACTGTAATATAACTGCATATAAATGTCAAATATCTGGTGGTACATCAATAGTAGTACTAGTCTAGGCTTGCTCAGTCGATGGTGCAACCTCGACATGCTCAGATAGATGATGATCACATGCCTGTTGATCTGGAGGTGTATGTTGGTCAAGAACTACATGTTGATGACTTGTGGATGGTCCATCCTGCTCAGTGGATGGTGCGGCGGCCTACTCAGTCGATGAACCTGCCTCCTCAGATGGACCTGCACCCTCCTCAAGATCAAGTGCATGCTAGGGACTAGGATGTGTCTACTAAGATGGTGCAGACTTCTCAGACGATGCCTGCTTATGATCATGACTGGATGTTGTAGGCTTCTCATCATGATCATCTCCAGCATGAGGTGGAGGAGGAGGTGGAGTACTAGAATGATGATCACTCCCCTCATGATCATGATCATCAGATGATGTGATGCTCTATCATACTGCATCTCCACCACGCCTACTCCTCCTCATTTTTGCTAGTGCTCTAGTATCTCTAACGATATGCCACATGAGGGTCAACATATCACGAGGCATGCCTCTCTAGATATTTGTCATCCTATGATCAGCATGTATCTCTTTGATCGTAACTAGCCTGAATCCCTTCTCAACTAGGAGTCAACAAAGTTGGTCGCCCAACTCCATCCTAAATCAAGTGTCCAGCCTACGCCTCACACCTGTCGGTATCTACACCTGATCAGGACTAGGTTTGTCACCCTGGTCCTCTGCCTCTGGCATGATGCATCTCCTTGTCAACACGATCTACACCAGGATCATTCGGTGACGGTGGAATCTCATTTCCAATGAATGACCAAATATCTACAAAATATATACAAGTACACAACAATAATTAGACAATTTCATTAAACAATTTAATAAAACAAGTTAAATAACGTGTTAGAATAAATTTGATAATTATAATTAATTAATTAAGACAATAAAATGAAACTATATTAATTTAAATAAAACACTAATATTACCTCTCGCATCTAACGTCTCATCCTGTGTGAAGAGGATCTTGGTACACCCTCGCTAATCCAAACCAGCGTACGGACATGGCACCAGAACGAAGGAGTGATCATCAATATTGGATAGAAACTCCAGTGCATCAGGAGATATCCTGGTAGGAAAGTCAGACTGGCCCCTCTTAGGCATCATCTGGCCCCACATCTCCATCTGTACATGCAGCATCAGCCTATAAGGTTGCCGAACAAAAGTAGGCCTCGTCTCTTGAAACCTCTCAAAAAATAAACAAAATAAATCTGAAGAAAAAGGGAAGGTCAAACTCCCACATGCCTGAGAATGACATCTATCTAATGTTGTATAAAAATTCCACAAAAAAATCACAGACCACCTCACAAGTCGTGGTGCCTGGAATAAATAATAAACATAAAATAAAAGTGGGCAACTAATGTGTTTCCCGTCATAGGTATAGTGTGTAATCGTCGTCAATAGTAGTGAGAGGCACCTCACCTCCTCTGTACCATCATCTAGCCCCATATCTCCAATATGTGCATGCAGCATTAGCCTACGAGGTTGTTGAACAATATGTAACTGACCACCGGACACCTGAAAATTTTCAGGAGAAAGTATATCGTCCCTAATGTATGTCTAGGAGTACGCCAACTGACTCACTGCTGCATAGCCATTGGGGACATCTGGGAACTGGGGAAAATATTTCCCTCTCCTAGATAGGCCAATAATAAAATATATGTCCTCCTCAGTGGGAGCATACCATTGGTCAGGATCGACCCGGAAATCCTATCGATGGGCATTCCACCTGAAGATGAGTTGTCCCAATACAACACTATGGCCCTTCAGGGATGTAGCCTCCTCGTAGAACTTGAAGAGGCCTACCTCCCTTATGAGCAACTGGGTGGTGGTCATAATAGGGCGAGGGTACATAAGTCTCTCCCTCTCTCGTGCCTCCCACAGGCGAATCACGTTATACTGGTCCTCCATATTTTCTCGTTATTCCCTTTGTTCTCTCGGTTGATGTCATTGAATGATTCACATATTAAATAAATTTTTTTTATTAAATGAGACATGTATTTCAAATATATCTATATATATATATATATATATATATATATATATATATATATTCTGAAAAAAAATATAAAAAATTAATTAATTAATTAAATTAAATTAAATTAAATAATAAAAATAAAAAATAAAAATTGGTGCACCCAAAAAAAAATTACGCAAAGGTACTGGTGCATACTTCTTTATCACGCAATGCTCTCCGTGTGCATGGAAATTGTTCTCGCACCGAAAAACATAAATTGTACTTTTTTGCAATGCGTTGACAAAACTATCTGCCCCGGGTCAGATAGTTTGGTCAATGCACTTCCCAACAATAATTTATGGTCAACGGTGTGGTCGTTTAAATGACTGAACCATTGACTATGTACCAGTTCGAGAGGGCGGTGCATTGAAAAAACTATGTGCCTCGAGGTGGATAGTTAGGTCAGCGCACTGCCCTCCTGACATCATTACATGGTCAATGGTGTGGTCTTCTAAATGACCCCACCGTCGACTATGTACTGATGTCAGAAAGGCAGTGTGTTGACCTAACTATCAGCCTTGGGGCGCATAGTTTGGTCAACGCACTGCTTTCGCGACACTGATGCATATTCAACGGTGCGGTCGTTTAAACAACTGCACCACCATGTATGTTTTTAAAAAAGCACGGTGTGCATTTTTTGGTACTACAGCGAACCTCGGTGCGGTTTCCGTTAGCACCGTTCGTGGTGTCGCCTGTAAATTTACAAGCAGCACCGTGAACGGTGCGAGCCGAACAACTCGACCACACCGCGCATAGTTTTTTTTTTAATCGGTAAATTTTAAGTTGTTTTACAATTATAATCTGCTATAACATTAAGTTATTAAAAAAAAAAAAATACACGTGCATTTACGCGTCGAGGAGGCATATTTTCTGAGGAATTGGAGAAACAAAATTTTCCCATCGTTTTCCAAAATTTGAACTCCACAAGGTGGGAAATGGATGGCAGCAGTGTGGGAGCACTGATGGCAGGGTGCGTCACACAAGAGAAATTCGCACTGATGCTTGAGAGGTCTAGAGCACTGAAGAAGTGAAAATGTGGTTTTTTTCATTCGGTAATTATTTTTTATTTAACCCTTTTTCGGTGCACAGGTTTTTGAGATACACCGGGCAGTTCGTGAGTTTTTGAGACGTATCAGGCCTGTTTATGCGTAGCGCACTGGTGCGTTATAGTAATGAGACACACCGGGCGGGTTTGTACGGAGAGAACGGTGTCTCGGTGTGCCAATTTTCAGTATGCACCAGTGCATTGTGAGTTAAATGCACCGATGCGGTTTATGATGAGAAATGCATCAGATAAAAAACATATGCAAAAAACTTAACCTGCCAACCTCCTCTAGAGACCTTCTCTACAAACAGATATATGGGCTATTTTTATAAGGGGTTCCTTAAAAACATCCGCTAGATGGTATTTTCCTTGTAGTGAAATCCACTAAGACATATTCCTTGCGCTGACTTAGAATGTCTAATTATTATAAAAGACCTAGGGTCTTAATTGTATCAACTTTATTTTGTTGGCAAGCTAAACATTCAGCCACAAACTTTTGAATATCATATTTAAGTCCATCCCAAAAAAATCCTTCTTGACCCTGTGGTAATTTTTTTTAAATCTTGAGTGCCCTCCTATATGAGAGGTGTGCAATTCCAAAAGAACCTTTTATTTAAGTTGGGAGTTCTTACATAGATATAAGTGATCTTTGTACAATAGAGAATCATTTTTCCAAATAAATGAATCATATGCATTGAGATATTACTACAGATTTTGAATGAGTGTTCATACCTATTCATCATTCTTCCATTCATCCCTTGCTTCAATTATCTGAATCAGGTTGGATAATAGAAATGTGGCACGTAGAAATTCTTCCACATCCTCGTCCCTTCTTGAGAGTCCATCCGCAACAAAAATTTTCTTCCCTTTTTTTCAAATGATTTCAAATTCATAAATCAACATATTTGTGACCCATTTTTTCTTCTCTTTGGAATATAATCTTTGTTCCAAGAAGTATTTAGGACTATCATGATATTTTTCACCTTGAAGTGTCTTCCATTAGATAAGGGTGTCATTTATTTATTTCACGCCGTAACACCAACATTTCCTTCTCATAAATAGGTTTATGTAAATACTTTCCCTTAATTGGACGACTTTCAAAAGCAATGGGTCTTCCTTCTTACATTAAAGCAACACCAATGCCATTTCCTGAGGCATCACATTCCATAATAAAGGTTTTTGTGAAGTCTGATGTAACTAATATTAGATCTCTACACATTTCCTCTTTAAGATGTTCAAAGGCCTTAGTTGCTTATGGAGTCCAAAAAAATTCATCTTTCTTCAGTAATGTTGTTAGAGGTGTTTCTATCTTCCCATAATTCTTAATAATTTTTTAATAATACCCTATCAACCTGAGAAATATTTCAAGATGCCATAAGTTTGTGGGGATTTTCCATTCCTTGATGGCTTTATTTTTTCTAGGGTATGCCTTAACACCCTCATGGGACACAATATGACCCAAATATTCCACTTCATGTACTCCAAAGAAACATTTGGAGGATTTTCCATATGATTGTTTCTCTTCCAATAGTTTTAGCACCATATCAACATGTTGAACATGATCTTTCTAAGACTTTCTATATATTGGTATATCATCAAAAAATACTAACATAAATTTTCTAAAGAAGGGTTTGAAAGTGGAATTCATCAAACCTTTAAATGTGGAAGGTGCATTAGTAAGGAAAAAAAGCATTACAAAAAATTCATAGTGACCTTCATGAGTTTTAAATGTTGTTTTTGGGATTTATTTTGCCTTCATTCTAATTTGATGATATCCTGAACAAAGATCCAGCTTCGTGACGTAAATTTCTTCGTGTAGTTCATCCAACAATTCATCAATGACAAGAATCCAAAATTTATCTTTAATAGTGAGCATGTTGAGATCTCTATAATTTGTACACATACACCATGATCTATCCTTCTTATGTACCAATACTACTGGAGAAGAGAAAAAACTTTGGCTAGGTTGAATTATACCTACCTCTAGAATTTTGCAATCATATGTTCAATTCCACTCTTCTAGGCATGAGGATATATGTAAGGTCTAATGTTTGCTGGAACACTTCCTGGAATCAAGTCAATAGAAATGATCATGATTGCGAATAGGTGGGAGACCTTTGGGAGTCTCAAATACCTTGGAATGATTGTCAAGGATTCTTTGGATATCTGGAGAAATGGATGACTTATACATTTGAACATCTAGTGAACATAATTGTGCAATTACCCCTCATTGTTCCTTCTTCAAAATCCTTGTCATGTCGTTAGAGATAATTATCTTCCCATGTTTCCCTGTGATACCCCTTAATTTAATTTCCTTTCCTTCCAAGAAGAAAATCAAGAGAATTTATTTACAATTAAAAGATATCACCCCCAAAGATGTAACCATTGGACTCCTAATACAACATCTGCACCACCCATTGGAATGGAAAGCATTGGATTGTTCAATACATATTCCACCATGGTTAGATTTGTAGGTTTTAACACTGTATAGAAATTATCTGCAAACGAAATCTTAAAACAAAAAATAAATAATAGCGAGAGCATCAAACGTAAAATAGATATACACAGAGATTTTCCCCTAGATCCCAAAACTGGGACTACCGGCTTGATTTTTCATTATGTTCCTTTCGATGTTACAATACATATATATACATGTTGAAGCATTCATAAACCCCAATCCATTAACCCTGGATTACAACATAACTATAGTTCCCTTGACCGTATCTACAAAATGCCATGGACAAGAAACCATCATGCCCAAAACCATGTGCTAAACCCATGCAAAAAACCATAGGTAGTCCGCCCACCTAATATAGGATCCAATTTTATTTTTTTCTCGGGGAGTTGTGAGGCTACTCGCGGAAATAATATAACACACACCCAACAAGATTGATATTATGGCACTTCTCTGAGCCATTTATAGTTACTCCATTTGCAACCATCACTTGACACTTTGGTGTTGGGTATAGAAATCAATTCAAATCCTTGGTTATCTTACAATGAATAAAATAATGAGTAATACCTGAATCAGTTAGAATTATTACCTTTTTCTTCTTGATATATCCTTTTATCTTGATAGTTTGAGTGGTAATTCCCGCCAATGTATTACAAGATATGATCATATTCATTTTTTATTTTTCATCCCCTCAGGTTGGTTCCTTGGGTATATCTTCGTCTTTTGATGTTTCATGTTCCTTTTCTTCCTCCTCTTCACAATCCATGTAAAATAATTTATTCTCAACATGCTTATGACCTTTAGTGTATTTTCTATCACAACAATAAAAAAAAAACTCTTTTTTCTCTTTTTTTCTCTAGTTGTTGTGGTGTTAACCTTGTAGGTTGTGGAAACATAGGAACAAAAACACTTACATATTTACATTTTTGAGTGGTATACCTACTTGTTTCCATAATTTTGCTTTCAAATTTTCTTGCCACCCTGAATGCATTCTCTAATGACTTAGATTAGCAAAGGTGAATCTCAATCAGATGCTCCTTTGGAATATCAATTACTTTGATATTAAATCTATGGAAGTCCTCAATGTTCTCCCAAATTGAACCCTTTTGTTTGAGATTTATCATGTGGCTAAATAAAGTATTTCTCTTTGTATCCTCATAATGTGTTATCAATTCCTCCGTAGAAATTGTCCAAGTGACTAGTGCTTTACGAGAACAAAGCCATCTATACCATACAAATTGATTGGGTTAAAAATATAAACATGCAATGTGTACCTTTTTTGTGTGTTTCACATCGTTTAGATCAAAGAACTGCTTCATCTGTAGTATCCATGTTACCAGATCCTTGCCTTCAAACTCTCTCATATCGATCTTTGGAATCTGGTTAGTCTTCAACCCATTGTTGGAGTCTCTAAAATCATAATTCATTTTCATTTTCTCATCATCCTTATTTTCATGGAATACCTTGTCACCACTAGGAAGCATTTCTTGCAACAACTTTGTCAAATGCTCCTTCAACCCTTCCATCTTGACATTCATCATTTCTTCCATGTCTGATTTTAAACCATCATTCAAAAATCCCATATTGTCCCTTTTTATTTTTGATTCTAAATAATCCATGTCCCATTTTAAACCATCCATATAAATATCCATCATCTCTTCCAATTCATTTTTGGTTACTCTTTGTGAGAGCAATTTTTTTTGTACTTGGTGTCATAATTTTGATATGTCATGTTGCATTTCTTCCTCTTCTTCAGGTGTCATACTAGAGCTTTCTGTTGGCTTACTAGGTGTACCCATTTTTTTCTTTTTGAGGCATTTTAGAACTAAATAATGATATCCATGATTCAATATGCCCTTGTAATCACTTCAAACTGAATTTTCAAACAAAATTTATGCAAATTTAAAACAAATACATAGATTTTTCTTACTTTTAGGAGCTAGATCTTGAAATTGTTGTATCTCTATAATCTGGGCTTCCCAAGGTCTGAAATTACATCTTTAGGTAGCCCTTTATGTCTTTTTTTCAGCCTCGCTAATTAGACCAAGATTGGATTCTTTAAGATGAATTTATGCCAAATATCCCACAATGTCCTGATTATGGATTGGTTCAGTAGAGAGAACTTATATGATATGCCACGTGTCATTTTTTAACCTTTGGCCCTAAAAACAATACACAAAACACTACATTTTATGCAATTTCTTTAAATTTTTATGAAATTTAAATTTGATGACGAAAGGGAAATTTATGAAGATTTTCCCTGGAATGCCTGCTTGAGACTGAATTTGAGCATGCAAAAACCCTAAATTCCTTGGACCATATCTCCAAAAATATAGCGCAATGAGGTCTGAAATTTTTACATGATGTTCATAGATATTTTGGCTCCATGTGGACATAATTTCAACTATTGAAGCCTTGCAGAAAAATGTTATAGCGAAAATTCCAATATGACATGTTGAAGCAGTGAAACCCTAGGATCTAGAGATATAATACCAAATGTTATGTAACCATATCATAAAACAAAAGAAAATATACATCAATGACTTGAAAATAAGCCTCTTAAAGGGGGCAATCTCCTTTTACATAAAATAAATGAACAATTCTTGGATAATTCAAATGACAAGACCTTCATGATATATATAGGAGTCTAAGGGGTCAAAATATTATTAGGGCCTACATAAAAATAATAATGTAAGGGCACAACAACAAAAATAATGGGCTTCTATGGCACAGAACAATAACAAATGTGGGCTACACTAGTATTATAGGGACCTAAAAATGTTGCTTAGATATGTGGGTTAACCATGTAGGTTACATGTAGGGATGAATTAGGTGCATATATTAATGTTTTAGATGAATGATTAGGTGCATTTCTAATATTATAAATATTTATTATGCACTTGGGTGTGTGGATTGTTGAGTGTGCAGGTAGGTGCACGGTTTGGACGCATCACTTATTTTGGGTGTGTTTCTTATCTGCATGAGTGCAGGTATTTCTAATTCATTGAAAATTGTAATATCAATTTTTCATGGTAAATAAATATTCAAATAAAATCATAATTACAACAATATAAATTAAAAAATAATAATAATGTCTCTCCAAATGTGTGCTTCTCCTTTTGTTTCTAGCATCTCTCCTTCTAATCACTCTTCATTGTGTGTTTAGAGCATCTACAATTATTTTTTTCAAGGAAAAGTAAAGGTCCTCCTACGATAGTACCCTTTCACGTGTGCTTACTGGCTTACAAAACCCTTAAGAATTTGCATGTACTTCTATAGGAAAATTCCCGCCTAAAACTTACCAGTCCATTTAATTCAATATTTTCCATGGAATGTACCAAAATCTTGAATATCCTTAAAATTAGTTGCCAATTATTTTTCAAAAATACAAAAAAAAATTATACTAAGTTCATTGCACCAAGACGAAATACTTGTGACCTTTATCTCTTTATATGTGATCCACCTAATATTAGGATAGCGACAAGTATAGTATGTGTAATAATTTCATAAAAGTCACACTAACACTTCATATGTTGTATGGATAAGACTTATATAAATATTCACTAGTAAACAATTACTTCATAAATG
Organism: Pinus albicaulis; assembly: GCA_034641835.2. Classification (NCBI taxonomy): domain Eukaryota; kingdom Viridiplantae; phylum Streptophyta; class Pinopsida; order Pinales; family Pinaceae; genus Pinus; species Pinus albicaulis. The sequence continues at coordinate 1,067,625,796 of CM076583.1, forward strand.
CAAATAGTTGTCCCTTGATACTTACCCTGTATTTATTCAATCATCTTCACTCACAAAGACTTGTTCACATTTCAATTTTTTGTGTTAGGGATGTTTGAAATTGGTGGTTAATGTGATGGAATGAGGAAAACCAAATTATACTAGATGGGGAATGGGTTGCAGAATGGAATTGCTTTGTGGGCCTCTATGAAATTTGCATGTACAATATTGAAAGGACACATTAACATATTGGTGTGGACACTAACTAAAATAGAGCGTGCTTACAAAGAGAATCTAAGACACATTGATGGTACGCCTCTAATGTATACAATCATTGGAAATAGTATTTAATGTAGAAATTTGAGGCCATTTTTAAATCAATATTCTTGTTGTTGTTAATCCTAAATAATAATATTCCCACACAAGACAAGGGTGGAAGGATAAAATGTGATCATCCTAAATCCTAAGGTAAAGAATGAATTAACTTATCCATGGGGATTAGGGACAACCACAAACAATTAGGAAATGCATATTATTTACTCTAAGGATTGTTATTAGTAAATGTAGCTAGACTGAGAACCTAGATCATCATTAGTAATATCGCTCACCACAAGAATTCAAAGAGAAAACCTTCGATTCAAGTAGGTCGCCTTCTTCTAGGTTTTGAAGGTTCTCAATTGACAAGAAAACATCCTTACAAATTAAGTCGTGGAAATAAGTGAGGGGGTCCTTTAAAAAATTGGGTGCTTATGTGTTTGACACATTCGCAAGTTTCCTTATGGATTATAAAGTATAAGGGCATGCTACAAATTCACCAACCAACACATCTCAATTTATTCAAGATGTCGGGTGACATTAGGCGAGAGATAGTGTGTTAATGGCATCACTTATATGCAAAACTCACACATGCTATCCATTACTCACTACTAAAAATTTGAAACTTGTTATGAATCATCTCAATATTTAGATGGGATAATGGCTTAGTATGTAGGTAGTTTGTCCAATGATAACTCATTATGGTGGTTAGCTCTGGTCCAACTTATCTTCTGGATAATAATTCCTAATAATTTCTTGTTAATGTTATGGAATTTTTGTTTAGTGCATTAGGAAATGAATGGTTTCTCTTTGCTCTAGTGTTGTTTTTAGGAATCTTATTTTTGTGCTCCACTCTTGTGCTTTGGTTTGATTCTAGTTGTTTCAAATCTTGGGATTTTTTTGGGTTGTCTCTTTGAAGTTCTATTCTTCATTTTCGTTTTAAAATTTGTGGCCTAGCCACTCTTGTCCCCTCTTATGTATTCTTTTTATTGGGTTGTAAATTCACTCAATTTTTCAATGCTTGCTTCTAGGGACTCCATTGGACATTTCGTAATATTATCTTAGCTACGAAATAATAAGAGTTCCTAAATATGGACTACAAGGAATTTCAAGAATTGCATAGGGTGCTTCAAAGGCATGAGGATATTATGGATAACAACATAACATCAAATCTTTAGAAACCACCAAGATGCATGAGAATGAACATCATTGTATATCTCAAAATTCTTTTGTTATGGACACTCTTGTTCGGTAGAAGTGACAAATTCAAGTTTTAGAAGTTGAATGTTCCATGCTAAGGAACATGGTTTGCGATCTCAATAAAGTCTCTCACTCAACTACCTTTGATTTCAGAATGTCAATAAATTTAGCCTCATAAAATATCCAAGGAAGAAGAAAAATTACATCAAATGATGAAGGATATAGACTTGGTTATCTAGAATCCTATCCTACTAACATTGGACAAGATGAAGCCAATAATAAACATATTTTTCATTATCATTGATGTTACATAAAACAATTCCTATCCTATGAGTCTTTTTTAGAGTATATTGTGGTAGAAACTTTTTGGAATCCCCAACAAAGCATGGCTTAGAAATTTTTGTTTTTAACATACAATATTTGCTTGTATTGTTTATTTTATTTGAAGATAGTTCTCATTTTGTACTATCTCATTGTTCACCTTAAGTGTAGCTTTTTATAATATGTTTTTTACCAATTTAGGTTTAAAAAAAAATATTCTTACCTTGGATAATTTGTAATGGAAGTCCTAGTTGGAAGTTTCACACTATTGAATGAGACATATGAAAGTTTATCCCACCTTTTCATTTCATGCCACTTCACCAGATGGCAAGGAGAAAACGAAGATGGGAGGGAGTTTTAATAAAGTCATAAAAGGTTGTCTTAAGGATAGGGATGTAAATTTCATATTTACTCCCTTTAACTATTTATTTTGTGGGCCATATGCCATACTAGAAATGAGGCTCTTTCTAGGATTAAAAAAATGTATCTCCCTAGGATTCCTTTTCAACTATAATATTTAAGCACATATACAAGAACACAATGAGGAGGCACACCAATATCCTAATAAAGTATTTTCTATGGGTCTAGGATCATTATTGTTTCAATTGAGCATGGATTATGTAGAGGAAACCCTACCATCTAGGTGTATAACTCTTTCAATTCGATATGTAGTATAGTATTACCTTAACAACTGTTGGGTCTCAAAATTGTCCTTAAAAGGACATCCACTTTCACCATAATTTCCATTATATCACCTCCATTTCACCACCATGTCACTACATTCATCTCAATTTCATCATCATTTGGGTTATCCTTGTGTTTTCCAAACATTATTAATTTCTAGTGCTTTTAAGTGAATTTGTGATCAAAAGTTAGGAAATAATATGCATATGCTTATACCTTAAAAGTGAAAAGAGTTTTGTGACATGTGTATGTTCATTGGATGCTTCTAAGGCACCCTTATGTGGCCTCCCATGATCAAATCCGAATTCCCTCATGAAGATTTGAATATATGCCACATGGAGAAGATCATGCAAGATAAGGTGATGTGTCTTATTGGTTGAGACACTTGTAGATCTATGGAGAAAATAGTGGATCTCCATTATTAAGTTTGTTTCTCAAAGCTTGTATAAATAGGAGTACTTTATCCTATTAAAACGAGGAGAGAAGGAATCATAGAATGTTTTGTAACCAAAGCTTGAGATGGAAGGGGATGTAAAGTGAAGAGCTATTGATGTAATGATATTAGGAGTGTAGATTTCCATTGTGTAAAGTTGTGAGCTTATAAATAAAGAAGGTTATTTTCTATCATTGTGTTTTAGAATGTGATTTTTGTGAGTTGGAATTCTATTGGACAATGGAAGAGCCCCCATCAACCATGTGCATCCCTTTGTAAATTTGTAAGTTTAATTAGTTTGTTTTACTTTGATTCAAGCAAATAGTTTAGTTTTTCATTGCAAATTTTATTTTATTTTTCAAGTGTAGATTAGTTAGTTTTCATTGCAAGTGATATTTCAATCATACAAACATAGATTAAGATTTCAATTACGCAAAGAGTGCTTAGATTAGATTTCAATTATGCAAAGTCTGTTTCCATTTGCACAAAGTAGTTTAATCATTAGATTAGATTTATTTTACTAATCCCTAGTGGAGGTGCACCTCACAGTTTACGAACTTCCTGGTTGACAATTTATGTGGGAAATAAAAGACAACTATTTCACCGAATAACATTTGATGTTTGATTGATATGAATTCACAAGAATATCATGTTGAGACATTTTGTCAAATGTGTAGTTAGCCCTTTTTTTAGCATGAAGTGTAATCCATTCATTTGAAATAATATAAAGGTTATGCTTTTTTTTTAGAAAAATATTGTAAATCATAGTCCAATGGTATGATATAAATATAGTGTGAACTATGTTGTTGATGTGTAGTTGAACATTATTTTCTCTTTAATGATGGCCATATACCTAGTGAGGGTAGGGAACTATTTATGAAGAAAAATGCCTACGATATTGATATAAATTCATAAAAATATCATATTGAACTACTTTTTTGAATGTATGGTTTGACTATATTTATTTTTTTAATAATATGGTGGCCATGTGCCCAGTGAGGGTAAGGAACTATTTATCAAGAAAGGCACCTATTGTCTTTATATAAATCCACAAGAATATCTTGTCGAACTATTTTGTTGAATGTGTAGTTGGACAGTTTTATATTTTTTGAATAAATTAAATATGGTGGCCATGTGGCTATTGAGGATAAGTAATCTTTTATTAAGAAAGGTATTTATGGGCTTTCAAAGCATGGAATGAAGTCCATTAATTTGAGTAGATAGAATTCCAATGCTAGATATAAATCTAGTGTGAGAGTATTACATCAACATATTGCTATTAAACAAATATGTTGGACATATTCTTCCTAATATTGGGTAGATTATACTAATATTAAAGGTAAAAATATAAATCAAGAACGATAAACATGCTTATAGCACAACGACATTAATAGTTTGTACTTATAAACAACTACATTGATCATTTGACTTGAGACATGTCAAGTGGCCATTAATTATAATGTTTTATTAAATAAAAAATCACATTCAATTGTTGTTCAAGTTGCAAGCATCAAATTCTTCATAAGCTCCAAGTCAACCTTGGACAATATCTATGGTGCATTAAAATAAATTATTTGGCCACATGCATTCCTTGTTGATATTTCTTACATCTTTCTTTGTTTTCAACACAATCAAATCTCTTTTGTATTTTTTCAATGGAAGTAATATGTTTTTATATATCCCCATGACGGGTGTGTATCTAATGAAAATCACATCAGACATGAGAAAATACAATTTTAATGTAGGGTGGTAGGCTACCACCACCGAAAAACCTGCATGGCCACCCTGTCTCCAACGACATCAACTAGGTATACTCTAGCTCTGCAAGAGATCATGCAAAAACTTAGAAGCGTACACCACCACCGCGGCTCGCAAATCAGCCAAATCAAGGTGGTCATTATGACATGGAGAGGACAAGGACACAACCATAATTTTAATGGGTGGGAGGAAATTGAACATGTAGGAAGGTGAAAGAGGCTATGAGCACTTGTATGGAATATAACATGGTGTCCGCTCTCTAGGCCAAGCAACTCATAGACCTCAATTTTAGTTATTTGGTTACATGCAGTCCTAGACACTCACATTATAAATCTTCCATCATGGCTCGAGACTCTCGATGACAATAAACCCTTTACCTTGTGTCGAGCTCGATCTCTCAGTTTTTTCTGTCTACTTCTCACCCAACAATTCTTATCAATATTGATACAATTTATTTTTTTCGTTGCTTTTTATGGTTTGGAATTTTTTATTTTAATTATTTGTTCCCTTCCTTAGCCCTATCTTTTTTGCAAGCTTCTTCATGCCTACCTCTTTGTGAATATGTATAGTCTTCCTTGTTATTATCCTTGTAAATGTTTTTATCACCAATAACGACCCTATATGTCTATTCTTCCTTGTTGTTCACCTTGTATTTTTATCACTAATAACGACCCTTTGGCCTCCCCCACTCTTTCCAGCATCCTATCCTCCAATTAGCACCCTCTAGCTATGTTGGACTTCCCCTCTTCTTGCGCCACTATTCACCATGGTTCACCATCGAGTGGGTAATTCCTTAGCCAGCGTTCGTCGTAACAAGCCAGGTCCATCTCATTCCCCTACCCCTAACTCACCTTCTATGCATAACACATGTTCCCGATCTTCGTCCAAGGCTACCATGGAAAAATATAGAAAAACAATCATGAAAGCAGTTCAAAGAAAAATTGTCGATATCGAAGAATAGGTCCAACGGACACACATATTTGTCCTTGATCACCATGTGGAAAGGGAAACTAGAGACTGGATTCCCATTATTCATAATTCTACAAGAGAAAGGGCATCTGCATACAAGGAATCAATTTTCACTAGAATATTAAAATTATTATGGGAAGGTTCCTTACTGATCAAGTAGATTCCCAACAGGAGTTTCTCATATGCATGGTTAAGCTCATGGAAAATATGTAGGTTTTAAACATGTACATAAATTGTATGCAAACGAATCTTAAAAACAGAAAATAAATAATAGCAAGAGAATAAAACATAAAACAAATATATAAAGAGGTTTTCCCCTGGATCCCAAATCGGGACTACCAGCTTGATTTTTCATTATATTCCTTTTAGTGTTACAACACATATATATACATGTTGAAGCATTCATAAAACCCAATCCATTAACCCTGGATTAGAACATAACCATAGTTCCCTTAACCGGGTCTACAAAATACCAGGGGCCGAAAACCATCATGCCCCAAAACCATGTGCAAACCCATGCACAAAACCATGGAAATAATATAACACATACCCAACATTCTCCCACTTGTTGTTTTCTTTCCACAAGGGGGCATGGGAGAGCTTATTCATTAGTCCAGCTCTGCAACACCCATTGTTTCTCTACACCAAGAGAACTTCTGAGTGCTCACAGCTTCGTTAATGCATCTGCGACATTCTTTAAAGTGTCCACCTTTACCAGCAACACCCTTTTATCCTCAACCATATCTCTCACAAAGTGATATTGAACATCAATGTGCCTTGTATTTGAATGATAAGTAGGGTTATTAGCCAAGAAAATTGCACTTTGGCTATCACAGTCTATCCTTATAGCTCGCTACACCAACCCCGTACTTGAACTCAATCTCTACCACAACCAAACTATTTCCTTGCTTGTATGAGTGGCTGCCATGTATTCTGCCTCTGTAGTTGAAAAAGCCACTACAAACTGTCTTTTACCCATCCAACTAACTACACCTCCAAATAGGCTAAACACATACCCACTTGTAGATCTTCTTTGGTCCAGATCTCCAGCCTAGTCTGCATCAACAAAACCATGGATGTCCAAAACTTTGTTCAATCCCGATCTTCCCTGGTAGCACAAACCATAATCACTAGTGCCACGCAAATATCTAAAAACCCGCTTCACTGTTGTCCAATGCTCCTTCCATGGTTTTGACATAAACCTGCTCAATACTCCCATTGCATGTGCAATGTCTGGTCTAGTACAGACCATTGCATACATCAAGCTACCCACTGCACTTGCATATGGAACACGGGACATATCCCCCTCTTCTTCTTGTGTCTTGGGACATTTTTCAGTAGATATCTTTACCCCTATAGGAATAGGAACCTTCGCCGGTTTACTATCTTGCATATTGAACCTCTCCAAATTGTCTCGACATACTTCCTCTGGTTTAACCATCACTTCCACTTTGCCCTATCTTTCTTAATTTCCATGCCCAAAATACAGTTTGCAACACCAAGATCCTTCATGTCGAATTTGGAGAACAATTGGGTCTTCAAATCTTGGATAATTATTTTTCATTTCCAATCAGCAACATATCATCCACATATAATACCATATAAATAACATGGTCACCAATTAATTTAAAATAAACACAGTGATCCTCACAGAGTGATATTGAACATCCATGTGCTTTGTCTTTGAATGATAAGTAGGGTTATTAGCCAAGAAAATTGCACTTTGGCTATCACAGTATATCCTTATAGCTCGCTACACCAACCCTGTACTTGAACACAATCTCTGCCACAACCAAACTATTTCCTTTCTTATATGAGTGGCTACCATGTATTCTGCCTCTGTAGTTGAAAAATCCACTACAGACTGTCTTTTACTCATCCAACTGACTACACCTCAAAATAGGCTAAACACATACCCACTTGTAGATCTTCTTTGGTCCAGATCTCCAGCCTAGTCTGCATCAAAAAAACCACAGATGTGCAAAACTTTGTCCAATCCCGGTCTTCCCTGGTAGCACAAACCATAATCACTAGTGCCACACAAATATCTGAAAACCCGCTTCACTGTTGTCCAATGCTCCTTCCATGGTTTTGACATAAACCTGCTCAATACTCCCACTGCATGTGCAATGTCTGGTCTAGTACATACCATTGCATACATCAAGCTACCCACTGCAGTTGCATATCGAACACGGGACATATCCCCCTCTTCTTCTTGTGTCTTGGGACATTGTTCAGCAGATATATTTACGCCTATAGGAATAGGAACCTTCACCGGTTTACTATCCTGCATATTGAACCTCTCCAAATTGTCTCGACATGCTTCCTCTGGTTTAACCATCACTTCCACTTTGCCCAATATTTCTTAATTTCCATGCCCAAAATATAGTTTGCAACACCAAGATCCTTCATGTCAAATTTGGAGAACAATTGGGTCTTCAAATCTTGGATAATTATTTTTCATTTCCAATCAGCAACATATCATCCACATATAATACCATATAAATAACATGGTCACCAATTAATTTAAAATAAACACAATGATCCTCACAAAGTGATATTGAACATCAATGTGCTTTGTATTTGAATGATAAGTAGGGTTATTAGCCAAGAAAATTACATTTTGGCTATCACAGTCTATCCTTATAGCTCGCTACACCAACCCCGTACTTGAACACAATCTCTGCCACAACCAAACTATTTCCTTGCTTGTATGAGTGGTTGCCATGTATTCTGCCTCTATAGTTGAAAAATCCACTACAGACTGTCTTTTACTCATCCAACTGACTACACCTCCAAACAGGCTAAACACATACCCACTTGTAGATCTTCTTTGGTCCAGATCTCCAGCCTAGTCTGCATCAACAAAACCATGGATGTCCAAAACATTTTCCAATCCCAATCTTCCCTGGTAGCACAAACCATAATCACTAGTGCCACACAAATATCTGAAAACCCGCTTCACTGTTGTCCAATTCTCCTTCCATGGTTTTGACATAAACCTGCTCAATACTCCCACTGCATGTGCAATGTCTGGTCTAGTACAGACCATTGCATACATCAAGCTTCCCACTGCACTTGCATATGGAACATGGGACATATCCCCCTCTTCTTCTTGTGTCTTGGGACATTGTTCAGCAGACATCTTTACCCCTATGGGAATAGGAACCTTCACCGGTTTACTATCCTGCATATTGAACCTCTCCAAATTGTCTCGACATACTTCCTCTGGTTTAACCATCACTTCCACTTTGCCCGATCTTTCTTAATTTCCATGCCAAAAATATAGTTTGCAACACCAAGATCCTTCATGTCGACTTTGGAGAACAATTGGGTCTTCAAATCTTGGATAATTATTTTTCATTTCCAATCAGCAACATATCATCCACATATAATACCATATAAATAACATGGTCACCAATTAATTTAAAATAAACACAGTGATCCTCACAAAGTGATATTGAACATCAATGTGCTTTTTCTTTGAATGATAAGTAGGGTTATTAGCCAAGAAAATTGCACTTTGGCTATCACAGTCTATCCTTATAGCTCGCTACACCAACCCCGTACTTGAACACAATCTCTGCCACAACCAAACTATTTCCTTGCTTGTATGAGTGGCTGCCATGTATTCTACCTCTGTAGTTGAAAAAGCCACTACAGACTGTCTTTTACTCATCCAACTGACTACACCTCCAAATAGGTTAAACACATACCCACTTGTAGATCTTCTTTGGTCCAGATCTCTAGCCTAGTCTGCATCAACAAAACCACAGATGTCCCAAAATTTGTCCAATCCCGGTCTTCCCTGGTAGCACAAACCAAATCACTAGTGCCACGCAAATATCTGAAAACCCACTTCACTGTTGTCCAATGCTCCTTCCATGGTTTTGACATAAACCTGCTCAATACTCCCACTACATGTGCAATGTCTGGTCTAGTACAGACCATTGCATACATCAAGCTACCCACTTCACTTTCATATGGAACACGGGACATATCCCCCTCTTCTTCCTGTGTCTTGGGACATTGTTCAGCAGATATCTTTACCCCTATAGGAATAGGAACCTTCACCGGTTTACTATCTTGCATATTGAACCTCTCCAAATTGTCTCGACATACTTCCTCTGGTTTAACCATCACTTCCACTTTGCCCAATCTTTCTTAATTTCCATGCCAAAAATATAGTTTGCAACACCAAGATCCTTCATGTCAAATTTGGAGAACAATTGGGTCTTCAAATATTGGATAATTATTTTTCATTTCCAATCAGCAACATATCATCCACACATAATACCATATAAATAACATGGTCACCAATTAATTTAAAATGAACACAGTGATCCTCACAAAGTGATATTGAACATCAATTTGCTTTGTCTTTGAATGATAAGTAGGGTTATTAGCCAATAAAATTGCACTTTGGCTATCACAGTCTATCCTTATAGCTCGCTACACCAACCCCGTACTTGAACACAATCTCTGCCACAACCAAACTATTTCCTTGCTTGTATGAGTGGCTTCCATGTATTCTGCCTCTGTAGTTGAAAAAGCCACTACAGACTGTCTTTTACTCATTCAACTGACTACACCTCCAAACAAGCTAAACACATACCCACTTGTAGATCTTCTTTGGTCCATATCTCCAGCCTAGTCTGCATCAACAAAACCACGGATGTCCAAAAAAAATTCCAATCCCAGTCTTCCCTGGTAGCACAAACCATAATCACTAGTGCCACGCAAATATGTGAAAACCTGCTTCACTATTGTCCAATGCTCCTTCCATGGTTTTGACATAAACCTGCTCAATACTCCCACTGCATGTGCAATGTCTAGTCTAGTACAGACCATTGCATACATCAAGCTACCCACTGCACTTGTGTATGGAACATGGGACATATCCCCCTCTTCTTCTTGTGTCTTGGGACATTTTTCAGCAGATATCTTTACCCCTATAGGAATAGGAACCTTCACCGGTTTACTATCCTGCATATTGAACCTCTCCAAATTGTCTCGACATACTTCCTCTGGTTTAACCATCACTTCCACTTTGCCTAATCTTTCTTAATTTCCATGCCAAAAATATAGTTTGCAACACCAAGATCCTTCATGTTCAATTTGGAGAACAATTGGGTCTTCAAATATTGGATAATTATTTTTCATTTCCAATCAGCAACATATCATCCACATATAATACCATATAAATAACATGGTCACCAATTAATTTAAAATAAACACAGTGATCCTCACAAAGTGATATTGAAAATCAATGTGCTTTGTCTTTGAATGATAAGTAGGGTTATTAGCCAAGAAAATTGCACTTTGGCTATCACATTCTATCCTTATAGCTCGCTACACCAACCCCGTACTTAAACATAGTCTCTGCCACAACCAAACTATTTCCTTGCTTGCATGAGTGGCTGCCATGTATTCTGCCTCTATAGTTGAAAAATCCACTACAGATTGTCTTTTACTCATCCAACTGACTACACCTCCAAACAGGCTAAACACATACCCACTTGTAGATATTCTTTGGTCTAGATCTCCAGCCTAGTCTGCATCAACAAAACCATGGATTTCCAAAACTTTGTCCAATCCCGGTCTTCCCTGGTAGCACAAACCATAATCACTAGTGCCACGCAAATAACTGAAAACCCACTTCACTATTGTCCAATGCTCCTTCCATGGTTTTGACATAAACCTGCTCAATACTCCCACTGCATGTGCAATGTCTGGTCTAGTATAGACCATTGCATACATCAAGCTACCCACTACACTTGCATATGGAACACGGGACATATCCCCCTCTTCTTCTTGTGTCTTGGGACATTGTTCAGCAGACATCTTTACCCCGATAGGAATAGGAACCTTCACCGGTTTACTATCCTGCATATTGAAGCTCTCCAAATTGTCTCGACATACTTCCTCTGGTTTAACCATCAATTCCACTTTGCCCGATCTTTCTTAATTTCCATGCCCAAAATATAGTTTGCAACACCAAGATCCTTCATGTCGAATTTGGAGAACAATTGGGTCTTCAAATATTGGATAATTATTTTTCATTTCCAATCAGAAACAAATCATCCACATATAATACCATATAAAAACATGGTCACCAATTAATTTAAAGTAAACACAGTGATCCTCTTTGCTTCTGGTGAAGCTAAGTCCCCATACATAAGTATCAAATTTCTGATACCACATCCTTGGTGACTATTTTAATCCATACAGAGACTTTTTTAACCTGCATACAATTTCTTTCTTACCCTTCACCATAAAGCCTTTAGGTTGCTTCATGTACATCTCCTCTTCCAGATCCCATTGAAGAAATGTTGTCTTCACATCCATATGTTCTACCTCAAAATCAAATGCAACAACAACAGATAAAAGTAAACTAATAGAAGTAACCTTGACAACAGGAGAAAAAATATCACCAAAATCAATTCCCAACACCTAGGAATAACCTTTCGCTACCAACCAAGATTTGTATTTCTCCACCTTGCCTTCTACATTCGTCTTCTTCTTAAAAACCCATTTTCTCCTGATGGGCTTCCTTCCAACTGGAAACTCCACCAGATCCCATGCCTCATTTTTGTGCAAGGATGCCATTTCATCAAGCATGGCCTCCTTCCAGTGTTTTCCATCCACTAATCCATTCCTCCCTGACAGTTCTCAGATCACCATCAATGATAGTTAAAGAAAAATTTGAACAGAAATAAAACGGACTATACCTTTCTGGCTTTCTTTTTTTCTGAATTGATCTTCTCATAGCTGGAGTTTGTGGCTCTTCCTCTTCTGAATATTGTTATGTTGTAGGGTATGATTCATCCTCCTTTAGCTCAAACTCTATCTTCTCAGGCTCCTCTGGTAGGAATTCATGTTAACATATTTCACCTCTCTAAACACCACATATCGGTTGTACACAACCTTCCTTGTTTATGGGTTCCAAAGCTTGTAACCTTTTAAACCATCCTTATACCCATTAAAGATGCACCTTTCAGATTTACTATCTAACTTGGTCCTTTTCTCCTTTGGAACATTTACATATGCATCACATCCACATACCCTCAGATCTAAAAGAGATGGTTTCTTACCAGTCCATACCTCATGTGGAGTCTTATCCTCCAACGCTGATGAAGGTGATATGTTAACCAGGTAACATGCAGTCTCCACTGCCTCTGCCCGAATTATTGTCCTAACCTGGTACCACTGAGCATGCTTCTTGCCTTTTCCAGCAACGTTTTGTTCATTATTTTTGCAACTCCATTTTGTTGAGGTGTGTATGGAGTAGTCTTCTATCGTGCTATACCACACTTCTTACAGAACTCTTCAAATTCCTTCTTACATAAATCTCCACCATTATCTATCCTCAACACCTTTGTCTTCTTCTCTGTCTGGCTTTCCACCAGATCCTTAAATTCTTTAAATATGTCAAAGACTTCAGATTTCTTCCTCAAGAAATATATCCATGTATTCCTTGATAATTCATCTAAGAATGAAACATAGTACACATACTTACGCAATGATGGAACCGACACAGGTCCAAACACATCACTGTGCACAAGGTCTAATATCTTGTTCGCCCTCTTAGCATCAGAAGGAAAACTCACCTGATGTTGCTTCCCATATACATAATGTTCATAGAAATCGAAATCCAGAGAGAAATTGGACATACCTTTTACCATACCATTACCATCCAGTATCTGAAGGCCCTTATCTCCAATATTTCCAATCCTTTTATGTCATAGCATTTTATTTTCTCTAGATACCGCTAGGCTTTCTGCTCCACTTTCAGGAACCACGAAACTATTGCACCCATCAATAACAGTGCTACCCTGAAGCTTTTACAAAGTTCCAATCCAAAATCCCCACATTAATACTAGTGCTCCCTAAACCATCTTACAGGTATCTTTCTCGAATACTTTTTTTACACCTGCATCATCCATATTGCTTACAGTAATCAGATTTCTCGCCAAAGCAGGAATATGCAGAACACCAGGAAGTGTTCTAATCCTTCCACCTTGAAGCTTCAGCTTGACTTTTCCACGTCCGATGATTATGGCCTTCCTATCATCCCCTAATAAGACATCACCATCATCATATTTCTCATACTTGTAGAACCACTCCCTATGGGGAGTGAAGTGAAAGGATGCACCTGAGTCAATCAACCATGCCTCATGATCTACATGTGTATTTGAAGAAGAAGCCAAATACACATCCCCGCCTTCATCTGAGGTGGTTTTTTCCTCTCTATAAGGAACATCATCAGATCCCTTTCCTTTCTCAAGAGCTTTATATCTATATTCCTTTTTGTAGTGCCCTTCCTTTCCGCATTTCCTGCACACCTTTACAAACTTTCCTAGAGATTTATATCTCCCTCTAGATTTAGATCTCGCACCCGAAACCTTATTTTTGTTTCTGTTTTGGGACCTTCTTCATACAAATAAGGCATCTCCACTCTGGCCCTCCATATTTATCCATCTCATTTCCTCTAATAGCAAGGCTAAGACAATTCCATCAAAATTCAAGGTAGGCGTATTGCTACCTATTGCAATAACCAGAATGTCCCACGAATCTGGTAGAGAACACAAAAAACTGATGCACTTATCTTCATCTGAGATTTTAATATCAACATATGAAAACTGACTTACCATAGTATTGAAGGTGTTTATATGCTCTGTCACCGATTCTCCATCCTTCATCCTCAGGGTATACAACTTTTTCCACGGGAACAATTTATTCACCAGAGACTTAGATTGGTACAAAGTCCCTAGATTGTCCCACAAAGTCTTCGTCGTATCTTCCCCAGATACATTCAACAATATCGAATCTGAGATACACAGTCGTATTGTTCTCTTTGCCTTCTGATCCAACTTCTTCCAGTCTTCATCTAACATTGTCGTTGGTTTAGTACCTGGATCTACCGCGATTCACTAATCTTTATCCACCAGCAGATCCTCCATCCTGAGCTTCCACAACTCAAAAATATGACCATTAAATTTCTCGATCTCTATCTTTCCACTGCTTGCCATCTTCTTTCATCGCAAGAATCGTTCCTGCGGATCTCCCACTGAACAGGGTCTACCACAAGCCCGAGCTAAAAACCCCTCAGCAACAAAGGCGTCCCCTTGAAGCTGAAACAGCTCTGATACCAAATGTAGTTTTTAACCCTATACAGAAATTATCTGAAAACAAATATTTAAAACAAAAAATAAAGAATAGCAAGAGAATAAAACATAAAACAGATATACACAGAGATTTTCCCCTAGATCCCAAAACGGGACTACTAGTTTGATTTTTCATTATATTCCTTTTAGTGTTACAACACATATATATACATGCCAAAGCATTCATAAACCCCAATTCATTAATCCTGGATTAGAACATAACCGTAGTTCCCTTGACCGGATCTACAAAATACCAGGGGCTGAAAACCATCATGCCCCAAAACCATGTGCAAACCCATGCACAAAACCATGGAAAGAATATAACACTTAACCAACAAAAGATAGATAATGTTAATGGAAAACTCAATTTGTTGTTTGTGCACATCACTGGCACTCAACCTCTATCACCATACACAAGTGCGGACCGTCCCCAACAGAAAAAGACGCACAATCCCTTACATGAGAGAACTTACAGCTTAAGCTTGGCTCTTCATTTTTCTTTATCATATGTTTTGGTCTATCAACTCTTTCTCTCCATGTAAATATTTTAATATGTATTATGTTTAATATTTCATATCATCAAATTACGAACAAAAAGGGAAACTTAGAAGTTGTATGTTTATGTTATGGCTCTGGTTTCCTTAGTGGTTGACTAGTAAAAACCATTTGTGTTGTAATTTTGTGTTTTATGAAGTAATATACTCCTTCTAAACTTACAAAAAAAAGGTTTCTATATATAATCTTACACATTCTAGAACACATGCCTTGGATGAAGTAACTATTCCACTTTAAATTCTTTGCATCATGGGATATAATAGAAACTAGAAGACTTGTCTATATCTTTAGGCATGTAGTCCCCGAGAATTGTATTGTTATATTTATTCTTAATGGTAGAAAGGTCACCATTGAACATATCCTCCCAAACCTTTTTTAAGAATATTACGTTATTATAAACTAGATTATTGATTCCATACAATGGGGAGGGTGTGTTTCGTCAACTTGTTTATTAAAATCTCCCTTCATTTGACAGGAATGATAGTCTCTTTTCAATTTCCTCATATATCATTCAAAAAACATTTATGTAAATATTTAGAATGCCTAGAGAACATTTCATCACCATTATGTGGACAAGTAAAAAAACATTTTGTACTTATTTATGAACAACGACGGAAATAAAAATAAGCACGAGGCATTAATTTTTGACATGACATAATGAATTTAATTTAATTAATTAATTTGAAGTATTCTATGTGATAGGTTATACTTGAGCATATTTCAAGGCCTAGAAAGTGATGGATCATCCAACAAAATACACCATCCATCATAAATTAGCTTTCATGTATAGGTCACAAAATAAACAACATCTTCTTTCTTAAGGGTTCCAAATAAACACGCATGTCATTACTTTATGTTTTCTAGGAACAATAAGAGTCAATATCAAATGCTCTTTCCACACAACAACCCAAGGAGGGATATTGTAGTCGACTATAAAAATCGGCCAAATTGAAAAAATTGTAGATTTGAAATAGAATGGATTCACTCAATCAATAGCTAAGCCAATACTAATACTCCACAACTCGCTCATAAATATTTTTGAAAATCTATTATCTACTTGCCTCATTGCATTAGAATCGATGGCAATGTGAAACACACATTGTTCATCATTTTTCTTTGTATTTCTATCCTTATGTTAAGCCTATGTTTTGCAATGAAACATGAATTACAATCTTCATAATAGGCAAGTGGTGTAATACTTTTCATGGAACAAATTTTCCCTTAACAACTAAGTTATAGAAAATTGTGAATCATTTGGACACATGTACTCATATTCATATCATCATTCGCGTAAAACACAATCCTTCTAGGATGCACACTATACTTTATATCCAACACCTAAATCAATCATTATTTTTTTATGTCTCTTTACATGTATTGGGAAGTACATCATTTGAATCTATTAGTTGACCTTGTATTAAGTTTTTGACATTTGATACTAATAATTATTGTAATTCATACAAATATTTAAATACCACATAGATTTTTTTTATTTTTTTTAAATTGAAAATAGTAAAACTTATTCAATTGTTCTAATCGTTAGGATAGATACCTTAACATAGTTGTAGAACCATTGTTTGGACATCCATATGTTGCTTTCAAATTATAAATAATTATAACAAAAGAAAACTCAATTTAGTTTACCAAACACTAAGAAAAAAGGTGTTTGTGTAACATGTGTCAGGTGCTCTAGTTTAATGACATGGTGCTCAACTTGATCTACAAAGTGAAATTGTTCATCACCTAAATGGATGTGTTCCTTACAAATAGAATCACGTAACATTTTATCATGTACAATATTTAATATGCATTGTAGCATTATCAACCTCATGTTCTCATCTTTGCCATTACCACTTAACTCATCACAATTTCACATATTAGCGTTAAGATTGGGAAGTGGAAGTTTTAAAGGTTGTACATTCAAATATGTGTTATCATATTCCTCTAGAACACTTTATCGCTACTTCCTATATCTCCAATGTGCAACCATTAGTACAATAGGATCACCTTGCATCACTTTCCTCGTCTTTTTTTTTTAAGATTTGATGCTACTGAGGGTGTTATAGTTCCATCATTTTTACAATGATGTCATGTGTCAAAATTCCACGAAGTATTAAAATGGCACATTAGCATTGTTATGCTCATCATATAATGTTATCAGTTTATCGTAGCATTGAAACTAGTACATTAATCATGTTTTACATTGTTGTTGCATATCGTGTTGGATTTTGAGTCACATTTTTGCATCGCATTTTGAATTTTTAGTAAAAATGTTGTTTAATAAAATATTTTGTAAATGATTATACTTTATTAATTTTCCATCGCATTTCAACCAATAAATACACTTCAATACACATGAAAACACATCATAAAGAAAAAAAACTTCTATAAATTCATAATAATTGATATACAAGTGTCATTTTTCTCCATGTAGTGAGTGATCTACCACCTCCCCTTGATAAATGAGAATCTTATATGCATGTACACAAGAATATATGTTATCCTTGTAAACAAGTGATCTATCACCACCTTAGGAACATATTAAGTTGAACGACACAAGTACACATATATATTATAAATCATTGTTGGAGTTGGAGATATCATATCTTCATATGTTGTCAACATCATAATCATTGTTCGAACCCATAATATCATCTTCTTATTCTTCTCATTCTTATGAGGGCCACTCTCAAAACATAATTAAAGGGATATTAACACACTTTAAATTAACAATAAGGATTTAATTCTGAGAATAAAAAACAAAATGAATAAGAAGCACTAAATTCTCACTCAAGGACAAACTTAATCATAATTTACTTGTTATATTACAATGAGTTGCAAATCCTCCACCATATTCATATTTTTATTTTAGAGCATATTTATCTCTTTATTAGTTGACGACCATATTGTTCCACTTTATCTCCTTCACAGAGAACCATACTTAATATTTCCAATAATCATCTCATGCACCATCACCTATCAATTTGAAATAGAGGCATAACTTACAAATACAATTTTCCTTGAATTTGGAAAAAAAAAGGGGAGAGAGAGAAAATGAAGAACTCCATTTAATAAGATAAAATAACCTTTATTCATGGTAAATGAACAACTTTGTTGAAGATTTAAGGGCTCTCATCCATATTCATTTAACTGTTGTGAATAAAATAAAATATGCGACAGGTGATTATTGTTCAATTTTCCTTTTTTATTAGTAGTGTCAACTACTTGTCTTTTCCCCTTATCCATTGAAATGGGAGTTTGTTATATCGTTTTGGGTGCAAAATGGTTGATAAAATTGGTCCCATAACCATGATACCTTGTCATTTCTCCTACGATTATGATCATGACCTCCAAAATTAGATCCGCCTGAAATCATATGTATCAATGTATTCTAAGGCTACAATAACAAGGAAAGTACATAATCAAAACATAATTAGAAAAATGCAAAATAAATAGAGCATAAATGCAATGATGAATAACATAATCCTCATTACACACAAAGATATTCAGGTTATAATTTTATCCAACATTTTTTAATTTCAAAGTTAACTCTTCCAATTGCAAAAATATAGCAATGGATATTATGTAAGTCTTAAGAAAATGAGGGCAGAGAATGTAAGAGAAGAAAGTGACGAGAAAATGAGAGAGCATGAAAGGGAGGGAAGAGAATACGGAATAAAAGGAGGAAGAGGAATAATAAAGTGACGAAGGAGGGATAGAAACAAAGGAATAAGGAGGATATTAAAGGATAATATTGGGAATATGGAGGAGTTGAGAAACAAGAATAGGAGGAGAAACTACAAGGAAAATACACTCTAGCAGATGTTTTTGAGGAACCCCTTATAAAAATACCCCAGACATTCGTTTCTAGCAGAGGTTCCTAGAGGAGGCTGGTGGGCAGAGGTTTTTGCGGATGTATTTCATCTGGTGCTCTTATCATTGTAAAATCCACCGGTGCGTTCAATACGACATAGCACCGTGCGGTTAAAAAATTGGCACACTGAACACCGTGCGCTCTGTACAAACCCGCCTGGTGCATTGTAATTCTGTAGAGTATCGGTACTTTACATAACTTCCGCATCAAGGCCTCATAAAAAACGCGCGAAAACTGACATCGCCCAGGTCGACCTTAAACGCACCGGGTCACCAATGCACCGGGTCGCCCTGAAATCCCCGCGCACTGGCACAGGGTTAAATAAATAAAAAATTATGGTCAAAAAACCACACAAAATATAGGCACACCGAGAACCGTGCGCTCCCAACACCCTCCCCCAGTGCGTCCTATTCATGTACAGCACCGGTTCCTTACATGTCTACCGCACCGGTGCTTCCGAAAAAGTGCGCGAAAACAGATACTGCCCATTAAGGAATAAATCAAATGCACCGGGGTGCCCATAAAACACGTGCATCGTAGATGGTTAAATAACAAAAATTATGGCAAAAAACCACATAAAACATTGCCACACCAGAAACCGTGCGCTCTGTACACACCCACCCGGTGCCTTTCATTAAGGAACAGTACCAGTGCGTGTCAACTCGTCAGCACTAGTATCTCATAAAAAGCACAGAACAGAAACTGCCTAAGGCGCAGTGACCAAAATGCACCGGGGCCCCATAAATTCCACGCATCGGAAAAGGGTTAAAAAAAACAAAATTACGGCCAAAAAACCGCACAAATCATTAGTTCACCGGACAGCGTTCCCGGTGCATCTTATTACTATAGAGCACCGGTGTGTTACAGCTAAGTCACGCCGATGTCTCATAAAAAGCACGCGGAACATAAATCGCCCAGTGTAGAATGATGGAAACGCACCGGGGCCCCATTAATGCCGCGCACCGGAAAAGGCTTAAAAAAAAAAAAAATTACGACCAAAAAACCGCACAAATCATTGGTTCACCGGCCAACGTGCCCGGTGCGTCTTATTATTTTAGAGCACCAGTGCATTACTGCTACGCCGCCCCAGTGCCTCCTAAATGCGCACGAAAATAGAAACCTCCCAGGGCAGCATAGTGAAAACGCACCGCTACGCCAGTAAAAACCCCGCGCACCGAGACAGGGTTAAATAAAAAAAAATTACGACCAAAAAACCGCATTTTTCACTTTTTCAGTGCTACAGAGCTCTCAAGAATTGGTGCAAGTTATCCTTGTTTGAGCCGCACTGACATCTGTGCTCCCATTGTACTTATTGCACGCACTGCTCCTGTGCATTGCCACCAATCTCCAGCTTGAATTTTATAAAACAGTGGACAAATTTTCTTTTGCAAATTGTATAGCCAATATGCCTCCTCAATGGGTAAATGTATAGGTATTTTTCTTGTTTTTGCATAATTAAACCTTTTAGCGGATTAGAATTTGAAAAAACCTTAAAATTAACCATTAAAAAAAAAAAAATTTGTCACGTGGTGTGCTCAAGCCGTTTGGATCGCACCGATTTGTGGTGCTTCCTGTAAATTTACAGGCCGCACCGCACCCGGTGCTGACGGTATCCACACAGGTTACAACGCGGTACCGCGTGATGCACCGTGTTATTAAAAAAATTTAAAAAGTGCGGTGCGGTCGGTTACCAAGCCGCACCGTTAACAATGGTGTATCGCGGCAACTCAGTGCGTTGACAGAATTATCTGCCCTGGGGCATGTAATGTTTTCAACGCATTGGAACAAAATTTCGAAATTGTCAACGGTTCGGGCTGGTAAATCGGTGCTAATGGTATCCGCACCAATTCTGGGGCGGATACCAAAGGCGCACCATGTTATTTAAATTTCTTTAAAAAGAGTGGTGTGGTCGGCTACCTAGCCACACTATTGACCTAGTTGAATTTTGGTGATGCGGTGCATTGATGGAAATAACCGCCCCAGGCTAGCTATTTTTGTCAACGCATTGCTTACCGTATTTGGCCTAGGTCAACGTTGCAGCCTCTTAAAATACCGCACCAATGACTATGTACGGTGGCAGGAGGGCAGTGTGCTGACTTAGTTATAAGCCCCGGGGCATATAGTGAAGTCAGCACACCGGCCTCTTGGCACCGCACATAGTGAACGGTGCGCTAAAAACATTTTCTGGAGCACCGCTTCCAGTGCAATGGATATCATGAGGTGCACCGTATCTAGTGCACTTTGTGGAGAGACACACGAGGGCCGGTGCGTGACTGTGTTTTTGGCGCACCGACTCTTGTTTTATTTATTTTTCAAAAAATATTTATATATGTATATTTGTAAATACATGTGTCATTTAATAATAAAAAAATTGTGTTTAATATGTCAATCATTCAGAGACGTGAAAGGAGAGAAGAGGGGCAACAACAACAACAACAGGAGAAACAGTATAACATGGTTCGCCTGTGGGAGGCAAGAGAGAGGGAGAGAGATGCATACCCTCATCCTATTACAGCAGTGACGCAGGGGCTCCTTAGGTAGGTAGGCCTCCTCAAGTTCTATGAGGAGGCTACTTCCCTAAAGTCCCATAGTTTGTTTTTGAGACATCTTATCCGAAGGTGGAATGCCCAATGACAAGCTTTCCGAGTTGGTATCAACCAGTGGTACACGCCCACTGAGGAGGATGTATATTTTATTACAGGGCTATCGAGGAGAGTGGTGGATTTTCCCTCGCTCCCCGAGGTTCTAGTTGGCTGTGTGGTAGGGAGTCAGTTAGTTTACTCCCAGAGATACATTGGAGCACATTTAGTATCTCCTGCAGATTTTCAGGTCGCTGGAGGGTAGTTACATATTGGGGCGTTTGGTCGTGAGGAGGTCCAGTGTCTCTCACTTATCATTTCGACCATTTCACACAACACCAGTGACGGGCAATGCATTAGTTGCCAACTTTTATATTATCTTGATTCTTTACTACAGCAGCCACGACTTGTCAAGTGATCTTCCATTTTTTTGCGGTGGTTCTGTACAACATTAGATAGATGTCGTGCTCATGCACAAGGGAGGGTCAACTTCCCTTTTTCTTCAGATATTTTTTGTTTATTTTTATAGAGGTTTCCAGAGACGAGGCCTTCTTTTCTTCGGCAGCCTCGTAGGCCGAAGGCATGTATGCACATGTGGGGGCAGATGATGCCCAAGAGGGAGGAGACTCTTTTTCCAGTGAGGATATCAGATGATGCACTAAGGTTGCTAGCCAATGTTGATGAGCATCCCTTCATTTTGTTCCCCTATCCTTATGCGGGGTTGGATTGGCGAGGGTGTGCCAACATCCTCTTCACAGCTGATGAGCCGCCAGATGATAGAGGTAATATTACTATTTTATTTAAATTTATTCTAGCATGTTATTTAACTTTTTTTTATTAAATTGTGTAATAAAATCCTCTAATTATTGTTGTGTACTTGTATATATTTTGCATACATTGGCTCTTTTGATGACGAGGAGATGTCGCCACCACCACTTGATCTAGGTGTGGATCCTGATGAGGATGAGGGCATGCGAGATATTGCCTAGGATCATCAGGATCAGGCTAGTGCAGATCAGAGACCTGCTCCTGTTGGTGCGTTGGTGCGCAGTCAACATCTTAGTGATGCTAGATACAAGATGGAGTTGGGCGACCAACTCATTGCATTTATTATTGAGGCGGGCATCAGGCCCACTGATATCAGAGACATAGAGACCGATGATAGGCTATTACGGATGTGGAGAGGCATGCCGCGTAACATGTACAGCCTGATGCGGTATGTTGTAGGAGTTACGCCAACTTTCACGCGACTGACGAGGACTATTGCACGTTACGATCGAGCCACAGCTTATGATGGACAGTCTGTGAAGCACAGCGTACCATCATCTCATGATCGTTCACAGCCTCGCGTCGTGCCAGATTTGCATGAGCCTCCACTAGCATCTAACAGCAGTCATCATGGAGATGAGGTTGGACCATTGGCCACTAGTACTAATATTGATGTTGTACTACCACCAGTTGATCCATGACATTTATATTACAGTTGTATATTTTTAACATTATTCAATTATATATATATATATATATATATATATATATATATATATATATATATATATATATGGTCCATGTATTTTAGGTTCATGTTGCAGTTGTACTTAATTTACATGTTGGTGATCATCATGATGTGTATGTTATTAGGTCATGTTAGATATGTTCATTTAATGTGCAGCTTGCAGATAGATGTGTATGTGATAGCATGAGATGTATATTTGACATGAGATGTATATTTGATGTTTGTGTTGTACTGATGATATTAATATATAATGTTAATTGTGTTTTGTTAGATGATCATGATCACGATGATGCAGTTAGTGATTTTGAATGTGTTTTTTAGTCAAATATGATGTTTGTATGATGGTTATCATGAGCGTGATGTTTATTAATTAATTTAATACCAAATGATCATGATATTGTAAATTTGTAATATTTGTATTTCTAATTGTATTTAAATTTCTAAAATTGTAATTGTAATGGTATATATGTAAATTTCTAAAATTGTAATTGTAATTGTAATTTTTAAAATTGTAAAATTGTAATTGTAATTTTTAAAATTGTAAAATTGTAATTGTAATTGTAATTTTTTAATTTGTAAAATTGTAGTTGTATTAATGTGAAATGAATTTATTAAAATTTTTAAATTTGTAAATTTGTAAATTTTAAATAATTGTAAAATAATAAATCTAGAATAATATGATTTATTGTAACATAATGAAGTTTAGAAAATAATGCAAATAAATTCCTGTACTTTAGAATTATCATTATTTTATTATGAGCTTAGATACAAAAAAAAAAAATTAGTTTATACAATACGCCATTGTTTTCGAGATCAACATAATACCAAATTATCAAGTGAATTATTGATTTTAACATTTACACAATGCAAATTACCAATTAATTCAAAATACATATTATATTAATATTTTGAAAAACCCATCTTAAAAAGTATAAATATTGATGAAATAACACATGTACCATATTACTCTCGGTTCTCATGATCACCCTCATTATCTTCTAGCTCACACGGCATGATAACACTATTGTTCTCAAAAATATGTTTTAATCTAGGGTCATGTGTCAATACGAACCACCAATCCCTATCCAACACATCTGGGTAAAAAAACACCTGGTTGCAGTGTTTAGGGAAAACATAGGGCTCCTTAGCTTCATCCCACATCTTTCTAGAGTTGATACATATCAGCCTACTATCGCGATCTTCCTTTACATTATTCAGATCAAAGGTGTCCCACCACTTGCACCTAAAAATAACACATTGGAAAGAAGAAAAATCCACTTCAATGATCTCTTGTATCTTTCTGACGTAACCTAACGTCCCTCGTACTAGTTGTTGATCACGGTGGCTAGATCGACTAGATTGATCAAACTTGACTTCCACTCCACAGTCTTGTGTGATGTTTCCAGCATCGGCATTTTCTGTGTGAAAATGGTGTCCATATGCCCACTTATATGGGAACAAATGCACCTATTATAAAAAAGTTAAAAAAAATCATAGTGTCATGTGTCTTATAAATAATAATAAAACAGTTAAAATATGAAATGTAGATGTCTTAATATAAGTTTCAAATTTACATATAAATTAAAAAGATTATTACCGAGTTGCTGCACCCAATCCCTACGTTTAGCGCATCCTCTTCAGCACATGGGTAACGACCAGTAGCACCGTATTTCTCTTTGACTTGGTCAGCAGCCCAACTATTGGAGAATATTTTTGGCATATTTTCTTTTAAATGATCAGGATAAAGCACGCTTATAGCATTCAACCGTCTGAATTCTTTCTTGTCACTATCCCATTTCATCATGTTTTGTTCGTACAATCTGACCCACGATTGTGTCGCTTCAGAATTGTAAAGAATGAATTTATTGATTGCTTCAATTTATGCATTCGCTGATGAAATCAAAATAAAATTATATAGTACTTAGAGATCAAAATATACATTATATCGAATTTCAACTTGAATATTAATTACTTTTTGTAAATTTGAAAAATTATAAGTCGCTTACTCTTTATCAAGCCCTTTTTTCCACTCGTTGGAGTAACTCTCCTTCTCTTTTTTCTTCATCCATTTTATCATCCCAAATCACCACACCTGGTCTATTGTCGATCTTCTTGATGTACTCACTGGCATAGTAGAAAGACTCATACGATATGTACCCCTCTGCCATAGACCCCTCAAGTTTTTCCCTTTGTCGAACAAAACCTTTCAATTTCTTCATGTACCTCTCTAAGAAGAACATCCAACGACAAGAAACAACCCCAACTAATTCAACCTCATCTACCAGGTGGATTAGAAGATGAACCTATAATTCCATGAGACTCTTCGGCAGTTCCTTCTCAAACATACAAACAATCTCAACTATCTATTAACGCCACCATGGAATTCTAGCCACATGAATCTTCTTTGGCGTGATCCAACGTACAAATGTAGATAATTTAGATATGGCACGTCCTAGGTATTGAGGGAATTCATGTTTCACACACCCACGCACAAACAAAGGATAATGACACTGCAAAGTTATAAACACATGCAATAATATACAAAATTAGTTATGTTTTTATGATCCCCGCATGGGATAAAATTTATTAATATAAAAAATAATAAAATCATACTTTTGACATTATACGTACTCTTAGAAGATTCAAATGGTCATGCGATTTCAACCCCGACCAATGGTCATCCACGGTGAAGCAGTGTCGTAGTGAAGACCCGTATGAAGTTGGCACCCTCACATCCATTATAACTTCCTTTTCCAAATATATATTATATTTTTTTTAAACCCATGGGACATCACCTTCTTTGAAAAACCATGAATTAGATGGACCAACGCCTGCCTCTGATCCCGTAATTTCTAATCGTCTAAGGAAATATTTCTTTTTAGTTTTTGAAGTAATAAGATCTTTCCTAACAACCAATGTGTCACTTTGTTTCGATGATATGTGCATCCATAAAGAAGATGAAACATTTTTAAATATATGCATGGGATCTAATAAGTGGGCAATATTAAGATGCTCCCAATATGGGAGGCCATAAAAGATATATTTCCTTTTCATCCCAATGGGAAATTTCTCAACATAGGTGTTGAATAAATCTGGATCATCGAACTTAGGCTCCCCATTTGAATCGAACATTTCTATGAACTCCTTCTCCTTCTCTCTCTCATATGCTCTAATCCATTCAGCTGGTGTCATTATTGGAGGCCTTTGGGTTCTCTGTTGTTTACCATTGAAAGCGTATGCTGCTCTTCTATAAGGGTGTTGTTCTGGTAGGAATATCCTGGAGCAATCATACACTGGCTTTCGTAGGTCCTTGGACCCTCTAGCTTTCAGAGAAGGTCCACAACATTTACATCCAAAATATCCTTTTGTTACAAGACCTGCGAGATTATATTTGTATACATTAATTAATATGCATGGCACGTTAAATAATATCATGAAGATCAGAACAAATATTATTACAACGAATTAAATAACTAATATGTGAAAGAATATTGTTACATTATATGTAAACAAATCAAAAAATTAAACATGTAATTTACCAGAGAAAACTCCTAAGCCTGAAAAATCATGTGTCGTGTAAGCACATATGCCATATAATATAAAACTCCTCTCCGTTGTGATGGGTCTTAATACATCATATACATTTATCCCATCCCATAATTCCTTCAATTCATCTACCAGTGGTTGTAAGTAGACATCCATATTCTTCACTTGTCTTCTACCAGGGACTATAAGAGCCAACATAAGATGTTCATTCTTCACGGACAACCATGGGGGGTATTTTTATTGATCACTACTACAGGCCAAACAGAATAGTTGGTGTTCTGGAGGTAATACGGGTTGATTCCATCCATGGCTATGATGAGTCGTAGAATTCATACTTCATTCTTGAATTTTTCAGGCCATGTATCCTCTATATGCTTCCTCGCTATTGAATCAGTTGGGATTCGCATAACTCCCAACTCACTTTTGTGTGAGGCATGTCATTCCTGCAACATAGCTAATTCTTTGCAACGAAAGAGCCTTTGAATCCTTGGGATTATAGGCATGTGCCTCAATATCTTAAAAGGAGGACCAGTACGTGATTTACCCTTATTTTTTTATTTATCATACCTGTCATGCCCACATTTCGAACACATATCTTTGTCTCCATATTCTCCTCTATATAGAATACAATCATTTGGACATGCATGATATGATATGTACTCAACACCCAACATTTTCAACAATTTATTTGTCTCTTCGCAGCTACCGGGAAAGACATTATCACTCGAAAGAACCTTATCTTTGAATAACCTGTAGTTGGTGATCATGGAAAAATATATTAATAAATGTACATTAATGTCGATATAATTATTAACGTTCATAAATTTAACATTTGTAATGTTCATTGCAGTGTACTGATTAATTTCAAATTTATATAAGGGGAGTACTTTATGCTAACTTACCTCAAAATTTCCGAGAAACATGCATTCGACAAGCCAAAATTTGCTTTCAAGTTGTACAGTAACATTGTTGTCCCCAACTGGGTAGAATTTGACTGACCACCAGGTCCAAAGAGAGGGGTGGTGGAAGCAAATTTAAGGCTTTCGAAAAAGGTGTCAGCGATATAAGCATCATCCCCTAGTTGATCATCATTTTGGAATGCATATAACAACATTGTCTCCATGGAAGTAGTATCCCTTAAGTAATCATCCATACCAACCTCTATTTGATTGCCTCCATTGCTAGCTTGTGAAGAACTAATATTGTTGTAGTCATTCCTAATTGGTGAATCTGGACGTAGCGGGAATTGAATCGGTGGTTGATTCAACCATTCTTGGTATCATTCCTCTCTGATTTTTTCTCTTAATTCAGTCTTCTCTTGATTTGACATTTTTGTGGGGTGCAACGGAAGATGGTATGTAGTTCGTTCATCATCACTAGAATCCTAATTATAAATTAAAAAAATTGAACATTATTAGTATAAAATATATGATATCAATTAGTAACCACACTGACAATATTGCATGATTATAAATTGGTTTGACGTTGAAATAATTACATATTAATCAATATATATATACCAAACAATTATAATTATAATTACCATCATTGTCCCGGGATTGTGGCTAGAAGATGCAATATTGTTACAATTAGCAGGGTGAAGTGGATGTCCATTTTCATCTACCAAATGGGCCTTACGATATGCAGCTCCTGATAATAACTTCTGACGTTTTGGAGTAGTTTGAATATTTTGTGCATCTGAACTCGATGTTGAATCTGCATGAACCTGCAAATTAATATACATTATAAATTTAATTAATTTGTGTGTGATTGACTGCATGGATAAAAAACATATATAAATTCAATTAGATAGTGAAAAAATAAAACAAATCTGAAGTAAATATTATGTCTCCACATGGATAGGGAGAACTCCGTGATGGACTTTTAGAAATACTATGGAACGAGCTGGATTTTGAAGAATTGTTCATTCCATATAATATATGGTATTTTCTCCCTGCATTTGAGCAAAACAAAAATAAATTTTGGTGCACAAACTTAAATATTATTTCGATGCGTAATGTACAGATAACCACCCCGGTGAGTTTTTTTTATTTTATGCATCGGTGTCATTTTAGAAAACAATGCACCAGTGTGGTTCAATTAAAGAACGCACTGGTAAACAAATAACTGCAAATAAAAAAAGCGCAACCCTATTTTATTTAAGCAAAAAAAAAGCGGTAAATTGAAAAATGGGCGAAAAAATATTTTCGAAAATCTAACTTCATAAAACATTTCTTTAAATACTAAACACTTTTCATTATTTCACTATTTTTGCAAATATTTCCAGCCAGAGATTTGCAGGATACATACCTAGATCAAACATAGCACAAGAGCATTGTGGAGCAGGGAAATACGTTCGAACAGAAGTATTCAGACAATCAGAATTCCAAACTTCGAGTGAGTCAAACCCTATACCATATAATTTCAAATGATGTGAGTAAGTTTATTGTTTTTTTGTACTTTTTTCTGCAGTTTTTTATATGCAGTAAAATAAGAAATCAAAGTCTATTATTTTTTTTTGCTTTTTTTGTAGTTATTTTTATGAAGTAAAATAACAAAATCAAAGCTTATTGTTTTTTTAACTTTTTTTTCTACAGCTTTTTTTTACCTTTTATGCAGTTTTCAAAAACAAAAATAAAAAAGAAATCCATTTTTAGAAACAAAACCCTAGATCCTTTTTGTTTCTGCCCTTTCTTCTCCCTCTTTCTTTTCAATTTAGATTTATAGTGTTTGTATATTCATAAGACATCCAACCCACGGGATGACTTGCATAATCGGATCCCAATCCATGTTGGCCCTTGCGTCAATCTTTAAAAAATACAGATTTTTTTTCGTCGGTGCGCCCTGCATAACATAGCACACCGGTGCGCTCTATTATAGCAGCGCACTACGAAAGTACAGTGATAAAAAATTAAAAAAATAAAATATATTTTTATCAGTGCGCCATATGTAACATATGCCACCGGTGCACTATTGCATTATGGCGCACCGCAAACGTGTTGTTTTGCAAAAAAAAACCATTTTAGAAACAAACCTTACATTCTTTTTGTTTCTGCCCTTTCTTCTCCCACTTTCTATGATTTCAAAATTAGGATTTTTCAATTTATATTTATAGGGTTTGTATTGCTAAATATAAGCCTAAGAAATCCAACCAACAGGAGGACCTGCATAGTCGGATCCCAATCCATGTCGGCCCTTGCGCCAATATTAAAAAAATACAGACTTTTTTTTCGTCGGTGCGTCCTACGTAACATAGCGCACAGGTGCACTTGGTTATAAAAGTGCACTGCGAAAGTACGGTGATAAAAAATAAATAAATAAAATATGTTTTTATCAGTGTGCCATATGTAACATATGGCACCGGTGCACTATTGCATTATGGCACACCGCAAACATGTTTTTTTGCCAAAAAAACCATTTTAAAAACAAACCCTACATTCTTTTTGTTTCTGCCCTTTCTTCTCTCACTTTTTGTGATTTTAGAATTATGACTTTTCAATTTATATTTATAGTGTTTGTATTGATAAATATAACCCTAAGACATCCAACCAACGGGAGGACCTGCATAGTCGGATCCCAATCCATGTCAGCCCTTGCGTAAACTAAAAAAAAAAAAAAATTGGTGCGCTCTGTGCGGCATAGCGCACCGGTGCGCTCGGTTATCCCAGCACACCGTGCAAGTACTATGATAAAAAATTAGAAAATCAAAATATTTTTTCTCAGTGCGCCATTTGTAAAATATGCAGCCAGTGCGCTATTTCATTATGGAGCACCACGAACGTTCTGCTTCGAAAAAAAAACTTTCAAAAAATACAAACTTTACATTCTTTTTGTTTCTCCCCTTTCTTCTTCCTCTTTCTATGATTTCAGAATTAGGACTTTTCAATTTATATTTATAGGGTTTGTATTGCTAAATATAGACCTAAGACATCCGACCGACGGGATGATTAGCATAGTCGGATCCCAATCCATGTGGGCCCTGGCATGAATTTAAAAAAAATAGATTTTTTTTTATTGGTGCGCCTAGAGTAACTTAGCGCACCAGTGCTTTGTATTTTACAAGCGCACCGCAAAATGTAATGTGATAAAAAATCAATATTTTTTTTATCGGTGTGCCATATGTAAAATATGGCACCAATTTATGCTAAAAGATTAACACTGGACAATTTTTATTATTTTATCATGGTTAACCAGTGCGGTCACTGACATGTAATGCACCAGTGCTCCTTGTTGACATAGAGCACCGTACGGTCTATTATACTGTTTTGGCGGTGCGTTTGGAAGAGAGACACACACCGGCGTTGGTGCGTAAACCATGAATGGAGCACCGGTTTTTTGAGATTTATTTTTTACTTGAAAATTTGATGATTAATTTATAAATATATTATTGAATGATATGGTACAGGTTTGAGATTGAGAGAGAAATGACTGAAAAGAGATCAAGTAACAAAAATACTGATAACACATCAAGAAAAGAAAAAAAGGCAAGTTCTTTGTAATTTTTTTACAAAAAAAATTACATTTGAACTATATGTAAGTTTAACTAATATGTATTGTTTACTGTGTATCATGTAGAACCACAAAATGACGAAGTCCGATAAGATTATTTCTGATCTAGGACCAAAAGAGCGTAAAAGTTTGATGGAAAAATTGCAAAAGGATGAATCAGGTGAATGAAAAAATATTATCGATCCAATATGAGTTTCTTTTTTCAGTTTTCATTAATAATATAATTAAAATTATTAGATAACATGTGCAAAAAAATCTATTAATTCACATCTGTTTAATATTCTACAGGGACCAACAACTCTGAAAAGTAATGTTGTTCTAAGAAAAGAAAAAAAATAGAAGATGCAAATGAAAATGAATTTCTCCTTAGCTCATCTAGAGTGGTGTTGGAGGTTAACGAAAGGGGGAAAAAATTTTACAAAAGTTTGAGGGATCTAGTGGAATGAATGTATAGACATTCTTTCCACTTATAATACAAAAACCAATCCAATGATTCAAATAACCAAATTTTATGTAAACTACAGGAAGCATTTCCAGAGAATTAGTCAATGAGACATGTCAAACTTTTAATAGCAAAAACGTACAACAACAAAAAAGAAGGAATGAAAAAGTAATATTCCTTTAGTTGTTTGTCTAGAATTATTTATAAATATCACTTTTGTTATACTTACTTTTCATATATCAATATAAAAATTAAATAGTTTATTGTCATGTTACATTTTCATGAAGATTATGAAAATCTCAAAAGATGAACGAGCTGATATCATAAATATGCCAGTAGGAATGTCCAAAAAGGTGTACAAGGAGATGGTCAAATAAATAGACAAAATTGCATCACTGGAGGAGCCATCTCAACAACAACTTGCTTCAAATATAATATGTAATCGTTGAATTTTTTGATCATTAGGTAAAATAAATAAACAATTTAGCATTAAACATTAATTTTCAAGTATTTTCTTGCAGAAAAGAAAAGAAAATGGAACCCATTCAACACATAAAATAGGACGACAAGGAATAAAAGGATTGGTATCTAAGTTTGTGAGTAATTTTTACTTCCTTATAACAACTTAACTAGATTTCATTTTTGTATTTTTTAAGTTGTTTTACAAAAATCATCATTGAATGTCTTCAAACAGGTGCTAACATACAAAGAAGAACCATCAGAGGAATTGATTGAAATTGGGTTAAATATGGGTTGTGCATATATGTTGGCATATTAGAGCTTAATTGTGGAATTTGTAAGCATCTATCGATCTAGTTTTACTTAGCTCCATCTACAATTAATAGAAAAAATTAAATCTTTTACATTAAATATATGATTTGTTATGGGGTATAAAACTTGCAAGAAACAAATATGGCATTGTGCCAACAAACAAAATCTTGAAATATGGCATGTTATATGGTTTTGAAAGAATGTGTATAGTTTATGAGTCAATTGTTGCATTAGTACGTCATCTCTTTTCGATTTACTTTGATGTATATTATTTAATATTGCAATTTTCATTATTCTCACCAATGTATATACACTCATTACAATTTATTTTTATGTTTGTAGATGGAAGGTGAAGAAGAAGAAAACAATCAACACCGTGAACAAAACATTTCTGAAAATAACCCCAAGTCATGGAAGTAGCTCTAGCAGTGACAGCAGTTCAAGCAAAGAATGATGATCACTATGTTTGGATATAAAGCAAGGCATTGTATTTTTTGAAAAATGTCTCTGAAATCAGACATTTTCTTTAATGTAATGGACATAGTGTCCCAATTGAAAGATAAAGGGATACCAATAACTGTCCTATTTTGTATGACAAAGAATGTCTTATTCATATATATATATATAGTTAATGTTTTAATTGATTCTATTGTGTTCTCTATTGTCACTATTGCATTCTCCATTATCGTTCTCAAATGCACTAATAAAAATTTAATTCATATAAATATTGTTATAAGATATATATGTGTCGAATTTTGATGAATAATGAATTTTTAAAAACCACAATAATTATGATATGATGTAACAAATTAATCCAAACATCACATTCAAATCCATTAATAAAAATTTAATTAATGAATATTGTTATAAGATGTGTCGACTTTTGATGAATAATGAATTTAAAACAATCACAATAATTGTACTGTCACAGGTCGATGTTTCTAAAAAATACAAAATGAAAACTGGTGCGTGTATTCTTATACCAATGTGCTTGTATTCTTAAGCGCACTGGTGTGTTTTTACGACCTATGGGCACTGTACAAATATGAAAACCAGTTAAAAATGTCGAGGCATTGGTGTGGTACGACGCTCCAGTTTGTTTATGTCTATATAAGCACCAGTGTCGTTTTATGACCTATGAGCACCGCACGAATACCGATACCAATTATAAATCTTAGTGCGTCTGTGTGATACTATGCACTGGGGCATTTTTGTGTCTATACGCACCAGTGCATTTGGTTGACCCATAGGCACTGCACGAATATTGATACCAATTGTAAATCTCGGTGTATTTGTGTGATACTGCGCACCGGGGCGTTTATGTGTCGATACGCATTGGTGCATTTGTATGACATATTTGCACCGCACGAATACTGATACCAATTATAAATCTCGGTGCATTTGTGTGATATGGTGCACCGAGGCATTTCTATAAGTATACGCGTCGACACTTTGATACGACCTATGGGCACCGCTCAAATCCCAAGACCAATTAGAACGACCCTGTGTGTTGTATCACCAACACTACACCCGGTGTTGTTTTATACCTTAATGGCCCAGTGCATTCGCCTTCGACCGCCCCGGGGCTCTGTCTACAGGTACGCACTGGTGCGTTAAATCCTGATTAGCACACTGATGAAAAAAACATCCGTAATAACCTTCGGCCGCCCATTTTTTTTTAGTTGTGTTGAATTTCCATTAAAAGCTCCACCAAAACCTCTGTATCCAAAAACGGATCTGGTAGCATATGTTTTTTTGACAATTTTGGCCAATTTTATAACACTAAAAACCTTCTTTATAACCTCTGCTAGAGGGTCTTTTCCTTATAGTGAGAAGAATATAAGTACGCTTGAAGGAGGAGATTAAAGGATAAGATTGAGAATATGGAGGAGTTGAGAAACAAGAAGAGGAGGAGAAGAAGATAAGTAATCTTGAAGGAGGATGAGGAGGAGATAGAGTGGAATAAAAGGGGGGCTTTGAGGGGAAAGAGGGAGCAAATTTTGTGGAAATAGAAGGAGAGGAAGGAGGGGGGAATAAAAGAAGAGGAGTAGGGGGAAGTGGGAGAAGAGGGAGAGTTGGAAAAGAATGCGAGGAGTAGGAATGAGGAGTTGAAAATCAAGATGAATAGAAGAATAAGAAAGGGGATAAATTGGAATATGAATGAACATTCGAGGAAAGAGAATTTCAAAGAAAATAGGAAAGGGGGTTTCAGTTAAAAGCGAAAGAGGAAACAGCATTTAGGGAAAAAATAGGAAGGATTACTTGGGGAAAATGATGCCAAAGAAAGAGGAATTGGGATCAAAAAAGAGGAATGAGTAAGTAAGAAATACAAGAAAAGGAGGAGGAGAAAAAGAAAAAATAATAAGGAAAAGGAGGAGGTGATAAAGCGGAAAAGGAAGGAGGAAGAGGGAAAATGTGAAGGATGAAGTTATAAGTGTAATACTCTAAGCCCCCATATTGTTTAATTAATTCTATTGTTTTATGGTTATAAATTTATCTAGGGAAAATATTCCATTAAATTCACAAACCTTACCCCTCAAACCCTTGTACCTATATCTTCCTTTAATCCCAAACCCTACCCTTAAATAGTATTCCCTTAATGAATCATAAATTGAAAAAAACTAAAAATCACACTAAACATGGTAAAGTACTATAAAAAGTAGAAGAAGAGAATTTGGAAAAATTAAAAATAGTGGGATATTTGTACCTTTAATCTAATGGAGGACTTGGGAAATATCTGATAGACCTAGATGCTCCCCGCGATATTCCAGCAAAAATTCCATTGAAACCACAATGAAATGAAAAAAGGGACTTTAAATTCACTTAAAACAAAAATGTAGGAATATAAAAGACACAATTGAATTATACATCATTTTTTTTCTTATGCATTTTGCATCACAATTTTTTTGGTTGTTGTGTATGTATATAAAATTGTGATGCACAATTGAACATGTACATTGTTTCATTAAATTTTACCTATATGATACAAATTGCTTGTATTGTAGTGATGAGTAGTGATAACATTGAGTAATTTTAGTTACATGTTGAGCACTATCATGACCCCTACTATCATTTGCATATAACATTGTAAACAAATACATGACCAACCATACATCGTATTTGAAAAAATCCACATATAAACAAAATAACATGCACAACTCAATTTAAATAAATTTATTAAGAGAATTACACATAACAATCTAAATAAACACATATTGTATTTGTTACTAAAGATCCCACATGTAAAAGTTATTCAATATTTATTTTTGACCATTTAATACATCCCATAAGGAATTCTAGGGCAACACTATCTTAATTTCATTATTTTATAGGAGGAGGAGACATTTGAAAATTATAATTCATACACTAGTCATCTATAAAAAATAATCGTCAAAGTGAAACTACACTACCATATGGTTTTGCAACTTGGACACGAAATCGTACTGGAAAGAAAGGGTCTAGTTGCTTTGAGTTTTCACTTTAGGGAGGTTACAAGTCTCCTACCCAAGAATTTTCTCATTTTCACACTCAATAAACAAATAGTGTGCATGTTTGATTGTTCATTTATAAATCTTAAATTTTTCACATGTATGCATGGATTATTGTTTATATATACTTGTTCACTTGGGTTTTTTAATAAATTTAAAGTAACATTCTAATTAGAAATGGAATATTCATAAAAAAAAAAAAAATTAAAAATAATAATAATAATAATAAATAAATAAATAAAAATTAGGTAAGATTAGAGATATCAAAATACTTCAGATAACACAAATTTACATCATATATAGTCTCTATTGGTCTGCCACTGAGTAAAAGATAGCATAAACTCAAAAAAATTAAGTTACCTCTATTTTTCCTAATATGTTGGTCTGAAAGCATAAACCATAAACAAAAAGAAATTAATACATCAACAATACTGCATGGATTGATAGACAATATCATGTTATAAGAAAAAATATAGATCAGAGCCTAAGCCCTAAATTCTCTCATGATATTGGTATGTGTGTCTCATAAGGTGGTTGAGGATCGCCATTGGTACTCGACGATGGGGTGTCAGTGCCAATGATTCGCTTGAACAACAGATTGATTTTTCCTTTTCATTGTCCATTTTCTCCATGAGTTTAGCCACACATATAATAAGCTCTTTCTCAATGTATTTTTTTCCAAATGAGAACCATACCCATGAAATTTTTAACATGTTATAATAGTTTAACCATCTACATGTAGTCATATCCCCTAGTCCTAGTGGAAT
This sequence comes from Pinus albicaulis, assembly GCA_034641835.2. Taxonomy (NCBI): domain Eukaryota; kingdom Viridiplantae; phylum Streptophyta; class Pinopsida; order Pinales; family Pinaceae; genus Pinus; species Pinus albicaulis. The sequence goes on from CM076583.1 coordinate 1,067,662,669, forward strand.
TACAGACATCAGGGATCCATTTTTTGGTCTCTCACTCCAAACGAGATTCAGGAACAAATCTACAAGCTTGCCTAACTTGATCCTCAATATCTGAAATAGCCCTTTGGATGGCTTCATGAATAATATATCTATAGTGCTCCATGGCGGCTCTAGATGAGGTTTGGGAACGAGTACTATGCAGGGAGGGGTTATTGAAAACATGAGAAGGGGGTCGATCAAGTTTGCCTCGACAACCTCATCTTTAGGGACTAAATAGACAACAACGCACCATAATGGATGAGGGAGCGAAAACAAGGGATACTGAGTGGGGATGAATATGGATGAAAAAGGCATAACATATAGGAGAGAAGGAAGATGGTTAGGGAGAATGACATGGAAATCAATTAGAAATTTCGTTATATGGAAAGGTAGGCAAGGTTAATTCATAGAGAAACAAGTGAGAAATAGCCCCCCAAGAATACAATACCAAGGAGGGGGATAGAAAACCAGAACCCAAAAAACCAAGCCAAGTAAACAATGAAGGCATAATATAATTCCATTCTTGGAAGGAATTGCAGGGAACAAGAAATAAAAGACCGAACCTGAGAAATAGAGATCCACACAATAAAGGACCATAGAGAGCCTTGAACTGTTGAGATAAAATATGAGGGTTAAAGTCTGAGATTGCATGTTTCCTGGATGCTTGACTTGATAACCCAAGACTACTCCACCTTGGGAATGGTCACCATAGTTTATGAGTTGTCACAACTTCCAAATTCCTTCAGTTAGTTATGTAGCTAGATTCCTCCCACCTCACAACATTATAACATCATCCTTTCATTTCTTAACCATAATTGTTAGCTTGAACTAGAAATTTTATGATCTTTGGTGCCAATGTACTTTCTCGAGTGCTCACATGCTCACATGTAGAGCTGATGAAAACATATTGTACCTTAGTAGAGCTTCATGGCGATAGAGTGGCCATGCAAGCTACCAAGTTGGGGTAGTTTTTCGCCCCTCATTAAACTGGAATTCATTCATAGTTGTTTTTTCACTCATTTGATAAGCACCCTATGTGGGGAAATATTGATACGATCTTAACTGTATGTATTTATTTCAAAGATATTAAAGTGCAAGTAATGGCATTAATATAATCTTGGAACACTAATCTGCACTGGTGATATAATAAATAGGCTTATGTCTACTGACATGATAAGATTTTAGGGAGTCCTTCACATGCAAAATGCCCCATTATGAATTGCAATCTACACCTCCTCACATTAATAATGTTAAATAGACAATCTAGTAAGGATGGTCTCCATATACCATTGCATGTTGTTCAGTTATTAGATGGAAAATCAAAATTTCTAAGAAAAAAACTTTAGATTTTCTTGGTTTAGTGCACATATGTATACCAACTGTCAACAAAACACCAAAATGATAGGTAAATTTTTGAAACTATTGTGAAATATATATTTTTTTGTATTCTTCAAATCTAAGCAATCTTATCAATAATTCAATAGATGTAAAAGAGGGTTGACCTTCTATTCAACACTATTATTATTACTTTGATTCTTGAGATATTTGATGTCATCCATCCCCATGGTGAATTGTATTGTAGCGGCTAGCAATTAAAGAGCTCAACATATTTCTTAAAATCCTTTTGGGATTAATAGGGAAGAAATCAAGAGCCTTTTATTCTAAATGTTCCATGAAAAGATAGGTGACTATTGAGGATAGTGGTAATCTCATAACTACACTACATGTTATTGATAAATCTTGCTTTTGAAGCTAAAAGGACATAGACCTTAGCCAAATCTACGCCAATTTGATAATTTCTTGGTCAGTAATTCATTCAATAGGATTGTTTGAATCTCTTATTTTAGAAATTAAACTAGAATTTGTCATTGATTTGAGACGCGTGGAATAGGTAGTTTGAATCTTTAGTTCTTGATACAAAGATAAACCCCATTTCCCCCTTCCTTCCATACTTATAGTCTTACTCTTGGTTTCCTAGTTTCTTATAATAAATGACTCCAAATTAAAACCATTGCTCCTCGACCACAAGTAGGAAACTACTGCTAGACCCATAAAAATAATATCTCATATCATCATCATGCCAATTAAATAAAATAAATAAAGGAAATCAAGTCTCATACATCCATAATAGAATATTGTTCAAAAATTCACCTATTGGAAGGATTCAAACTTCAAATTCACATTTCCTACCTTAAACAAACAACCAACAATCATAAGAAACTAGGTGATAACCACTTTAAGAGAAATTGTGAAGAAACACCAAACACATATCAACAACTATACATACATATACATATTCAAAATCCCCCCTTGTAAAAATAATATAATGGTAGAACAAGTTTTATGTAAAATTAGAACAATATCATCCCAAGTGAGGCATCCCAACTGGTCATGGCCATTTGAGTGAGGACTTTGTTCCCCCGAGGTTCTAGGTTCAAGTCCTCCCTGGGTGTACAATGTAATCATATGTAAATAATGTGTCAGCCTACCAAAAAAAATAGAACTAACGTTAGCAGAATAAATTCCTACATCGAGTGAGGTAAACACTAAAATCAATAAAGAAAAATAATGCACAACATCATGACAAGTAGCATCTCCATATATTTGTGAACATTAAAAAAATAAAAAAGATGCTCTACACCTAAGAAAACACAAAGGAACTTCAACAAAAATTAAAGAGTGGATATATGGATAGTCCAAAAGTTTAAAATAATTATTTTTTTCCTTTTCCTTAATTTTTTTCAAGGCCAAAGATGGTATAACCTAGCATAATATAGTTGTCAATTGACAATGAAGTTAACTATATCAGACTAAACTAACAAATAATTTATAATAAAATGGTAAGAAATAAAAATGATTAAATCTTATATTATAAGCAACAAAATAACAAAACTTAAAGTCACATGTTAATACATCTCACACAATATTCAAGGATAATCAACCCCAATTTAAGTAACATTTCAAGAGAGAAATACAATGTTCGAAGTTAACAAGACGATAAAATGGGTGTCATGAATGAATTTAAAATTTAGAGGCATGATTTATTATCGTTATATTGAATAAGCCTAATGGTTAAGAACATATAATTCCTCATAAGAGGTCATGGGTTCAAATCCAGAGGTGGTAGATTATGTACACCGCTGTAGACTTTAGTAGTCAAATTATTGCGTGGATGCGGTTCCTTTGTCCCCCAAACAAGGGTGCTTCATACACCAATTTGGTGTTTGGATTGATCATGACCTTAAAATTAGATTAATAGTATTTTCATCATGTTTTATTAATGTCCCAGGTTAGTGGCTTGAGTGATTGGGAGCACAACTTGTTTTCCCATCCACTTAGGTTCAATTCTAAGGGACATGTTTGGCTCATTTTGATAAGGCTTGAAGGGTAAGCAGATCCACCCACGTGACATATCAGCTCTTGCTAAGTCATAATTTATCAGTATATCTATCTTTTGGGATGTTGGATATACTCTTGGCAGCCTGAAGATTTGATTATGAACCTTGCTCAAATTACTCCAACATGTTATTTATTCAACATATGTTAAAAATAGTAATGATAATAAATAATTTAATTAGGTAGATAATAATGATGGGCATTAAGTTTTCCTACATATAACTATATAAATGGCATAAATTATTGTGGAGATTATAACAATTTAGTTATAAATATACCAATATTTTTACAGCAAAAGTTTGACTATGATTTTATCAACATTTTTCTATGATACAATTAAAATGCTTATGATAGTTTATTTTCCCTTTCTTTTTCTTTTTCTTTTTGCTTCAAGTGATTTACAACCAATTATGAGAGAGATGGTGTAGTGTCCATAAATGAGTATTAACAATTAAATGTCGGCTCAATATGGAATAGATATTGTAGTGTCCGTAAAATTAAGCATTAGGTTAAATAACATTGATTTAATAAAAAAGTTAATCATAAATAAAAATAATAAATCAATTTAATAATATTGTAATTTTGTTTTTATAAATAAAATTATAAACAACCCCAAGGGATAGCTCGGTTGGTCAAGGTCCTATTGCTAAGTACCTCACCTATCGGGAGGTCATAGGGTCAAATCTACTTGACGCCCTTGGGGTTAGGCCTTGCTAATTTGGCCGACGGGTATATCCCTTCAGGTTGATCTACTTGGATTTTCCCGTGGATGTAGTGGTCACTCAGTGTTCGTGAACCACATTAAAAAAATTTATAAACATTTTTTTTCAATAAAACAACATAATATACATATCATATTAAAATAAATTTAAATAATAATTATTCATATTTGTAACCATTATATTTCAAAACATATATATATATATATATATATATATATATATATATATATATATTGTTTTGCTTGCTAGGTAATGTGAGGCCTGAGATGGTTCGCACGCCTAACCTATGGCTTGAGTAGTTGCGACCCAAGGGAATCTAAATTGTTAAAAACACCTGGGTTCGCACCCGGCCTGGACCACACCAACACTTAGCATGGTTTTATTTTTTCCCACGAACATTTGAACTGGTGATCATTACACCACGAAGTGCCTTAACCGAACATGATATCACCATTTTTTCTATGCCCCATGGGCTTCAAAACATATAATTAAAATAAAATTATTTCAAGTCATGTGTGTGTATGTATATATATGTGTGTGTCTGTCCTAAAATTATTTATGTTTGGATAAGAGCTCGTCTTTCTCAAACATAAGAAAACATGTTAACAACCCAAGACCTAGAGGCATCTGGCAGGAGGGAAAGCCTGCCCCCTTACGAACCACCAGTGGGTAATTCCATGTGGCGTGGATTTCCTTAAATAATAGTGATGAGTCAACCTCCAATCGTGGAGAGAAGCAAGTGATGGTTGTCCCCATTTCTAGTTTGACAACTAAGTTATAATAGATTTTTTCATTGTTTAATATATATGTATATATATATATATATAGAGAGAGAGAGAGAGATTCATTTAAAATATAAATTAAAATAATGATTTATATTCGTAACGAGAATTTCATATTTAAATTTCATTAATCAAAATATAAAATTAAATATTTACAATATACTATTTTACTAAGTTGTATATATGTGTATGTGGGGAGAGGTGCTTTATGGCCCTAAGGAAGTCAAATTTGCAGAGTATTTATGGGGTTCAAGATGCATGACAAACAACCAAAATTTTATGCCCTTTACCAGGGGATTCAGTGAGTCGAATAAAATTAGGTAGCTTCTCTCACTATTTTGGGAGACTCCCTCCTTATTCAACATTTGGTGAAGGGCTCCTCTCCGAGGGACAAAAAATTATAAATTATTATGAAAGAAGTATAAAAGAAATGAAAGGGTTCTCTTCAATAGAAAATTTTGATATTCCTTATGATCTCAATAAATATACAGAATTTTATGCTAATTACGCGTGTAAATTAATAGTAAGAGATTTAAAAATAAATTATCGAATCAGGGCTTCCCCTATTCCTTAGAGCTAAATGGATTGGCATTGCACAATTATGAAGGATTGCATCATCTACTAGCCTAGACCCATCTTAACTATGTATCTACCAAGCACCAAGAGGGATCAAATCTCTTTTCACTCTAAAAGAGGTTTGCATATCAAGATATTTGATCCCTCTTGGCGCTTCGTGGATCTAGAGTTAAGATGGATCTAGGTTGGTTTAATTTTCCCCTTTAGATAGACTATATTCCACATGAATAATATGAGTCAATACCATAGGCTCTCATAAACTTGAAGCTCAAAATTCATCGATAACTTGACCAATTCAAGTATACCTTAACTAACCAACAAAAATTAATAAAAATAATAATAATATAGAATTTTTACTTTTAATATTTTAGTTTGAAGTTAATTTTACTTTAACATACGGTTATTTTTATTTTTATTTGTATTCTATTTTAACCAATTCAAAAATTTTAGTACACGACATTACAACATCTCTACCATATTAGGCTGGAGAGAGCTTCTGAGCGCAATTAGTAATAATATGACATGTAAATTTTGTTTTTTGGTGAGTCAGTTTTGTGAGATATATACCTACAAAAGCTAGTTTTTTGTTGTCCAGTTGTCCACTTTGGAGTCCCTCGCGAAAAATGTGTAGTTTTTCTAGATAAGAGGGCTTAAGAATAAATTTTGAAGATATATCTACATATTGCCTCAGGTATTTGCTACGATTCGGGTGTAGACTTACATATGAATACAAAATTCTCATTCTGGTTTTAAAAAATTGTATTATCAAGGTTTTAATAAAATAAAAAATAAGAATATTTCTATGTATAGAATGTCAAAATTTATATAAATATAAATAATATTATTGCGCTGAGAGGCACTATCCAGCCCAGTGTGGAAGAGATCTAGTAATGTAAACATCAACATTTTAACTCGTTCAGATAAAAATAACTGACTAAAATGAGAAAAAAAAATTACTGTTGGCGATTCTTGGGCTCCAAGTTTTGACAACCCATTATTTTTCCCATGGTATTTCTTATGATGAATCATAGTGAAAGGCTTAAGGAAATCCATTATGGAATACAAAATTACCAGCTTAGATCCATCTTAAATTTGAACTTTATCCCTCTCGACGCTTGGTAGATCTAGATTTTAGATGGATCTAGGATAATTAATAACCAAAATAGATTCATTTTAATGCTAGATCTACCAAGTGCCGAAAGGAATCAAATCTCTCGAGGTGCAAACTTTTTCTCAAATTTTGCACTTAAACATATATTTTTATCTTGAAAGATTTGATCCTCTTCATACCACTTAGATATAGAGTTTAAATTAATATTATATTGATTTAATTATATCTTGAGCTTATGATAATTTATCAATGTAAATTATTGCATCGAGAGGTACATTCTCTACAGCCCAATATGAGGGCGATGTGTGATTTCATCTCTGCTCAACATGGATTTGACATGCGTCTATCTTAAAATAAAAATAAAATCACTCGATCGGGGTGTGTACCAGATCTACAACCCTCCCATCAATCATAATGGTAGAGGCCTCGAAGTACATGCCCACCACCTTCCACATGTGTGACAAGGTTGGCAGGGCGACCTATGTCATGTAGTTGGGCAATAAGGAGAAGGGTGACGACAAAGGAAGTCATTCAAGGCTTGCACAACTGCTGGTTTTCATGGTTCACTTAGGTGGTGGCAGATTGGATATCCCTGTTCACAACAAAGGTGGAAGGTCGGCTCCAAAGAACCCTCAGCACTGCGCAACAGTGATTAACTGGCATGTAGTTTGTTGTACCCTCCTTTCTTCCATTCTTTGGGGAAAGTGATTTTCGCCATTATAAAAGGCAGTCGAAGGGGTATGTGGGTCTTTGTTGAGTGCCAACATTGTAGGCATCTAGTAGTAGAATTACCCTCATCAAGTGGGTTGATACTATCTCAGCATCCATCTGGTTTGTTTTGTGGTGTCTAGTCCTTAGTGTAGTCGGTCTTACAGCTCGCATTCGGCCTTGGGTGAACCAGGGCAGACAGTGGGATTCCCAAGCCTTGGTTGGCTGAGTCGGGTAGGGAAGGAACACCTCTATCTGTGTCTATTCCAAGTTTTTATGTAATTGATTCCACCCAAATCAGGCACTACATGCACATTCTGGGTGACCCTCCCTTTGCAAGTCTTTCGTTGATATCATGGAGTATCAACTGTAACGGGTCCGCTATCTGGAAATTTTTTTTGGATGGAGTCGAGGGTATGAATTTTAGTGGGTGGGATAAGCCTCGAGAGGAGGAACCTCTATCTATCTTGGGGATTATAGCCAAATCTGGTGTGGATAATCAAAAGAGGGATTTTTTTGGTCCTCCCCATGTTATTTGGCCGAAGCCAAGCTTGTGCATCCCCGTCAATAATCATGATGCATGGAAGCCCTATAAGGGAGGCTATGTTTTTCTGCATGTTACGAACTGGTCCTGGGTTCGAAAGAAATACCCTGCATGATTCTCAGAACGATGTTAATTGTTTTTGTGATGGTTGGAAGGATAGCCCTGCTCGATATTTAGAATAATGCCCCTTTGTTCCTACTTGGACATCTAAACAAATTAGTAATAGGGTTTGACAATTCACTTACCTGCGGCCCAGGATCCCTCCGATAAAATTTCATCCTTAGAATAATTTACCATCATGTGAGAAAGTTAATGTGGCTCAGTCCAAGATCCCTTCTTCAAGAGGACGAGGTAGAAAACTCAAATGGAATAAGGTCGAGGGGCACCCCAGTTCTTCCTCGGGCAAGCCGAGAGGTCGAAAACCCACCGTGAGCATCATTAATGATGGCGTGAAGGCATATCATGAGAACAACTGAGGAAATTCATAAATGGAAATAAAAAAGGGAGGCAGACATAAACCGCCAAGCAGGTTCAATGGAGACAGAAGAAGATGATTGGAGGGCCCTTGTGCCAGACCCTGGGCAAACTCGTGATTGGGCAACGCAGTTTAAATAGACCCTCTTTCTCTATTGTTCCATGAAAGGAATTTTTGGCAAGGCCCTGGAACAGATATCCATGAGCCTACCTATGATTATACATGACTTTCCATATTATAGAAAATAATTTGAGAGAATTCAGTTCCAAATGCAGAAGCATGTTCGGCGTCTCTGGCACATAGAATACAACCTCCCATGCATCCTTACTCTGACTGAACTCCCTAGAACTACTCCTCAAGACCCGGAACCAATGGAATTTGCCACGGCTAAGGAATCATATTAGTATTGCTAATGTTTCTTGTTGTAGTGTTTTGTGTCTACTATTTATATGCAGATAGCTTTTAGTTTTACATGTAGAGTCATTCATGCCAATAGGAAAGTAGATGATAGAATATGTATGAATATTCAATCATATTTATCTTGGTTGGACAGACTAAGAACTTACTTTTTTTGGATGGCATACCACACCACCAGGTGGCCAATAGACTTGGTTTCCCGCTCAGGGCAAGTTGAGGCCACCTAACAGTATCCATCTAGCTGTAATTTGTTGATTAAAATTAATGAAAATGGAGGTAATACCAAGTTTATACACACACAGAGAGAGAGAGAGAGAGAGAGAGATATATATATATATATAGAGAGAGAGAGAGAGAGAGAGAAAAAAAAAATTAATGTCGATTATAGTAAAAAAACAAAAACGAATATGCATGTATAGTTAGTTTTAATTAAAAGCATTATTAAACACCAATAACCTCAACCTCACTATGGTCATTCAATTTGTTGTTGATATTACAATGTGGTAAAGATATTTCACTTACTCCGAGTCATAAAAAAAATATTTTGATGTCCACATGATGTAATATAATTTCATATCAACTTTAAAACAAAGGTAAAGTGATTAGAAGTAAAAAATAAGTGTGACTAAAACATTTAAACCTTGTACTTTTCAAAAATATTTCAACATAAAGTTAAAACAAACTATTTGAAGATCTACGTTAACTAATTTATGTCAATAACAAATATATGTTTATATATAGAAATAAAATATTAAACGAAAATAATTTCATGTTGTATATAATAAAATATCCAATGTTCAAATAAAAAAGTAATTGAAAGTTAAAAAATAAAATTAAAAAATATCAAGTTTTTTCTAATAAGAATAATAATAGGGTGATATGTAGTTCATTCATTTCTTAATATAAAATTAATATGTGACATTGAAAAATATTTATAATAGTAAAAAACTTCAATGTGGGTGATTAATAAAATATTTTAACATTCATGAGTAAGTAATATTGACATATAGATAAAATGTGTCAATGTACATGTTATGTAATATATATATATCAAAAAACAAATTGTATATATTATATAAAGGAACTTAAAAAAATAATTTTATATGGTTAAAACATTTGAAGCAGTCTCACTATTTTACATTTTGACCCCCTTTTTTTGTAAGTTAAAATACTTCATATTATCTTCAGAAACATAAATACATCATAGCGAGAGGGATGAAATCCATCTCGACATTTATCGTCGTATAGAAATTGTATCTACTAACTGGACCAAAACATAAAACACACTACGATTACAGGCCATGAAGTAACCATAAACATTACAAAAACCAACAGAAGTGCCCAGGACAAAGATGAGTTCCTATATTTCAAGCCCGATCATGTCATCACATAATAGAACATAAAAATATGAACCTCGCGCCACAACTGAAAATCCATTAGATAGTAAGGGGGAAACCCAAACACCAATAGAAGGAGCGATCCACCACACTAACCCAAGCACTCGCCCTTCACCCAAAACTTTGATCTAGTCACTGAGAATCTTCCTTATAACCCCCCAGAGAAAAAAACCAACTTTGAAGGTTGAAGCTTGAATCCACAAAAAAAACTTGAAAGCATGCAGATAGGAATCATCTAAGTCGTTGTTATCCACAATTACAAAGACTTCCACAAGGCCTTTCATAGACCCCCTCAAAACCAACAGGAGAGAACCGGAATTCACCCACCACCTTTCACACATAGAAATCATTCTTAGATGAGGATATGTTGGCTAGAGCCTGAGCTCTAAAACTAGGGGCATCTATATGTTCTCCCCCCTCTAAATCACAAGTTATGTGGCTCTCCACATGCGTCAAACGAGCCTCTATCTTGTCCACACATAACCTCAATTTCCTCAACATTCTCTTCACATCTTCTACAAAAGATAATATGTTATACTTTTCCAACTACTTATCTCTCAAAACCAACCCTGGAAGCATTTTCATTTTCCAATGGACCACCATTGAGTTCAGGTACTTCTTACCCCTTCCCATGGCATGGCCACAGTTCGGTACCCAACCTAAAACTTTTCCAATAATTATGAGTCTAAAAGATATTTTCTCTCTTCTCTTGCTTTAATTTCCATCTCACGAATCTCCTTGCAAGTCACAAGTGGAATAACATTAAATTAAGTCACCACAGCATCATGAGAAAAAATATTTACACCACACTAATCAGGCTATGATCTTCCACCTCTTCCCCTCATGTTCCTCCCCCTCTGCCTAGGCGACATCGTAGAGTCACATGAGGCTTCTTAAATTTTGCTAAAGGACTCCCTCTAACATATGAAAGGGAACAAAAACCTACTGAACCCTACTTTGTCAAAACTGGGATACCAACAAATAATTTCATCACAAAAATACCAGACAAATGAACTAAATTTTGACAAAGACCTACTCGGCAAAGACATAGACAAATTTGTATTGTCCAGAGACTCAACCCCTTTTACCATTGAGTCACCAAACTATACTCCAGGACCAAGACACTATTGTGTCCCAAATCCCACGGAACATTTACCAAATCCATCCCACAACCATTGGAGAGATTTCTTATAAACAACACACAGACCACCCTTCGACTTAAAACCCAATTGCCCGAGAAGAAACAGACCCAATGCCTGATACCACGCCTGTAACAACCTCGAGATAAAATTTCATGTAATAAAGGATAATACAGGGAAAATAAGACCAGGGTCATGGGACATGTATTCCAAGTTGAATGTTGGGCAAAGATCTATAGTGGACATCACTTGTTGTTTATTATGGCTAAGGATATTGACAAAGGAAAAGAGGCAATAATTTGCATTTAATTAACGGAAATTAATGAAAATAAGAGAAAAAGGAGATGAAGGGTCACAAATTTTCATGAGAGGGAAATTGAAGGAAAATGAAGAAATTAGAGGCATTAATGATAAAAAGGATTCTAAGGATCACTTCATAGTTGTTTTTAGTTCAATTTTGGAGCTATCTTCTATTCTCTCATTCTCTCATACTCTTGCACACATAGAGCACTCTTGGATCACTCTAGAATTGGAGAAAGGAAGGCAAAGTAAGGACATAGAAAGCAAATGACAAGCAAGGAAGGTTGGATCAAGTAACTTTAGGAGGAGGATTTTGCAGGTAAAAGGTGGCATGTGTGATTTCCTAAATGAGGTGCCAATGCATGGTACATGCATTTGTTCATTTGGTTCATTTGTTGTCATTGGCATGTGTTTTTCCTTATTTGGAAGTGGTTTCAACCATGCCTTTGTTGAAAAATGTGTAACTAGGTTCGGTCTTTGAAAATATGAAATGTACTTTTGATTCTTGTATATTGTAAATTGAAAGAAAAAATATTATTATTATTTTTGGAGGATGGGTTTCATGCTCAAGGTCTTTTATTTTAGAGTTCAAGTTCCCATTGAGTGCTTCTAGGGTTTTCCTAGGTCAATAAGTCAAAAGAGTCATTGTCATATGTTGAAGACACCATCGAGCACATTGTAACTTGTAAAAAGAATTATTTTTGTATTTAAAAGTGTCAGAATACCCTCCAAGACCAAGGCAACCTAGAAGCTAAGAATTCGAGCTATTTTGAGGAGCCGCATCCACCTCATAAGCCTATATAAAGGAGGGAACCCGACCTCCTCATATTCACTTATCATCGTCTAAGCGAAGGAGAAGAAGGATGAAGAATTTTTTTTTTGGGATATATCATTCTCACACGTGTGAAGAAGAGCTAGGGTTTGACTGCTTCAAGGTCGAAACTCTTAAGTTGTTGGAAGAAGGTAAAAATTGTTGGAAGAAGAGACTAATAGGTCACCTTATAGCCCTATACATGGAATAAAGTTAAGTGAAGTTGTTGGGATACCTTGGAAGGATACATTTCTCTCACACGTGTCGAAGTTGTAGCAGTTGTAGGGGTCGAAAATTTCAGACCCGCAGTGGAGGCCTAAATTCTGAAGCTAGGGGTCCAAGTTATGTTGTTGGAAGAGATTTGACTGGGTTTAACTTGGACAGGGGAAACATGTGATTAGGAAGGTCATAATTTCTCTTGGAAGGGTATTGGTCTTAGTCTAGAGGTCTTGGAATTAGCTAATTGAAGAATCTATAAGAGAAGAGATTTATGGGTTTTCCTCTCAGGTGGAGAGGTTTTGGCCATGGCTTGTAGCCTAAATTCCCTTCTTCCAATTCTTCATTCAATTTTCCTCAAGATGGATCCCCATTGGGATTTGAAACGTCGACAAATGTTCCTTAATACTGTGGATAATTTGGGAAGCTCTTCAAAAAAATATATCTTGTGTTCTTGTGTATTATTGTTCTTATTTTTTTGGTAGTTTTTTTATGAAAAGAAAAATATATAATAATAAAAGAATAATCTAATAAGAAATAAAAAGTAAAACAATATCACAAGCAGTTATCAAGAAAAGATAAATCATCCTAACTACTACCCGATAGGATTTCTCAACATGGTATCAAAGTTAAGGTTGGCTAGGGGCATGATGAATATCTATACTAAATTTAATAAGTTCCTAAAGAAGTGTACAATGGGGGAAATTCATCTAAATAAGGGCATCAAAGAATTATGGGATCTACTATTTTCTCTAAAGAAGGAAATGAATAAGAAATCTATAGAGGACGAAGGACTATTCTCTGCACTCACTGGCACATTTGAAGATGAAAATATTTGGGTGATCGACAATGGAGCATCAAGACATATGACTGGTGATCACAAGAAACTAAAGACATTGTCAAGAGGAAATTATTCTTACTTCGTTGAACTTGGTGACAAGAAGAGTTATCGTGTGAGAGGAATTGGATCAACCTTGCTAGAGCTGGAGAATGGAGGAAATATTCATCTCAACAACATCTTATTTTTTCCAATTTTGCATAAGAATATACTTTCCATTTCATGTCTAAAATATAAGTGAGATATAATTTCTTTCATAGATGGAAAGGTTTTAGTATGGGATAGAAACTCTAGTATCAAAAATGCAAGGATCATCGGGATCCTTGAAACAAGACTCTACAGATTTTTGAATGCCCTCACTCAAGCTTTGGCTCACATTGAATTTAGCCCATGTGAACTTTGGCATATAAGGTTTGGTAACATTCACTACAAAATCTTACCAAATATAAATTTAATGGTGAATGGCATCCCTGAAATCAAAGAAGATTATGAATTAGTATGCAAGGGATGTGCATTAGGTAAAAATACCAAGAGATCATTTGGAAGTAGTGCTTCAAGGTCAATAGAAATTCTAGATCTCATCATTCTGATGTTTGCGGTTCTATGTCTCCAAGGTCTCTTGGAGGTCATCTATATTATGTAACATTCATTGATGACCATTCAAGCAAAAATTGGGTTTATTTAATGAAATACAAGGATGGAGTATTCGTCAAATTTCATGAATTCAAATCTAAAGTGGAGAACCTTACAGAAAGGAGAATCAAGATATTAAGGTCTGATAATGGAGGAGAGTATACTTCAAATGAAATCATAGCCTTATATAATGAGTCTGGGATTAAGAGGGAGCTAATAGTTCCATATAATCCTGAATAAAATGGAGTTGTAGAATGAAAGAATCGATCCATTGAAGAAAGAATAAAAGTTATGTTACATGATCAATATTTTCCAAAAGTTTTGTGGGGTGAAGCAACAAATCCTGTTGTATACATTCGAAATCGAAGTCCCCATGGGTCACTAGATAATATGACTCTCGAAGAAGCATTCACTAGGAAGAAACCAAGCATGGACCATCTTTGTATTTTTGTTTTTCCTATCTATGTTCATATACTGAAGGATAAGAGAAAAAAATGGATCCATCATGCATGAAGGGAACTTTTTTTACCTATAGTAATACTTCTAATTCCTATAGGATCTACATAAAGGAAGGACACTAAATAGAATTTAATTGATATATGATATCTGATGAAATTATTTCATTTAATAATTCAAAGGATCTTCTGATGGAATATGATGATGAATAACTTCCTATATTTGAAGAGGAAGGTACCAGAGAGGAAGAAGAATCAAATCGTGAAGACCATGGTCCCAGTGAACCCACACAACCTGTGGTCATCCCCAAAACCAGAAAGAGACCTAACTCATTGAAATCTACTCTATTAGATGCAAAAGGACATGGAGAAGCTAAATTCACATTTAGGGAAAGTTAGAAGCCCAAAAAATATTATGGTTATGCAGCATATATGACTAAACTAATAGAACAAGATCCATCAACCTTTGAATAAGTTTTTAATCATCAAGAATGGAAGGATGCCATGTATGAAGTGTATCAATCAATAATGAAAAATTGATTTTAGGAGATTGTAACTAGGACTGAAGACAAATATGTGGTGACTTCAAAATGGTTGTACAAGATTAAACATGTGGTAGGTGGAAGTATTGATAAGTATAAGTAAATATGTGTGGCTAGGGGCTTCTCTAAACAAGAAGGCATTGATTATTAAGAGACATTTTCTCCCACAACAAGGTATGCAACTATACATTCATTGGTCTCTTTAGCAGCATCGATGGGATGGAATATTCATCAAATGGATGTCAAGACTGCATCCTTGAATAGCAAAATTGATGAAGAAGTCTATATAGAAAAACCCTTTGGATTTTAAGTCAAATATAGAAAGGCTTATGTTTTCAGGTTGAAGAAGGAAGAATTTGGCCTTAATAAATCACTAAGGGTATGGTATGCAAGGATGGATGCATACCTAAAAAGATTGGGCTTGACAAAGAGTTATGTTGATCTGAATATCTATATCAAGGTTTTGAAGGATGAGCGTATAATAATTCTTCTATATGTGGATTATTTTCTCTTCATAGGTGTGGAAGGTCAAATCTAAGAGTGCAAGAAGAAAATACCAACAGAATCTAACACGAAGGATCTAGGGATGATGCAATACTATTTGGGACTGGAAGTTTGGTAGGGACCTGATGAGAGCTATCTAGGTCAAGGAAAATATGTGATCGAAATGATGAAGAGGTTTGACATTATGGATTTCAAACCTATAACAAATTCCATGATCACAAACTTGAGGAGGCTAAGGAGTTCTGAATCGAGCCAATTGGATCCAACCATGTGTAGACAATTGATTAGATCATTGATTTACTTGGTGAATACTCGACTAGAAATATATTTTGTAGTGAATGTTCTCATTTGGTTCCAAGCTAATATTAAACATGATCATTGGATAAAGTCCAAGAATATATTGAGATATCTGCAAGGAATGATCCACTACTTCCTGAAGTATGATAGGAGGAACGATGTCCACTTGATAAGATATACATATTTTGACTAGGGAGGCAACGAGTGGGATGGAAGAAGCAATAGAAGAGGATGTTTTAGTTTGGGATCCTCCATAGTCTCATGGATGACCAGAAAGTAAGAATAAATTGCTTTGAGGAGTGCTAAGGTTGAATATTTGCAGCCTGTGAAGTAATCATACAGGTTGTTTAGTTTAGGAAGTTTTTGTCCGACTTGTTTGAAGGACCAATGGAACCTACCATGATACATTGTGATAACACCATTTTTATAAGATTGTATGAAGACCTAGTGTTTCATGGAAAGATAAAACATATAAATAACAAGTATCACTACATTCGGAAGCTAGTACAAGATGGTGTACTGCAGCTACAGTATATCTCCACCAATGATTAGGTAGATGATATATTGAAAAAATATCTTCCTAATAATAAGCTTTTGTATTTGAGAGAGAAGCTTGGTCTAGTTGATATATCCTCCCTAGTTGAGATGGAGAGATAGGTACATCATTCTTGTCTTCACTTGGGAAGAAAGAATGGAGGATTGGGTAAGCATCTAGCATCTATTACTCTTTGAGGATGAGGTAGATAAGAGTAGTTGTAGAGGACCAATATTCTTTAAGGAATAGTTATCCAATATGAGAATAGTCTTGGAGGGAAATAATTTGTGAACACTCGGGTGGGGTATGTGTCTTGAGAGAAAATGATGATGGTGTCTATAAATCATTGGTCTCGCCAGCATTGTGCTCTGATATTGTAGAGAGATAGAGTGGTTATTAAATGCATTGTTATGTGACAATTTTTTTTTGTATGATGCTAAACATATGGGTTAAAAATATGAATGTTCTTATGAGATATCTTCAGATTGAGAATGTCCATCTACCATTTATGAATACATCCCTAGTTTAGAGGGAGTGTGGAAAAGTGTGTCACTAGGTTTGGTATTCATAAATATGAAATGTACTTTTGATTCTTTTATATTGTAATATGAAAGAAAAATTTTATTTTATTTTTTTGGAGCATGGGTTTCATGTTGAAGGTCTTTTATTTTAGAGGTCAAGCACCCATTACAGTTCTTCTAGGGTTTGCCCTAGGTTAGGAATTAAAAAGAGTCATTTTCAAAGACCCCATCGGACACATTGTAACTTGTAAAAAGAATTATTTTTGTATTTAAAAGTGTCAGAATAACCTCCAAGACCAATTTGTCCTAGTAGCTAAGAAGTTGACCTATTTTGAGGAGCCACGTTCACCTTAGAAGTCTATATAAAGGAGGTAACTTGACCTCCTTTGGACACATATTCACATCTCATAATCTAAGCTAAGGAGAAGCAAAATAAGGCTAGCGAAGTAGAATAAGGATGAAGAAAGAAGTGTTTTGGGCTATCTCTCTCTCACTCTTACGAAGAAGAGCTAGGGTTTGACAACTTCAAGGTTGAAATTCTCAAGTTGTTGGAAGAAGGTCAAAATTGTTGGAAGAAGAGCCTTATAGGTCACCTACTAGCCCTAGACAAGGAATAAAGTCAAGAGAAGTTGTTGGGAAGCCTTGTAAGGCTAAATTTCTCTCACACGTGTGGAAGTTGTAGCAGTTGTAGGGGCCAAAAATTTTAGACCTGCAATGGAGGCTGAAATTCTAAAGCTCGAAGTCGAAGTGTGTTGTTGGAAGAGATTTGATTGGGTTTGACTTGGACAGAGAAAGAACATCATTATAAAGGTGAGACTTGGTATTGTAAGGGTATTGGTCTTGTTCTAGAGGTCTTGGAATTTGACAATTGAATAATTCATAAGAAGAGAAGAGATTTACGGGTTTTCCTCTCAAGTGGAGAGTTTTTGGCCCTGGCTTGCACCCTATATCCTGTGTTCTTGTGTAATATTATTCTTATTATTTTGCTATTTTTTTTATGATATGAACAAAAATAATAATAATAAAAATATATAATAAGTAAGAAAAAGTAAAAATATATCACAAGAATTTATCAAGAAAAGAGAAATCATCCTAACTATTGCCCCATAGGATTTCTTAACATAGTATCACATCTAAGGTTGGCTAAGGGAATGATTAAGATCTCTACTACATTGAATAAGTTCCTAAAGAAGTGTAGAATGGTGGAAAGCCATATTAAGAAGGGAATCAAAGAATTATGGGATCTATTATTTCCTTTCAAGGAGGATATGACCAAGACATCTACAAAGGATGAAGGACTATTCTTCGCACTCGCTGGAAAATTTGAAGATGAGAATATTTGGGAGATCAACAATGGAGCATCAAGACATATGACTAGTGAGCACAAGCAACTAAATACATTTTCAAGAGGAAAACATTATTACTCCATTTAACTTGGTGAAAAGAAGAGTTATCATGTGAGAGGAATTGGATCAACCTCGCTAGAGCTGGAGAATGGATGAAATATTCATCTCAACAACATCTTATTTGTTTAAGGTTTGCATAAGAATCTACTTTACATTTCATATCTATAAGATAAGGGAGATATAATTGCTTTCATAGATGGAAAGGTTTTAGTATAGGATAAAAACTCTAGCATCGAAAATGTAAGGATGATTGGGATCCGTGGAGGAAGACTCTACAGATTGTTGACTCCCCTAGCCCAAGCTTTGGTTCACATTGAATTTATCCCATGTGAACTTTGCCACAGAAGGTTTGGTCACCTTCACTACAAAATATTACCAACTCAAAATTCAATGGTGAATAGCATCCCCGAACTCAAAGAAGATCATGAAGGTATGCAAGGGATGTGAACTAGGTAAAAATACCAAGAGACAATTTCGAAGTAGTGCTTCAAGGTCAAAATAAATTATGGATCTCATTCATTCCAATGTTTTTGGTCCTATGTCTCCAAAGTCTCTTAGAGGTCATATATATTATGTAACATTCATTGATTATCATTCAAGGAAAACTTGGGTTTATTTGATGAAATCCAAGGATTAAGTATTCGTCAAATTTCAAGAATTCAAAGCTAAAGTGGAGAATCTTACAGAAATGAGAATCAATATATTAAGGTTTGATAATGGAAGGGAATATACTTCAAAGGAAATCATAGCCTTCTATGATTAGTCTTGGATTAAGAGGGAGATAATAGTTCCATACAATCTCGAACAAAATGGTGTTGTAGAACGAAAAAATTGATCCTTGAAGAAAGTGTAAAAGTTATGTTACATGATCAATATTTGCCAAAATTTCTATGGGGTGAACCAAGAAATACTCGTGTATACATTCAAAATTGAAGTCCCCACGGGTCACTAGATAATATGACTCTCGAAGAAGCATTCACTGGGAAGAAACCAAACGTGGACCATTTCCGAATTTTTGGTTGTCATGTCCATATTCATATACCCAATGATAAGAGAAAGAAATTGGATCCCTTGGGCAAGAAGGGAAATTTTGTTAGCTATATTACTAATAATTCTAAGTCCTATAGAATCTACATAAAGGAAGGACAACAAATAGAAGTTAGTCAAGATGTGATATTTGATGAAAGTATTGCATTTAATAAATCAAAGGATCTCTTGATGGACTTTGATGATGAAGAACTTCCTATATTTGAAGAGGAAGGTACTAGAGAGGAAGAAGAATAAAATCATGAAGATGAAGGTCCCAGTGAACCCATGCAACATGTGGTCATCCCCAAAATCATAAAGAGATATAATTGGTTGAAAAATAATATATTAGACGCAAAGGGACATGGAGCAACTAAAGGAACATTCAGGGAAAGTAAGAACCCAAAAATATATTCTAGGTATGCAACATGTATGATGAAACTAATAGAAGCTAAGGCATACATATTTGAAGAAGTTGTCAATCATCAATAATGGAAGGATTCCATTAATGAATAGTATCAATCGATAATGAAAAATGGAGTTTGGGAGATCGTACCTAGGCGTAAAGACAAATATGTGGTTACTTCCAAATGGCTCTACAAGATTAAAGATGTGGCAGATCGAAGTATTGATAAGGAAATATTTTTGGCTAGGGGATTTTTTCAACAAGATGGGATCGATTACGAAGAGACATTTTCTCCCACAACAAGGTATACAATTATATTGGTCTCTTTAGCAGCATCGATGGGATTGAATATTCATCAAATCGATGTCAATACTGCATCCATGAATGGAACAATAGATGCAGAAGTCTATATAGAGAAACCCTTATGATTTGAAGTAAAATATAGATAGGCTTTTGTTTACAGGTTGAAGAAGGAATTATGTGGCCTTAAGCAAGAACCAATGGCATGGTATGCAAGGATGGATGCATACCTACAAAGATTGGGCTTCATAAAGAGTTTTACTAATCCAACTCTATATATCAAGGTTGTGAAGGATGATCCTATAATAATTCTTATATATGTGGATGATCTTATCTTGACATGTGTGGAAGGTCAAATCCAAGAGTGAAATAAGCAACTAGCAGCAGAATCTGACATGAAGGATCTAGGGTTGATGCACGATTATTTGGGACTGGAATTTTGGTAGGGACCTGATGAGATCTATCTAGGTCAATGAAATTATGTGATTGAAATGTTGATATGTTTGACATGATGGATTCCAAACCTAGGACAACTCCCGTGATCACAAACTTGAAGAGGCTAAGGAGTTCTGAATCAAGCCAAGTGGATCCAACCATGTATAAACAATTTTTTTTCTCACTAATTCACTTGGTGAAAACTCGACTAGACATATGTTTTGTAGTGAATGTTCTTAGCCAGTTCCAAGTTGAGATGAAGCATGATCATTGGATAAAAACCAAGCATATACTAAGATATCTTCAAGGAACAATCCACTATTGCCTGAAGTATGATAGGAGGAATGATGCTTACTTGATTGGATATACAAATTTCGACTAGGGAGATAGTGGGCAAGATGGAAGAAGCACTACATGAGGATGTTTTAGTTTTGGATCCTCCATGGTCTCATGGATGAGCATAAAGCAAGAATTGTTTGCTTTTAGTAATTTTGAGGCTAAATATATTGCAGCATATGAAATAAGCAGAGAAGTTTTCTAGCTGAGGAAGTTGTTGTCCGACTTGTTTGAAGGACCAATGGACCCTACAGTGATGCATTTTGATAACACCATATGTATAAGGTTGTTTGAAGACCCAATTTTTCATGGAAATACAAAGCATGTAAATAAAAATTATCAATACATTCAGAATCTAGTGCAAGATGGTGTATTGTAGCTATGGTATATCTCTACGATATATCTCCACCGATGAGTAGGTAGTTGATATATTGGAAAAATATCTTCCTAATAAGAAGCTTGTGTATTTGAAATACAAACTTGGTCTGGTTGATATATCCTCCCTTGTTGAGAGGGAGAGATAGGCACATCAATATTGTCTTCACTTGGGAAGAAATAATGGAGGATTGGGTAATCATTTGGCATCCAATACTCTTTGAGGATGAGGTAGGGCATCCAAGATAAGAGTAGTCATATAGGACTGGTATTCTTTGAGAGCTAGCTATCCAAGACAAGAATATTCTTGGAAGGACATTATATGTGAACACCCGAGTGGGGTATGTGCCTTGAGAGACAGTGATGACGGTGTCTATAAATCATTGGTCTCACCAGCATTGTGCTCGGATATTGTGGAGAGATAGAGCAGTTATTCAAGGCCTTCCTATGTGATAATGCTAGTTGGTATGATGCTAAACAGATGGTTTAAAAATCTGACTCTTCTTATGAGATATCTTTAGATTGAGAATGTCCATCTACCATTTATGAATACCTCACTAGTTAAGATGGAGTGTTGAAAAATGTGTAACTAGGTTCGGTCTTCATAAATATGAAATGTAATTTTGATTCTTGTATATTGTAAAATGAAATAAATTTTATTATTATTATTTTTGGAGCATGGGTTTCATGCTCAAGATCTTTTATTTTAGAGGTTGTTGGGGTTCCCATGTTTTGGCCAGGTTGACAAGACCAAAAAATGAGACAGCATAAAACCATTTTCAGACCTTAGGATCTAGCCCTCCTAGGTCCAGAGAGGGATCTCTCTATATGAGTCAAAGTGTATGTCTTTGAAGCTCCAAGTTGTGATTTTAGGCTAGTTATAGGTTCAGGGCTGTTTGTTTGATTGTTTGCGTTTGGTTGTTGGGAACCAAGAAAGGAAGGTCCGATATAAGACAAGGGTGATCACAAAAGGGATTAGGCTGAGACAGACAACTTAGGGAATATCAAGGCCATTGGGAAATGGAGTCAAGAAAGGATTTATTTGTAATCAATGTGCGAGCTTTCAGTTGGGCTAGTCATCTAGAGCAATTGGATCTTAAAGATGATATTGGGAATGGGACATTAAGGATTGAAAATGAAAGAGGGGGAAACATCCAATCCTGTCTATAGATCAGGTCAGAGGTCATTTAACTCCAGACCTGCTTGGACAAAATCATAGGCAAGACAAAGGATTCTTAGAAAGGGTTAATTGGGATGGAAAGATCCTAGTGAGGCAGAGACGGGGTTCTAGACCTCCCAGTGTTCTCAACACATCCAACTAAATCCTAACAAGAACATATAAACATAGACTTCATTAATTCATACATCAGAGAGTAGGCAATAACATCCACTACGCTAGTTAAATCAATTGAAATCAATATTCAGATACACATTTAAGCAGAAAACATAAAGGCTGGGAGAGCAGCAACATAAGGTACCTATCAGGGGTAAATCTTTTGCCAAACTTCTGATGCGAGCCTGAAGAAACATGATGAAATGAAAGCAAGTCAATCACAAATACAGAGAAAGGAAAACATCACCAGCTGCTTTAGATCAGGATCCAAAGAAATATGCTTGTCATATTAAAAACAACACCAATCAGGTACATCATAGCCCATAGCTTGAACGTTCAGTCTGAATACATCAAATCTCGGCCTATCTTACAATATTACACAGAGAACTTGTCTCAAGAGGAGCAATGCTTGTGTTTCACTGATATCTCATCAACAACCAACAACAACCATTACAATGTTTCCTTCAGAGATTTATAGCTGGAGATGAACAGAAGATCGGCTGAGAGGGTAGGTGAGGAACTAAATGCAATATTTAACACAGAAAATGAATGCAGGGCCGAAGCCCATTCTATTTGAGTGCTGAGAATTTAACCCCTGTCTTTCTCTGGATGCTCGGATGATCTTCTCTGGATATGACTTGGACATTTTGGTTGCGGTGTTGTACTCTTGATTTAAACCCAAGTAAAATAAACTGCTGAGAAGCCTGTCGTATAACTGCTCTTAGCGATTTAGAACTGTTATCTGGTGGAAAAGTCTTCAGGGAAAATGTGCATAATAAAAGTTGTATGGGTGCCCTGTACTTTGAAGAAAAACATTCTGCTGACGAAAACGGTCCTGATGGTATGATCTCCTGTGAATTAAACCTCTGATCGACCTCGGGGGCATTCACATTGGTGCTTGGCCTTCTAAACCTCTGATTAAAGGCTCAAGACCTTCATTAGCTTGCCTTAATCTTCTTTTTGCTCTGTACTGAAACACTCTGCCGCTCCATTTTGCTTCTGACAAGGTAGCTCGAGCTTTAATGGCACTGAAAGGTTTCCAGTGTTTTAAATCTACTTTTCCTTAATGTAAATCCTTCCAGCCGCTTTCATTGACTATCTCGCGGCAGTACCAGCTCTCGAATTTAATTCTGTCTGCACAGCTTGCCATGTAGAACCATGGCGGTCTTCTACCTTTAGAAACCCTGTAAAACAACAAACCTGTGAGGAAAACCATGGATGTGAATGATGGAGGTGGCGAGGACGCAATGTGGATGCAGAAAATAGCCATGCAGATGAAGAACTGGGGGGAAATCGTGAAAAACGGTGACAGATTGCTCTGGTGGAGGTTTGGCGGAATGCAGAGCAAATATACATGAAAAACGAATGATAATGTTAAAGAACACGAAAAGAACCAACCATACATAATGGACAGAGAGGGAGTACGGAGGGTGCACGTGGAGCTGACGTGGCGGGGCCGGGAGACAGAAGAACAGTCAACGTCGGATGACAAATCTGGGCCGTCAATCCCAAAGGGAATCAACGGCGGAAGACATATCTGGGTGGACGGACAGTGGGCCAGGGGTACGGCGGGGACGACTTAACCCGTGTGCAACTTCTTTGATTGGTGGTTGTCGAATGAGGCTCTTAAGATCTAACGGTTGCCGTGAATTCCGCTGGGCGACCTTGGACCGAACGATAACGCATGGGGGATGGGCGGTTTTGCCACCGTACTGAAGACACACGTCGCGCGATGTATTGATTCGCTGGACTACCGGGGAAAACCACCACCTGCGGATGAGCGGTGCGGAATATACTGGCGATTTTCGAGCGGGCGCACCGGCGGGGACCACAAGGAAAAGAAAGCTCAGCGTCGTTGATCTGTCGGGAGATGGACGGTTCAGATGAGATCACCGGTAATGAATGGGTTCAATGGTATTTGCTGTGGGGGTGGTGATCGCCATTCGTTTTGGCGAGATCAACGGCTAGGACTGCACCCAATGAGACTTTGTGATAAACGCCTTTTAGACTTCGCGGGTGGTTTCGGGGTGGGGTTACATGGAGGAGCGGGGCGCGGGACTATGACCGAAAGGGGCTAATGCCCCATATGGGTAATATATGGATTTTTATTCATTTTTTCTGCAATTTGAGGCTGGCCCAAGGCAACGGTAGGGGAACAATGGGGGAATCGGTCAGACCATGGGCAGAAATAGGGTTTCAAAGGGATCTTGAGGGGATTTCAAGGATGAACAAGGGGGATTGGGGCACAAAGGTATTTTGACAGAAGGAGGAAAGGGGGTAAAGGGATAATTTCAGGGATGCAAGGGGAAGCAATAGGCCTTTTAGGGATGGATCAACAAATAGGATTCATATTAGGCACGACACAAAGAGACTTCAAGGAGGATGGGTTTTCAGGGGAAAGGCGTTCCTTGAAGGCTCCAAGACAATCTAGCCCCCCAGCTTGGTTGACAAGAGTTTCATAGGGGGGCTAACAGTGGCTCCACATGGGGATGGCTTCTCCTCGGAGGAGTCAAGTAACCAGATATGATCTTTGGAGTAGGCCAATTGCCTGCTGCTATAAGCCATCTTTCTTCTTTCTTTGATCTCAGCTGCCACAATATGATAGAAACATCAGCAGAAAGACTTTCCCGACCAAACTACCTACCCAAACTACAATCCTAGCATTTTTCTTCTTTATGGTGCATTTAGGCTAGCAGACCCTCTACACTTTACTTCTCAAAACAAAAACAAACCTATTCTAAATCTACCCTTATTTCTCCATGAGACCAGATTAGAATGTTGGCCTCATATGTTTCTCTACCTAATCTAACATCTGTTGGGATCAAACTGTCCAACAGATTTCTTCTCCTATATTCTAAGACAGGAAATTGAAAAACAGCCAAGCCAGGATTAAACTGTCTGACTTGCTGTGGAATGAAACAAAACTTCGAAGGCTTGAAATTTTCACTTTGAAGTATCCTCCTCCAATTGTGACTCGGATTTTGAGCATATTATAGTCACCTTTTCTTCTTCATTTTCAGCTCTGGTTTTAGGCATGTTAGAGCTGATTCTTCCTTTTCCTTTGCTGGTCTAGATTTTGAACACGTTAGGACCGGCCTCTCTGTTTCTTATGGCTAAGATTTTGAGTTTATTAGAGCCAATCTTTTGCACATCTGAGGTTCATGTTTTAAGCATGTCTGAACCTCCTCTTTCTCTCTGTTTTTGGAAGCATTTTTTTCTGTTTTCTTGAAAGTAAAACTGCAATGTTATGTACAATGGAAATGGAACTGGAAATGAAGTTTAGCAGAAGTAGTGTTTGAGCATCCTGCCATTGACAGGACCCCCAAATAGCTTTGTGCCATCAAGTTCTTGTAAGAAAAATGCATTAGGACCGACAGTGGCTTGGATGATATATGGACCTTGCCACAAGCTGTCAAACTTTCCATGTTTGCCTTTGTCCTCCCTCCGTGAATCCCATTTCAGAACTTTATCTCCAACCTTGAAATCTGAAGCTTTGGTTCTTTTGTCAAACTGCCTTTTTATGCTTTCCTGAACTCTGACAGCTCTATTATAAACCTACTCCCTTGTTTGCTGCAGATGGATAGTTTCATTGATCCTTCTCACCATGTTGTTTTCCTCTGATTGGATCTCCTGGACAAGTTTGATTACTGGAACTCCAAGGCTTGTAGGAAAAACTGCTTTTGTACCATAAACCAGCTGGAAAGGTGACATGCCAATGGATTTCTTTGTGGTGAGTCGATCAGCCCACAAAGCATGCACCAACTTCTTATGCCATGACCTTTTGTTTTCCTCTAGCAGCTTCTTAGTGATTGTGACCAGGCTTTTGTTAGATGATTCAGCCAATCCATTACCCTGGCGGTAGTAGGCAGTTGAATGGCCAAGTGCTATTCCGTACCTGTGACAGAAATCAATCATTCTCTTGGATCCGAAAGCAGCAGCATTATCAGTAATTATTTTCCTTGGACAGCCAAACCGAGATAAGAAGTCCTCTAGGAACCTAATGATGACAGAATCAGTGGCATTCCTAGTGGGTATGGCTTCTATCCATTTGGTGAAGTAATCTGTAGCAGTTAGGATCCATCTATGTTGTCCGGAGGAGGCAGGATGAATTTCTCCTATAAAGTCTAGGCCCCATTGCAGGAAGGGACCTTCTATGGTGATAGGTTGTAAGGGGAGGGGAAGGAGCTTTCTCGAAGATTTGGCACTTGTGGCAGGCAAGAATCATTTTATGGACATCATTGAAGAGTGTAGGCCAATAGTAACCATCCCTGAGTATCTTATTTGCAGTGGTTTTCCAACTCAAGTGGCCTCCACATTCCCCAGCATGGAACTCTTGTTTAACGTTTTCAGCTTCAGTTTCAGACAAGCATTTCAACAATAGGCCATTTGGATTTTTCCAGTATAGATTCTCATTCAGAATGCAGTAGTTTCTAGCTTTGAGTTTTATGAATCTGGCCTTGGTTTTGGGCAATTCTGGAGGGGCATTGAGGTTGGTGAGCACATAAAGGATATCAGTATACCAAGGAGAGTTTTGAAACTGCTCCTCAACAGTCAGATGGGGCAATCCTTCCTGCTCATATAAGGCATTTATCATGTTAATGTCAAGGGCCTGCAAGTTTGATTCAGCCATTAACTGGGCCAGGCCTTGACCCTTGATCAGCTTAGTGGGTTTTATTTCAGGGTCATATTCTAAGATTGTAGCAATCCATTTTCCCCTTTTCCCATCAGGGTCTTGGGACAAGATATCTTTAACCACTATATTTGGAACATAGGCAATGGTGTGAGAATGCAAAATGTACACCCTAAAGTCTTTTAATGCCTTAATCAGGGCATAGGCCTGCTTTTCCATGATATTGTACTTTAAGGGTGCGTCTCTTAAGGCTTTGCTGAAGAAGGCAATTGGTTGTTCATGACCTTCTGAATTCCTTTGCAATAAGACTGCAGCTATTGTGTGCTCTGAGGCAAAGGAAAAAATTAGAAAATATTTTGAGAATTCTGGGCTGATAAGGATAGGAGCCTGAGTGAGTGCAAGTTTTAGATACTCAAAATATTTCTTGGCTTCAATAGTCCACTTAATTCCTGCATCTTTCTTTAGCATGTTGGTCATTTTTCTAAGGTGCTCAGCAAGATTAGGAATGAATCTCCTAAGGAAATTGATCTTCCCTATAAAGGACTGTAACTCCTTGATGTTTCTCGGATGTGTAATTTGAAGTATTCCCTCAACCCTCTGTGGGTCTATCCTAATCCCTTTCTCAGATATAATGTGGCCAAGAATTTTACCTTATTGCAGCCCAGACACAATTTTCTTAGGATTTAAGGATAGACCATACCTTCTACATTTTTCAAAAAATTTCCTCAGATGTTTCAAGTGTTCTTCTTCAGTTTTAGAAAAGACAGTTAAGTCATCCAAGTAGATAACTATGAAGTGTCCTATCTCCTCTGAGAAAGCTATATACATCGCTCTCTGGAAGGTAGCTCCAGCGTTCATCAATCCAAAAGGCATTTTCACATACATGAAGGTGCCCCATGGAGTGGTAAAAGTTATTTTGAGTTGGTCTTCTGGGAGTACCAGGACTTGGTTGTATCTTGAAAAACCATCAAGCAGGGAGATTCTCTTAGAACCCACTACCTTATGTAGGATATGTTCCATTCTGGGCAAAGGGTAGTTGTCTTTCAGGGAGGCTCTGTTGAGGTTTTTGAAATCTATGAACAATCTGATCTCCCCTGTTTTCTTTCTTACAGCCACTAAGTTTGACACCCAATCAGAAAACCTTACAGGGACTATTATGCCCGCTTCATACATCTTTTTCATCTCTTTCTCTACTGCAGGAAATTGTTTTGGATTGATTCTACGAAGTTTTTGTCTGAAAGGCTTCTGATTTTCCTTTAGTGGTATCTTGTGTTGTATGATGTTGGTGTCATAGGCCTTTAAGTCTTCATAACTCCATGCAAACACATCAACGAATTCCTTAAACAGGTCAATGTATTTGTTCTTCATTTCTGCAGGTATAGACTTAGCCAGTTTAATCATTTTGGGCTTATCTTCAGTGCCTATGTTGCATTCTTCTATGTCTGATTTTGCATGTTCTATAGTGGGATTTTTAGCTACGTCATCAAAGTCAAAAAGGTCCTCTAAGGGTGCTAGGCCTCTGGGTATATTCTTGTCCTTGGCCTGCAGCACCTCTACTTCTTCATTCTCTGCATTTTCGCATTTTTCGGTTGGATTTCCAGCTTCTTCAGAGAAGGTTTTTATTTCTATGTTACAGGGTGTTTCTTGTTCGTCTGGGGAATCCTCACTTGGGCAGCTGTCATTAGATTTTGAGTCCGAATTAGAAAATTCAAACTCGTTCCTGCCCATCAGGAAGTCTTCGATCTGTTTGTCTCCTTCAAAGACCTGCCAGTATTTTTCGTTGTCTGGCACGGCAGGTCTAAACTTGGTTTGAATGATGATTTGTTGGTCAGGGGGAGTCTTAGGATATGAACTAGCCAAGCAAGCTAATCCATTTGAAATGACATTTTGAATCTTGGGAACAAACACTAGTTTATACTCCATGAAATTTTTCAATATATCCAGGGCATCGTCCCTGTATGCTCTTAATCGGGGATGTTTTGCTGCGTATTCACCCTTTACTTGTCTGACAACTAACTCAGAGTCTCCCAGCACAGTTATCCTAATTTTTCAATAGTTTCAGACCCAAGATGAGAGCCTCATATTCTGCAATATTGTTTGTGCATTTGAAATGTAGATTCACAGTGTGGCTCTCTGCATGATCATTTCCTGTGTTACGTAGCCACACCCCTGCTCCAGCATTTTGTCTAGTATAGGACCCATCGAAGTTCATTTCCCACAAGGGCTCGCCATTATGTTGCATTGCGGGGTCTGTACTGGGTTGTGGGTTGTCTTGTTCTTCATGTGGTGTGTTAGTTTGCAGGGTGTGACTAATAGGCTGACTGCGTTATGTTTCTGGTTCACTCTGAGTTTCATTTTTATTAACCTGCCCATGGTTCTCTTCATCGTATTCTTCTAGGGTGGCCATTATGCTCAAGTCCATGGGTTCTGCGTCCTTGCTTGTATTTTTGCATTCAAACTCTGGCTCTCCTAAGGATTGTTCATTATAAAGGATGAAAGAATCCAGGTTTGTGTGTACAGAGTACAATGGTGAATTTTCAGGCTTCTCAGAGCTACTGACTAGGAATTTCATCTGGGACTCTCTATACAGTCTTCTAAGTTGGCCGAATATAGGGATAGTGGCATATGAGCCATCCATCTGCATTGTTCCTTGCAGTTTGGCTCCCCATGATCTTGACAATAGCATGCCATACTTAGGTGGCACATCGGCCACCACAACACCCATGACCATACACTTGGTAGGAATCTGGGTCAAGCTCACACACAAGTCTTTGATTAGGCCTAGGCATTTTACTCTGCTAGAATCAAATGAATATAAATCTTTGTAGGGACGTGTTATCTCCAGGCCTAGCCTTTCCATCACTACCTTAGGCATTAAATTGTGTGATGCTCCAGAATCATGCATGGCATTGTGGAGTATTTTATCATGAATGTTGAGACTGATATAAAAAGGTGGAACTACCCCTTCCTGAAACTTTCCCTCAATATTTGGTCCAAATAGGAGGGCGGGTTGATCATCATTCAAATTTACAGAGTCATTGTTTTCCCCTAAATTCAATGCTTTCAAGATTTTTCCTTTATATACACCCTGAGTGGCCAGTTCAGATAATGGTACAGAGATTTTTATTTTGGCAATCTCACTCTCTAAATTGAAAGTGGACTGGGTCTTTGGAGTGCTTAATTATGTTTTATTTGCTACTGTCTTAGCAGCTGAATCAGTTTGTGATTTCTCACTATGTACAGGGTTGGGAACAGTTATATTAAGAGGACTAACTGAAGTGCTAGTGCTGCTGGTTGGTTGGCTTTGTTTTTCAGTGTCTTGGTTGTCCTTTTCTTTGTGTTTACCAGAACTTTCAGCTGTTGTTTTGTTACTTGCAGCAGATGCTTTAGAAGTTTTATCAGGTCTTTTCTTGATGGTTACCTCAGGAGTCTTTGTTTTGGAAGTATCTTGGTTCTTTTTGCTCCTAAGTTCATATTGTTCCCTGACCTGTAACATGGCATTTTCAAATCCTAATCTGTAGTCTTCAGTTTCTAACCATTCCTCATCCCAGTATGAGGGTGAGGGCTGATCTTCCCCTGAATCACAGTTGAGGACTAAGTCTTTTGTTTCAAACATGTTTATTCCAGTCCCTTCAGACTCTTCAATGATTCCCTTGTCTTCATCTAAGAATTTTTGGAATGGAAGAATAACTTGCTGGTCTACTTATTTTTTTCTGTTGGGAGCATTGTTATTTCTTCTAAAGTTTTGGTTTTGATTTTGGTTCTGGTTTCTGTTCTGATTGCTGATTGTGACAACCATTTTTTCCATCATTTGTTGCAGCTTATCCACGTTTTTAGATATTCTGTCATAGTTTGGGTCTGAAGTGGAAGCTACGGTGTCATCCCTATATGTTACCCTTTTCTCAGCTTTTAATCTTGCCCTTTTTTCCATCAAGTTTGCTTCTATGGTTATGGCTCCTTTCTGCATGTCTTCTAATGTGGTGTACTCTTTATCTCTAAGCTCATAGGCCATGTCAGCATCAAATCCATCAGGATATTTGGCCAGGGCCATACCTTGTGGAGGTTTCATGTGCGGGGGGAGAGCATTGTAAATGCTGTTGAATCTAGTAGTGTAATCATGTACACTTTCTCCCACATTCCTCTTAATGGACATGTATTCTGCTAGGAGCTGGCGCGGGTTTGCTCTAACTTTCCATTTGTCTATGAAAGTTCGATATAATGCAGGGATATCTTGGATACTGCCAGGGGGTAGGCTTTTAAACCATTTCTTTACATCACCCCCTAGGCTCTGGGCAAAGATTCTCATTTTGATTGTTTCATCATCAATTTCCATATAAACAAAAGAATCCTCCATCTTGTCTACATGTTGCTGAGCTGTGATGGATTCTTTTGCATTGAAATGTGGGATTTTTGACTGATAGTCATTTGGCAAGGGTAACAAGGGCTGTGGTAAAACTAAAGGTGCATACCAAGCTGCCATAATAATGTTTTGATGGGGTAAATGGTTGGCTTGAGTAGCTGGTATATGGATGAGGGGTATGTGAGGACCAACAGAAGTCTGCTGAGCAGATCTAGGGTGGGAGAGCCCCAAGTTTTGAATGAAGTGGGTATCAGGCGGTGTAGATGGAGGGATTTCCCTATCCCTAGTGTGTTGACCACTATGAGATGTTGCACTGCGAGGCTCAAGGGCTTGTTGGCCTAGGTGATTGAATGACCTAGTTCTGGGTAATCTGTTTGGAGGATCTAGGTCCAGAGGAGAAAGTGATAGAGCTGCTAGGTCTTCCGGTGCAGAATTAGCTCTATGAAGGTGACTGGAAACAGTTGGTCTTTTAGGTGCAGGAGCTCCCTTGAGGATGCTCTTCGGATTCTCAACTATTTTAGGTGGGTCAGGGTTGGGATAAGCTCTTGTATGGATGGTTCTGTGAGCCAGAATGTTGTTTTTGGCCAAGCAGCTTAACCCTACTTTTCACTTCTATCGTGGTTTAATGTTGTTTCAAAGGATGGTCTCCCAGTGGAGTCTTATGTGAAACCAAGTTAATCAGCAGGCCTTCTGATCACCAGCGGAGTCTTTTCATTTAGGAAGTATGGAGTCGCCAGGTGGAGGGTTTCAAGGTATGTCTAAGGGGTTACACTGTCCACCACAGTGCTCAGGCGCTATTCACCTTTCAGGAATCTCCTCAAGACAATAAAATCCAACCAGAGATTGACTGGGAGGGCATTTACCAGATATATCACCTCTGAAGAGTGTGAGATCTGGAGGCTACCTGACCCTTTCCAGGCTCTGTCTAAGAGTGTGGTGGATATTCAATAGTGGAGGTCGATTCAGGAAAGGGGTGACTTACTGTCAACCTAACCAGAGTTCCAAGTTTCTAAAGTTTTTGATGTAGTGAGATGGAAATCATTCAAAAATCCCCAGTTGAGTCGCCATTATGTTGGGGTTCCCATGTTTTGGCCAGGTTGACAAGACCAAAAGATGAGACAACATAAAACCACTTTCAGACCTTAGGATCTAGCCCTCCTAGGTCCAGAGAGGGATCTCTCTATATGAGTCAAAGTGTATGTCTTTGAAGCTCCAAGTTGTGATTTTAGGCTAGTTATAGGTTCAGGGTTGTTTGTTTGATTGTTTGTGTTTGGTTGTTGGGAACCAGGAAAGGAAGGTCCGATATAAGACAAGGGTGATCACAGAAGGGATTAGGCTGAGACAGACAACTCAGGGAATATCAAGGCCATGGGCAATGGAGTCAAGAAAGGATTTATTTGTAATCAATGTGCAAGCTTTCAGTTGGGCTAGTCATCTACAGCAATTGGATCTTAAAGATGATATTGGGAATGGGACATTAAGGATTGAAAATGAAAGAGGGGGAAACATCAATCATGTATAGATCGAATTCGAGTCATTTAACTCCGGACACACTTGGACAAAATCAAAGGCAAGGCAAAGGATTCTTAGAAGGGTTAATTGGGATGGAAAAGATCCTAGTGAGGCGAGACGGGGTTCTAGACCTCCAGTGTTATATCCTATACATCCAACTAAATCCTAACAAGAACATCTAAACATAGACTTCATTAATTCATACATCAGAGAGCAGGCAATCCCATCCACTACGCTGGTTAAATCAATTGAAATCAACATTCAGATACACATATAAGCAGAAAACATAAAAGGCTGGGAGAGAAGTAGCATAAGGTACCTATCAAGGGTAAATCTTATGCCAAACTTCTGATGTGAGCCTGAAGAAATATAATGGAATGAAAGCAAGTCAATCACAAATACAGAGAAAGGAAAACATCACCGATAATGAATGGGTTCAATGGTAACACGGGGTGAAGTCGTTCTTCGTTTGGTGAGATCAACGGCTAGAATTTGCGCCCGATGAGACTTGTGATAAATGCCTTTTAGACTTGCGGGTGGTTTCGGGGCGGGGTTACATGGAGGAGCGGGGGCGGGCGGGTATGATCGGAAGGGGGCTATAATGCCTATATAGACATATATGGATTTTATTCATTTTTTATGCAATTTGAGTTGGCCCAGAGGCAACGGTAGGGAACGATGGGGGAATCGGTCGGACCATGGGCGAAACGGGGTTTCAAAGGGATCTTGAGGGGATTTCGGGGATGAGCAGAGAGTTGGGGCAGGGTGGCGCGAAGAGAGAGGGTAAAGGGATAATTGCAGGGATTCAAGGGGAAACATTAGGCCTTTTAGGGATGGATCAGCAAGTAGGATTCATATTAGGCACAGCACAAAGAGACCTCAAGGAGAATGGGTTTTCAGGGGAAAGGTATTCCTTGAAGGCTCCAAGACAATCTAGCCCCCAGCTTGCTTGTCAAGAATTTCATAGGGGGGCTAGATGTGAGCTTACCCATTGAGTGCTTAGGGTTTATTACTAGAAGTTTAATAAGTCAAAATAGTCATTTTCATATGTTGAAGACCCCATCGAGCACATTGTAGCTTGTAAGAAGAATTATTTTTTTATTTAAAAGTGTCAGAATACCCTCCAAGACCAAGTCGACCTATTTTGAGGAGCCACGTCCACCTTAAAAGCCTATATAAAGGAGAGAAATTGACCTACTTTGGACACATATTCACTTCTCATCATCTAAGCGTAAGAGAAGCAGAAGAAGGCTAGTGAAGGAGAAGGAAAAGGAATGAAGTGTTTTGGGCTATCTCTCTCTCACGTGTGCAAAGAAGACCTAGGTTTTGATTGCTTCAAGGTCGAAATTCTCAAGTTGTTGGAAGAAGAGCCTAATATGTCACCTTCTATCCCCAAACAAGTAAGCAATTCAAGTGAAGTTTCTGGGAGACCTTGGAAAGTAAATTTCGCCCACACATGTGAAAGTTGTAGCAGTTGCAAGGGCCAAAAATTTAAGACCTGCAGTGGAGGTCAAAATTCTGAAGTTTGGGGTCAAAGTTGTGCTGTTGGAAGAGATTTTACTGGGTTTGACTTGGACAGAGGAAGCACACTGTCAGGAAGGTCATACTTGGTCTTGGAAGGGTATTGGTCTTGGTTTAGAGGTCTTGGAATTCGTCATTTAAAGAATCTATAAGAAGAGAAGAGTTTTTCGGGTTTTCCTCTTAGGGGGAGAGGTTTTGGCACTAGCTTGCATCCTATATCCTATGTTCTTGTGTATTATTGTTATTTTTGTTTTGTAGTTTTTTAATGATAAGAACAAACACAATAATAAGAGAAGAAGATAATAAGTAAGAAAAAAGTAAAAATATATCACAAATGGTTATCAAGAAAGGAGAAATCATCCTAACTACTACCCTATAGGATTTCTCAACAGCCTTGCCATTTCTTGGATAACCATGTTGCGATGGGATTCTTTTCTAGTTGAGCTTTGGATTTTCAGAAGGTTTTGGAACCGAATGAAGTGGTCTCAAGAAAATTTCCAAGGGTTAGGGGTGGAGATGGTCTCTTAGGGAAGCCCTTGGGGTGCAGATGGTTTCTATGGGAAGCCCTCAACAAGTGGGTGGAGACAGGAAAATTCCTCAAGGTAATGGTGAAGAAATTATGAGGCATCCAAGCTTGTTTTGGCTTTATGATCTCTTGATTAGTTTTGGTGAGATCGCGGTATCTTGAGGGTGAAGGTGGTTTAAAATCTAGGAAGCCATAGTTTTTTATGTCTTGAGATCCCACATTCATGCTTGGAATATGGAACAAAGTTGATTGGTTGAAAGAAATATTTGGTTCATCCAAATCTATGATCGGGTGGTACATGGAAGTCCCTGACTTGGTTGGCTTTGCACAAGTTAATAAGATTTATTTTCCTATTGTAGTCTATGAGCACTTGTACTTGTTATTATGATGGTTTGATGGTTGTTTTATCATGGTTAATAATATGGTTATATGTTGGTTATAAGCATGGATTTGTAATGTGCTATAACTATGACTTGTTCGGGATTTGATAAGTATATGAATGATTGATGAATGCATGGAATAACAAGTGACATTGTAGCTAATATGAGAGGGAAATAGACCTTATTTATGACTATCATATGGACCACAAACCATTATGATCATATATGCATTCATGACCTATAACTCTTGTGTTAGCCATGTGTTTGACAAGATGTTTGTTATGGATTAGGCATGTTATGAGTCAGTTCTTGTTCAAGTTTTGTATGAATGGCTTCATCATTATGTCATTTACCATTCTGAGAAGTTACAAACAGTTTTGGGTAGTGGTATGGAGGCTATCCTAGAAAAGTGGCTCAGATCTCAGGATTGCGCCCTCTGAACTAGAGGATTTGGGTTACAACCGCATGGAGGCAGTTTTGTGCATGCGGTTGGAGGGTCATAATCGCACCCTTGCAGACTTGTGAAAGTAGTTTGAGGGTCATAACCGCACCCTTGCAGGCTTGTGCATGCAGTTGGAGGGTCATAACAGCACACTTGCAAGATTGTGCATGTAAGGTCATAGAAAAATAACATCAACTCAGGGTTTGGTCACCTGCGGTGGTTCTTCGGCCTCTGAGTTTCGTGTAAGCCTTGAGGGATGTCTGTGAGATTTCAGTTGTCGACCCCATTTCCATAACTGAAGCTTGGATTTCGGGTCATGGCATAGTTGCGCTCTACTTCACATTTACCAAGAGGGCTTGAAAAGCAGGTAAATGTGGGGTGTCGACATTGCAACGCCAAATTTACAGACTCGTAAAAGACCCCAGTTGCTAGGACGCAAACCGCAACCAACCACTAAGATACTAGAACCATAAATTTTACACTCCTAGAAACACTCAAAATGACATGCAATTTTTACCAAGGCCAGACCAACAAGAGCGTATAGAACTTACCACCTTCCCACGCTATAAAAAAATTCCAGGTGAAATCCATCAACTCCTTGCATGACCACTAAGAGCCAAAGATATTTTTGACAACCAACCAAAGGGTGGTGGCTCAAGAGAATTCCACTCTTGTGAACCACCCCAGCACCTTCCTCTCCATCAGAAATTCACCACCAACAAATCCAACGATGTGACTGCACCAGGGCAACAAGCGACTCACCTTCTTTCCCAGAGACTCTCCACCAACAAAACCTACAATTGGCCAACACCAAGGCAGCAAGGGACTTACTGCTCCCGCAAACCAACTAACGTGAATGCCTTCACCTCCCAACCCCGCCATTGAAAACCCCCCTCGCCATCTAAAGGTTCCATGCTTATGCATGCAAGATGCCAAGTGCATACTTCTTTTGTTAATGCACAATTACTCATGCAAGGGTGGCGGGAATATTTCCCCATACCTCGCTCATTCCAACATAACACCCCCATTGGGGGACATTTTGATATTGTTATAGGTACATTTTTTTTTATCAATCTTTTCTTAAATCCAACAAATATTTTTTGGACTTACAACTTTAAGTTATGTAAGATATATAGCATTGAAAAATACAATTTAAGTAATGAAAAATTAAACATTATACATAGAGAGAACATTGTATATATAGAGAAAGAGAAACACTACAAATTCATTGGGATCTATTAAGGGACGAGAGAGATGCTATTTTTTTTCAAATTTTTCACTCTAAAAGAGGTTTGCACTTGAAGAGGTTTACTCCCTCTTTTAGATCCGTGATTAAAATGGATCTATAATAGTATTAATTAAAATATGGTTTCGAAACTAACGTAATGTACTCCTTACTATCCAAGCAAAGTACAAACATAGAACTAAGTCAATAATATTATGATTATAATTTAATTTTGCTTACTCTTAAGAAATATATAACATTAATTTTGAAAATTATATTAATTTAAATTTCATTCATTCCTCTATGTATATACCATATTTATTTATTTATATTTCTTAAAAATAAAAACAATTGATATATATTAAAAATACATTTATCTCTATTTTTTTAATATGATGAATAAATTTTATTTGTTTATTTAATTTATATTTATTGTACAATATTTCTCAAAATGTTTTTTTTTTTTCAAGAATCCATACATATATTTTATTCAATTAATTTTATGCACTTAACTTGTTATTATATTTTTGTAGTATATTTATAGGTATGGACTTTGAATCCACAGATGATGAACATTTTAGATGATAAGACTTAAAATAAAAAGGAAAATAAACTTAAAACTAATAAATTAAGAAACAAAGTTCAAAGGCAAGGTGTGATTATGTACTCTAATAATTTTATATAGTATTAAAATATATATATTCAACTGATTTTATACATATATAAATATTTGTTTATGTTCAGTTGCCAAAGAGGACTCTCAATTAGGCAGGAAAGTTTCGGTAAAAAAAATTCTCAGGGATGTATATTTGGCAAAAAAGGATGATTTGACTCTATTTGTTACTATAACAACGAGTTGTTATATTGACGACACATTGTTTTAGCAAAAACAAAAAATTGCATAACATGAGTTATATGAACTTAATAGCTGTACCTTGGTATTCTACCTATTTTGGGTTTAGTCCCCATCCTTATATGCTAGCTAGATGAACTTGATGAATCCTTAGCTAAACGGAGAGGGGGGTAAATCAGTTTAGTACATTCATGGACATTTAAACTTTTTCTTTAAACTTATTTACACTTCCATTTCATAAGTAACTTAATATGTGAGAAGCAAGTGATAAGAAGATTAAATACAATACCTGGATATCAGCTATATTTTACTCCTTCTTCACTGTTGCCTTTCCTTCCTTCATATCTGCTTCATATCAGCTCTAGATGTGCACAACATCTCTATCTACTCACTCTCATTCTTCCACTCTCTAACCACTCTATGCACATTACAATAACATCATTTATAGAGATAACTTCATGGTTGTTTGCATTCTATATGGGAATATGAAGTGAACATGCATGACTCTTTGCTTTCCACCCACTCATTTCCTCACTCAACATATTCAGGATGTTACAACAATTTATACACTCATTTCAGTATCAAATGGATTTTTTCTTTAACTTGGAGACTTGCCTTTGCATCACAAACAATATAAAATAATTAATGAATTCACATTTATAGTTACAACAATATTTCAATTCAACCCTTTTAGCTTCTTGTTTTTCTGTTCATTTTGTCTTCTCTACCTATTGTCCCTTTGTATTCTCTACATGCTATTATATTTCTAACTGTTCTACATAACTACATTTTTCCCGACTCAACCTATCTGCCTTCCTTCTCTTGCCCACAATGTTTAGCCTTCTACTCCTTTTCTCTGTGTCAGATCATCTACCCGAGTCTAATTCTGCCCACGTTCAACCTTTTGTTATTAACCTGCCGCAATACACTATTACTCTATAGTCAGGTCACTGTTTTGCATGACTTTTTACTTACCTGAGTATTTTCTTCCTGCGTTCATCCTTTTCCTTTGTTACCTGAGTCTACTCCTGTGTTCATACTTTTATTTATAAACCGGTGTAACCACATAGAACCTTGGACCTGAAATATATTAAAACATGAACTCTGGAATGAATCGCATCCAACCTCATATCGCATATCGGAGTTTCTTGTGTAATTGCTATATACATCTCCCCCACTTTTCTTAAGAAGTTTCTTATAAAAATGCATATACCCTGGATCTGAAGTATATTAAAATTCAACTCTGACCTCTTTTCGCGTCCGATTTCTTATTGCAATTCGGCATTCCTCTATGTTATATGTTATATATGTCTTTCTTTCTCCTGATGTGATTTCATAGCTCAATACACATACACCTAGACTTTTAAATGTATTATCATTTACCTTTGGAAGGTATCGCATCCGGTCTCTCATCGTAGTTTGGCACTTTTCATTGTTATCCATTTTTCTCTAGTCCTTCCGAACTCCGTCTGCGATATGTGAGAGGTACCACACCGTCTTATCGCGATTTTCCTCCGCAGTCTTTTTGGGCCTGATTCTTGTGCATTTTCGCTCGATGTTGGTTATAACCTCTTGCGACACTTAAAATTTTAAAACAAAGGTTTGGGTCCCTCCGGGGTGCCATGTCACTCATGTATCCCCGTCACCTACCACGTCGTTAGCCACGTCACCTACCATGTCATCAAGATGTATTTGCGATTTTTGCGGTTAGGTCCACATCGTGTGCCACGTCAGCATCCACGTCACTTGCCACGTCACCTGCCACGTCATCTCCCGCACTTTGCATTTTGCAATTTCTTGTGTCTACGGCTGGTTTTTGCAATCATCCTTCTCCTTGTGATTTTTGATTTCGCGATTTCATAACCCGCGGTGAAAACCTTATCGCACGTTGCACCTTTTAGCATTTACCATAATGGGTTTTCCTTATTTTCTGCGGTATGCAATATAATTCACATCACAACTTAAACAACTTATGATTGCTTAACACGTAAATATAAAATTCACCGATTGCGATTTGCGATATCTCCGAACACTGTTCTGTACGTACACGATTGTTCTAAACGTAAATAAACATTGTTTTGAACGTAAATAAGCATGAATATTCCCTTGACCTGTGCATTGTTCTGAATGTAAAATAGCATGACTCGACCCTCTCTTCACAAATGTTCTTCATGGCCGCACGCACTTATTACTTTACTTAGGCATGTTCATGACTCGACCCAAACTTGCTGCCTTTTCTCCTTTTCTGCCTTAACTTCCTTTGATTCTAATGTTGCTCCTCTCTGCTCCTTTTCTCCTTTGATTCTAATGTTTCTCCTCTCTACTCCTTTGATTCTAATGTTTCTCCTCTTTGTTGTGCCTTGCCCCTGTGTTGCTCCTCTGCCTCTCTTTTATGCTTTCTCACTGCATCATTGCCTTATTTCTCCTGCCTTATTTCTCCTTTATACTCTAGCTGATATGCTCCTTGTTCTCAATGATAATTCTGGTGTTGCTCCTTTCTTCTCCTTTACCATCAATGACAATATTTCCAATAGTCTCCCCCTAGATTGTGTCGTTCCTCAGACCTCCTCCCCCTTTCATTACGAGAAGTGTCTTTCTTCTCTGCTTACTTTCGAAGTTCCTTTCTTCTTCTTCTCCCCTTTGAAATTAATGGCAAGAGTTTCTTTACCATGATGTATGCTATAATACTCAGATGCGGGACACATTGCCATGCTCTTGCTCCTAGAATAACCTGAGTGTAATCATGCTCTGTCGTCTTTACTAGCTCCATGACCAGGCTCTTCTTGACAAATTTTATGGGGCCCTCTCCCCACGAGAAATTGCTTCTTTTTCTAACCATTCATTTGGATGTTTACAGTTCTGATTTTGTGGCCTCTGTGGAGATTTTTTTTTTTTGATCATATCAGAGAGTATCATCTGTAGACACTATCCCCCGTTTATCTCTTAGA
Organism: Pinus albicaulis; assembly: GCA_034641835.2. NCBI lineage: Eukaryota > Viridiplantae > Streptophyta > Pinopsida > Pinales > Pinaceae > Pinus > Pinus albicaulis. Next base: position 1,067,703,620 of record CM076583.1, read on the forward strand.
TATTCAAATGGTTCTCTAGCAAGAGGTTTTGTAGATATGTCTGCTGTTTGTTCTTTTTTTCGGACATATTCCATCTTTGCTATTTTCTCTGCTACTTGTTCTCTGAGGAAGTGGTACTTTATTGGGATGTGCTTGGTTTTCGAATGAAAAAAGATTTTTTGATATGCTTATTTCACTTTTATTGTCACATTTGATAGAAATAGGTTCAATGATGCTTACCTTCATGTCTTAAAGGGTTTATTTCATCCACATAACTTGTGTGCAACATGCTAATACTGCTATGTATTATGCTTCTATTGTAGATAGAGAGACAAATGTTTTCTTCTTGCTTAACCATGCCACCAAACTTTCTCCCAAATAGAATGCACCTCCACTTGTGCTTTTCCTATCATCCACACAGCTGGCCCAATCTGCATCTGTATATGGTGTCAATGTGAAATATTTTCCTTTCGGATATCATGGACCATAATATGCAATTCCTTGCAGGTATCTAAATATCCTCTTGATTTCTAGCAAATGATTTTGTTTTGGTACTTCTTGATATCTTGACACAAGTCCTACTACCAAAATAATGCCTCGTCTAGAGGCAGTTAGGTATGGCAGACTTCCTACCATAGATCTGTAAAGTCTTTGATCTACATCTGCAGATCCATCATCAACACATAAGTTGCATTAATGATCATTGGAGTTGACACGGGTTTGCAGTCTTCCATTTGGAATCTTTTTAACATGTCTCTTAAGTATTTTTCTTGTGAAATGAATATGCCTTTGTTCTTTTGTAGAATTTGAAGTCCTAGGTAGAAGGTAAGCTCTCCAATCATAGACATCTAAAATTATGACTTCATCTCTTCTGCAAATATTTTTACTAACTCATCCTTGTTGCTACCAAAGATGATGTCATCTACATTTACTACTACAATTAAGAGTTCATTTTCATTATCCTTTATATACAGATTGTTTTCTACTCCTCCCTTCTTGAAACCTTGTTTTTGAAAGTACTTGTCCAGCCTAGAATACCATGCACATGGTGCTTGTTTGAGACCATATAGGGCTTTCTTTAATCCGCACACATAGTTGTGTTTATCTGCTAAGGAAAATCCTTCAGGTTGTTCCATGTAGAATTCTTCCTCCAGATCTCCATTTAAGAAGGCAGACTTGACATCCATTTGATATAGATTGAAATCATGATAACATGAAAAAGCCAGAAACATTCTAATTTCTTCCATTCTTGCTACAGGGGAAAAAGTTTCATCATAGTCAAGTCCTTCGATTTGAGAGTATCCCTTACATACAGTTCTGGCTTTATTTCTGATTACCTGACCTTGTTCATTCATCTTATTCTTGAATATCCACTTTGTGCCAATGACATTTTTCCGAACAGGTCTTAATATTAACTCCCAGGTTTTGTTCTTCTCAATCTAGTCTAATTCTTCGTTCATAACATTTATCCAGTTTTTGTCTTTGTTGGCTTCATCGAAATTCTTTGGTTCTATATGTGACAACATGGCTAGATACACATCCTTGGTCTGTTCAAATAGTTGTCTTCTATTTTGGACTCCTGCACTCTTGTCTCCAATGATTTGACCTTCTAGATGGTTCTTATGAGTGTGTCTCGAGGGTCCTTTTGAGTTTATTCAGTATCTTTTGTTGTCTTACTCTGTTCTTTATTTTCTTGATTCTCATCTTCATGATCATCTGGAGGATTGACACAGTTTGTGCTTCTGGTTCTATCTGGTAGATCTTCATCAAATCTCACATCAATGCTTTCCACAATTTTATGCAGTCTTTTATTATAACACCTGTATCCCTTACTCTTAGATGCATATCCAAAAAATATTCCTTCATCAGCTCTTGCATCATACTTCCCTAACTTTTCGTCATTATTCTTTATGAATCATTTACTGCCAAAGGTTCTAAAGTGCTTGATTGATGTTGGTTTCCCATGCCAGAATTCATATGGAGTCTTGTCACAATTTGGTCTGTGATGAGCATTGTTGAGAATATGAACAACTGTGTGTACTGCTTCTGCCCAGTAGGTATGGGGAATGTTTCTTTCTTGCATCATGGCTCTGGAAATCTGTTATATTGACCTGTTTTTCTTCTCTGCCACTCCATTCCGTTGAGGTGTATCTACAATTACTATAAACAATTTCTTTATTCCACATTCATTGCATAGGTCTGAAAAATCATCGCCTGTGAATTCACCTCCTTTGTCTGATCTGATGCATTTTAGTTTACATCCAGTTTGATTTTCTGCCAGTGCCTTGAATATCTTAAATTTCTTAAACACTTTGGATTTATATCTGAGAAATTCCACCCATGTTAATCTAGAAAAGTCATTGATTATCAACATGAAATACGATTCTCCACCTGGTGCATTTGTTCTTGAAGGTCCGCACATGTCCATGTGTACAAGCTGAAGAGGCTTACTTGTAGATAGTTGGTCTTTGGCTTTGAATTATGTGCGAATTTGTTTGCTTAGTTGGCAGGACTTACATATGGTATTTGGTGGCTTCCTTATTGTAGGAAAATCTCTGACAACTTTCTTTTTTCTCAAATTGATGATGTGGTCAAAATTTAGATGTCCCAATATTCTATGCCATAGCCAAGATTCGTCAAGTTTGCTAATGTGGCGTGCTTCATTCTCCTCTTCCACTATATAAACATTGCTCTCTGTTCAAACACCTTTGACCAAGATCTTTCTTGTGGTGATTGACCTTAATTCATAATCTTGGGCTCTGAAAAGGACCTCACAGCCTTTATCACACGTTTGGCTAACACTTAGCATATTGGCTTTCAGACCATCCACAACAGTACATCCTGAGCCTCTCCTCTTACATTATTCAGGCTAACTATGCCTTTTCCCTTGATTTTACCTGCTCTATCATTACCGGATGTTACATTCCCATTTTTCTTTTCATCAAAAGTTACAAACTTGCTTCAGTCTCCTGTCATATGTTTTGAGCACCCACTTTCCACATACCATTGATTTTTTTGATCTTGAGAAATTAGAACCATATCACACTTATTTAGTTTCCTTTTCCATTGCATGCAGCTGTTTTTTTGGTAAATTTCTCGAGGAGATGGATTACAGTTTTTGAGCGAACATTCGTGAGACTTGTGCCCATTTTTATGGCAGCAAAAACATTTGATTGTATTTCTGAATGGATTATGTACATGAGTGAATCCACCATTGTTCTTAATTCACCTTGAATTTCCATATTCCAGTCTCCGTATATACGCTCTGCACTCCATGGCTTTATGACCGAACCTTTTACAACAAAAACAATACCCATGGAAGTAGTATCTGTCTCTGGCAGAGAAAGTTGTTTGGGGATACAACCATCTGGTCATATGAAAATTCTGTCTTTGGAAGCCATTTGATCTGAGATAGACTGTTGTTTGGTTTTTTACTCCTCTTGTTTCCAGGGCTTTGCTTGTGGTGGGTTTTTGTTGCAGTTCATGATGATTTGAAGGTTTTCCCACATTTTTGTTCTCAGATTGATGGGGGTTAACATTTTATTTTAGGACAAATTTCACAAATGTAATAGATTTCTTACCCTCTGCCTTCGACTCTCTGGATTCTCTTTCATATCCTATCCCAGTATTTACAAGAGGAGATATTTGGTTCATTTTTAAATCAATTTGAGTCTTTTCCAGTTTCTTCCTCAGACCCACCACCTCTTCTTCCAATCTTCCACATTCTTGACTTTTCTCTCTTATTTGCTGCAACAAAATGTCTTCTACTTTCCTTGCTTCTTCTAGTTCAATTTTCAACTTGATAAAATATTCAGAGTTTGGTTCTTCCTTTACATGTTTCAGAAGGACTGCCTTCTGTTCTCTAGTCTTGAGCTTGAGTCTGTCTATTTCCTTTAGAGCACTCACCAACTCCCCCTCAAGATCTACCTCACCTTCTTCTTCAAATTCCAGAATATCTTTCTCAATCTATTCCTTGGCCATCAAAATGAATTTCGATGTTCCTTCTTTATAGGGGGATTCATCTGAGCTCTCAGATGCACTGCTGTCTTGTTGAGCATAGAATGTTCTTCTATTAAATCTATTCCCTTTCTGCCTATTGTTGAAATTTATTTTCTCTTTCCCTTTTGACTGATTCTCTATTTTCTTATGAGGAAATTTTGAAGCATGGTGCCCCACTCTTCCACAATTAAAACACTTAAATGGACTTTTACCTTTGTACTTACCTGTGCCTCTATCCAATCTTCTGACAAATTTGGCTTCTTCTTCATCAGAGCATGAGCATGTACTTCCTTTTCTTCTATGCACTTGTCTGCCTTAAAGGCAACCTCCCTCATGTTTGGCTTCCCTTTAGGAAGTCTCATCTCATATGATGTTAGGTTCCCAAGCAATTGGTTTCTAGTTAAGGTTTTCCAGTTTGTTGTTTCTTCTATGGCAGAAACCTTAGGATTAAACCTGGATGGTAGAGATCTCAATATTTTCTGGACTACAACACTTTCTTTAATTTATTCTCCTAGGCCTATGATGATATTCACAACTTCTACAACTCTTAAGAAGAATGCAACTATTCATCATCTTCATTCATTTTTAAGTTTTCAAACTGAGTTCTATGTGCTTGTAGTTTGGCCATCTTCACCTTTGTATCTCCTTCATGAATTTTTCCTAAAGTATCCCAGATATCTTTGGCAGTCTTACTGTGCATTACTTTGATAAATTCCGACTCACTTAGATCACTCAAGAGTGCATTCATTGCTTTTGCATTAGCTCTGAAATCTTGTTTGGCATCTTCCTCACTGTCTGTATCCTTTGGTGCATATTTTATTTCCACAACAACCCAAACTTCTATTCCTAGAGACATTAAGTATGTCCTCATTCTTATTTTCAGCCTCATTGTATTTAATAAACAATGGACTTCTTGTTGAGAGCATCATTTTAATTTCAGCCATTTTGGGGACCTAGGACCTCCTTCCAGTTTTTAAATTGTTACTAAAGGAACAGGCTCTGATACCAATTGATTAACCCTTAGATAAACTAAGAGGGGTGGGTTGAATCAGTTTAGTACATTTATGGACATTTAAACTTTTTCTTTAAACTTATTTACACCTCCATTTCATAATCAACTTAATATATAGTGAATCAGCAAACTTAATATGTGATCAACAATTGATAAGCAGATTAAATACAATACATCAACACATAATCACCATGCATATAGACAACAAATATAAGTGGAAACCCATAAGAGAGAAAGCCACATCTTATTATTGTTGTGATGCAAAGGCAAGCTCCAACTCCCTCTCACAACTAATTTTTTGTAGGCTCCAACCTACAGGAGGCTACTACCTCAATTTCTGCAAGCTAGAACTTGCATGGAAGCTCCAAATCCCTTCTATTTTTTGCAGGCTACAGCCCACAAGAGGCTCCTACCTCAACCAACTACTACTAGAAATCTATCAAGCTACAACTTTATATGGAAGCACCAACTCCCTCACACTACAATAAAAGCATATGCTGAGTTACCTGGATATCAGCTATGTTTTACTCCTTCTTCATTGTTGCCCTTTCAGCCTTCATATCTACTTCATATCAGCTCTGGATGTGCACAACGTCTCTATCTACTCACTCTCATTCTTCCACTCTCTAACCTCTCTATGCACATTGCAATAACATAATTTATAGAGATAACTTCATGGTTGTTTGCATTCTATATGGTAATATGAAGTGAACAGGCATGACTCTTTTCCTTCCACCCACTCATTTCCTCACTCAGCATATTTTGAATGTTACAATAATATATACATTTTTTCAGTATCAAATGGAGTTTTGCTTGGTGTGGGAGACTTGCCTTTGCATCACAAACAATATAAATTATATCAATAAATTTACATTCATACAAAATATTTCAACTTAGCCCTTTCATCTTCTTAGCTTTGTTGTGAATTTCTCCTCTTCTACATGTTGTCCCTTTTTCTTTTATGTTTCTGCTTTTATATTCTAATTGTTATGCATAACTTCCTTTTTCCTGACTCGACCTATCTGCCTTCCTTCTCTTTCCCACAGTGTTCATCCTTCTTCTCCTTTGCTCTGTGTCGAGTCATCTACCTGAATCTCCTTTTGCCTGTGTTCAGCCTTTTGTTATTAATCGACCGCAATACGTTGTTACTCTATAGTCGGGTCACTGTTTTGCATGGCTTTTTACTTACCCGAGTCTTTTCTTCCCGCATTCATCCTTTTCTTTATAAACTGGTGTAACCACATACAACCCTGAACTTGAAATATATTAAAAAGGAACTCTGGAATGAATTGTATCCGACCTCATATCACATATCAGAGTTTCTTGTGTTATTTCTATATACATCTCCTCCGCTTTTCTTAAGAAATTTATTATAAAGATGCATATACCTCGTATCTGAAATATATTAAAATTCAACCTGGACCTGTCTTCACGTCCAGTTTCTTATCGCAATTAGGCATTCCTCTATGTTATATGTTATATATGCCTTTATTTCTCATGAAGCGATTTCATAACTCAATACACATACACCCAGACTTTTAAATGTATTATCATTTACCTTTGGAAGGTATCGTGCTTGGTCTCTCATTTTAGTTCGGCACTTTTCATTGTTATCCATTGTGCTCTAGTCCTTTTGAACTCTCGATCTGCGATATGTGAAGGGGTCCCACCTATCTTATTGCAATTTTCCATCACAGTTTCCTCATCGCAGATTCTTATCGCAGTTTCGCTCTAACCTTTGGTTATAACCTCTTGCGACATGTGATTTTTGATAAAAGGTTCGGGTCCCACCGGGGTGCCATGTCACTACCACATCACCTGCCACGTCATCAGGATGTATTTGCAATTTTTGGAGTCAATTCCACGTCAGCATCCACACCACTTGCCACGTCCGCTGCCACATCATCTCCTGCACTACACATTTCACAATTTCTTGTGTCTCTATGGTTTTGCAATCATCCTTCCGCTTGTGATTTGTGATTTCGCAACCCGCAGTGAAAACCTTATCGTACGTTGTACCTTTTAGCATTTAACATAATGGATTTTCCTTTTTTTTTGTGGTATTTGATATACTTCGCATCGCAACTTAAACAACTTACGATTGCTTAACACATAAATTTAAAATTCACCGATTGCAATTTGTGATATCTCCGAACACTATTCTGTACATACACAATTGTTCTGAACATAAATAAGCATGAATTTTCCCTTGACCTGCACACTGTTTCGAACGTAAAATAGCATGACTCGACCCGCTCTTCACAATTGTTCTTCATTGTCGCACGTGTTTATTACTTTACTTAGGCACGTTCACGACTCGACCCAAACTTTTTGCCTTTGCTCTTTTGCTACCTTAACTTCCTTTGATTCTAATGTTACTCCTCTCTTCTCCTTTGCTCCTTTGATTCTAAATTTTCTCCTCTCTGCTTCTTTTCTCCTTTGATTCTAATGTTGTTGCTCTGTGCTGTGCCTTGCCTCTGTGTTGCTCCTCTGCCTCTCTATTATGCTTTCTCACTGCATCATTGCCTTATTGCTCCTTTATACTCTAGCTGATCTGCTCCTTATTCTCAATAATAATTCTGGTGTTGCTTCTATCTGATCCTTTGCCATCAATGATAATATTTCCAATAGAACTTGGACTTCAGTGATCAACTTCTGTGATTCAATAGTAATACATATAATTGGTTGGTTTACAAATCCTTCAAATGGCTGGTCTTGGAACTCTGAATGCTCAAGTTTTCCTGTTATCTTTTGCAAATTTCCCTGGTATTCCTTGGCGAAAATATTAAGTGTTTGAATTTCCTTCTCAGAGTGGTTGCATTTCTCTCGGATTCTGTAAATTTCCCCTATAATGGTGGCCATGTCTAATGCAATTCTATTAAAGTGTTCCTAGATGGACTTCTAATTTCGTTGGCTGACCTTAACCCTTTCGAATTCTTGCGAAGCTTGTAAATGCAACAAAAATTTTCCATGGTGGGTTGATGTGAGGCCAAACAAAGTAGGAAAAATGTGAGGGATTGGGGAAGGAATGAGGGTGGAAGACTCTTTTGACTAAAGACTCTCCTTTTCCTTTTCCCTATGTTGATGTGGTGCCTCCAGGCTCGAGGGGAAAGTGTAGAGGCAGAGCGAGCAAAAGCAGGATGCATAGACAAGAAGAAATTCAACGTTGAAGTGAGGGACCACTAAATGCAAAGCGGAAGTTGAGAAAGAGAAATGTGAGGCTGGAAATGACAAAGGGACAAAATAGATAATTAGGACACATGAAGAGTCAATAGGGCAGAGGTTGATGAGTGCAAGGTCGTGAGGAATGACATCGTGAGATAATAGTAGGGAACGGTATAGAATGATGGGAAAATATGGAGTCTAGGGAATTGCAAGGTGACATGATTATCATGGAAAAAGGTGGCATGCTCTATACAAGTGATGTGCCTAAGAGAGAATCCATGGGAAGTACAAGTCTTAGGATTTAGGGAATCTCCTAGATTTGGAAAGTACTTCCTAAATAGGATGGTGACTTTCCTTTGAGTTTGTTTGGATAACATTTTCATCAATTATGGAATGGGAATATCCTAGATAGTTTCATTAATTTTTGTTTCCCCTCGTGGTCTAGTGCACACATTGTTGGCCAACTAGGCTTCCATGTGGTTATTGTCTCTAAGAACATGAAAAAACTGAACAATTTTTATGCTTTTAAGAATGGATCTTATATGATCGATGGTCTCTGTTAGCGCTCGAATCTACCTTAGGCTGAAATAAGGTGAAACTCAAGGCAACATCAAACCAAGCTCAGCCTCGTAGCTAGCCCTACGAGGACAAGAGAGGGCTCTCTCCGGGTCTATCTTGGCAAAAGGTCTTCAAAAGGTGAGATGACTTATAATGGATACTGATTTTAGGCTAGTAAATAGATAGGAAAAGGTATTTTGATAAATGACCGGGTTTTTTGGGGCAGTATGGGGACAAAGGACAACATGAGCAGGGAAATTAAATGAAAGACGCAGATTATCTCATGAGGCAAGAGAGGCAAGAGCTTAAGCATCCAAATTGAAATTATATGGAATGAAAAGACAGTTAAGAGGCTGAAAAGGGCATGTGTGATGAATCCTTTTCAGATAGAGGAAGAAACAAAAAACATGAACGCTTCTCCATGGCAGAGCAGTAAGCTGAATTCTACCCTTCTCACTCAGAAACATTCAAATTGAAATGATTATTAATGAACTGTGAAACATAACAGGATACATATGAAAACAAAAAGAAGAAACACATGTTAAGTCATTACCACATGGATCTTATGAAACAGAGCTGCAACTTTCATTAATTCTCTGTCAAAAACTGTACAGCGAAGTTTTCCTTCACACCTCTCCCACTGTTTTCCAGAACTCTCTCCCTACAAATGTTTACAATACAATAAATAACTCAAATGTTGAAAACAGATCGATGAAAGTATGGAGTTGTTTCAACTGAAATGATGAAAATAGTAAAAGAGCTACTCATCAGTTCTAAAGAATAGCGTTACATTTTTCATTTGAGATTTTCTGTGACCAATAAAAAGGCGGAAACTGTAGCGTGAACCTTCCAAATCATAACTGAATACAAAGATATGCAATTTGTTCCTATTTTTCTGCTATGTTTGATATCTTTGTTTAATTTTGGCTTTGCGGTCGTTGACATTTTAATTACGAGTCTAGATATGAAATGCCATGCTGATGTCGAAGCGAAAAAAATGGGAGTAAAGAGTGGTTCAAGGATCAGCTTCTAAATAAACATTGGACTGAAATGGAACCCTTTGTTATGATTCTTTTGCAGGAACACCTTTTACAGTCAGAAACTTCTTTCTCGTTGTCCAGAAGGCAGCAAAGTATCGATTTTGCATCATGGAAGTCGGGTTTGCAATGTAAGTTGTTTCAATAGTTCTCTCTGTCTCCAGCTCAAATCCATAATGAAATGCTATTCTTTTCACATCTTCCAAACTGATTTCAATCGACATTTCATCTGTCAGGTGCATACGTGTCTGCGAAATGGTACAGAAGCGGTCCACGATTTATCCATACCCAATTCCTCCCTTCTAGATGAAACAATCTCCATCACAAACCGGTCGATGGTCTTCAGAGCAGACTTAAGTTTTCGCATCGATTCCTAAACCGAAAAACCCCATGATCTTTCTCAAATAAATAGGCATTATAAATCGACTATACGATGCTTCAATAGCATCATTGAATGCTTTGACAAAGGGAATGGCCGGCAGAGATGGAGATAAGCACCCCACTTCCACCCCAAACACAATTTTGCAAATGTTGTCAAACGTGAAACGAAATAACATGTCTTGAAGATCGATTGCACTTCCTTTGGATATAGTGCCATCCAGAACAGCAGTGATACCAGCCACGTGCAAAAGAAAATATCCCAAGTATAGCCATCTGTTGATAATTCATATGAGTATATCAATGATGCACATTGTACTTATCCAATAATTTCACTTTCATTTCTTCTTCATATAAACTAGAAGACAACTGATACATACAAAAAACCCAAGATCGGCCAAAAGACTACTCTTAAACATTTAATCATCAACAGGATCCTCCGGAGTGTCTTCCACTTTTCGTTTGATTACAAGAACTGGGAAATCAACATGCTTTGAGATATACTCACTCACAGTTCCAAAAAATATCCTCTGTACAGGTCCAAGACCGCGACTTCCAACAATTAAAATTTCTGGATGTATTTTTTTCACTTCATGACAAATTTGTTCCTTTGGATCTCCTTTTCTAATCCATCCTTCGCATGGAACCCCAATTTCGTGGCAGCATCTGATGAAAAATTCCAATAGATGAAGCCCTCTTATCTTTTCCCTATTCTTTAAGTTTTTAAAATCATCTGGTGAGGCATAAATGCTATCCATATCATCAAATCCATCTTCATCTGGTACTTCTACATGGAGGAAGCAGAGTTCGAAGAGATGCCTGCATGATTTCTTAACAAGTTTCTTCAGTATCCACTCAAATGCCTTAACGCTGCTCAGAGATGGATGGGGATATCCTTTTATGGATGATTGATTCACACACATCAGTACTTTCATAGGGTTGTCCTCCGTCTCTGCATCTACCTCCACTTGTATTTCAGCCATGCTCATGCTCGTCTTGAATTCTCCTCTTTCTTTGGCGAGCGCGGCGCGTTGGGATTTTCAACGGAGTTTTTAATCTGTATGTGTCACGCACTGTGGGTGCACCGCGCCCTTGATAATTTACACTATCAAACTTTTCCCAGTGCGCCGCGCGCATTCTATGCGCCGCGCTGCCTTCAACATACAGTCACGGCCCCTTCAAACACAGTTTTGCTCTCAACTTCAAATTTCGAATTTCTCCTTTGGATTTTTGTGAATGTTTGACATGCAGATAGGTTGTAAAAAACAATGAATTTGCCTTACATAATTGAGAACCCATTTTATAACATTCGATATTGGCACTTTCAAATGTGAGTTCTTACTTTCTGATTTAAATGATGGCTCCTTTGGCTGTTTTTGGCAGGAATGATCGATGTTGGATTTCGGCGGAGGATCAGGAGACTGCATGTGAATATCTTCAACCAGAAAACTTTGAATAATTACATATTTGAAAACAAATTTTATGATTTCTTCTTCAAAACAGGGTTTTGAAGAAGAATCAATCTCGCATTATTGACGATGACAAATCTTGAAATAAAAACTTACTGAAGACATCCTCATAGCCTGCGGGCATTTGTTAAACATGTCAAAAGACTAAACCCTGGACTCAGAAACTAAAATGACTCTTTCTGACCAAAATGGCATTTAATGACTGCAAATGGCGAGAAATGAACTTTGGTGAATTTGACTTTGACAGCGGACTGACAAGACGGAGTCTAACAGTCTCGAAAAAAGCTACCTTGATAAAGTCCTTCTTTCGAATCATCTGGTCTACTAATGTATTTGAATCTTTGATGATAATGGCTGAATTTATTTGTTTTTATTTCATGATCCTAACTCCCATAATAAGAGCAAGTGCCTCTGCTGTATTATTGGTGTCATTTCCCAACCCCCATTCAAAGATAGCTTCTTCTTGTCCATCGAGATCTAAGAAGACCCCCCGGAACCTGCCACCCTCGTATTCAATTGATTAATTATTCTTATGTTTTTTATTTTAATTATTAATAGTGATATTACATATTATGTTGTAAAAATCATTTTTTATAGTTTTTAGAAATAATTTGGTTTGTTCGACGCTTTTGTTAAGGTATAATGCTTGGGGAAGTCATGAAATTCACTTCCACTAAGCTCTATGGGATTATTAGATGCTATCACAATTAGCAATTAATATCTCCCTCCATTTAAAAGTTGAAAAATAAGGGGTGAATCTATAAGGTATTGATGAGGTACTAACTCCTTCTTTCAATCCTTCATTCATTCGTCCTGAAGATGGATCCCAGTTGGGATTCGAAACGTCGACAAATATTCTCTAACACTGTGGAAAATATGGATTCCTCTTCATTAATTGACAACCACAGGAGCTTGAAAACCATTATTGTGTCCCTGAACGGAGGAGATTCTTGGAAAGATATTTGTTATCTTGAGAAAACTAGAATGAAGATTGAAAGAAGGGCCGCAGATTTTTATTTTCTAAAAGAATATATTCGGCTCTTTTTAATTTTCCTTCTCCATAAATTTGACCTAATTCCTTCTTTCAGTCCTTCATTCATTCGTCCTGAAGATGGATTCCCCTTGGGATTCGAAAATTCGACAAATGTTCTCTGACACTGTGGAAAATCTGGATTCCTCTTCATCAATTAACAACTACAGGAGCTTCAAAACCAGAATTTTTTCCCTGCACGAAGGGGATTCTTGGAAAGATATATGTTATCTTGAGAAAACTAGAATGAAGATTGAAAGGAGGGTCGCAGATTTATATTTTCTAAAATAATCTTGTCGGCTCTTTTTAATTTTCCTTCTCTATAAATTTGACCTAATTCCTTCTTTCAGTCATTCATTCATTGTCCTGAAGATGGATCCCCGTTGGGATTCGAAACGTCGACAAATATTCTCTGACACTGTAGAGAATTTAGATTCCTCTTCATCAATTGACAACCACAGGAGCTTGAAAACCATAATTGTGTCCCTGCACGGAGGGGATTCTTGGAAAGATATTTGTTATCTTGAGAAAACTAGAATGAAGATTGAAAGAAGGGCCACAGATTTATATTTTCTAAAATAATCTTGTCGGCTCTTTTTAATTTTCCTCCTCTATAAATTTGACCTAATTCCTTCTTTCAGTCCTTCATTCATTCGTCCTGAAGATGGATCATCGTTGGGATTCGAAACATCGACAAATATTCTCTGACACTGTGGAAAATCCAGATTCCTCTTCATCAATTGACAACCACAGGAGCTTGAAAACCAAAATTGTGTCCCTGCATGGAGGGGATTCTTGGAAATATATCTGTTATCTTGAGAAGACTAGAATGAAGATTGAAAGAAGGGCCACAGATTTATATTTTCCAAAAGAATATTTTCGACTCTTTTTAATTTTCCTTCTCTATAAATTTGACCTAATTCCTTCTTTCAACCCTTCATTCATTCGTCCTGAAGATGGATCCCCATTAGGATTCGAAACGTCGACAAATATTCTCTGACACTGTGGAAATTCTAGATTCCTCTTCATCAATTGACAACCACTAGAGCTTGAAAACCAGAATTGTGTCCCTGCACGAAGGGGATTCTTGGAAAGATATTTGTTATCTTGAGAAAACTAGAATGAAGATTAAAAGAAGGGTCGTAAATTTATATTTTATAAAAGAATCTTGTCAGCTCTTTTTAATTTTCCTTCTTTATAAATTTGACCTAATGCCTTCTTTTAGTCGTTCATTCATTCTTCCTAAAGATGGATCCTTTTTGGGATTGAAACATCGATAAATATTCTCTGACATTGTGGAAAATCTGGATTCCTCTTCATCAATTGACAACCACAAGAGCTTGAAAACCAGAAGGTACTAACTCCCATACTTGGAATGTTGAATTCACATGTGTGGGAGAAAAGTTTAATCCTCTTAAAATACAAACAAAAATTATTCATAAAATTTAAAAAACTTGTAAAATATTCAAATAAAAGAGATAGCACAATCATACAAGAAAAGGGAGAACAATAATTATGTGGGATTATAAGAATTATGTGTATTCAATTACTTCATATAATATATAAATAGATATTTTTTTACATTCCACTTTCAAAAAGGGAGAACAATAGCAGAGATGGAATACGCGAGGTGCCCTAGGGTTTTTCATTTTTACAATTCTTTGAATGGTGTCATCACAGGTTAGGAGACTGTGTTATGTAGAAAATTAGATCCATGGACTGCAATCAATAAGTCCACCTCATTCCATGGTGTTGGAAGAAGGTCGCTCTCGGTTCAATGTTTTGAGGAACATCGACCCTCAATCATAAACTGTCTAAGGCACTCGTGGACGAGTGATGGTTTAGAACTTTGGAACCTTCCTTCGACTGATTTCACGACATATCCACAACCATGAAACAGAGTTTGATCTCGAGCTTCAAAGGTTGATGCTATGGCTAAGGTAATGCATGTTGGAGGTACACATGGAAGTAATTCCCTATTGAGTTGGAGCTCGAAAATTGTTTTTTCTTTGTTACGATCTTCTTCACTCGCCCTACACTATTTGTCCTTAGGCCCCTAGAAATGAAGATGTCTACTCTCAAGGGGAATTAATCTACTCAACGGAATCCTCCTCAGTCACCCACTTTTGTTATCAATGAAAACTGATTCTCCATATTGATAGCAGGCCTTCCATCTTTTGGATCAAGGTCTTAGATTTGGCAGGAAATATAAAACTATGCATTAAGAATAGGCTGGGTGTTGAACCTCAAAATTGTTCTTTCTCTGACACCCTTTTTCATCACTTCTTCCTACCTTTTCATAAATCCATAACTCCAATCAATGATAAATAACATATTCTATCCCAGAGAATGCATTTGAATGGTCTCTATTTTATATTTTGATGTTTTTTTTTAATTTATTTAAATGAATTTTTGTAACTCGACTACAGAACGTGTGTTATTCTACAACTAATTGTTGTTTTCACAGCTACTGTGATGGTTGACAGGTTTTGAGAAGCGAATGAAGGAATGAGTCACATGGGAATATTTGGAATGATCCACACGTGGATCCCATCCTATCCACCTGTTTCAATTCGACAAAATAAGGTGCTTATGCTCGCAGTCAAAGGAAGTAATCCGAGAACAAAAGACTCTCGATTTTCTCTAACATAGAAAATAGAGAGTTAGCTGCTTAGATTTCGCTTCTGTATTTCAGTTATAATTTCCATCTATAAAGTGAAATACCAAGATAGTTCCGCCAAAAAATTTTTAAATATTGGTCGCTTTGAACCCAAGGCGTCTTAATGACAGGAATGTTGTGTACGCCATAAAAATATGTTTTGATAATACGAAGACCATGTTCGTTTGTTCCAGATCCTTCTTGATGCACACATAGTGTGCTACTATTTCAACTCGTTCTGTTGCAGAGGGCCCCTGCATAGAAAGAAGATTTCATTAGTTGTTTTTAGTTTAAATTTTATTAGTTATGTTTTGGCAATTCATAGTTAGATTTGCATTGCTTTTATAGTTAACTTGCAGTTGATTCTTAGATTAAATTTCTTACTGTTTCATAAATTAAATTCATGGACGCTTTCTTAGAATTAGTTTTAAATTAACTTTGTAATCTTATGCTTATCAAAGCATCTCAATAAAGTAGTTTTTCTATTTTACAAATTGGATTGTGTTTGAAGCATTGGAGCATACAGTTATCTAGGTTTTCTTTTACATGTTTTTATAACGTTTTCCTAGATTAAATTTTCAATTATATGTATAATCAGACACTTATTAAATCATCTCAAGAAGATGACTCTGTCATTTTCCAAGATTGAATGATATTTGAGTATTTGGTCATACAGTAGTTTAGTTTCCTTTTTGCATGCTATTTAATTGATTTCTTAGATTAAGTTTACAATTTAAATGTGTAATCAGATGCTTGTTAAATCATATCAAGAAGATGACTTTGTCATTTTCCAAAATTGAATAATATTTGAGTATTTGGTCATACAGTATTTTAGTTTCCTTTTTACATGCTTTTTAATTGCTTTCTTAGATTAAGTTTATAATTTAAATGTGTAATCAGATGCTTGTTAAATCATATCAAAAAGATGACTTTGTCGTTTTCCAAAATTGAATGATATTTGAGTATTTGGTCATACAGTAGTTTAGTTTCCTTTTTACATGCTTTTTAATTTATTTCTTAGATTAAGTTTACAATTTAAATGTATAATCATGTGCTTGATTAATCATCTCAAGAAGGTGACTTTGTCATCTTCCAATTGAATGATATTTGAAGTATTTGGTCATACAGTAGTTGCCTTTTGATTCTTTTGAATTTTCTTTCCATTTATATTGGCATTGTCATTTCAATTATTAAATCATAGATTTTATGCTTTCAATCCATGGAGTAGAATTAGATTAAGATAGAGCAGAATTTAGCTTTAATTCCATAATATCAAAGTCATTAGAATAAATTCTTTGTTTTTTATCAGGTTCTAACCATTCCAATTTTGATTCATTTTTATGCAAATTAAAATAGTTAAAGAACATTTATTTTTCTTCCTTCTTTCAAATCTAGTTTTCAACATTAAAATTCATTAGATTTAGTTGATCACTAAACATTTAGAGATTTCCTAATTTTCATTTCTTAGATTAATTATTTTATACATAAATAAACAAAACCCCCCAAAAAAAATATAAAAACATACATAATGAAGTAAGAAAGAAGGTTAACTAAGCATATATAGTGCACCACACTTCATCATATTACTAACCTCGGTTGATGATTTATGACAGCAATTTAAGACATTAAATTGATTAAACATTTTTGCGCCATTGTTGGGGAAGTTTAATTAGGAAGCATTATCTCTTACATCTAAAAAAAAATATTGATACACGTAGAGAAAGAGATTCTAGGGGTAGATTCATAGCTAGAGGAAAGAGTATTATTTCAACAACACCACTCACCCCACCTAGACCATGAAGTGCTACACCACCATCTCAAACTCATAATCCATATTTCACCAGACATAGACTCCCTGAAGTTTTAAGGTCATAAATCCAACCAGGAGGATCTCCAACTTCATCCACTAAGGCAGTCTTAAAGGAAGAAAATCCTAGATCTCCAGCATAAGGAGTAAATTTTTTCACCTCTACAGGAAAACACATTCTAGTTGAAGAGTTAGAAATCCATATTGAGGAAGAAGAAGAAGAAACTTTCTTCAATATCCCATTGATAGACGAACCAGGGGAAGGGCAATTATCTTTACAGTTAGAACCTTATATTAGTTCTAAGGAATCTACAATGTAAAGAGAAGGAGAAAGAGAAATTATAAATGGAGAAAATGTAATAATTGGAGGAGGAAGAGGTGGAAGATGAGGTAGAGGGAACAGAGGAGGAGGTGAAGAAAACAGAAGAAATAGGGAAGATGATAATTATTTTTTATTTCCTATAGTTGACGAGGATACAAATGCCATAATGAAAAATATTTCACCATCCATTCTTCCAAATTTCCATGGACTAAAGAATGAAGATCCTGAAACATTTTTGTTTGAATTTGAAGTTTTGTGTAGATCTTATGACTACTTACAAGACTCTCAAAAACTAAAGCTATTTCCTGCAACACTTAAAGGAGCATCTTTAAAATGGTTCATGGGTTTAATCACACAATCTATTAGGACATGGAATGATATGAAAAGTGCATTTTTAAAAATATATTTGGATTATTGCATACCCACTAATCATAAGGATGAAGTATTCAAGATGATGCAAAAAGAGGATGAGAACTTGGAAGATCTAATTGAAAGATTCAAATACAACATAAAAAGAGCTAGAATGGAAAACTTAGATCAAGATACTTTAAAATCTCTCTTGTTAAAAACCATTAGAGATGAATGGATATAGATTCTCAACATGATGGGGAACGGAGACATCTCTCAACTCACATTACCTGAAATCGGTGAATTATGCATTCATCTCTCAAGAAGAAAATCCAGAACTAGGAAAAATACAAGAGATCCTAATCTCTCTAGAGTGAATAAATATGCAACTAGAATAGTAAGTAGGGCAGAAATTGGAAATATTCTTGATGAATTTAAAACATATATCTTAGGGAGTCTTAGTGAACATATAGACACCCTTAAATTACAAAACAAGCAGAAAGCCGAAATTGATGCCTTAGTTGTTTTATGTCCTAAATGCATAAAGAAGCATGCCTTAAGAGAATGTCCTCTTGATTTAAAAGTCATAGAGACCTGTTTCATTTGCTCAGAAAATCATGAAACTAAAATTTTCCCTTCTATTCCAGGTCTTAAGGTTGTTTTCCAGGAAGAAGTAACTTCAAATCCAGTAGAACCTCTTTGCTTTGTCTCTAGAAGACCATGGCAAGGGCCACAATCTCAAGGTTTTAACAACAAAATGTATACTCAACCCCCACCAATCATTGGAATTCTTGGCAGCAACCTTGGTCCAACCCTCAACCTTGGACACAAGGAATGCAAAATCCCTATGGTAGATATTCTCAGTACCACCAATATCCATAATCCTATCCAAACTATCCTCCCCAACAATTTCCACAACAAAATAAACAACCCCAACTCCAAAATCAAAACCCACAACTTTCATTACCATTTCCACAAAGACCAAACCGACTACATGCCCAACCATTGCCAAACCCAAATAATAAAAAAATTCAAAATGCTTAAAACATAGAAGGACAGAAATTTCCAACTTACATGATTACTCCACTAGATCTTAATGAAGTTAAAATTAGATATGGTAGAATATTAGAAAGGAAAACTCCCTCTATTGTTATTCAAGAAAAAGATGATTTTGATGAAGAAATTTCTCTATAGCAAAATAAAAGTTCTGAATAAGGGACATCTCTTCAACAGAATGAGAATTTTGAAAATGAAAAATAATAAAATCCAATAAACTCAACTCCTATCACAGAGCAACCATCAGTATATATTTCTAACCCTCCTTTTCCTGAAATATTACAAGTTGATAGAGGGGTAGAAAAACAAATAATTTTGCCCAATTATGATTTTCTAGATGAATTGAAAAATGTCTGTATCAAAATTCCTTTGATACAATCCAATAAAGAGATTCCAATTCTAGCCAAAACAATAAGAGAGTTGAGCATAAAGAAATCAGGGAGAAAAACAAAAAGAAATAAAAAGAATTCAATTAATAGGAAAAATTGCAGACATTATGATGGGAAAAATTGCCATACAAAAATGTTTAGATCCAGGAAGTCTTGTTGTAAGAACACACATCAATGGTATTTAAATTCCAAATACATTGATTGACTTAGGATAATCCATAAACATCATGAGCAAACAAAACATGGAACAACTCAAGCTTCCAAACCTTCAGTATACACCTACATTTCTGCAACTAGAAGACAGATCAGTAATCAAACCAAATAGTGTATTAGAAGACATTTCAATATCCTTAGACTCTTGGGAGTATCCGACTGATTTTATGATTTTAACTCGCAAGAACAATCGAGGAGGACATCCACTAATATTAGGAAGACCTTGGTTGGATACAGCTGATGTTTTCATTAGTTGTAGATCTGGTGACATTTACATTTCTCATGGTAATTCAACAAAGAAATTCAATTTATATCCTCCAGCAAGAAAAATCACAGAAATAGAAGATGAAAAATGGATTGATGATGAAAATGATATACAACCTCTCTTTACTATTCCGTGTATTAGTGCAGAGATTCAAATCTTAAATTCAATAGAAAACTTTGAATCATCCTCGGAATATGAAAATGATCATAGTTTTCAAGAAAAATGCAATATTGAATACTTGTCATCTAAAAAGATGTCTTTAGATTCTATGGAAGAATTTGGTAACTCTACAATTGAAATCTTTCTGGGAAAATATTTGAACATAAACAAAAACTTGGAAAAATTACAACAAGAAAAGTTAATCAAAACATTACAACAACATTATTTTGCATATGCATGGGAATACACTGACATGAAAGGAATTAGTCCTAAGACTTGTATACATCATATTTACATTGAGTAAAATTTTAAGCCTATCAAACAACCTCAAAGAAGGATGAATCCAAATCTTAGGGAAATTGTGAAAGAAGAATTGTTGAATGTAAACATCATCTATCCAATTTCAAACAGTCAGTGGGTTTCTCCCTTGGTGATTGTACCTAAAAAGAATGGTAAATGGAGGGTATGCATTGATTACCGATAATTTAATAAAGATACTCTAAAAGATCATTTTCCATTACCTTTCATAGATCAATTATTGGATACATTAGCAGGAAAGAAGTATTTCTCATTTTTGGATGTTTTTAGTGGTTACAATCAAATTCAGGTAGCACCTGAAGACCAAGATAAAACCACATTCACCTGTCCATGGGGAACCTATGCCTACCGAGTACTTCCTTTTGGATTTTGCAATGCACCTGCAACATTCCAAAGGGCGGTATTAGGAATTTTTTCTAATATAATACATGATTGTGTGGAAGTATATATGGATGATTTTACAGTTTATGCGAATTCATTTGAATAAGCTCTTGAAAATTTGGAAAAGGTTCTTAAAAGATGTAAAGAATCAAATCTTTCATTAAATCATGGAAAATGTTTTATGATGGTTACTGAAGAAATTGTTTTAGGACATCATATCTTGAGAGATGGAATTAAAGTTGACTCATCTAAGGTTGAAGTCATATGTTATAAGTTTTCTAGGATTCATAGGGTCTTATAGAATATTTATAGAAAACTTCACTAAAATAGCATCCCTACTCTTCAAATTGCTTACCAAAGATTGTGAATTCAGTTGGAATCTTGATTGCCAATTGGCAGTTGAAACTTTGAAAACAAAAATTTCTTAAGCACCCATCTTAAGAGGTCCAAATTGGAAACTACCTTTTCACATTTCAAAAGATGCTTCAGATACAGCTTTGGGAGATGTATTAGGAAAAAAATATTTGATCCCCTATGCCATCTATTACACAAGAAAAAATTTGACTCCTGCTGAGTTAAATTACACTGTAACTAAAAAATAATTTCTAGTTGTTGTCCATGCTATTAACAAATTTTGACATTACATCACCGGCTATGAAACATTTATTCATACAGATCATTCTGTAATTAGATATTTAACTGATAAATCTATTACTAATGGAAAAATCACAATATGGTTATTACTCCTGCAAGAATTCAATATCACCATTCTAGACCGACCTAGAAAACAAAACACAATTGTTGATTTCTTGTCTAGAATTCAAAATGATAAAAATTGTACTCCAGTAGAAGATAATTTTCCTGATGAATATCTCTTTGCAATATCTACTAAATCTCTTTGGTTTGCATATATTTCTAATTACTTAGCTACAGGGAAGTTACCTGCATACTTGTTTCCTAAAGAGAAAAGAAAAATTATTCAAAAAAGTGAATTGTACTCATGGGTTAATGATGAATTGTATAAAATAGGTCCATATCTTATCATTAGAAGGTGTGTTCGAGAAGATGAAATGAATGAGATTCTGAAGGCATGTCATTATGAACCCTGTGGTGAACACTTTGTTGATAAAAGGACTGCCTATAAAATCCTTCATTTAGGATATTATTGGCCATCCATTTAAAGATGCCAAGGAGTATGTCAAAAGGTGTGACAGTTGTTAAAGAATGGGGAAACTTGTTCCTACAGATGAAATGCCTTTACAACCTCAGGTACTCATCGAACCATTTGAAAAATGGGCCCTAGATTTTGTTGGACCTATCAATCCACCATCAAATCAAAATAAATGTATTCTAGTTTGTATTGATTATGTCACTAAATGAGTAGAGGCTAAATCACTTTCTTTAGCTAATGAAAAATTTGTAGTTAATTTTATCTTTGAGGATATTTTCACTCTTTTTGGTGTCCCAAGAGAAATTGTGACAGATCACGATCTCAATTTACATCCAAGTTGGTGTAGAGGCTTATGTATGAATACAAGATTAAACATAGAAAATCCACCCCATATCATCCACAAAAAAATGGTCAAGTGGAGTCTACCAATAAAGTGATTGAAGCAATCCTCACAAATATTGTACATCTACATAGGAATAATTGGGCAGATAAGCTTCCTGAAGCCCTGTGGGCCTATCGAACTACATGGATGTAATATTCCCAAATGGGGAAGCAGATATATTTGAACACAATAATGGAAATAGCAGTGAACAAATCAATACACCATGATATGAGACAAATGTACAACCATCTTATTAAACATATTATCAAATAATAGGCACAAGATCTTGAGGATCAATTCACTCAAGAAATACAAAATAAGCCTCCTCTAAGCAAATATGTCAATACATGAGAAAATACTACTATACAAGTGCCATGAGCCATGACAGTGCAGTTTTAGGGCATAAATTGCTACAGCAGGATATAACAAGATAGATCTGTTGTTATATGGCTCAAAAAATGTTGGGAGTGAAGATCTAGGCTCCCAAACACATTTCCAAGACAACCCAGGAAGGGTTTCCGAAAATACCCAAAATACTAAAATGATAGAATGTAGCCCTAGGGCTGAATTGCAGCTGCAAAACTGACTGGAAGGTGGCTAAACTGATAAATAAATGAATATAAATCCTCCAACAAAGTCTCCAAGTGAAATTTTGATCCTAACATTGAAGATCTCACCCTCCAAATCAAGCATTGAAATCTCCACTACAAGTGATCAATAAAATAACGTAGTCAAAGAGGGAATATGCGTTGTAGATGATGGGAATAGGTTGTCCTGGTGCCAAGATGTGAAATAAAGCTCAAGGACCTCTTGTGTTAATATCCCAATGAGAATAATGCATCCTCCCGTGAAAAACTAGCTCAGAAAGTGGGTTTCTCAACCCTCCACTGCAACACCCTACAACACAACTCAAATATGAATAGAGATTGCGTTGTAACTAAAGACTGAAGCTTTGCCAGAATGCCAGAGTGTGAAAATGATAGTAAAATACTCTTACTAGAGGCTACCTCAAGGGAAGAGGTGGGATCCCCGCTCAGGAACACCCAGTGCTAAAAAGCACAACAATCTCAGCTAAACAGCTAGAGAGTGCAAGAAGTCATACAGACCACAAAATCAATAATCAATAACATAACCATCTATGGCTTCCTTTCCCTCCTTATAAACAATGTGAGCCTTCTCACCTTGGGTCCCACTCATTAGGGTTACTAATATCATGGATACTTTCTCCCATTCACACTGCGTTGTCTCTCATTAATGATCCACTCCCTCCATACCAGCGTTGTTGATTTGGTCAAACTTGACCTTGTCCACATGCATTATCCCCTCTTCACACATGAGGGTGCTTTATCCAGCTATGAAGATGATCCCTTTTCACATTAAGAGGGATTTTATTCCTACTAAATATATTTATGGGTCTCCCTACCCATTTATTCATCTAGCTAAATGACAAGAGAAAAATTTAATATTCTAATTAGTTGCATGCTAATTTAGGAATATTACATTCCTCCCCTCCCAAATGTTTCTTTCCCTCAAGAAACTGCAAGGATAGAACTGAAGAGCCTCCTCTCCTCCTCCTGTAGCATCCTCATATGATAATCTCCTCCAAAGTACAAGATGTTGGCTCATCAATAATTCTCCAAGTTGCTCCTCCAAAGTATGCAAGTTAGCTTTTGGTGACAATCCCAAATAGCTATCATCATGAAAAAATGGAACACCCATGGAGGCAACAATATGTTGTCTATAGGCCTTATTGAGGCATGGAATCTGAAATGTATTGAGAACCTTCATTCCCATGTGAATCTCCCATCCCCAAGCTATCATCCATACAAAATGAGTCACCCTCCAAAATGGTAACTCATGGAGAAACTCCTCCACCTTAGGCTCCTGCAAAGAAAGTGGGTTGCATTGTTGATATTGATAGACCAAATTTTCTATCCCATGATGTCTCTCTCTCCACTTATGATAAGTGTAGAGTAGCTCTTGATTTTGGGTTGCAATAATGTTGCCTTCAAGAGGCAAGAAGAAAATTAGATCTTCAAAGATCCTCTCTCTAGAGTCATGAATCATGCTAGCCCAAACCACCCCATATATGATGAATAGGACATCATCACCATATGGCATGCAAATTATAAATATATTGAAGGTTTCATGTAGTGCTGGAAGGTACCAACAGTTTCCCAAGTCATCACAATGCAGTTTTTCTAACTATTGTTTCAAAACATAATATGGCAAGTTGCTAGTTGTGCATGTCATCTCATCCAATAGTAAATAGTAAATGGAATTGTTTATCAACTGAGCATACAAATAATAGTACAACACTTTCCCAAAGCCATACAAGAGACGTCTATCCCCATCACTGATGTTGGTCCCAAAATTACCATGAAGCCCAAATAGAGGCGTGCCCTCTTGTGGAGCAATGCACTGAATAGAAATGGAAAAAGAATGAAAATATTATGTTAGATAATCAATAAGTGCAAAAACACAACTCTTACCATGTACTGATAGTAGGCTAATAATAATATCCATGAATGAGCCCCCCATAGTGGTATGACATATCTCCATGAAAATGAATGAACTATGTGTTGCATGCAAAACCTTCTCCTTATGCTTGGAAATCCAAGTCAAGAAGATCATATCATGGTAATAGATGTCTCCATCCACTACTTCATCACTCTCATCTCCTACCTGTCCATCAAGTGCATCATATGTGAAGTGATCCTAGGAACACTCCATAAACAAACCCAAGCTCCCAAGTGACAGTGTGGTTGGCCTTTGTAATAAGGCTCCTGTCATCTCATAGCCCCATTCTTTGACATGCCAAATGCCAAAGTCATCTAACATAATGCTTCTATATATGGGGGATATCTTCCAAGGTGGAATTACCTCCTGATCCTTCAAAGCTAAGGAGTAGCCCCTTTGCACCATGATTGTGCCACCATCATCTACTCCTGCAACATCATGCAAATTATGGGAGAAAATCAGCCCATACTCTCCCAAGAGCAACCAAAGAAACAACAACCCGTGTTGCCTCCTTATCTCACCATCATACAAGTCATGGAGTAACATCATGATGATTGACTAGTAGAATTCCCCATACAACCAAATCTTCTATTTCCATAACACATGGGTGCCATCTAATGCCTCAAGCCATAACATACCTTTTTACAAAGGATATGTCACATAATCATGGCCAAAATCTTTCAAGAGTAGCCAATGCAGCCATGCCTCCTGCTACCCTATGTCATAGATATGCAAGTGGCTCACCAACGCCTTGCTCACCATCCACTCCCATTCACCCAAATGTGGGTGTCTCCTACCATGTTCCACTTTGGTACTCCTCCAATGGAGAATACCATCCTCCCAAATCAAATTTTTATCTTTTTACTTCATGGGATGTTGAAGTACAACCCCCTGGAGATCCCCAAATGAAGACCACTCATCAATGACCAAGTTGATCCCATAAGGATCCAAATATACTGAAGGCAAGATATTCTCATTGATCAGTGAAGTTCTCATCAAGAAAGATCCATCATAACAATGGAAGATAAGATGTCTCTCATCAACCATCTGCCTATCCCATGCTACACATGTAGAATGTTCATTGGAATGTTACAATAATGGTTGGGCCCCCAATTCATCACTATTGTTCAATGATAGCACTGCTGATCTCCATGATGGTGCATCGGTTGTCTTAAGACCATGCTCAATGTTGAACACATAGTTCTACATTGCATTGTTTAGGAAAATAGTCATCCTATCCTCCAAAAATCTACACTCCAACCCCAAGAGTTGTGTGCAGCTCAACAATGAATAACCAGGATGATTGTATATCTCCTCCTTGAAAAAATCAAGCATCCTCAGTGCAGTGATAGTCTGCTACTCCAAATAAGCAATGTGTTTTGACCCTAGGTCATGCATTTGCCTTGATAGCATGTTTCCATAATCCTCCATATGATGTGCTGAAATAATAGGAAATGGAAATATGTGCATACCTTGGTAAAGCTTGGGAACATCTTGTACTGCTACAAGGGTTCCTTCCTCCGGTGTGATGACTTCCCCAACTACTGATGATGATGTTTGCTCCTCTATGGCTGCATGAGAGCGATTATAAGTCT
The DNA here is from genome assembly GCA_034641835.2 of Pinus albicaulis. Classification (NCBI taxonomy): domain Eukaryota; kingdom Viridiplantae; phylum Streptophyta; class Pinopsida; order Pinales; family Pinaceae; genus Pinus; species Pinus albicaulis. The sequence goes on from CM076583.1 coordinate 1,067,729,832, forward strand.
CCTCCTCCTCATGCATCTCCAAAATAGTGCATGGGACTCTAAATGTCAAGAGATCTAGGCCACTTTGCAAAGGTGCAAGTGTTCTTTCTCCCGATGCAAGTTCTCCTTCAACAAGTGGTGGTGGAATTTTCTCTTCCTCTGGTTTTCTTATATCAAACTTCTTGATCAACCTTTGATTAAAATCTACATATGCAGTCACTTGTGCATGACTCAAATGGTTGAACCACCAAATGTTTGCTTCACCCTCAAGGTGCAACGCTACAATCTCAACAGCTTCTTTCTCTACTACTGGATGTAGTAGGAAATATACATCCAACTCCATTCCCCAAGCCCTTAATTTGCATGTGGATGACCCATCAAATGTAGACAATAGAAATATATTGCTGCAAAGTCTTCTTTCTTCCTTGAGCTGGATGAACTAGGGGAGAGTTAGATTCTCCTTGAAAGCCCTTGTTTGAGATTTATATTCTGCAAGATACTCACTTAGAATCTCATGATCTAAGTGTCCTCCATATCCATGCCTCTTGTCTTCTTCTTCAAAAGGAAAGGGCATAGTATGTTTCTTTGGAGCTCTATGCAATACCGGATCTTTCTTTTGCTGATAGGAAGTACATGGACCTTCCTCATCTTGAAACCCCAGTGTGGTTTCATTGCTTTTCTCGACTTTTATTTTCTTGACCTCCTTGGTTAGGTCCCTCTTAGATCTGAAAATATATGAGATAAAACTCATTCTTTCCATCATTATGATCTCTTTCTCCTTCTTCTTATTGTCCTGATAACATAATGGCTGAGATCCATAGGCTGAGCCAAGATTATGCTCTGATACCTCTGTAATATTCCTAAATGGGGAAGCAGCAATATTTGAACATAATAATGGAAATAGCAGTGAACAAATCAATACACCATGATATGAGACAAATGTACACCCATCTTATTAAACACATCATCAAATAATAGGCACAAGATCTTGAGGATCAAGTCACTCAAGCAATACAAAACAAGCCTCCTCTAAGCAAATATGTCAATACATGAGAAAATATTGCTATACAAGTGCCATGAGCCATGACAGCACAATTTTAGGGCATAAACTACTACATCAAGATATAAAAAGATGGATTTTTTGTTATATAGTTCAAACAATGTTGGGAGTGAAGATCTAGGCTCCCAAACACATTTCCAAGGCAACCCAGGAAGAGTTTACAGAAATACCCAAAATACCAAAATGTTGAAATGCAGCCCTAGGGCTGAATTGCAGTTGCAAAACTGAATACTGGAATGAGTTGGTTGAACTGATAAAGAAATGAATAGAACTCCTCCAAAAAATTCTCCAAGTGAAAGGTTGATCCTAACATTGAAGATCTCACCCTCGAAATCAAGCATTGAAACCTCCACTGCAAGTGCTCACTGAAATAACGCAGTCAAAGAGGGAATCTGCATTGTAGATTTTGTGAATAGGTTGGCTTGGTGCCAAGATGTGAAATAAAGCTCAAGAACCTCCTATTTTGATCTCCCAATGAGAATAATGCTTCCTCCCCTGAAAAACTAGCTCAGAAAGCAGGTTTCTCAACCCTCCACTGCAACACCCTGCAACACAACTCAAATCTGAAAAGATATTGCATTCTAACTGAAGACTGAAGCTTGGCCAGAATGTCGAAGTGTGGAAATGATAGTATAATACTCTTCCTAGAGGCCACCTCAATGGAAGAGGTGGGATCCCCGCTCGAGAACACCCGGTGCTAAACAGCACAACAATCTCAGCTAAATAGCTAGAGAGTGCAAGAAGTCATACAGACCAAAAAATCAATAATCAATAACATAACCATCTATGGCTGCCTTGCCCTCCTTATAAACAATGTGAGCCTTCTCACCTTGGGTCCCACTCATTAGGGTTACTATTATCATGGAGACTTTCTCCCATTCACATTGCGTTGTCTCTAATTGATGATCCACTCCCTCCATACCAGCGCTGTTGATTTGGTCAAACTTGACCTTGTCCACATGCATTAGCGCATGTTCACACATGAGGGTGCCTTATCCAGCTATGAAGATGATCCCTTTTCACATTAAGAGGGATTGTATTCCTACTAAAGAGATTTATGGGTCTCCCTACCCATTTATTCATCTGGCTAAATGACAAGAGAAAAATTTAATATTCTAATTAGTTGCATGCTAATTTAGGAATATGACAATGGAGGAATACAACAGGACACACTCCCAATGAATTTTTTTATGGGAAGCAAGTCTTATTTCCTATAGAATTTCAAATTAAAACCTTCAAGATGGTATTCAAATTGGGGCTTGATTTATCAAAATCCCAGAAGCACGGAATGGAGCAACTTAATGAGCTTGATGAGATCAGGAAAGATGAAGTTCAAAGAACCAGTCTAGTCCAGCAACAAAGGTCCAAATGGCATGATAAATATATAAAGGAAAGAAAGTTTCAAGCAGGAGATTTGGCACTTTTGTTCGATTCAAAGTTCAAAGACTTTCAAGGAAAGTTTCTAACTCATTTGCTTGGGCCTTATGAGATTGAAAAAGTCTTTGACAATGGAGCAGTCAGGATAAGGACAATTGATGAAGAAAAGGTACCTCTTCTTGTGAATGGACATCAATTAAAATTCTATCATAATCTAATTACAAAGGAGGAGTTTATCAAAATTTTCCAATATAATTCTTATATGAATGTGGTGAAGAAGAATCCTTCTTCTTCCCCAACTTAGTCTTCTTTTTTATTTTTCATATCTAAAAAAATAATAATAATAATAATTGTATAAGTGTGAAAACCAATCAATGATTGGCATCCTTATACAGAAAATATAAGATGAAAATCAGAGTTCTGACATCTTATATTTTCTATCCCATTCTAAAACTCCCAAAAATATTTTTTTTCCTTTCTTTTTCTGAAGCAATAAAAGAAGTAGCTACATAACTACTTCCATTCTGCAGCTGTCATTCCATTCTATAGCTGGTATCACATTCTATCTCTCTGTTACATTTTCTTACAGCCTACTGAAGCAAACATACTAAGCACAAGAAATTGAGAACTCCATTTGAATATCATGCTGAAGGATACCTGAAGAATCAACACCAAGGAAATAGCAACAAAAGGTTATTTCTAAAGGTATGTTACAAAAATTGTTTAAATAATAAGATCAAAACATTAGCATATATAATGTAGATGATCACATGCTGCCTTAATATGTCATCATTTGATTTGATTCAGACTCACATCATTTCATAAACAACCACATCATCTGTATCATATCTCATAACAATCCATAATGGATTTTCCCATTTATGATCAAACGGTCATATCCTACTTTTGTAACCCATCCATCCACGTTTCTTAAAACCCCATCAAGTATTTGTTTCACTCATATTTTCCTACAAACCCTCGACGTCCTTAACCAGATCCACAACTCAATTAATTTCACACAGAGAAGAACAATTATGAAGGCAAGACTCTTCACGACATGAGACATGGGTTTAATAGTAAGGACTGAACCAGTGGGAGAAAAATTCATGGAGGGTTATCCTCAGATCAAAGAGATGTTGCAGAAGGTTAAATGGCTCAGGTTTATAGAAAAAATTGACAGATTCCATAAGGATATCGCTAAGTCTTTTGCGAGGTCTTTCGATGGAACAGAGGTCGAAATAGGATACATAAAATTTTCAGTGACCGAGGCCTTCATAATTGAAGCTACGAAACTTCCAAGAATTGGCGAGAGATGATTTAAAAACCAAGGATTTCACAGTGAAGCATGGAAAGTTTTCCTTAAGAATCCAATTATAAACACTTTTGTCTACAAGAAAGGTATTCCTAGCTCAGCACTCAAGAACAAATGGAGAAATACGATTTTAATTTTACAGAATTTTATCACTTATGAAGGCATATTTGGCTACATGTTTGTGTATCATGCTCAGTTGTCAATGAAATTTTTGGAGGATGGAGAAATAAACCTCCCTTTCTTTCTGCTGAATAGTTTAAAAATAATGTCCACAAATGTTCAGAAAAGAATTCAGTTCATAGACAACACTATGCACCATCGTGGGTTAATAAAAATGCTTCTTGAATTCCATTTGAAAAGTGTAGGAGACTCTTGGGATAGCTTCCTGATCAGAAACCATTTCCAAGATGAGCCAGAGTAGCCTAAGGAAGACAAGACTAGAAAAAGTAGAAGAAGGAAGATTGATACAAGAATTTAAGACAAACCTTCACCTCCACTACAGCAAGAAGAAGAGTAACTCACCCATGCGTAGATAATGAAAAATAAGAAACAAGGTGGAGTCAAGACAAGAGGTAAAATAGAGAAGAGGAGCAAGGTTACAAGTGAAGAAAACTTAAACCCTCCATAGCCAAGGAGAAGCTCTAGACTCCAAAAATCCATGAAGAAGACACCATCACAAGGAACAGAGTTTGTGAATTTAGACGAGGAACCTCAAGTGCCATCACCCTTCAATGTCTCTCCTCCACATAGTCCTACACACTCTCCTATACATAATTTTGAAGGCAGACCAAGCAAAAAATCTCTAGGCATTGACCTAGCACAGCAAGAGATATATGACTATATTGAGTCATTGGAGAAAATAAATGCATAAGTGAAACCAAGTATGCAAGAACAACCTATCATTCCACAAGAACCTATGGTTAACACCCTCAAGCAAGAAATCTATGAGCTAGAATTACTGAAGAGGCACATTAAACAGGAAAATGAAGCTTTAAAACAGTAGAACCACTTGGAGAAATTCATCAGTGATAACACCATCCTACATTTGGGACTGTGGTACAAAAAGAATAGGAAGCTAAAGAAAAATAAAAAATCTCTTAACAGGGCAGTCATCAACCTCAAGTACAAAATCCTTATGAGGAAGCCTAGGATGGTAGTCACCTCATTGAAAAGAAAGAAGAGAAAACTAGATGTATTAGTAGAGGTTTCTGAACAAATGCAATAGGAGAAGAAAGTTCACATTTTTTGTAATTGCATGAGAACATGCAATGGATTCTTAGTGGGGGTATTTTGAACCTCAAAATTGTTCTTTCTTTGTGTATCAATTCGTAGTTAAATTTGCATTTCTTTTATAGTTAACTTGGAGTTGATTCTTAGATTAAATTACTTACTGTTTCATAGATTAAATTCATGAATGCTTTCTTCGAATTAGTTTTAAATTAACTGTGTAATCTTATGCTTATCAAAGCATCTCAATAAAGTAGTTTTTCTATTTACCAAATTGGATTGTGTTTAAAGAATTGGAGCATACAGTTATCTTAGTTTTCTTTTACATGTTTTTATAACCTTTTCCTAGATTAATTTTCAATTAATGTATAATTAGATTCCTATTAAATCATCTCAAGAAGATGATTCTGTCATTTTCCAAAATTGGATGATATTTGAGTATTTGGTCATATAGTAGTTTAGTGTCCTTTTTACATGCTTTTTAATTGCTTTCTTAGATTAAGTTTACAATTTAAATGTGTAATCAGAGGCTTGTTAAATCATATCAAGAAGATGACTTTGTCATTTTCCAAAATTGAATGGTATTTGAGTATTTTGCCATACATTAGTTTAGTTTCCTTTTTACATGATTTTTAATTGCTTTCTTAGATTAAGTTTACAATTTAAATGTGTAATCAGATGCTTGTTAAATCATATCAAGAATATGACTTTGTCATTTTACAAAATTGAATGATATTTGAGTATTTGGTCATACAGTAGTTTAGTTTCCTTTTTACATGTTTTTTAATTGCTTTCTTAGATTAAGTTTACAATTTAAATGTATAATCATGTGCTTGATTAATCATCCCAAGAAGGTGACTTTGTCATCTTCCAATTGAATGATATTTGAAGTATTTGGTCATACAGTAGTTTCCTTTCAATTGCTTTGAATTTGCTTTCCATTTAGATTAGCATTGTCATTTCAATTCTTAAATCATAGATTTTATGCTTTCAATCCATGGAGTAGAATTAGATTAAGATAGAATAGAATTTAGCTTTAATTCCATAAGATCAAAGTCATTAGAATAAATGTTTTTTTTTAGATCAGGTTCTAACCATTCAAAGTTTGATTCATTTTTATGCAAATTAAAATAGTTAAAGAACAATTATTTTTCTTCCTTATTTCAAATCTAGTTTTCAACATTAAAATTCATTAGATTTAGTTGATCATTAAACATTTAGAGATTTCCTAGTTTTCATTTCGCAGATTAATTATTTTAGACAAAGAAACAAACCCACCCAAAAGCATATAAAAACATACACAGCGAAGTAAGAAAGAAGGTTAACTAAGCATATATAATGCACCACACTTCATCAGATTACTAACCTTGGTTGATGATTTATGATAGCAATTTAAGACATTAAATTGACTAAACACTGGGTAAATCTGCAACTTCCAAAAGCCTATTATTCGAGGGGAATATGCTACAAGACTCCTCCCAAATGAAGGATTATGGCATCTCAAGGAACTCTATCATTATTTTAAACCTAAGACTATGTGGTGGAGCTCCTAACTCTAGAAACCCCATTGGATTTGTCTCTTTTGCAGCCTAGGACACTAAAAACCCCACTGGATCGGTCTCCTTTAAGGACGTACTATAAGGGAATACTAAGATTCAATCAAATCAAATCCAAAATAACCCAGTACCTTATATTGTAGACCAAACAAAACAAGCTCTAGATATGGAAGTTAATCTTCGAGAGGTAAATTTTCTCTTTATTATGCTTCAATCGAAGGTTGTTTTATGCAGATTCAATGATTTCTGGACGAGCTATGACACATTACACCAATGGGTTTTCTCCACTTTGACCCCTAATTATGATATATATTTATGTTCCAAAGGATTTTTCATTATTCAAATTGATACAAATAAATATTTCGATTTTTCCCAAAATGAGGGACCATGGTCCTGGGGCAGAGCAGGGCTCTTCATTACCCATGGTTCCTAATTTTGACATTACAAATATGGTAGTCTCAATAATGTTGGTTTGGGTAATACTACCCAATATTCCTCTTCCCTTTTGGCACCATTAGGTCTTAGAGGATATTGGAAATATGTTGGGAAATTTCAAAACGATGAATCGTGAAAGAATAGAAAAATACAACTTTAATTTTGCCAGAATTTGCATATATATGAACTTGTCCAAAGGCCTACCTGACCGCATCCTACTAAAACGTAAAAAAATTCAGTGGACACAGGTATTTGACTATGTGAAGACAATATTCAGATGCCAAATTTGCTTTGAACATGACACTTACATAACCCATGCCTGGAGGCAAAAAATAATACAAAAAAATAAAAAGAGGCCAACCCATAAGCCAAATGGATGGCAGGTGTTTGATCCTCATATTTCAAAATAAAAATAAGAAGAGACCACAAATAACCATACAAATGTGGATGCTCAATCTCAATAAGGAAATCAAGTAGAAGGGGGTGTTGTCACTCAGTCTGGAACCACAACACACATTCAGAAGAGTACCGAATTAGTAGTGACACAAACATCATAGCAGAAAAAATAGGAAACACAAAACAAAAATGGCATGGGGGGTATCAATAGAACCCATACTTCTGAGGGATTTGATGCAAACAAAAAATCCCCCTTACAGACACCTAGAAATGAATTGGAAATGGTTTCGGTTAATCGCAATCTTGGGGGTTGGCGAAAGGTACAAATAAATAAAGGAAAAAAAAGAGAAGTTAGGGTATTTTTATCCTACCTAACTTTGAAATATTTAAGTAATTTTCATAGTTTTCCTTTTTATTATTCACAATACGAAAATCTTATATGACCAAATGCTTTCAACATCTACAAAACGTAATTTTTGTTCCTTGTTTCAAGTTGAATAAAATTATGATTTTTTTTCCCCGAGGAAAAAATATCATGTAATGAAAAAAGGGACAAAAGAAAATCATGTAATAAATTGGGGGAATCATTAACCTTTTTATGGATCACCGATTGGTTGCAATAGGTGCAATGGATCACTCAATGGTTTCAATAGGTAAAATTTATCTTGTGTGTTTAAATGGATATTGTGGATCAATTTTAAGTAATAATTGTCTTAATTATATATAATTTTCAAAATACTTAATTTTCTAATTATAATGCATGAGTCAAGAAATAAAGATTTGTATGAACCATAAGAAGCTTCGATATACGGGGTTGAAGGATCTCTTTGGTTAGAAAAAAAGAACATGTTGTGAATAAGTTGTAAAGAGTGAGCCTTGAAATACAGATAAAAGGATAATGATGATTTATAAGATTTATTTGATGAGTGCATGGTATTTTTTTTAGACTACCATAAAAGCTGGAAAGATGGCCCTAGTGCTTCATTGGATCTACTTCATACAAATATGGACATAGTTTTGATAACATAGTAAAAAAGCCAAATGTCAACCACTATCAAAAGGAGGATAAATTGTAGAAGATAAAATTGAAATCATCTTCTTTCATTTCATTGTTTTTAAACTATGCTTTTTCTTTCTGAATCCAATTTTGACTTTTTATCCAATGTGTCTTTCAATTTAAGGACATTAACGAAAAAAATCCCTTCTAACAAGTGTAAAAGTACAACAAAATTAATAGATACAGAATTTCAGGAAAGGCGTCATAAAGCATCTCAAAAGTGCAAAAATTGAACGATAACATCAAGGAGGAGGATCCCCAGATGTGTTGATAGCCTGATTATGCACCACCATCCACCTCCATCGCAAATGATTAAGCCTCAACGGATGGCATGGTTTATCAATTTGGCTTACAAGAAATATTCTTGAGAATTAAGGACTTTGACATAGTACCCCTAACGATTGTACCATCTACTCCTATGATATCTAAGCCATATTTCTCTTATTACTCAATCCCAATGTTTGGTTATCATGAAGAATAAAGGAGAAACACCTGATTCATTACCATAATACAATAGACCAAATGTTATTAGAGGGGTAAGTACTTTCAACAGATCATGTTGGGCATCAGTATCTATATGGATCATTATTTGTGTCACTGGATGCCTCCAAATTAAGAATTTTTAACCTTTTTGTGTCTCTTTGTCTCATTTTCCTCCACTCCAGGATTTCACCTGACTTCAAAGCTCAACTCTTCTCTGCTTTTTTTCTTTCTCTTTGTTGTAAATCCTTTTCCTCGCTCTTTAGGTTGAGTTATCCCTTTCCACTACTCTACTCACCTATCCTTCTTTTTCTCCTCATCCCCTCTCAATGTTTGGGACTCCCTTTTGATATGCTTCTTTCTAAAGTTTTTCATATTAGTTTTCTATTGGTTTCTCAATCCCTTTCCATCGGTTCACTATTATTTGTAGTCTTACTCTTCATTGTATCTACATCAATGCCATGGAGCAAAATAAGGTAACACAATCAATCCAAATGTGACCACATTATTCACCCTCGCACAAGAGCTCAAGTCAATGCAAAAAACTTTGCAACCATATACTAGAAATAAATAACCAAGGAACCATGAAATCATATTCATATGGTAGAGGAAGAGGCACAATTAGATAGGAATTTCATGTAGGACGAGGAATTCATCAAAAATGTTAGTCAAAGGATACCCAACATAGGCACCAACAGGGGTAGATTTAATAGATACATGAAATGGATGTTTACTATTCGATAAAAAACAATAATGGGGAAATATTGGTGGAATTAATCGAATCCCAACAAGAGATATTATTGTGTATTGATACATGTTAGTTACAAGTCCAAAAGATGGATCAAAAAGTCTCAAAGTGTTGTGTAACCAGCTCCAAAAATAGAAGAAAAGAGATATCAGCACCTTAGAAATAAGCCACTTCGAGGGGGCAACCTCCAATACATTACATGAATGAACAATTCTTGGATGATACAATTTACAAAACCTCCTTTCAATATATAGGAGTCCATGGGGCCATAATGTAATCCTAGTGGGCCACAATGTAATCCTAGCCGACCTAACAATAATAATTTAAGGGCACAATAATAACAAAATGGGGGTTACAAGGGTACAATAATAACAATAAGGGGGTTACACTAACAACAATAAGGGACTATAATAGTAATATAGGGACCTAACATGCTCCTCTCCTTCAAAAAAGTGTTGTCTTCAACACTTGAGTAGCTCTGGGTGCTTCTGTATAAAATTCTCATCCTCCCATGTAGAATCTTCAGTGGGTAAGTTCTTCCACTTGATGAGATACTCTATAATTGATCAATTTCGTAGCTGTCGAGTTCTTGTTTCCGTGACCGCTTCAGGTTCCAATATGATTTTTCCTTCCTCATCAAGTTCTGGCAATATTGTTTGAACTGGAAGATTTTCACCTATAACCTTCTTTAAGCATGAAACATGGAAAACTGGATGCACTCGCGAAGAAGCAGGAAGCTCCAATTTGTATGCCATAGTACCAATATTTTGCAACACCTTGTAAGGACCATAGTACTTTGGCGATAATTTATTATCCTTCTTAGTTTGCTTGAGGGACATTTGTTTGTATGGTTGTAGCCGTAAAAATACCCAATCTCCTACATCAAAACTTCTCTCGCTGCGATGTTGATCTGCCTGTTGTTTCATTCGATTCTGTGCCAAATTCAGGTTATCCTTTAAGAGTTGGAGAACTTCTTGCTGATGCTCGATGTGATCTTCCACTGCTTGAACCTTCGAATTTTCCCTTAAAGATGATGTGATGGATGGTGGATGATATCCATAAAGTGCCATAAATGGGGTCAATTTTGCTGCAGTATGGAAGGAAGTGTTATACCACCATTCAGCAAGAGGTAACCACTTGACCCATTGTGTTTGTTTATCAGATACAAAACAACGAAGATATCCTTCCAAACATTTATTTACTATCTCAGTTTGACCATCAGATTGAGGATGATAAGATGAGCTATGAGCTAATTGAGCACCCAAACAAGAAAATAACTCCGTCCAAAAATTTCCAGTAAAAATGGGATCTTTGTCGCTCACAATAACCCTTGGGTTTCCATGTAGCTTTTGAATTGTGTCCATAAATTTAGTAGCAACTGTACTTGCTTTAAATGGATGAGATAATGCACAAAAGTGTGCATACTTTGTAAGTCTATCAACTACCACCATGATGACACTCTTTCCTTCGAACTTAGGTAAACCTGTGATAAAATCCATTGAAATCTCCTCCCAACGTTGACTTGGAATGGATAAAGGTTGTAGAAGTCCTGGGGTCTTAATTGTCTCAACTTTATTCTGCTGGCAAACCAAACAATCTGCCACAAACTTTTGAATATCAGATTTAAGGCCATCCCAAAAAAATTATTTCTTCACCTTGTGGTAGGTTTTTAAAAATCCTGAGTGTCCTCCTAAAGGAGAAGTGTGCAATTCCAGAAGAATATTTTGTTTTAGTTTGGAATTATTACAAAGATATAAGCGATCTCTGTACCATAAGGAATCATTTTTCCAACTAAATGTATCAAATGTACTAGGATCTTGCTGCAACTTTTGAATGAGTGTCCATACATCTTTGTCCTTCTTCCATTCATCTCGTGCTTCGGTTATCCAATCTGGTTGGATAATAGAAATGGCACAAAGCAATGCTTCCACCTCTTCATTCTTTCTTGAGAGTGCATCTGCAACAACATTAAGCTTTCCTTTTTGTAGATTATTTCAAAGTCATAACCCAACATCTTTGTGACCCATTTTTGCTGCTCTTCTGAAGATAGTCTTTGTTCCAAAAAGCGTTTAAGACTATCATGATCAGTTTTTACCTTGAAGTGTCTTCCCATTAGGTAAGTTCGCCATTTCTTTAGTGCATGCAGTATTGCTAACATTTCCTTCTCATAAATAGGTTTCCGTAAATACTTTCCTTTGATTGGATGACTTTCAAAAGCAATGGGTCTTCCTTCTTGCATTAAAACAACACCAATTCCATTTCCTGAGGCATCACATTCCACAATAAAGGTTTTTGTGAAGTCCGGCGTAGCTAAGACTGGTGCTAGGCACATTGCCTCTTTAAGATGTTCAAAGGCCTTAGTTGCTTCAGGAGTCCATGAAAATGCATCTTTCTTCAATAATGTTGTTAGAGGTGCTGCTATTCTCCCATAATTCTTAACAAACTTGCGATAATACCCTATTAACCCGAGAAATCCTCGCAATTGATTTATGGTTGTGGGGACTTTCCATTCCTTAATGGCTTTAATTTTGTTAGGGTCTACCTTAACACCCTCATGAGATACAATATGACCCAAATATTCCACCTCTTGTACTCCAAAGAAACATTTTGATGTTTTTGCATATAATTGTTTCTCTTGCAATAGTTTGAGCACCTTGTCAACATGTTCAACATTATCCTTCGAAGACCTGTTGTAGATTAGTATATCATCAAAAAATACTAGCACAAATTATCTAAGGAAGGGTTTGAAAATGGAATTCATCAACCCTTGAAATGTAGAAGGTGCATTGGTAAGGCCAAAAGGCATGACCAAAAATTCATAATGACCCTCATGAGTTCGAAATGCTGTTTTTTGAATATCTTCAGCCTTCATTCTAATTTGATGATATCCTGAACGAAGATCCAACTTGGTAAAATAAATTTCTCCATGTAATTCATCCAATAATTCATCAATCACAGGAATGGGAAATTTATCTTTAATGGTGAGCTTATTAAGCTCCCTATAATTCGGACACATTCGCCATGATCCATCCTTCTTGTGTACCAATACTAAAGGAGCAGAGAAAGAACTTTGACTAGGTTGAATTATACCCGCCTCTAACATTTCTGCAATCATACGTTCAATTTCGCTCTTTTGGACATAAGGATGTCTATAAGGCCTGATGTTTGGTGGAACACTTCCTGGAATTAAATTAATAGCATGATCATGATCAAGAATAGGTGGGAGTCCTTTGGGAGTTTCAAACACCTTGGAAAGATTGTCCAAGACTTGTTGGAGATCTACAGAAATAGATGATTTTGATGTTGGAACTTCTAGTGAGCATAATTGTGCAATTACGCCTCGTTTTTCTTTCTTTAGAAGCTTTGTCATGACATTAGAGCTCATTATCCTTCCAGGCTTCCCTGCAATACCCCATAATTCGACTTCCTTTCCTTCTGAAAAAAATTTCAAAAAAAGTTCTTGAAAATTAAAAGCTACCATCCCCAAAGATTGTAACCATTGTACTCCTAGTACAACATCAGCACCTCCCATAGGAATGGAAAGCATTGGACTAGTCAATACATATTACCCCATGGTTAGCTTAATATTATGGCATTTTCCAGAGCAATTTATAGTTCCTCCATTTGCAACCATCACTTGACATTCTGGTGCTGGGTATAGGAAACAATTTAATTCCTTGGCTACCTTATAATGATTAAAATTATGGGTGCTACCTGAATCAATCAACACTATTACCTTTTTCTTCTTGATATGTCCTTCTATCTTGAGAGTTTGAGGAGTGGTAATTCCTGCCAGTGCATTACACGATATGGTCGGATTCATTTCTTCCTCTTCTAGGGTTGGTTCCCGGTGTATATCCTCTTCTTGTTCATTTTCTTCTTCCTCTTCACAATCTATGTAAAATAATTTCTTCTCAGCACACTTATGACCTTTAGTGTATTTGCTATCAAAATTGTAGCAAAGCCCTTTTGCTCTTTTTTCTTCCAATTGTTGTGGTGTCAACCTTGTAGGTTGTGGAAATCTAGGCGTAGCAACACTTCCTTCTTTATAGAATTGAGTGGTAGGCTTCCTTGTCGCCATTATTTTACATTCAACTTTTCTTGCCAACCTGAATGTCTTCTCCAATGAATCCGGTTCCAAAACGCGAACTTCATGTTGGATGTTATCCTTTAAAGTGCCCATGAAGAGATCGATCCTGTGTTTCTCTGGAATATCAGTTACCCTTATATTCAATTTTTGGAAGTCCTCAATGTGCTACCCCACTAAACCCTTTTGTTTGAGATTTATCAATTGGCTAAAGAAGGTGTTGCTCTTTCTATCCTCATAATGTGCTATCATTTCCTCCGTAAAAATTGACCAAGTGACAATTTTTTTACGGGAGCAAAGCCATCGATACCATACAAATGTATTTTTTTCTAAATGTAAAGTTGCAATGCGTACCTTTTGTGTGTTTTGTACATTATGGAGATCAAAATATTGCTCCATCTATAGTATCCATGTTATAGGATCCTTTCCATCAAACTTCCTCATATCCATTTTTGGAATATGGTGGTTCTTCCCGCCAACATTATAGTTTATGAAATCACGATTAACATTTATTTTGTTCTCATCATGAGGTTCTTCTACTATCTTTTCTCCATTATGAAACATTTATTTTATCAACTTTGTCAAACCTTCGATGTCTGATTTTAGATCATTCTTCATATTTTCCATGTTGTCTTTCATTTCATCCATCTTAGCTTCCATGCCAGCTTCCATGCCATCCATCCATCCATCTTAGCTTCCATGCCTTTCTTCAAACCGTCCATCTTCACTTCCACGCCTTTCTTCAAAACTTCCATTTCATTTTTTGTTGCTCTTTGCGAGAGTGAAATTTTTTGCACTTGCTCTTGTAATTTTGATAGATCATGTTGCAATTCTTCATCTTCATGAGTCGTAGTAGAGCCTTCTGAAGCCTTAATGGGTGTTGAATTATTTTTACGGGGCATATTTTAGAACCCAATACTGATATGTATTCTACAATATGCCCTTGGAATCAATTCAAATTGATTCTTCAAACAAGACTTATGCAATTCGGACGAAAAAAAAAAGATACACACCTTTTTCTTGCTTTTGAGGAGCTCGATATTGAAATTGGATTATCTCTGTGATTGCAGCACTTCAATATTTTAATTTCGGGACCAACGTATCCCTCTGAATTATATTTTGAATGCCATAGGTCTGACCTGATTTGGATTCTCCAAGACAAAGTTGTGTCCAATCTCCCACAATGACCTAGTTATGGACTGGTTCAGTAGAGCGAACTTGTACGACTTGCCACGTGTCACTGTTTTGTCCTTTGAATCTAAAATTGATAGCCAAGAAACTAAAATCCATGTACTTGTGATGAATTGTTACGGTACTCCAATCCAATGCTCAAAGAAAGAGTTATGAAGATTTTTCCATGATCACCTCTTTGAGATGAAATTCAGGAGCCTAAAAAAGCACTACCTTCCACAGATCATATCTCCGAAAATATTGCGAACCAAGCCCTAAAATTTTTTGACGATTTTCCTTAGGATTTCAACTTCGCACCCTAAAAATTTCAGCTTCTGAAACTTCGTAGAAAAAAAATTATGGCGCAAATGCCACGATGACCTGTTTATGAGCCTGAAAAACGACCTAACTTCCACAGATCATATCTCCAAAAATATTGTGAACCAAGTTCTAAAATTTTATGATGATGTTCCTCAAGATTTCAGCTTCGCACCCTAAAAATTTCAGCTTCTGAAACTTCATAGAAAAAAAGTTATAGCGAAATGCCACGATGACCTGTTTGGAGCGAAACCTTAGAATCCAAAGCTCTAATACCAAATGTTGTGTAACCAGCTCCAAAAATAGAAGAAAAGAGATATCAGCACCTTAGAAATAAGCCACTTCGAGGGGGCAACCTCCAATACATTACATGAATGAACAATTCTTGGATGATACAATTTACAAAACCTCCTTTCAATATATAGGAGTCCATGGGGCCATAATGTAATCCTAGTGGGCCACAATGTAATCCTAGCCGACCTAACAATAATAATTTAAGGGCACAATAATAACAAAATGGGGGTTACAAGGGTACAATAATAACAATAATGGGTTACACTAACAACAATAAGGGACTATACTAGTAATATAGGGACCTAACACAAAGTTATCTAATAAAATAGCCAACCTGCACTTCCCTAAAACAAATGATGAAAAAGTCCAGATAGCGGTAGCTCAACGGTGTTCTCTTAAGGTTAAACATGATTAGAATTTATAGCTTCTTTTGTTCTATATTAGCAGTGAATTTGCAATATTGTTATGATATAGTCTTAACCTAAACAATAGAAACTTATACATCTTCAAACTTAAGGAGTTATAGTTTAAGTTTATTTTTGAAATAGTGTTTATTTGAGAGAAATATATGTGTTTTTACTACTAGTTTGGCTTCCCTATTGGCAGACCAATAACAAGACATTGATAGTTTTCTATAATGCTTTAATTGAACCAAATACAGAGGAGAATATATATTAAAAAGAGAGAGGAAAGATTACATATGGAAAATCGTAACAAAATTATGCCACAATGATAAGAAATAATATATTAGTTGAATTATTCATTCGAAAATGTGCATCACACTTTTTTCATTAATTATTTTAATTTCACATAACCAATATACCACGTTGTACAAATACAAATTCAAGAGAAAATAAAAACCCATTATACATGTTTATGGATTATCAAGGAAAGGAATCGATACATTACAGGTCATATTATTTTATTTTATATCAATATCATAAGAGGTAACTGGTTCAAATCTCAAGGGAGGTAGAGTATATAGACCTCCATAGTTTTTTTTTCACCATGGTGAATAGATAACTCGTTGGAGTAATTTGGGTGAGGCCGAAGACAAAATCTAGCAGCGATCACCATAACGCCAAGAGTGTATCTAATAGCCATATACACCTCCATAGACTTTAGTAATAATATCATTGTGTGGAAGGGAGTCCCTCATCCCACAATAAAGAGGGCTTATATACCAATTTGATGTCAAATTTAACCATAACTAAAAAATAAATTATTACTATTGTTCTATATTAGTAAATTATCAATATTATTTTATTTATACTAAATTCCCCTGAATAATATTAATTAAATGATTCTATGACTTATTAATAATATTAAAATGGGTGAGGAGCTTAATTTCACCAGAAGCTTGAGTGATATTTGGAGTAACAACCTGCAGCTAAACCCCTTGGGTCCTTTCATCTCGAATATATTTAACTCGTTGGGGCTAGTTGATATCAAACCTTCAAAACTAGTTCCCACCTGGAGGAATTCGAGAGTAGCGAACAACACTACTTCGAAGTGGTTGGGTCACTTATTTTTATCAGACTCAATTCTCGAACCACCCCCCCCCCCTTCTCATAAAATCCTAGGTTGATTCTAGCTTTTGTTGGACTACTATTTGATTTTGCCCTGCATTGAAGCTCAAGATATAATTCCTGTGGCCCCATTTATTTTCAATTACTCCTAGTTAAAAGAAGAGGATTTCATTAAACTAGTAGAGGCAAATTGGACATGTATCAACCCAAAATTGATCTCTATTATATGCAAGAGTTATAAAAAAAAACAAATATTGTATATGAAAGACAAATTTAAGGCATGGAGTCACGTTTATTTAAATAATTAGAAAGCTTCTAGGATGATGGATTCACATTTATCCTAACATACCCCTATGTTAGGATATTCCGACACATAGGAAATAGTTAAGAATAACTTAGTCTAGTGTAGAGTTAGGTAAAGTGTGTTTCTTTACCATGTACATTTTTAACTTATAATCCGACGGTCACAATTTGTAGTGATCCGACGATTATCTCTCTCCTCGGTATTAACGACACTTGATCCTTGGCTTAACACCCGATTGGTCCATGATCTCTATTTAAAGAGCATGGAGGGTCATTTGTCCGGTAACCCATTTTTGAGAGAAACATATGTAAATTTTCTTTTTATATTAATAAATTGCCTGAAGTAGCCGCGTTGGCTCAGGCTATGGATTGTTTCCCTCTTCGAGGGTTTTAACCACGTGATTATACTGGTGTATTGATTTGTGATCTGTTTGTGAGCGGTGACCTTTGGTTCTTGATCTAAGGAACTTACCCTGTAAAATCCTACATGGTATCAAAGCTATTTTGAGGGCCGCATCCGTTGTTGATCAAAATCCGAAGTCGGTTTGACTACATGTGAATGTCGTTTTTTAGATATAATATTTATGAAAATTTTTGGGCTTGGAGAACTGCTCTATTGTGTCCGGAGCGTTTTTTACAGTGAGGAACGCCTTTTGTTTCATGCGAAAATGTTTCCGGCAGCCCAAGTTATGACAGTTTAGATGTGGAGGTATAAAGTATATGTTTTGCAGTTATATTTGTTAATAGTTCTGCTTATTTCGGTTCCCTCTGTTTATTTTCAGTTTTTAGGTTTTATTTATTTGTCGGATCTATACCCTCTCTCTATGTATGCTCTTTTCTCTACGCTGCGTGTGATCTCAGCAAATCAGAAACAAGAAAAGGGATTTTTTTTGCTACGTATGCTCTTTCCCCACATCTTTGTGCGATCTCGAGAAATCAGAAATAGTGAAAAAATAGATAGTTGCCGATAAGGCCAACCAAGAATCAAACAGTCTACCATAAGGCTTTGCATTTCATTTTTTTTTTCTCGGTTTTGTGCTTTTTTGTGCAGGAAAAGGCACACACACCGAAGCGTTAAAAAAAAAAAAGGAGTTAGTTTATGAGAATAGAGGTCTTGGGTTCAAGCCTCTCTCTCAAGCTTCTTTTTATAAAACGTTTTTGTTAAAGGGGCGGGATTTTTTTTTAAATTTGAACTTCATCACCAAATTTCAAACCATTCCCGTAACTATTCGGCATCTACAACTCGTTTTTTCAAAAAAGCATAACTTCTTCATCCGGAAGTCGTTTTTCGAGCCGTTTTTTTTTAATCAGTCTAATTTTTCGAGATCTTTCCATTGGAGTAGTTATTTTTAGCTTTTCTCAACTTCAGTTTTTAAAAAATGGAAATTACATGCCCGATTATTCTTAACAACACCAATTATTTCCAACGGCTACCTCACATGGTAGATATACTTAGAAGTAAAGGTCTTTATAGAATAACCATAGGCCAAGAAACTAAATCTTCCGATGATGATAAAGTCACTAAATGGGAAAATAAACAAGATCAAGCACGAGGGTTGATAGGAATGTCCATTTCTCAAGATCTTCGATTTCATATCCTTGACATTGACACCCCTCATGAAGCCCTGGATAAGCTAAATACTGTCTTTGGCATTCAAAATCAAATCAGGGCCCACCAGCTTGAAAATGAGTTGCTTACTTTGGACCCCAATAATTTCTCCTCTATTGAGGATTTTTTGTCCAAATTCAAGACCCGTAGAGTTCTTGTAGAAGGTTGTAAGGTCAAAAATGAAGATGGTAGCCTCATCTATTGCATTCTTGCTAAGCTTGGCCCTGCATACTCTGTATTTGTTTCGACCTTCCATTCCACTAGAGAAGCCATCATTTCTTCAGGAACCACCTACAAGAACCCATATTTTGATGCCTTTTGCGATTCTTTGATAAGAGAACAAGAAAAACTCTTACACCTTGGTCTTATCACTTTTGGAAATGCTTCTAAGAAAGCCTTAGCAGCCCAACAACAATCATATCAAAAGAATCCCAAGAAGCAGTATCCTAAAAAGTATGGTCTAAAACCAAACAAGGGTCCTAAGCAATTTCAGCCGCAAACTGCGAAAGCAACTCACCAAAATGATAAGGCATATAAAAACAAAGGAAATAAGACAGATAGACATTGCAACTTTTTCAATTGTGATGGCCATATAGAGTCCAAATTTTTTAATAAGATGGAAGCCTTAGAAGCAGCAATGAAGAAGCACAACATCAATTTGGAGCACTCTTCACCTTCATCTTCAGGAATGGCACTTTCTGCTTGTGGTTGTCAAGCATCAAGATCTGGTTATGCATTAAATGTATCTTCCTCTTCTCCTTCTCATGAGTGGCTCATTGATTCTAGAGCTTCTTACCACATGGCCAAAAATAAAGCCATGTTTTCTTCTTTAAATGATTGTAACACCAAACATATTTATGTTGTTGATGATAGATGTCTTAGTTTTGTAGGATCTTGAACCATTCATCTAGATAATGGTCAGTTTAATGATGTACTATGTGTTCCTACCTTGTAATGCAACCTTTTATCTGTTTATCAGATAACTCATGCAAGTGAAGGGAAAATAGTAGAATTCTCACCTCATGATGTTGTAATCAAGGTCCTCAAATATCCTAGACATATTTTAGCTACTGGCATTGTTGATGATTCCACAAGGTTGTATAAGTTTGAAAACTTTGGGTCATCATGTCTTCCCTCCATTTTTGTTGCTCATAATGATGATGTGAGAAAACTTTGGCATGAGCGATTTGGTCACTTAAACTATCGCTCCCTTCAAACTCTATGTAAGGAAAATATGGTGAAGGGTCTTCCTATGGTATCTTGCCGAGATGGTGTTTGCTCCGGATGTGTACTCGAAAAACATCATCGGGGTATTTTTGACAAACGTGCCTCTTGGCACGCTTCAGCCCCTTTGCAGCTTGTGCACAGTGATTTATGTGGTCCACTTCCTATTCTTTATTTCTCTGGTTGCAAGTACTTCTTAACTTTCATTGATTATTTTTTCAAACGCACTTGGGTATACTTCTTAAAACTCAAGAGTGAATTTTTTAACATGTTCTTGGCCTTTAAGGCCTTTGTTGAGAAAAAATCTGGACATCCAATTCTTAAGTTAAGATCAGAAAATGGAGGAGAATATGTTAACAAATTTATCAAATTTTTCACTGAGCACGGCATTCAATTGCAACATATTGTTCCGTATACGCCACAACAAAACGATGTAGTTGAAAGGAAGAATCGCACCTTAAAAGAAATGGCTAATTGTATGCTTCAATGTAAAGGACTTAGTCTCAATTTTTGGGCAAAAGCAATTAACTGTGAAAATTACATAGTAAATCGCACTCCTACTAAGGTTTTAAAGAATATAACTCCAGAAGAAGCTTGGAGCTCAATCAAACCAGATGTAAGTCACTTTTGTGTTTTAGGAAGTGATGCTTGGGCCCATATTCCAGATGCGAAACATAAAGCCTTAGAACCTAAGAGTGAAAAATGCATTTTTGTTTGATATTATGAAGATGTCAAAGGATATAGACTTCTTTAACCAAAATCCAAAAATATAATCATTAGAAGAGATGTAAAATTTGATGAAAATATATCAGCCTGCGAGCCTAGTTTGGCAGGTGTGCCACCTTTTCCCTGCGAGCCTGACTCGGCATATGTGCCACCTCTCTCTCTCTCTTCTATTTTTAATAGCATTCCTTCTAGTTCGGATGATGACAGCGAGGATGAAAATCCTCCTCCACCTCTTGAAATTATTCCTTTTACTCCACCGCTTCCAAGATGGGTCCGCTCTACTCGGGATGCAGCAGGTTCTCTTGCAGGTGACCCTGCCGATCGACGACGTACACGTTCTTAGTTCGAAAGAGCCTCTTCCTTATTGGCTAAATTTCCAGAAAATCCTGATCCCGAAACCTTTGAAGAAGCCTACGGTCATCCAGATTGGGATAAAGCTATGAATGAAGAATATCATTCCTTATTGTTGAATGATACTTGGGATCTTGTTCCTCTTCCAAAAGGAAGAAAACTTGCTAGATGTAGATGGGTTTACAAAACAAAGTTTGGACCAGATGGAAAAGTGGATAGACATAAAGCTCGTCTTGTTGCTAAAGGATTTTCACAAGTTGAAGGCATTGACTATACTGAAACCTTCTCCCATGTTGCCAAAATGAATTCTATCCACCTTGTTCTTTCCCTTGATACCTCCTTTAAATGGGAAGTCCATCAGACAGATGTTAAATCTGCCTTCTTACATGGCGATTTGCATGAATAAATCTACATGGAACAACCCCCTTGCTTTTTCTAAAATGAGTCTAGCCTTGTTTGTCACCTTAGGAAGTCTCTCTATGGTCTCAAACAAGCTCCTTGAGCTTGATATGCCAAAATGGATAGATTTCTATTAGATAATGGCTTTTCTAGGTGTCATTCTGACAACACTGTCTACACCAAGAAAGTGGGTAAGTCCTTCACCATCCTTGTTATTTATGTTTATGATCTTATCCTTACTGGTAGTGATCCAAACCATGTAAACCATGTGAATTCTAGCCTCAAAAAGAAGTTTGAACTGACAGAATTAGGACACTTGCATTATTTCCTTGGTCTTCAAGTCTTGCAATCTAAGGAAGGCATTACCCTCTCTCCGTCCAAGTACGCTTGTGATCTTCTACACCACTTTCACATGGAAGACTATAAGCCATCCCCTTCTCCCTTTCTGTTTGGAGTCAAGCTTTCAGTCACTTGTACTACCCCTAAAGTTGATGCTACCTTATACCATCAACTTGTTGGTAAACTTCTATATCTAACCCATACTCGTCCTGACCTTTCCTTTGTCGTTGGTCTTGTCGCTTGGTTTATGCACCAACCTCATGAAAGTCACTAGAAAGAAGCTAAAAGAATATTTCGATATATTTGAGGTATAGTTCAGTTCTGGATTCATTACAATGCAGGAGCATCTCCATTGTTGATTGGTTTCACTGATTATGATTGGGCTGGTGACCCTGATGATCGAAAGTCTACTATAGGATATGTATTCACTCCTGGTTCAGGATTTATTACTTGGTCTTGTAAGAAACAAAGTGCCATATCTCTTTCTTTAGCAGAAGCAGAGTATCATGGTGCAGTTGAAGCCAGCAAGGAAGCCATGTGGCTTCGTTAGATCCTGTCAGAATTTGGTCTTCATCGGCAGCATCCAACTACACTTTGGTGTGATAATCAAAGTGCCATTCAGCTATGTAAAGATCTAGTTCAGCATTAGCATATGAAACACATTGAACTCCACATACGCTTCATCAAAAATCTCATTCATGATCGTGCTCTTGAAGTGCAGTATTGTCCAAAAAATGATCAAGTATCCAATATCTTTACGAAGGGTCTCACAGAAGCAAAGTTTACCAAACTTCGATCCATGCTTGGAGTTCAGGAAAGTTGTCATTAAGGGGGGGATAGGCTCTAATGCCTCCTTCCTTCTCCTATTGTGTCACTTTTGTAAATCCTTCAATCCTATCCTGATTTGCTCTTAAGGGGGGATGTTAGGATATTTCGACACATAGGAAATAGGCTCCTTTTGTGTCACCTTTGTAAATCCTTCAATACTATCCCAAGTTGTTCTTAAGGGGGGATGTTAGGATATTCCGACACGTAGGAAATAGTTAAGAATAACTTAGTCTAGTGAAGAGTTAGCTAAAGTGTGTTTCTTTACTATGTACATTTCTAACTTATAATCTGATGGTCACGATTTGTACTGATCCGATGATTATCTCTCTCCTTGGTATTAACGACACTTGATCTGTGGCTTAACACCAAATTGGTCCATGATCTCTATTTAAAGAGCATGTAGGGTCGTTTTTCCGGTAAACCGTTTTTTAGAGAAACATATGTAACTTTTCTTTTTATATTAATAAATTTCCTGAAGTGGCTGCATTGGCTCAGGCCATGGACTGTTCCCCTCTTCGAGGGTTTTAACCACATGATGTTACTGGTGTACTGATTTGTGATTTTTTTTGAAAGGTGACCTTTGGTTCTTGATCTAAGGAACTTACCCTGTAAATTCCTATAAGATATTAGTCTTTTCGTTTTATTTATTTAATTTTAAATTAAATTTAAAAATTTATTAATTTAACATTTCAAGATAACGGTGGAGTGGGAGAAAAATGATTGGAGGGTAAAACCATAACCCTTGAGAGTGATGGCAGTGATGAGGGCCTAGCAGGCATGAGGGGCGCATGGCAGCTGGGTGACCTCATGGCGGACAAGTGGAGGTAGTTTTCAATAGGTACGACATGCATCGGGGTTTGATCCATCGTAAACGAAGGGTAAGGGGGCTCAAAAGTTTTAACATCCATTTTTTATGTTTTCTGGAAGGAGGTTAAGGCTTGCAGCTACACACGCCCACAGGAAGGTTTAACAGGTAGTGGTTTTAAGCGGTGGTTGATCAAGCAATTACATGGTAAATCATGGTCAACGGATCGTAAAAGGTGGAGGTGGATATCGAGCCAGGGGATATGCTAAAAATATGGGGTTCAGACGTTACAGAGAAAAACATGAAGAACTACAATGGTCCAGTTGGACTGCTTGCATGGAACTCCATAGGTTCGAGAGAGGTGAGGAAGCAGGTCAGTGAACAAGGGGTTTGGGAGGAAACTCTAAGCGGCCTAGACAAAGTGAATTTGGTGACAACAGAGCCTCCAGCGAGAATTTAGGAACTGTTAACTCTGGCTATCGTGGTCTCTGATGTAGAAGCGGGAGTCCAGCAAGTAAGTGGACTAAACCAGGGTTTTCAAAATTCTAACTTTTCACTTGGGGTCTAGAAGATATTATATCCAGTTGTGGCTTCTCAAAGAAGCAGGGTTTTAAAACCTTTCTGGGAGGGGATGGTTCTCTCATCATCACAGGTAAATGCGGGGTGGTGGAAGGATTTTTGGCACACAGGTTTCCGAAAAGCCAAGGAGAAGGAGAAAGGCAGAACCAAGGTCATCTATGGAGGGAAGGTTTGGAGACTCTCGCTGAAGCTTTTGCGAGAGACATGAAAGTATGGGAAGGGTCAGTGTGAAGGGGGGATGGTTCCTAGAAGAGGGGAATAATCTTGATCCATACAAGGTGAAGCTCTTGCGGGAGTTGCATTAGGGTTTGTTCATCAAGCGGAAGAGAAGACCTGTGACCCAAGAAGCAGAGAAGTGGTGATTCAGTTGGAGTCAAACACCGAAGTGGAAGCAAATGACAATGAAAGAAACTTAGAGCAGGGATAAGAAGGGGGAAATGGAAACACTTGGGGGAAAAGGAAAAAAAGTGAAAGTAATAAGGAGAAAGGAGAAGATTCCAAAATTGGTCTTGGGAGTAGACATCTCGATTGATGAAGCGATGGATATTGCAGAGCTTACATTAGTGGGATGAGCCAAAGGGAAGAAATACATAGAAAATTACATTAAGTAATGGGTAGAAAATGCATGGAGGGAAGCCCCCGACCAGATAGTTGATGATGTTAATGTAGAAACTGGATGGTTCATGGTGAAATTTGAGAGAAAGGAAACCTTACAATGGGTCTTGGAGAGGAATTGAGGTTTCTCTAGGGCCCAATTTTATTCAAGAGATGGAGTTTTTTATTTGATGTGTAGAAGGAGAAAGTGGCTGACCTTCCTCTCTGGGTTCAGCTTCCAGGCCTTCCACACCCACTTTGGTCGAAAAATGTACTCAAAGAAATAGGGAATGAGCTTGGAAAATCCTTGGAATCGGATATGTATTTCAAATAGATAATGGAGTAGAGAATGGAAAGGATAATGGTACGCCTCAACCCTATAGACGTTATGCGGAGGCTATTCAGCTGCAATACATATATTTTTCCTTCATTCAAGTGCTTGACTATGAGCATTTTTTGTTCTGTTGTCATAGATTCCATTAGTATAGACATATGGCAAAGGATTATCCCCTTGGAATAAGATGGAGGAGCAAACAAAGGAATGGTAAGGGTAGGCCAGAGAAGGATGAGGTGAAAATTGGGGAGACAAATCCCACTGAGGAGGAAAAAGGACAAAAGAAAGGGGACCCGGAGCCAAGGATAGAGGAGGAAACCATGGATACGCATATGCAAGAGGCAGAGATCCAAGTGCAGGAGGTGGAAGAGGAGCCGACACGAGTCGAGATAATGGAGGCAGTTGATCCTACAATAGTGCCAATGTCTGAGGGTATTGTCCTCGAAATTCCCCTCTCTTTTTCTGATTCTATTAAGGATATGTTGACTCATCTTTTGGGGCCTGGTCCTTCCAGGCCTTCACTCTCTAGAAATTTCCATGTCAATTTACATGTTAATATTATAAATGAGATGTTGGATAGTATAATCACTTATATCCCTGAGATTCATCTGGATCAGAAACCCCCTCTCATCCTTGGTAATCCAAGAACTTATAAAAATGAATGTGAAAGGAGCCCATATAACCTGATATCTAGAGAGAAGAAGGAAAACTACTTCGAAGTAGTATGGGGACTAGGAAATACCTTGGATTCCAGCTCAGTTCCAAAGAAGAGGGGAAGAAAATCAAGCATATCCAAAGCTTAGATAAGAGCTAAAATTGACATAACATATGGGAAGCAGCGGTCCTTAATAGGGGTTCTTAGAGCAGTGAAAACCCTAGGCGTGGTGATTAAATTATTATCCTTTCCCTCAATTGTAGAGGGTTGGCTAGTAGCCCCGAAAAACTAGCACTCAAGGCTTTAATTTACAAATATGGTCCAAATATAATAATGTTCCAAGAAAATTTGGAAGCGGGTGAAGAAGTTAAATCAATTATTTCAAAGATCTTCCTGGGATGGTCTTTCTAGTGTCTGGAAGCTAAAGGAAGGTCTGGGGGACTTGCCCTGGGGTTCAAAGAAGGAAAATTAAAATTGATTAGTTCATGGGGATTGGAGCAGGCTCTAGCATTAGAAGCTTATTAAATTGATCTATGTACAAACCTTCTCCTTCTGAATGTATATGGGTTGTGCCAAGATTGTATGACCTTCTGGAATGTTTTGTGGGAAAAATATTTTATGGTTCACTCACACCTAATCATAGGAGGAGACCTAAATTTCTCTATTGGCCAGGCGAAAACCTGGGGTCCTACTGCCTGTATTCACCCCATGTTGGACTTCTTCTCAAAAAAAATCCAATATGGCAAGCTCTTCGATATAAATCTGCTAAAGATGAGACCGACTTGGCGAAACTAGAGAATAGGTGAAGCTAGGGTTGCAAAGAGGCTAGATAGATTCCTTTATTAAAGAGGAGTTGGTGGATAAAATCCCAATGTTTAGACAATGGATTGGAGAAGGGGGGATTCAAATAATTATCCTATTATGTTAGAGCTCAAAGGTTCTAATGAAAAACCAGGGTCGCCCTTTAAATTCAACCCTGGATGGCTAAAAGAGGAATCATTTAATTCTCTCTTCAAGGCTTCTTGGAGGCCTCAGGGGGAAGATGGGGAGAGGAAAAAAGTTGCCCACTTCATGGAAAACCTAAAAAGAATGAAGAAATCTACCATAGAGTGGGAAAAAATGATAAAGGAGAGATAAGAGGAGCGGTTAAAATGGATAGGCGAGGATTTGGCCATAATGAAGAGTCCATAGGAGGATGTGTATGAATCATATGAAAAAGGGAAAAAATAATATAGCTGGAAGTAGAACAGAAGAAAATTTTCTTAGAAAGAGAAGAAAAATGAAGATTAAAGAGCAAAGAAATATGGTTGTCTGTGGGGGACGAAAATTCAAAGTTCTTTCATAACTATCCCAAAGGAAGGAAGAATTCAAACACAATATGGGGGATGAGGATGGAGGAGGGCAGGACAGCAAAATCCTTTTAAGACCTTGCAACTCTAGAAAGGGACCATTTTAGTGATTTATTCAAAGCCCCGATAGCTATGACTATAGCTGAATTGGTGCGAGTGGCCCATTTCTTCCCCAGATATGTTGAGGAAGAGGAAAACAAGATGCTCTCAAGTCCGCAGACTAAGCGGGAGGTGGAAGGTATCCTTAAATCAATACAAAAGGAGAAGAGCCATGGGCCGAATGGATGGACAGTGGAATTATTCCAACATTTCTTTGAATCAATGGGGGATGACCTAACAGGGGTAGTAGAAGATCAAGGACAAAGGAGCAATATTTGAACCTTTCCATTCAACCCTCTTGGCCCTAATTCCAAAATCGGAAGAGCCAAGCTCTTTTGATGAGTTCAGACCTATTTCTCTATGTAACTGCATATAAAAAATTATTGCAAAAGTCATAGTAGTAAGACTAAACCCGATTCTGTCAAGGAATGTCTCTAAAGAACAATTTGGCTTCTTGGATAGAAGACAAATTCATGAAGCGATTGGAGTAGCTCAAGAAGCGCTTCACATTATCAAAAGAAGTAGGAAAAAGGTATGATTATAAAAATTAACCTGTCCAAGGCCTATCACAAAATAAGTTGACTATGCATCAGGATGCTGCTAACACGCCTGGGCTTCAATATTGAATTCATCAATTGGGTGATGGGATGCATCACTGATGTTAGCTTTGATGTGTTGATAAATGGGGTCGCCACTCCCTTTTTAAAAATTCAAAGAGGGCTTAGGCAAGGTTGCCCGTTATCATCGCTCTTATTCCTTCTGGCGGCGGAAGGATTAAGTCAGATGTTGGTGGAAGCCAAAAGAAGGGGGGATATTCAGGGCATCAAAGTAGCTATAAATCTCCATATCACCCACTTGTTGTTAGTTAATGGCATTCTACTCTTTAGTGATGGAATCAGGAGCCTGACAAAAAACATATCAAATCAATTCTTGACCTATTCCTCACAACTATTGGTATGAGCATTAATATACATAATTCCTCAATAATATTGGAAGGCTTCTTGGGAGAGGACACTAGAAGAATTTTAGGGGAGATTCCTTTTGAGATTAAGTGGATGAACGAAAGCTTCAAATATCTAGGGTTCTTTCTGAAGCCTGATTCTTAAAGAATTAGAGATTAAATGTGGATGGTGAAAATTTTGAAAAAAGGGTGAAACATTGGAACTATAAATGGCTATCCAGAGTGAGTAGAGTACTATTAATTAATTTAGTGCTAATGGCTATTCTGGTCTATTGGGTTGCGCTCACTTGGATGCCAAAAGGAATTTTGGAGAGGATTTAGAAAATACGCAACAGATTCCTATGGGTTGGTTCAAAGGAAGAGGCATTGCTTCCATGGGTGGCATGGGAGAAGATAGGCAGACCAAAGGATTGGGGGGGTTGGGGGCTAAAAGATATCACATATTTTGTGTCATCCCTGGAAACAAATTTAGGCTGAATAATTCTCTCAAAGGAAAATATATGGACTATGGTCATAAAAAGGAAATATATTGACCCAATGCCTTTGATTGAATAGATGATATTCCCTGACAGAAAACTAACTCATGCATCGGTGGTATGGAAGGCCACTCTAGGCTCGCTGAAAATAATTAAGGAAGGTTTGGTGTGTTAGATAGGGAATGGAGACTAGGTGAGAATAAGAATGGACCCTTGGGTAGGATGCAATGAGGGATTCTCCCTGCCAAGAGATTCATAGTACATCTTAACTCCAAAGGGTATATTTTATTAACGCCAGATTGAAAATATTGGGTTCTTGACAATCTGGAAACAAGCATGGAAGATAGGGGAGGACCTGCAAATAGATCCCTAATGGAATGAGGCATGGAAAATCTATACATGGGAACTTGTGCGCTCAAATGTCCACTTCAGAGACCAGCAAGATGAACTATGATGGGTGTGTGCCCCATCAAGAAGCTACGCTCCAAAGTTTGGATACTCCTATATAATGAACAGAAAGAGGTGGAATGTTCCATAATGGTGGGCGAAGTCACTCTGGAAATTAAAATGCCCAAT
Organism: Pinus albicaulis; assembly: GCA_034641835.2. Classification (NCBI taxonomy): domain Eukaryota; kingdom Viridiplantae; phylum Streptophyta; class Pinopsida; order Pinales; family Pinaceae; genus Pinus; species Pinus albicaulis. The sequence goes on from CM076583.1 coordinate 1,067,759,064, forward strand.
GAAAGCAAGACAATTCTTTTGGTGCATTCTGAGGTAAAAAGTCCCAACTTGGGATAATATTCAAAAAAGAAAGAAAGAGGGGCCAGGTTGGTGTACTCTCTATAAAATTGATTCAGAATCGGTCTCCCATATTTTTGTCCATTTTCCTTTCAACAAATCAGTTTGGACAGAAACTTTGAAGCTCCTTGGGAATTCTCAGGTCTATAATGGGGGGAACGCAAAAGGAAGCATGGCAAGGTTGGTGGAATGATTGTCAGGATGAAAACTAGAGAGTGCTTCCACTCCTAATCTCTTGGGGGATCTGGATCGCCAGGAACATAAGCATATTCAGATATCAAGGATCATCCCATCATCAATTATCAATTGGAAGTGCAGCCATATTTGAATTAATTCCGACCCAAAAAAATAAAATAAAATCCAGAGTGATCTGGATTAAGCAGATCAGAGGAGACATTCCATGGGCATATTTTGATAAAGCATCCAACGGAGAAAACATATGTGGGGCGGGACTAGTGGTACATGTAGCTCTTGCAAAAGTTTAAAATCTTCAGTAGGCCTTGGTAGTGGTACAAACAATTTTTCAGAACTCAAATCTCTCCACCTCCTGCTCCGCTGGCTTATTCACCTTAGACAATTTTATGTTCAAATCTTTGGAGACTCATAGAATATCGTAAATTGGTTCAACAAGGAATTCATTTGTCATAATTATTTGTTGCGGCCTAATATAGAGGAAGTTTGGACTTTGAAAGAGTTGTTTAATTACATTTTTGTGTGCCATATTTATGTGGAAAGCAACGCAGATGTAGACATCCTTTCTAAGGAAGGTGTACTACAGGATATGGGAAGCTGGAAAATCAGATAAATAGACCTGGGTGGCTCAATGGAGACAAATCGGCCTCCCATCATCTAAAAATATTTTACAAGGCTCTTTAAATACTTTTGCTTTTAGTTTTCTTGTATATTTCAGCAATTTCTTGCAGATGGGCACAAAACTCTAAACTCGTTTGTCTTTTTTGGTCGATTCAAACCGGTTTAAAAAATCCTTTCTTATCTGTTCTTTGAGATCAGATTTCGTTGTTCCTGTTTGGGTTGTTTTCCTCATAAGAGGAGGTCCGGGAACATACCTTGGTCATACATGAGCACTTATGGATTTAGTTGTTTATCAGCTAGCATATTTTTGGCAGGGTTGTTCTCCTTACGGTCGGTTCCTACTGAGTGATTCTCTTTTCAGTCATATAGTAAAGTTAATGCTTGAATGCATATGTAGTGTAACCTTTTATTTTCTGAATAAAAAGTTCAATATTTTCTTTGGAAAAAAAAAAAAACAAAACAAAAAACAAAAAACTTTTCAATACAGCATCTCCTTCGTATTAACTAGCCTAGATTCATCTTAATTTTGAATATACCAAGCCCCAAGAGGGATCAAATATCTTTTCACTCTAAATAGGTTTGCATATCAAGAGATTTGATCTTTCTCTGCACTTGGTAGATCTAGAGTTAAGTAGATCTAGGCTGGTTTAATTTTCCCCTTTAAATTAGCTTTATTCTTCATGAATACCATGGGCCATTTTTATTTTTATTTTTATTTTATTTGATAGGGTTATTTTTAATTTGTTATTTTGATTTTGCTTTTTTTATTTTATTTTAACCGGGTTAAAATGTTTACATTACATTATATTAGTCTTTTTATTTATTTATTTATTTTAAATTAATTTTATTTTTATTTTTATGTAATTTGATTTAGTCAAAATGCTAAACATTACATTACAACATCTCTTCCTTAAGCGGTTAGAGAGGGCCTTTTTGCACAATTAAATGTTCCATTTATTATGTTCTCTCAAAAAAAGAAAATTTAAAGGAAAAAGAGGAATATGTTGGACTTTGTAATGATGGTGATAATCATGAATCCAATTCTTTGTCATCATTTGAGAGCTTACGATGATGGATCATTTTTTTAATTTTTTTAATTTAATTTTGGTTATCAATTTTTTTATATTATTTTGTTTTTATATGTTTAAATATTGTTTTATATAAATTTGATATTTATTTTATTATAAAAATAACAATTAATATATTTGTGTCTAAGAAAATAAATTGTTTTATATATAGTTTATTTTTAAAATTTTGATGGTGATGATAATGATGATGATTGATGTCCACTAAGACTGATATGGTTTACTAGACCTTTAGAAGGTAGGAGATTAATTAGAATAATTTAACATTTTATTTTTATGCTCAAAAAGAAATGAGAGAAGCGCTTCGAGATCACCATAGTTTCGTTGAGTTAAAAGTTCAATAAGGTTGGTAAGTGTGACAAATATTTTGAAAATTAGATCAAATGTGAGTATAAGATAGACAATATAAGAGAATGTGTTTTTCATCTTCAACCTTCCTAGGATTTCACATGTGACAAACTCGTTCAACCCATGGTGTTTTGGGATTGATCAACACCTAGTTTCACTATGAAGCTCATTAGAATTAGTTCTAATATCGACAATGTTCATTTTCTTCTTGACACTAGTTGAGAAAAAGAGATAATTTTGGTTTTTGAGATTGGGGTAGATCACCTCCTTATAATATCGCAGTTTCCTTTTTCCCTCCAACTCTTTATTTCCCCACAATTTCTCCTCAAATTTTGAAGTAGTGATATTTTTAATATTATCTAAATTATGTAAGATGATGTCCTTCTTTATTCCCCAATGGTCTATGCATGACTAGACATTTTTATTCCATCCTCACTTGAGTCAAAGGTGGGGGTTTTGGCTATAGTTAGAAGAAATTTTAGGAATCCACTTGGCATCCATGTTGTATAACTTCTTCTTATACATGAGATACCTAGTCTAAGCCATGTGTTCAATGGGGGAATATTTCTTCAATTAGGAGGATAGGGTAGGGATTATTTCCTTTAATCTTGAGGCTGTAGGTTATAAAATGCTTTTGGATTTGTTCCATATTCTTCCATGACTATCTGCATATACTACAACCTTAAAACTCGTATCCATATAAAATAATATGAGTGAAAAGAGTTTTAAATAGGAGCTTTTTTTTTAATCCCAAATCCAAATATATCCTACTTACAATTGTTTTCAAGCCCGTAGTAATATTTCCAACCTCCATTTATCCTATTCTCAATGTGATAACTCCAATTGATCTTATGATGGATGTCAATTCCCAGATATTTGAATGAAGGAAATTCCTCCAAGGCGTTGTTTTCATAGACGATATTTTTGTATTTCATTATCATGACTTTAGTTTTGTTGGTATTTAAATTCATATCCATCTTGGAGAAAAAATATTAGAGGATTTTGAGTTTGTTGCCAATATTATAATGGTTCCTTTCCAAAAGAACAATATCGCTAGCTCAGAGGAGAAGACTTATGATCACACCGATGAGCATGGACCTAACACAACATGCATCTTCCAAAAACTCTATCTTATCAATGTATATGCTAAAAAGGTTAGAGTATAAGGGACACCAGTGTTTGACTCTAGTATTGCATTTAATTTCCTCTGACCAACCGCTATTGGTATTAAATTTGGAAATTACATTCTTGTATAGACTTGTCACAACAACCCTCAACTCGACAAGAACCATTATCTCTTCTAGCCTCTCTCGTAACTTTGTTCTAGGAATGGAGTCAAAATATTTTCTAAAGTCAACAAAATAATAGAAGAGATCGAGTTTATTGTTGTCACATTAGGCTTTGCAATTATCCTAAGAGTAACAAGATGGCTCACAATTGAATGATATCTCCTAAATCTAACTTAGACTTTACCTCTTTTACAACTAATAGACATTAATTGTAATATATTTAAATTGATTGAATATTACCACCCATTGTGATATAAAGGCTAAGATTTTGCAATGGTATATTTAAATATATTTTAATGTACACACTGAATGTGATATTGAGTATTATTCTAAACCATAATTGTTAGAAAGATAATGAACATAAATTGATGTGAAAATGAAAGCAAATGTCGGGGCAGATTTAATAAGAGAAATACAATTAAATACATTATTTTAATTAAAATATAACAAATGCAATTAGACACAAATTAGAGAAAATCAACTTCATTATAAATCAAGGCACAAGAATAATATAATTTTGAGGCAATGTATATGCTAGTAACATGTACATTAAATGCATATAAATCATTTAGACATTAACAAGATCCCAAAAGATGTTAAAAATATGTAAATAGGGCATAAGTGGACATGAATTTCATGTCGACGTCAGTAAAAACATTGAAACTAGATGCAAACCGATGAAAAAATATACGCAATATAACTGCATAATGTGTACAAAAACAAAAAAAAAGGGAAGCAAATGATACTAAAAATAGATGCTAATATGGCACAAATTCAAAGAAATTTCCATTCATGATGGTTGCATGCTAGACACAGGAACAATGTAAATTTGACACATACAATAGTAAATTAGATGCAATATAAATGTGTATGTGATGAAAATAGGTAAATTGCATAAAAATTGAGATGTGCCCAAAGACTCAATTAAGATGTAAATGAGACGTAGATAGAGATCCAATTAAGATGGTAAAAAAATGCATAAAAGATTCATGAACTCTTTTTCAAAGGACGTGAATGAGGGAAAAAAAGAAAAAAAAGGATGCCACCACTCATGTCCACTTATGCACCTTGTTAATTAAAATATTATAAACTAGTACTTTGACTCCAATTGAATTGAGAACAAAATGAAAGAACATAAAAAGTTGATAAATAACAAAAAGACAGAATTGAAGGAAAATATTGTATTGGGAACCAAATTCTACTAAATAATATGGTGAAAATCATTGTAATGTACATAGCAATAGAAATGGTAAAATGGTGGTAGCTTATCTCTGAGAATATATGTAATTACTAAACAATTCACAAAATCCTATAAAGAGAGACCCAATTGCAATATATCATATTATAAGAAACTGTAAAATCGAAAAGCTCTAGCCCTAAAAGTCGAGGTGGAGGAAGAAATGTGAGCCTAGTTGATAAGTCAACTTCAAGGGCCATAACTTTGCATAGGTCAACTTCAAGGGCCATAAACTTTGCATAGGAACTCCATTTTCAAATTTCTTTGAACTATTCAAGGATTTACTTTTGGCTCTATGTGATTGGTATGCCCCATGGTCAAAATTTGACATAAGGCCATGAGAAATTCCAGATAATCCATGGGTAGGTTCTAATAATATTGTGAAGGTTTGTGACCTACAAAATTATTGTAAATATGATGAGGTTCATGACCATTTTTTAGATGGTTTCAGTCATGAATGTCCACTTAGCTATCCCGTTAGGTCCTTATAATACTAGTGTACCCCCTTATTGTTATTATTAGTGTAGCCCCCTTATTGTTATTGTTGTGTCCATGTAGTCCCCATATTGTTCTTATTGTTCCCCGTAGAATCCCACTATTTTTACTGTTGTGCCATTACATTATTATTGTTATGTCGGCTCTAATTATATTGTGACCCATTAGACTCCTATATATAGAAAGGAGGTTTTTTCATTTGAATCACCCAAGAATTGTTCATTTATGTAATGTAAAGGATGTTTCCCCCCTGAATAGGATAATTTTTAAGTCATTGATCTATCTTTTCTTTTATTTTGTGAGCTGGTTGCATAACATTTGGTGTCAAAGCTTTGGAATCTAGATTTTTGTTGTTGCAAACAAGTCTTCTTGGAATTTTCGCTATAACATTTTTTCTACGAAGCTTCAAAAACTGAAATTGAAACCACGTGAAGTCCAAATACTTGTGAACCTCGTGTACAAATTTCAGATCTTGGTTCGCTATATTTTTGAAGATATGATTTCAGGAAGTTTGATGGCAAGGATTCGGTAACATGGATACTTCAGATGGAGCAATATTTTGATCTCCATAATGTGCAACACACACAAAAGGTACGCATTGCAACTTTATATTTAGAACCCAATCAGTTTGTATGGTATTGATGGATTTGTTCTCGTAAATCACTTGTCACTTTATGGATGAAATCACAACACGTTATGAGGATACAAAGAGTAACACCTTCTTTAGCCAATTGATAAATCTTAAACAAAAGGGTTCAATGGCAGAGCACATTGGGAACTTCCAAAATTTGAATATAAGAGTAAATGATATTCTAGAGGAGCAAAGGATTGATGTCTTCATAGGTATTTTAAAGGATAAAATCCAACATGAGGTTCGCCTTTGGGAACCTCATTCATTGGACAAGGAATTCAGGTTGGCAAGAAAAATTGAAAGAAAAATTATGGCGACAACGAAGCCTAACTCTCACAACTATAAAGATGAAAGTGTTGCTTATCTTAGACTTCCACAACCTACAAGGTTGGCACCACAATGATTAGAAGAAAAAAGAGCAAAAATTTTTTGCTACAGTTGTGATATAAAATACACTAAAGGTCATAAGTGTGCCGAGAATAAATTATTTTACATAGATTGTGAAGAGGAGGAAGAAAACGAACAAGAAACTTCAAAAGAAGAGGATATACACTAGGAACCAACCCCAAGGAAAGAAGAAATGAATTCGACCACATCTTGTAATGCATTGGCAAGAATTGCCACTCCTCAAACTCTTAATATAGAAGGACATATAAAGAAGAAAAAGGTAATAGTGTTGATTGATTTGGGTAGTACCCATAATTTTATTCATTGTAAGATAGCCAAGGAATTTAATTTCTTCCTATATCTAGCACTAGAGTGTAAAGTAATGGTTGAAAATTGAGCAACTATAAAGTGTGCTTGAAAGTGCCATAATATCAAGCTATCCATTGGAGAATATGTTTTGAATAGTCCAATTCTTTCCATTCCAATAGGTGGTTCTAATGTTGTACTAGGATTCCAGTGGTTACAGTCTTTAGGTACGATAGCTTTTAATTTTCAAGAAATTTTCTTGATTTTTTTTTGGAAGGAAAGGACGTTGAATTAAGGGGTATCACAGAGAAACTGGAAAAGATAATCATCTCTAATGGCATGACAAAGCTTATAAATAAAGAACAATGGGGCGTAATTTCACAGTTATGCTCACTATAGGTTCAAACATTGAAATCATATATTTCTCCATATCTCCAAAAAGTCTTGGAAAACCATTCCAAGGTATTTGAGACTCTAAAATTCCTCCCACCTATTCATGATCATGATCATGCTATTAATTTGTTCCAAGAAGTGTTCCTCAAAACATCATGCCTTACAGATATCCCTATCCCCAAAAGTGTGAAATTAAATGTATGGTTGCAGAAATGCTAGAAGATGGTATAATTCAACCTAGTCAAAGTTCTTTCTTTGCTCAAATAGTATTGGTTCACAAGAAGGATGGTTCATGGCGCATGTATCAGGATTATAGGGAGCTCAACAAGCTCACTATTAAAGATAAATTTCCCATTCCTGTCAATGATGAATTACATGGAGCAATTTACTTCACCAAGTTGGATCTTCATTCAGGATATCATCAAATAAGAATGAAGATTGAAGACATTCTGTAAACAACATTTAGAACTCATAAGGGTCATTATGAATTTTTGGTCATGCCTTTTGGCCTTACAAATGCACATTCTGCATTTCAAGGTTTTATGAATTCCATTTTTAAACCCGTAGAAAATCTGTGTTAGTATTTTTTAATGATATACTAATCTACAACAAGTCTTGAAGGATCATGTTCAACATGTTGAAAGGGTGCTCAAACAATTGGAGGAGAAACAATTATATGAAAAAACTTCCAAATGTTTCTTTGGAGTACAGGAGATGGAATATCTGGGTCATATTGTATCTCGTGAAGGTGTTAAGGTAGACCCTAACAAAATTAAAGCCATTAAGGAATGGAAAATCCCCACAAAAATAAAAAAAATCTTCGAGGATTTCTCAGGTTGATAGGGTATTATCACAAGTTTTTTAAGAATTATATGAGAATATAAACACCTCTAACAACATTATTTAAGAAAGATGCATTTTCTTGGAATCCAGAAGCAACAAACAGCTTTGAACAATTTAAAGAGGTAATGTGCCAAGCACCGGTCTTAGCTACGCGAGACTTCACAAAAACCTTTATTGTGGAGTGTGATGGCTTAGAAAATGGAATTGGTGATTTTTTAATGCAAGAAGGAAGACCCATTGCTTTTGAAAGCTGTCCAATAAAAGGAAAGTATTTACAAAAACCTATTTATGAGAAGGAAATGTTGGTAATAGTACATGTACTTAAGTAATGGCAACCGTACCTAATGGGAAGATGTAGAAATTTGAATAACTGATATATTATTCACCAAGATTCTCCTGATCACACACTATTTTAACTTCATGCACAATACAGAATCTCTTCTACCATTGATCATTAATTGTGGAAATAAAAACAATCGCATGCGCACATTAAAACCATAAACATTCACACATATGAACACAGTATTTCATGGGAAAGCTTAAAGTTGAAAACCCCAACTATCTTTATATTATATGTCAGAGAGATCATGTAAAAATCATTATACAAAGCTCCTCACAAGCTCTCAGTACAATCTCCAATTGCTACACACTAATCAAGCTAGATCTAGCAAATCACATGCTCCAATCTCTGCCACCTGATAGCCTACCTCTCTTCATATTATCCTTGTTGAATATTAGCTCTGAATGAACTCGAATCCACCTGGTATGCACTGCGCAATCCTCATTAGCATCTCCATCAATGTGTGGTGCAAACTCATGCACCAGTATGGTCACAACTGATAGTCACACTTGCTCTTTCACCTACCTCTTCACTGGTCTCCACTGAAACTGTCCATGCACTGAAGTTAACTAATGTATTCTTTAATTGATTTATGAGTTAATAATTAGTGAATTAATTAATAATTAATTCACACCACTCTCACTAGTGTATCAATCAGTTAGACTAGATACAACTAGCTCAACTATGTTTAACTGAGTTAAATTGAACACAACTCCATCAACTCCTCAATCAACTCCACCAAACTCACTCACATGAGTTCTAACTGAAGTCATCATGCAATAGCTCCACTTAGACCCTAGGAATAGCGTAATTCCTTCTGTCAGCTGCATGTGCCACATGTGTGCACTAAAGCGAAGGTGCTCCAAGAATAAGATAATGTTTATAGTCCAAATATTATTAAGAGCTAATAATATTCGACATATCTATTTTTAAATTGTGATCTAAAAAATAAATTACGCTGCTCAATATGTCTAAAAATAGAAATCCATCTGGCCACCAGCTTGACACGACCATCATGAGAATAGCATCCTGCCAACTCATAGCATATGATCGACATGTCTAAAAATAGACTTGCGCCAAAAATAGCCTGCAGGCCCACTTAGTGAAGGCGACTCTTTTCACTAAGCTCATCATCTTGTTGCAATCTCAAAAAAAGACACTTCAAGGTAAAAACGGATCATGATAGTCTTAAACACTTTTTGGAACAAAGACTATCGTCAGAAGAGCAACAAAAATGGGTCACAAAGATGTTGGGTTATGACTTTGAAATAATCTACAAAAAAGGAAAGCTTAATGTTGTTGCAGATGCACTCTCAAGAAAGAATGAAGAGGTGGAAGCATTGCTTTGTGCAATTTCTATTATCCAACCAGATTGGATAACCGAAGAAAGAGATGAATGGAAGAAGGATGAAGACATGTGGACACTCATTCAAAAGTTGCAGCAAGATCCTAGTACATCTGATACATTTAGTTGGAAAAATGATTCCTTATGGTACAAAGATCGCTTATATCTTTGTAAGAATTCCCAACTAAAACAAAATATTCTTTTGGAATTGCACACTTCTCCTTTAGGAGGACACTCAAGATTTTTAAAAACTTACCACAGGGTGAAGAAAGAATTTTTTTGGGATGGCCTTAAATCTTATATTCAAAATTTTGTGGCGGAATGTTTGGTTTGCCAGCAGAATAAAGTGGAAACAATTAAGACCCCGGGACTTCTACAACCTTTATCCATTCCAAGTCAACGTTGGGAGGAGATTTTAATGGATTTTATCATAGGTTTACCTAAGTCCGAAGGAAAGAGTGTCATCATGGTGGTAGTTGATAGACTTACCAAGTATGCACACTTTTGTGCATTATCTAATCCATTTAAAGCAAGTACAGTTGCTACTACATTTATGGACACAATTCAAAAGCTACATGGAAGCCCAAGGGTTATTGTGAGCGACAGAGATCCCATTTTTACTGGAAATTTTTGGACGGAGTTATTTTCTTGTTTGGGTACTCAATTAGCTCATAGCTCATCTTATCATCCTCAATCTCATAGTCAAACTGAGATCGTAAATAAATGTTTGGAAGGATATCTTCGTTGTTTTGTATCTGATAAACAAACACAATGGGTCAAGTGGTTACCTCTTGCTGAATGGTGGTATAATACTTCCTTCCATACTGCAGCAAAAATGACCCCATTTATGGCACTTTATGGATATCATCCACCATCCATCACATCATATTTAAGAGAAAATTCTAAGGTTCAAGCATTGGAAGATCACATCGAGCATCAGCAAGAAGTTCTCCAACTCTTAAAGGATAACCTGAATTTGGCACAAAATCGAATGAAACAACAGGCAGATCAACATCGCAGCGAGAGAAGTTTTGATGTAGGAGATTGGGTATTTTTACAGCTATAACCATACAAACAAATGTCCCTCATGCAAGCTAAAAAGGATAATAAATTATCACCGAAGTATTATGGTCCTTACAAGGTGTTGCAAAATATTGGTACTATGGCATACAAATTGGAGTTTCGTGCATCTTCCCGAGTGCACCCAGGTTTCCATGTTTCATGCTTAAAGAAGGTTATAAGTGACAAGCTCCCAATTCAAACAATATTGCTAGAACTTGACAAGGAAGGAAAAATCATATTGTATCCTGAATCAGTCACAGAAATAAGAACTCGAAAGCTACAAAATAGATCAATTTTAGAGTATCTCATCAAGTGGAAGAACTTAACCGCTGAATATTCCACATGGGAGGATGATAATTTTATACAGAAACATCCAGAACTACTCAAGCGTTGAGGACAAAGCTTTTTTGAAGGAGAGGGGCATGTTAGGTCCCTATAATACTAGTGTATACCCATATTGGTATTGTTAGTGTAGCCCCCTTATTATTATTGTTGTGCCCATTTAGCCCCATATTGTTATTATTGTGCCCCATAGAAGCCCACTATTGTTATTTTTGCGCCCTTACAATATTATTGTTATGTCGACTTTGATTATATTGTGACCCCTTAGACTCCTATATATAGAAAGGAGGTTTTTTCATTTGAATCATCCAAGAATTGTTCATTTATGTAATTTAAAGGATGTTTCCTCCTCAAAGAGGATAATTTTTAAGGGCGTTGATCTATCTTTTCTTCTATTTTGTGAGTTGGTTGCATAACATTTCCCACATGGTCACTTGGATCAATATGGGACATAAAGGACACCCGAAACCAACATTACATCAGTGAAGGCCATGTTCATATATCTTAAACCTCTAAATAAGTAGTTTCATCTCATCCTCAATATATTATTTGTGCTCTCTCTCGATGTTGACATTCTACCTATTTTAGCCATGCAAAAAAAGGTTGTTTTTTGGTTGATATCATCTCCCCAACCAATAATCTATTTTTGACCTCCATTGCTCTTAATAGTCTAAGCACAATTAGTTTGTTGTAGGTGTGAAATAATAATTAGGAAGCATGTCTTGTAGATGAACATGTTGTGAACCTCAATGAAATGGAGAAGGCAATGTGTTGATGGTTAAACAAAATCAATTTCCACAGGAATTGAATTTACCCATTCTCGTCATAATTGGAAAAAAAAAAGTATTTTTTTAATGAAATCATGGCCCTATTGAGCCCTTCGACACTTGCTCGTTGCCCTAGATAGTTAAACCATGTGGAACATAATTCAAAGAAGTCACATATTTTGAATTATTGAAACTATAGAGGGGGGAACTGATCTTAAGGTGATTATAGTCTATTTTATCCTTCTATGGGACTCAAATAGGTATTAATCCTTTCATCTCATCTTCGATTCAAACCATGTTAAATTCACTACATGTTATATAATGGGCCTTTAACAACTTAAAGCATCTAAATTCAATACGTTTCTTATTCCCCAACATCATTTGAAGTGTAAATGTTAGATAAGCCAAGGATCCAACCTTCCAAATTCAACAACATCTAGACCAACGAGTGTGATAGGTTGGATCCTTGTCTTATAACAATGAATGCAACCCCTACCAAGATGGGAGTGGAGATCCCATACTTTTTGATGGGCCTCTAAATTAGACATAAATTAAGGCCCATCTAACCTTTCTTAGACTCATCTACCTTCCTTATGCACATGAAAATATATATTAAATCTCTCCTTCTACACTTAATAATGTTTTCTTATGCTTTAATATTTTCTTAGGAAGGTTTAAAGGTAATTGCATATTTGTGCCTAATATTGGTTATTTTTGTAGAATATTGTGAGAATATTTGGCAGATTATGCAGATTTGGAGGAGGAGATAATTTAGGGACTTGCTCCCTGCCACTGGCAGATCAAGATTGAAGAATAAATGAGCACAATATCACTAATTTATTGAGAAATATTGGAGAGATTCAAGGGGGTTGTCCACCCTCCTTAACTCTTAGAGGTGGCCAAGCAACTCAATCTCTATTTACTTGGAGCCAAGTGGATCACCCCAAAGATTCTCTCCAGCAATTCGAGTTCCAGATTGAGCCGAGCAACTCAATCTCTGTTTACTTGGAGTCAAGTGGACTCAATCACCCCAAAGATTCTCTCCAGCAATTCGAGTTCCAAAGGCAGCCAAGCGACTCAAAGTGGAGTGCACTCAATCTATGTTTAGTGAGAGTCAAGAGGACTCAATCACTATTTTTTTAGGGAGCTGCTAGTAGATTCCCTTGAGGATAAATAAAGTTGATCAAGCGCTAATTAGGATTTGATTCCATTCAAAACTTTTGTTGCAAGCTATTAGGCTTTTGTTGTTTACGACCTTCAGGATGTAATAAGACTATATTTTTGTAATGCAATGAGTAGGCAAATGTTTTTTTACTTATCTAGTTTCAGGGAGCGAGGCTCGTGGGTTAGGGGCCAATCCATGTGCCTCAGCTTCTCTGTTGTTTTCATTCTTTCCTTTCTGTCATTTATCTAGTTTTGTTTCTGTCAATTAGCTACTTTTGTTTCTGTCATTTAGTTAATCTTGCTTCTGACAGTTTCAAGTTGTTCTTTCGCATTGTTATTGTAGGTTTTCATTTGCTTACGAGAGTAATAGAGTAGAGGAAAAATCCAAAAACTTTGGTCAAGCCTTTCCCTCTCATTTATGTCAATAGAGTTCGAGCAAGGTTGAACTTCCCACGAGCAAAAAAAATGCTTTATGTTCACTATTTTTATCATGCTTTTCATTTGTTTTTCCATGCATGAATCCACAGGTTTGTTTGTAGAAATCAGTATTAAATTTATGGGGAAGTTCTCTTGCACCTCTCGCTTCATTTCCCATCTCCCTTCCATCTCTGTTGTTATGCTTCTATTCCCTTCTATTTCACTTATCGCAGCTTCCGCACCCTTTTATTCCCAAAAACACTTCAAAACGGCTAAGTCTTCCTTTTATTCCTTTGTTTTCACATTTTACGGCTATCGTAGCCATTTTAACAAAAAAAAACTTCAAAACCATCAAAGTTTGACCTCCACCTTTCCTCCTTGAAATCCCTGCTACTGTACTTCCCTCATCGCAGATCTCAACCTTTTCCCTTTTCGCAATCGCACTGCGCACATCGCACCTTTTCCCTTTTCCCTTACAACTTACCACAATTCCCGTACCGCACTTCTCACATCGCACCTTTTTCCTTTTTCTTTAAGACTTACTGCTCCTTTTTACTGATTGCAATCACTTCGCCACATCGCACTTCACATCGTTTTCCTTTTTCTATCTATCTATTGCAATATTGCGATCTCACTCCGCCGCCAGTCCCACCGCCACATCACCCATCTCATTTCACATTTCGCAACCTTTTCCCCTTTTCCTTTAAGACTTACCGCTCATGTTTGTCGATTGTCATATTGCAATATCGCATATCGCAGATCGCAACTTTATCCCATCGCAAATCACATTTCGCAATATTTTTCTGCTCCTTGTTAACACTTACCGCTCCTGTCTACCGATTGCGATATTGTGATATCGCATATCGCAGATCGCAACCTTTGCCCTTTTTTCAAATCTCATTTCACTCCCGCTCCAAAACTGTACTCCCGCTTCTCTGCCATCGCACTTTTCAAAGCATTCCGCTCCAAAGCATTTTTGTGATATTATAAGCTTTAATAAAGTCCAAACCCCTCTTTCCACTTCTAAGCCTAGTTTCATGTGTTTATCCCTCCATTAGCATATTTAGCCTGTTTTCCTCCAAACTGCAAGCAACCCCTCTTCAAATTAGAATTAGGTCATGAATAGTTGCATCGATAGGAGCATGATAGATAAAACAGGGTGTGTTTAGCCGATTGGCCAAGTTAAGTGCAATTTAAATTAGTTTCATTTCTGCCATTTCCTTTCTGGAAATTAAATTAGTTTCATTTATGCCATTTCTTTTCAGCAATTTAGATTAGTTTCCTTTATTTCATTTCTTTTTAGCAAGATAAATTAGCTTCCTTCCTGTCATTTCTTTTCAGAAATTTAATTTAGTCTCTTTCTTTCATTTCCTTTCTGCAATTTATTTTAGTCTCATTTAAGTGTGACAGACTTCACTGAGAACCCCTAGAAGTAGCACCCTTTCATAGAGCGGAAGAGGATGACATGAATAGAATGCATATGCTATGTAGATAGCACTGTCACCTCCAAGTTTGTATGAACCCTGGGTTGATAAAGTAAAGTAGGCCAGCACCTGGGAGTTGCAGCACTCTTGGTGCAATACCAGGGCTCACCACTTTCCATGTATGTGGTTAAAAATAAACACAACAATATGCGCTCAAATGTAGAGCATGGTTGTTTTAATCAACAACCACCAATTTTAACTTTGTTTAAATAAAGAATGTCTAGACCAAAAACCCATTTGAAATGACTACTAACCATTTGTATTTTGCAAGGGTTTGTAAAATATCTTGACATTCCATGATAGGGCTAAGCCAAGGATCCAACCTTTCAAATTCAACAACATCTAGACCAATGAATGCGATTGGTTGGATCC
Organism: Pinus albicaulis; assembly: GCA_034641835.2. Lineage (NCBI taxonomy): Eukaryota > Viridiplantae > Streptophyta > Pinopsida > Pinales > Pinaceae > Pinus > Pinus albicaulis. The sequence continues at coordinate 1,067,774,241 of CM076583.1, forward strand.
TTGTCTTATAACAAAAAATGCAACCCCTTCTAAGATGGGAGTAGAGATTCCATCATTTCCATTTGTGTGGTTATAAATAAACACAAAAATATGTGCTCAAATATAGAGCATGGTTGTTCTAACAAATAACCAATAATTTTAACTTCTTGTAAATAAAGAATGTCTATACCAAAAATCCATTTGCAATGACTACTAACCATTTATATTTTGCAAGGGTTTGTAAAATACCTTGATATTCCATGATATTACCTTCATTAGGAATCAATAGCAAGATAGTATGTCTCATCGTCATAATTCAACGTGATAGACACAGTGAATATGTTCACCAAAATTGTGCTTTTGAGCATTAACGATTCAAATTCACTCTTATTGGGGTTCTTCAATAGTGCCTCTTACTAGTAGGTTGAATGATGTGTCAAAAATAGAGGAGGAGGCCATGGCCTCTAACACCTCCTTGAAAGGGAGTAGCTTGGAAAGGACCTCTAGTCTCATTCCTTGCATTTGACAATGTAGTCTTATTCATAGTTAACCCTTAATTCATCGATATTTTAATAGGATGTACCATGGGACCTAGGGGTACTTGGATTTTTTTCTCGTCACTTAAATGCAACTATCATTATCACTTATCAATGGGGCCTTTTAAGCATAAGTTTGTGGAGCAAGATTAACTTAGGGAGGTGGAACTCATGTTTAGTCTTTAATAGGAAATATTTAATTTGTACCATGGATTTAACATATGCAGTAAGTATTTAAGAGCTTTGTGTATCTTACTGGCTATCTTAAAACTCTCTTCCTAATTCAAATTTAAACAGACTTCTTAAGGTCTTTAGACATATTGACTTCGGGATGAGCCTACATTTTCTATTTAGGTTTGAAATCCTAGTGTGGTTCATGGTGAGTAAAGCTCATCGTGGATGAAAAAATATGCTATATGAAATCTCTGAACTATGCGAAGAAAGCCAAAATTATACCTAAATGTGACAAGTTAATTGGGCCACTCGGTCCGGTGAAAATATTCCATCCAAGGTAGTCAAAACCACAAGGGTACAACATCAAATCCATGGTTTCAATAATTAATGGAAACATAACAAGGTTCCTCTTTAAATGTGAATTAGAGAATAAAATAAATAAATTGTCACTTGGTGATTAGTTGTGTAGAGGCCACCTTATGCATCCCAAACTTTCTTTAATTTTAGGATTAATAATGGTCTTTGGTGGAATCAAGCCAACAAAAATACATGAATTATTATAAGGTTCCATTTTAGAGTATCATGTCGACATCTTCACCCAAAAAAAATACACGCAAGAGTTTTGTTGAGTGAAACTTTGTTGCAACAAATACTACTTTTTATATAGTATTCATCATTGTGTTTTCAACAAAACAATGGTTTTAGTCACCTCCTCCGTGAGTTTCCATAACCAAGTTGGTAAATTCAACCTTGGTTTGATGGGAATCCATTATAAGGTTCCCAAAATCTCATTATAGGCATGTAAGTTTGCCCAGGGCCATTCCATGACAACAAATTTGTCACATCAAAGACTGAAGGCAATTAGGATGGGTAAAATATGCAATCAATACAGGTCTATCAATACCTTATTCCAATTGCATGCAAAACCTAGACAAGTCATTGTATTCCACCTCCAACAAGTTCAACTATAGTCTCTTGGACCAACATGAAAATATATTTTGGTAGTGGCCCTTGATTTTGAATTCATGGAATTATTATTATGTTGTTTTCATTTTTTTTACTTTTTTGAAAAGTAAAGTCATGAGGGGATTATAGGCCATGGAGGGAAATGTGATTTATAAAGAAGTTACATTTTCTAATAGAATAGATAGACTAAGTTCATGACCAAAGTTTCATGAACATGGTTCCCATATTATATCATGTTGATGTTCCTTCATTGGATTTGTCTCATTGATTAAATTTTGAAGCTTAGTATCCTACCATGCGCTTTGATAAAAATATCAATTTATGGCTAAAAACTTACAATGCGCTTAATACATCATTCATGAATGATTGTTTTTGACAAAATATTAAACATACTTGCACATGTCAATAAAAAATTGAATGGAAAAGTTATTTTTATTCGAAACCACCAAAATTGGTATAAACATGCATTCCAAGCCTTGTTTGAGTGCCCCAAAAAACTCTACAACTCTCCAAATATTAGCCTTAAAGGATCATAATTATGGAACTAAGGGTTTAAATTAAGTTGAGTTCCTTTACAATATGTGAAGAGAAATTAACAATATCCTTTCCTTGGCTTAAGCTTCAGATGGATGGATTTCATAAAACTCTCATCCTTTCAAATTTTGATTTTAGTTTAACCTTAATTACTCAGTGCATGATTAATTAACCAAATATCATGAATCATTACTTCAAAGGACCTGAATAACTTCTTTTGAATTATCGATTCATAGAGTTAACGAAATGTTCGATATTAAAGGCTTGAAATGCCGAATTAAGTGGATCCTCTTTCTTCTACATGTAAATATCTTTAATGAGCTAATATCTAAGGCTTCCTCTTGAAGATCATTAGGTGGATTAGTTCTATCAATTGAAACAAATTTTTATTTCCCTTTATTGGCTCCTTAAATGCAAAAATAATCAGATGATGGCTCTCCTCGACATCTTTCCACCAAGTATGCTTTTTAAGGGCATTACTTCTTATATTTTTTTAAAGGATGAGATGCAGTTGTGCACCATAGGAAAAACATGACCAGTGTCTAAAGGATACTTGTGTTAGGTTTCTATAATACTAGTGTATTCCCCTTATTGTTATTGTTAATGTAGCCCCCTATTGTTACTGTTGTGCCCGTGTCTCCCCCATATTTTTATTGTTGTGCATGTACATTATTATTTTTATGTAGGCTCTAATTATATTATGACCCTTTACACTCCTATATATACCAAGGAGGTCTTAACATTTGTATCATCCAAAAATTGCTCATTTATGTAATTTAAAGGCAGTTTCCCCATCAAAGAGGATAATTTTTAAGTCGTTTATCTAAATTTTCTTCTGTTTTGCGAGTTGGATGCATAAAATTTGGTATCAGAGCTTTGGATTTTATGGTTTCACTGCTTCAAACATGTCATCTTGGAATTTTCACTATAACTTTTGTTTTACAAAGCTTCGGAAGCTGAATTTTTGACCACGTGGAGCTGAAATATTGGTGAACTTTTTTTACAAATTTCAAATCGTGTTTCACTATATTTTCTAAAATATGGTCCAAATAAGTTAGGGTTGTTTGCATGCTCCAGAATTCAGTCTCAAACTGGTGAGCTAGGGAAAATCTTCATAACTTTATCTACGAGAATTGGATTTGAATTTCATAAAAACTGAAGGAAATCGCACACAATGTAGTTTTTTTGTATCATTTTCATGGCCGAAGGTTGAAACAGTGAAATGTGACATTTCGTACAAGTTCGCTCTACTTAACCAGTCCATAACTAGGCCATTATGGGAGATTGGGCGTAAATTTATCTTGAGGAATATGATCTTGGTATGACTTGTGGAATTGGAAAGACGACTTAGAAGGATACCAAAAGACACAATTTCAAAACTTGGATAGACGAAATTATAAATTTACAACCATTTCAAGATCGAGCTCCTAAAAGCAAGAAAAAAGTGTGTATTTTTTTTAAATTACACAACTTTTGTTTGAAAAATAAGTTGAAGTGATTCCAAGGGCATATTGAAGCATAGATATTAGTATTTGGTTCTAAAATTCCTCCCAAGAAAAATAATTATACACCCATTAAGCCCTTAAAAATCTCTACTATGACGCATCAAGAGAAATAAATGCAACATGATATATCAAAATTATGGGACCAAGTACAACAAATTTCGCTTTCACAAAGAGAAACCAAAAATGAACTAAAGGGGACATGGATGGTTTAGAAGCAAAAATAAAAGGTTTGAAGAATGGTTTAAAAGTATACGTGGAAACAATTATTAATGTCAAGATGGAATGGTTAAAGTAAGGGTTGACAAAGGTTCTGCAATAAATGATTCCCAGTGGTGACAAGGTAATCCATGAAACTCACGATGAGGAAAAAAGGTATATGAATTATGATTTTAGAGACTCCAATGTTGGGTTTAAGACCCACCACATTCCAACTATCGATATGAGGAATTTTGATGGCAAGCATCCAGTAACATGGATACTACAGATGGAGCAGTATTTTGATCTCCATGATGTGCAACAAACACAAAAGGTACGCATTGCATATTTATATGTAGAACCCAATCAGTTTGTATGGTATCGATGGATTTTTTCTCGTAAATCACTAGTCACTTGGCCCAATTTTACGAAGTAAATGATAGCACATTATGAGGATACAAAGAGCAACACCTTCTTTACCCAATTGATAGATCTCAAACAAAAGGGTTCAATGACGGAGCACATTGAGGACTTCCAAAAATTGAATATCAGGGTAACCGATATTCCAAAGGAGCATAGGATTGATGTCTTCATAGGGAATTTAAAGGATAACATCCAACATGAGGTTCACCTTTGGGAACTTGATTCATTAGATAAAGCATTCATGGTGACAAGAAAATTTGAAAGAAAAATTATGGCAACAAGGAATTCTACCACTCATAACTATAAATATGGAAGTATTGGTGATCATATATTTCCGCAATATACAAGGTTGACACCACAACAATTAGAGGAAAAAATAGATAAATGGCTTTGTTACAATTCTGATAGAAAATACACTAAAGGTCATAAGTGTGCTGAGAATAAATTATTTTACATAGATTGTGAAGAGGAGGAAGAGAAGGAATAAGAAATATCAAAATAGGATATACACCATGAACCAACCCCAAAGAAATAAGAAATGAATCCAGCCATATCTTGTAATGCATTGGAAGGAATTACCACTCCTCAAACTCTCAAGATAGATGGATATATCAAGAATAAAAAGGTAATAATTTGTATTGATTCGAGTAGTGCCCATAATTTTATTCATTATAAGATAGCCAAGGAATTGAATTACTTCCTATATCGAGCACCAAAGTGTCAAGTGATGGTTGCAAATGGAGGAACTATAAATTGCTCTGGAAAGTTCCATAATATCAAGCTAACCATGGGGGGATATGTATTGAATAGTTAAATGCTTTCCATTCCAATGGGTGATGTTAATGTTGTATGAGGAGTCCAATGGTTACAATCTTTGGGGACAATATCTTTTAATTTTCAATATTTTTTCTTGATTTTTTTTGGGAAGGAAAGGAAGTCGAATTAATGGGTATTACAAGGAAACCAGGAAAGATAATCAACTCTAATGGCATGACAAAGCTTCTGAAGAAATAACAACAGGGCGTAATTGCAAAATTATGCTCACTAGGGCTTCAAACATTGAAATCATATATTTCTCCAGATCTCCAAAAATTCTTGGAAAATCATTCCAATGTATTTGAGACTTTCAAATGCCTTCCACCAATTATATATCATGATCATGTTATTAATTTGATTCCAGGAAGTGTTCCTCCAAACATCGGGCCTTACAAATATTCCTATGCCCAAAAGAGTGAAATTGAACGTATGGTTACAAAAATGCTATAGGGTAGTATAATTCAACCTAGTCAAAGTTATATCTCTGGTCCAATAGTATTAGTGCACAAGAAGGTTGGATCATGGCGTATGTGTCCGGATTATAGGGAGCTCAACAAGCTCACTATTAAAGATAAATTTCCCATTCATGTCATTGATGAATTGTTTGGATGAATTACATGGAGAATTTTACTTCACCAAGTTGGATCTTCATTCACAATATCATAAAATTAGAATGAATATTGAAGACATTTTGAAAAAAGCATTAAAAACTCATGAGGGTCATTATGAATTTTTGGTCATGCCTTTTGGCCTCACTAATGCAATTTCCACATTCCAAGGTTTGATGAATTCCATTTTCAAACCCTTCCTTATAAAATTTGTGTTAGTATTTTTTTATGATATACTAATCTACAACAAGTCTTGTAAGGATCATGTTCAACATGTTGACAAGGTGCTCAAACTATTGGAGGAGAAACAATTATATGCAAAAACTTCCAAATTTTTCTTTAGAGTACATGAGGTGGAATATTTAGGTCATATTATATCTCATGAGGGTGTTAAGGTTTATCCTAATAAAATTAAATCCATTAAGGAATGGAAAATCCCCACAACCATAAAGCATCTTCGAGTATTTCTCAGGTTGACAGGGTATTATCTCAATTTTGTTGAGAATTATGGGAGAATCGCAACACCTATAACAACATTACTGAAGAAATATGCATTTTCTTGGACTCCATAAGAAATTAAGGCCTTTGAACATCTTAAAGGGGCAATGTGTCAAGCATCGGTCTTAGCTACGCAAGACTTCACAAAAGCCTTTATTGTGGAATGTGATGCCTCAGGAAATGGATTTGGTGTTGCTTTAATGCAAGAAGGAAAACCCATTTCTTTTGAAAGTCGTCTAATCAAAGGAAAGTATTTACACAAACCTATTTATGAGAAGGAAATGTTGGCAATACTACATGCACTAAAGCAATGGCGACCTTACCTAATGAGAATACATTTCAAGGTAAATACAGATCATGATAGTCTTAAATACTTTTTGGAACAAAGATTATCTTCATAAGAGCAGCAAAAATGGGTCATAAAGATGTTGGATTATGACTTTGGAATCATCTACAAAAAATGTAAGCAAAATGTTGTTGCAGATGCACTCTCAAGAAAGCATGAGGATATGGAAGCATTTCTTTATGCCATTTCTATTATCAAGCTTGATTGGATAACTCAAGCAAGGGATGAATGGAATAATGATGAAGAGGTGTGGATACTCATTCAAAATTTTGTGCAAGATCCCAGTAAATCGGATACATTTAGCTATAAAAAATATTCATTATGGTACAAATATCGCTTATATCTTTGCAAGAATTCCCAACTCAAACAAAAGATTATTTTGGAATTGCACACCTCTGCCTTAGTAGGGCACTCGGGATTTTTAAAAACTTACCACAGGGTCAAGAAGGGATTTTTTTGGGAGGGCCTTAAATATTATATTCAAAAGTTTGTGGCAGAATGTTTGGTTTTCCAACAAAATAATGTTGAGACAATTATGACCCCGAGCCTGCTACAACCTTTATCCATTCCAAGTTAGCATTAGGAGGAGGTCTCAATATCTGAAGGAAAGAGTGTCATCATGGTGGAAATGGAACACTTACCAATTATGCACACTTTTGTGCATTATCTCATCTTTTTAAATTCAGTGCAATTACTACTACATTTATGGAAATAGTTCAAAAGCTACATGGAAACCCAAAGATTATTGTAAGTGACAGAGATCCCACTTTCACTGGAAAATTTTGGAAAAAAATATTTTCTTGTCCTGGTACTCAATTAGCTCATAGCTCATATTATCATCCTCAATCTGATTAGAAAAGTGAGATAGTGAACAAATGTTTGGAAGGATGTCTTCATTGCTTTGTATCTCATAAACAAACATAATGGGTCAAGTGGTTACCTCTAGTTGAATGGTGGTATAACACTTTCTTCCATACTGTAGCAAAAATGACCCCATTTATGGCACTTTATGGATATCATCCACCATCCATCACATCATATTTAAGAGAAAATTATAAGGTCCAAGTTGTGGAGGATCACATCGAGCATCAACAACAATTTCTCCAACTCTTAAAGGATAGCCTCACTCTGGTGAAAAATCGAATGAAACAATAGGCATATCAGCATTGCAGTGAAAGAAGTTTTGATGTAGGCGACTGGGTATTTTTACGGCTACAACCATACAAACAAATGTGCCTCAAGAAAGTTATGAAGGATAATAAATTATCACCCAAGTACTATGGTCCTTACAAGGTGTTGCAAAAGATTGGTACTCTGGCATGCAAATTGGAGTTTCCTACATCTTCCCAAGTGCACCTAGTTTTCCATGTTTCATGCTTAAAGAAGATTATCTATGACAAGCTCCCAGTTCAAATAGTGTTGCTAGAACTTGACGAAGAAGGAAAAATCATATTTGAGCCTAAATTAGTCACGGAAACAAGAACCTGACAACTACAAAATCGATTAATTTCATAGTATATCATTAAGTGGAAGAACTTACCCGCTAAAGATTCCACATGGAAGGATGAAAATTTTATACAAAGACATAAATAACTACTCAAACATTGAGGAAAACACTTTTTTGAAAGAGATGGGCATGTTAGGTCCCTATAACACTAGTGTATATTGCTTATTGTTATTGTTAATGTAGCCCCATATTGTTATTGTTGTTCCCATGTATCCTCCATATTGTTATTGTTGTGCCCCATAGAATCCCACTATTGTTATTGTTGTGCCCTTATATTATTATTGTTATGTAAGCTCTAATTATATTGTGACCCCTTATACTCCTATATATACTAAGGAGGCCTTATCATTTGTATCAACCAAGAATTGTTCATTTATGTTATGTAAAGGAGGTTGCCCCCTCAAAGAGGATAATTCTGAAGTCGTTGATCTATATTTTATTTTGTTTTGTAAGTTCGTTGCATAACAAGTTGTTTGTAGTCCAATTTATGCCTCTATGTAAACTTTATCACTTCAACAAAATTTCTTTTAGAAGGCCTTTGATGAGGTCCATTTTGATGCATATTTTTGTGAATGTAGTTATGCTTCTTCATGTCCCTCGAGAGGTAAAATGGGAATTTTTAGAAGTAGGACACCCTTTAAAATGAAGAGTAAGTTGTGGAGCCAAACCCCAAGAACGAACGAAGTGAGATCTTTCATGAAGGTTTTAAAGGATGGAAACTAATTATTTGGGTATATGCTAACTCAACGCCATGATCCAAATCCCTGTGAGTAAGACAAAATATTTCGCTTCTACATCATCAAATTTTACAACAAAAATATCCAAGTGCCCAAGGATGGTTGCAAGCTTCCTCATGTAAGAGGGGCTTCCAAGACTAAGAGATTCATTCATGAAGCTCGATAACTTGATGCCCATAATCCATTGAATCCACATATTATATCATGATTATGGTAGAATTTTAATTCTCGTGGTAATGTCATTGTTGAGGGATATGGTGAGAATTTTCATTGCTTTGTTCAAGATAATGAAACCATTGATGGGAGAGTGGGAAAGAACACTTGAGTTAGAGGAATCCATTTCTTCTTTGAAATAATTGGGAGCAACATACACTCCCTTAAAATCCATGAGAAGGAAATAAAATAATAAAAATAGGAGCAATACTTGACATAGCATCACATTAGGCACGTGAATCATATTTGCATTTAAGTAAATCAATATAATGGGGAAACATGGATGAAAAGGGAGAACTCTAATATGAAAATTACCTATATAATTTTTGCACAATAATGGAGAGGAGTGTGCAATAGATATAACAACAAAATTCCATGATAGCTTCAAATATAAAGAACATAAGCAGCGAATTGAAAACATGAGAAAAGAACACAACAATCAAGAAATTGCATCTCTCTCTCTATGTGTGTGTGTGTGTGTGTGTGGTTTACTTAGTTCTTGAAAGCATAGTTAATGTACCCATTAGGATTCAATTATTTACGGTGACATGCTAGTGTTTGTGACAGTTGTACAATGGTACTTACATTGGTGGATGGGCCACAAGGGAAAGTCTTGGGCGGCTTTGGTAGAATAAATACCAACCCCTCACTAGTGATGGTTTATTAATAGAATGAAGTATGTAACATGATGGGATGTTTCTGCCCAATTGCAATTTTCAAGTATAATAGTGGTTTCTTGCTCATGATTTATTTTGTGATTTAGCTACTTTAATATTAATATGTAAAGCAAAAATACAAACGATTTTGTTTGTAGGTTATACATGAAGGAGTAAGTTTACAAATGTCAAAAATTTATGATAATAGAATTAGGGTGTATATTTCTCCTTAAGGAAAGGCACTTACTAACTATGAATCAGATGGATAATACCTTGCAAGGTCTATATTTAAAGGAACTAAAATTAAAGATACAAAAACTAGAAACAAACTCTAACAATCCAAACCTTAGTACTCGGAAACTTCCTCTGAGTTTTTGCTGACTTGGGAGTGTCTTCATCCTACAAGGTGGAAGTTGTGCCTCATTTGGACCATTCCCTTTGTTTTTTCCTCCTGCTTATATTTCTTGAATTGGTCAGCATTACCAACCTTAGTCTCCACCTCCATATATTAAACATCACCACTACAAACTTTTAAACCCATGTAACATTGGTTAAATCACCATGCTTTTTAATTTGGAATCTATATTCTTATAAGAACCTATGTCACGGATGTAGAAACTGACTCTACATCATTGCTTGTGTTGAATTTTGTCCTTGATTCTCTCTTACCTTTTCCTTTTAGTTTCCACCTCATCTTTAACCCTTGTGAGAAACAAATGTGATAGGATTTTGAAAAAACCTTTGCAAAAATCCTCTTCTTCCTTTTATGGACCTCTCCTCCTCCCAAAATCGCCTCATGTTTACACTTGTGTGGATGCCCTCCACAAGTACTCTCAAAATCTAATATTTAGAGAATCTAAGCTCTAGATAAGGCTTAACAAATGCAATCCCCAAATCACGAGAGTTAAACACTCGAACATAATGCCTAGATGATGAACTCAAAAAAAAATACATGCACTAAACAATGCCAAATTTGGTGAAAAAGCTAAAGCCCTGAACATGGTAATCACCACAAACACCAAACCTTGGCATGATATCCACTAACATGGGTCTATTGACCCACAAATTAAGAGTCATGATAATGTAAAGGAGATCACTAGAATCCTTAGGCCATCTCAACCATCCAAATACCAACAATGTTTTAGAGATGAATCTCAACTCAAACTTCCATAATGTCACAATTCTACTCATTTTCCAGATGTAATGAGACCTACAATGCTTGCTACCTTCCATGATGACAATAATTAATGTTTGCAGTAGCAAGCTCCAATATGAATGAATGTGTTAATGTTATAATGGGAGAGTCGAGGGAGAGTTTATTTAATAACATCCATGTCCCTTCCATCATTTTATTTTGTATTTTCAACTTATGTCTCCTGTATTGAACCACGCCATGTGGAGGACCCTTGTCAACACACACTACTCTTCTTAGATAACCTTCCTAACACCCCATATGGGGTATTGCTTCCTCACGTTTTTTTTTAAGGAAAAATCATAATTTTATTAACTTGAAACAACAAAATTACATTTTGTATATGCTTACATCATTTAGAAAGGTAAGCCTCTCCGCTTTTGAAAGCAAAAACACATTAATAATAATAATTTAAAAAAAAATAATAATATATATATATATATATATATATATATATGAAGTTAAGTATGATAAAAATCACTTAACTTCTCCTTTTTTCTTTTCTTCTTTTGGACCTTTTTCCAACCCCCACTATTGGGGTCCATTTGTACCAATTCCAATTTAACGACAGATTTAAATATAGGGGCTTCTTTATCTAAATCTGAATCTCACATGCATGTGCTTTTTTTGTACCCCCAACCCATTTTCTATCAGAGATGCCTTGTCTTTTTGTTGATCTGATCCCTGGTTCTCTTGAATTTCAGTGTCTATGTTCATGGATTACAACCCCATACTGGTCCTGAGCAACGATTTCTTCTTTCCCTAGAAGGTCTTCCATATTTACCTCTTCTTCTTCTTAAAATAGGTAGGGATTTGAGGTCTGCTAACCATTTTGTTTATGAACCTGCCACTTTCTAGCCTTTGGGATATTTTTTCCTGAACGAATGTATTTTGAATATGACTTGTTTGAAAGTAAGTTTGGCATTTGAATGTCGTATTTTTTTGGGGAATCAAACCATAATGGGGCTCTAATACTACCATGTCTTCACCACCAATTTATCTTCTCATAGGTTTGAGATTTTCTAACCTCCATGAACATTTAATGGACATGGGTTGAGATGGAGATATGTAGTTTTTGTTTTGTTTGTTATTCTTTTATTTTTTGTTTGTTCCTATTTATTTATTTTTCTTTCAGTTTTATTTTACCAAAATTCACTTCTTCTTTTTTTCAATTTCATGAATTTAAAATTCACCGTTCTTTTAAAAAAAAAAATTGGGCATTACACATTGTGAGAATACATCATCCCCTCATAATTTAAGAGCATATTTTTTCTATCAACATTGATGCCACAATTATAAAAATTGGTCCATATTAACCCTAGATACATTAATCACCCATATTAACCTTGAATCTACTAAGACTTCTAAGGAGCCCATATCTTAGATCCCATGACATACACTGCCAAATCAACATATGTATTGGCTACAAGAGAGCTCAAATCTAAACTTCCTTTGTGAAAAATAGTACTCTAAAGGTTGCATCACACAATGAATTATCCATCGATGATCCTTACACCTAGCCTTGATTGGAAAGAGTGATGGACCTCCTCAATCTAGGGCTCTTAGCCAGATTCTTCCTTGGATTACAAAAACTTGGGTACTCTCCAAATGACATTGTTATATAGTTCATTGACTCCTTCATGACGATTTAATATTTAATTTAAGAGCTTTCTTCCACACCTACTCTTTCAACCATGACTTCTAGTTTTAACACACCTTGATATATTTTTTTAAATGGTTATCTATATTGTTGTAAGTGGAAAACCAAGAAATGAGATGTATCCACCCTCAAACACTCGAGTAGAGAATATGGTTTTTGTTACCTCCCTAGTGCTTTATAATAATCTACCCGAAGGCTACATCAACAATATTAAATATAGTTGTGAAATCCCACTAGCCTAACTAGATTTTTATGGTTTCATTTTGTAAGGTGGGCAAGGTTTGAAGCTCATGATAGTCAGAAGGAGAAACCAAAAAAAATCTATAAATGTTAGAGGTTGGTGTGGCTCGGACTAGGTACACTCCATAGGTGATTTTGACATGTTAGATGTCCATGGGTTGCATATTATTTAACCACGGGATAGTCTCACAAGTCACAGACACAATAATAATAATAATAAACAATATTTAATATAATTAACAATCTCACAGGGAAACCCCGCATAGAGGAGGAGCCTCTTGCTAGTATTTAAAATTAGGTCATTGTCATAATAATCGCTTCAAGTTGTCACTAGTCCACAACATGACAAAGTTGACATATTATTATTTTTTTAATAGAAACATGTATCTTTTGTATTAAGAATTGGATACACAAGAATTATCTGGCTAGATAATACAAATATTTAGAAAAATCATATCTTGAGTACTTTAGAAATTTCAAAAATTCAAAACTACTACCTATTGGCTATGCTAGGTTTGTTTTCTTGAGCCTATCACTATGTATTTGATTGGTATATTGTAAAATGAATTGACTTAATAAATTTGTGGCAAACATCACATATATCCAAATTTAGAATAAATTGTACCTAATGAGGGCTTCTTTCTTGGTATCGACCTTGGATGATTTGATTTGATACCATTTTTATTTCCAAATATGGTTCTTATTGCATAATGTCTCCCTCTTTTGTCTTCCTTATTTAATATATAAGTGATCCAATAGAAATTTTACTAAGGGGAGATGTAAATTATTGATTCCTAATAGAAGGTCGCCCCTCTTTCTCTAGCTTCACAATCCTCTCTTCAAGTAGACCCACTTTCTTTGCTAGTTTTTTGTACATCTAATTGTGGTTTTCAATGAGAACTTCAAATTACATTTCCTTATATTTAAGAGATTCTAGATGCAAAATTGAACCTACTAATTGTGTGTGCATAAAATGACACTGCAAATCTATTATCCCAATATTTCCTTTTCCCTTCCCTTTTGCAAACATAAATAAATAAACAATCCCAAACTTCACCCACGAGGCACATACATCATATTATCCCTTAGCATAGATCTACATTTTCACAAATTTCACACCTCCAAGAGCCCATGAGTGCTAAACATTGATTCTCTACGGGTCAAATCATTTAGGCCATCTTCCAAAGTTTACACACATGCTAGGCTCCAAAAGGATACTAGAATCAAGGTTCATAGGCTACATAATTATTTCTCTCTAAGACTTGTCAAGCCTATCAATGTATAAGAATAGACCTGTTGAAGTTTGCAATAAGAAATAATGAAATTGGCATCCAGAAACAACATGACAGCACCTACACTAGTGTGGGACCATAAGTCATGTAATGATGGGTCCTAGCGATACATTATTGTGCAATTCAATTTATTTAATAAATTGGAAATGTGTAGAATTTAATTATCCCTTGATTAAATTGGACAATAAAATGTAATCTTATCTCATAATCACTTGTAATAGTTAACTGAGTGTGATAAACTATGTTAGCTCGTGAATTTCTAGTTTAGGGTGGTTGGTGAGGCATGCAGAGTCATTCTATGTGTTTTAGAGTTCAAGTCGCAGTTAAGTGCATGATTTTAATGCATGAGAAATCAGTTAACTCAGTTAAGTGAGTTAAATTCAGTTGAACTAGTTGTAAATTTTTGTTGTCCGAGTGAGAGGTCAAGTGAATTAAATCAGATTTAATTCACATGCAGTGATCTGTCATGAAACTGATGATTTACTATTAATATTTGCATGCATGTCAGTTCCAATGGAGACCCAATTGAGACAAAGGTTAAAGGGAAGTTGACTATCAGTTGTATTATTGGCAAATTTTTCAGATGCAGTTAAAACACCACAGGATTTCCCATGATACTTGCGCAGTTGAGAAAGGTTGAAATTCCTAAGGAATAGGGATTGCATTCCTCATGAATTGTGTGAGCAAGGCAGGCTGAAGACAGGCTGAGAATTGGCTAAGTGTTCGCCTGATTTTGTCTAGATCAGTGTGAGACGATAGGAAAAGTACAGGAGACTCTTGTGAGAAGAGTGCATTGTAATTGTTTCATGATTCCTTGGGGAATATGCAATAGAATATAAAGGGGTTTTGAGTAGCAAGCTTTCCCTAGGAAAATATCTGTGTTGTGGTTTGATTTTCTTCTTTCTTTACTTGTTGTGATTGGCGATCGTGTTTATTTTCCGCAATTGATTTCTAGAAGGATTCAGTATCTTGATTTAGTACATTGCTTGATCAGATTGAATCCATTGATATAAATATGTTTGTATAATTTATACATGGTATCAGAGCACAGGAAAGCACTATAGTGAAGAAGAAATTGAGTTTGTGACGGAAGAGAACTCGAATTTTCAAAAGTATTCTTGGTGCGATAGGCGGATCAGGATCGAAATGGCTTTCAATGGCTTGGGATTGGAGTATGCACTAGAGGGCAGTTCCAATTATATTGTGTGGAAATACATGATGGAGGAAATACTAGAGGACAAGGGGTTGAAAGAACTCATTGATAATGACATTCCCAAACCCGCTGCAGCAAATGCCGCAAATCTTGATGCTTGGAAAAAGAAGGTTGCAAGGGCGAGGAGGATCTTATTGGAGGGAGTACGAAACCACATTGTCTCAAGTTTCCATGGAAAATCAACTCCATATCCAATGTGGAAGGCTTTGACAGGCCTGTTTCAGAGTAGCAGTGGTCATAGAAAATTGGCATTGAAGGAAAATCTTAGGAAAATCAAAATGGAGAAAGACGACACTATTCCAAAATATTTAACCAAGTTTTTCCAATGTCGAGATGAGCTTGGGAGCGTCAAAATTATTGTTTTGGATGATGACTTGGTGAGCCTAGCTCTTCTAGGCCTTCCCAAGAATTGGCATAGTTATCAGGACTTTGTTAATGGGAGGGAGAATCTGCTAGATTGGGAACGACTTTCGTCGGATATGGTGCAAGAATAATTCAGGCGGAATACCAAGGATGGATCTTCATCTAAGGAATATGATGAAGAAAATTTTCCCTTGGCTGGTAAGGCGAAGAAGGGGAAGGGAAAGAAATCCTATTCCAAATCTGAGACTAGCGAAGAAGGCAAGGAGCGTGACATGTCCAAAGTGAAATGTTTTCAGCGTCACGAGCATGGACATTATGCCACTAATTTTCCAAAAAAGAAGAAGAACAAAAAGGCTTCAGGATCTGCAGTTGATGAGGCTTTGGCCTCGCAATTTGAGCTTGACTTCTCGCTCATTTCATGCATGGTGTCAAGTGTAATGGGATCAATGTGGTACTTGGATAGTGGTGTATCTTTCCACATGACGAGAGACAAAGAAAATTTCAGTAGCTTGGAGGAGAAGGACCTCTGGATGCATATCAAAATGGGTGATGACGGGCGGTACAGTGCTACCACGATTGTTACAGTTACCTTCCAAAGACATTCAAGTAATCCCTTCTCATTAGAAGATGTAATGCATGTACCACGCTTGAGAAAGAATTTAGTTTCAATCGCAATTTTGGAGAATAGAGGTTATGATGTGGTTTTCTGTGAAGGGAAATATTTCCTTAGACACAAAGCCATGGGATAAGGCAAGAATATTGGGATTCATGTGAAGAATTTCTATAAACTTGATGTAGATGTTTGCGCAGCATTGATGGGTAAGGCAGAAAAAGTGATGAGCCGAGATGAGGGTGAGTTATGGCACAAGAGATTGGGCCATCCACACCACAGAGCTTTGAAGGTCATGTAGCAAATTTCTATTAGGCTTCCAAAGTGTACTCTTATGCAGATAGACACATGCAAGGGATGTGCCATGGGGAAGTGTGAGAAAGCCACGCAATTGTCACTTGAGAGGGAGATTGATTTGCATGCAGATGAGGAACTCTTGGTTCCTAAGGATGAATCTCAAGATGTGGAGCAGCCACAAGATGAGGATCATGGAGTGGTAGAAACCACTCATGCAGAGACCTCCAGGAGGGGGAAATTTCGAGCCAGATTGGCAGAGGGAGTACATGCAGCTATACCTCCAGGTGTGAGGTGGGGTGATGTGCAAAATTAATCCCAAGAAGAAATTGAGCAGGGTCCTAGAGATGGTGTGTATCGTGGATCGAACCTGGCTACGAGGAGCCCACAGTACAACAGTAGTAGGATCGGTTAGATTGATGCAGTTAGATGTCAGGAAGATAGAAATCAGAGTGACAAGTGTCAGATACTAGAGCGCAGATCAGAGTTGGCAGTAGTGCAAAGTGCATGGATGCAGATGTCAGCAACGTAGAGAGTCCAGTAGACATGTGCAGTAGCTAGCAGCAATCAAAAGACTCTGATGATAGATGCATTATATTGATTTAGTTGTTTGGAGGCTATTTAGTTTTAGAAGTGTTGAATGCAAGAGTTGCATGTGCGAGAAACACTAGAGAAGTGTTGCATGCAAAAGTTGCATGTGCAAACAACACTAGAGAATTGTCGCATGTAAGAGTTGCATCATGTCGCATGCAAGAGGTGCATGTGCGCATGCAAAGACATTCCTTTCTTGTTGAGAGGGAGTGTTGAATTTTGCAACAAGAAACAATGAAATTGGCATCCAGAAGCAACATGACAACACCTACACTAGTGTGGGACCACAGGTCATGTAATGATGGGTCCTAGTGATATATTACTGTGCAATTCAATTTATTTAATAAATTGGAAACGTGTCACATTTAATTATCCCTTAATTAAATTGGCCAATAAAATGTAATCTTATCTCATCACTTGTAATAGTTAACTGAGTGTGATAAACTCATTTAGCTCGGGAATTTCGAGTTGAGGGTGGTTGGTGAGGCATGCAGACTGATTCTGTGTTTTAGAGTTCAAGTTTCAGTTAAGTGCATGAGTTTAATGCATGATAAATCAGTTAACTTAGTTAAGTGAGTTAAAGTCAGTTGAACTAGTTGTAATTGTTCGTTGCACTAGTGAGAGGTGAAGTGAATTAAATCAGATTTAATTCACATACAGTGATTTTTCATGCAACTGATGATTTGCTATTAATAGTTGCATGCATGTCAATTCCACTGGAGACCCACTTGAGACCAAGGTTAAAGGGAAGTTGACTATCAGTTGTATTATTAGCAAACTGCCCAGATGCAGTTAAAACACCACAGGATTTCCCATGATACTTGCACAGTTGAGAAATACTGAAATTCCTAAGGAATAGGGATTTCAGTTTTCATGAATTGCGTGAGAAAGGCAGGCGATAGACAGGTTGATAATTGGCTAAGTGTTGGCCCGATTTTGTCTATATCAATGTGAGATGATAGGCAGAGTGTAGGAGACTCTTGTGAGAAGAGTGCATTGTAATTGTTTCATGATTCCTTGGTGAATATACAATAGAAGATAGAGGGGTTTTGAGCAGTAAGCTTTCTTGGGAAAATATTTGTGTTGTGATTTGATTTGCTTCTTTCTTTACTTGTTGTAATTGGTGATCGTGTTTATTTTCCGCAATTGATTTGTAGAAGGATTCAGTGTCTTGCTTTAGTACATTTCTTGATCAGATTGAATCCATTGATATACATATGTTTGTATAATTTCTACAAGACCTAGAACAAGGAGAAGTTTCTCGGATTTTAAGCACATAAAACCACACACGGGTTTTTGTCCCATCCCCTCGGCATTTGTAAATGACACCAGGGGAGTGAAGAAGCAAGGGAATACTTGGAATTGAATGTGCTTTAATCCCCATCTATCACCACCTTCACATGTAATATGGATTTCAATGAGATTTGTAATATGGATACAAAACCATCTATCTTGGGAAGTGAGATGGATTTGGTCCTTCCCTATTTAAACTCACCATTTCCACTACTATGTTAAATGTTTGATTTACTTTCATATCCACCAAGGCATTGTAGGATCTCAGGACATCAAAGTAAATGGTTTCAAAACTCTTTGCTAGAATTTGAACTCTTTTAACGATACTTCTTAATTGAATGTCATGGAGTGTTAATTTATTGTGCATATGTTAGATTGTCCTTTTTTTTAACAATAACATGGTAGACTGTATTAACAAAGAACATGTTGAATTACAAATGAGACACATCCATAAGTTCCTAAGAAAAAATATTGAAAAGGGTTTTAACACTATAGTGATATGGCCAGATTGGTTGCGCTTTGATCCTAATACCAAGTTACAACAAAATCCACGTGGATACAATATATAGAAAATGTCATTAACATATTTACATTTAGTTTGCATCAAAATATAACAAGGACTGGCTCCTAGTCATCTACAATGATCAAATTTTCACTTATAACTACCCAATTAATATCAAGTTGTTTTATTAGTGTAGATTTTTTCAAGTTTGCAGAAGAGGTGTTGTGCTCAATACCTTGAGTGTCTCCCTATTGCACTGCTTGGAGCTATTGCAATATTTTTTTAAAAATTTGAAATTCATCATCATGTTTTTAAGGTAGTATTGCTTCCTACAAGAAACTTTTGACCTTCAAAGTTCCAGGAGGAAGTGACAAGGATTGATTTTCCAACTTGTCTATTGCCCCTATCTTCTCTTTAAAATGATGTTGGACTTGAGTGTGAGGAATTAGTGTAAGTGATCTCAATCCTTGTGTAAAGATGGCAAATCATAGAGCCCAAAGGAAAAGTTCCCAAAGAATAGAGCCCAAAGGAAAAGCTCCCAAAGCAAGATGATGGATGGAGTTATTAGAGACAAATATTATAATTAGATATCTAATAAGTAAAGACATGACAATGCCTTGCAAGAGATGTTGAAGTCTAAAATTTTTCTCTTTTTTACAATCCTTTTTCCTCTCCTGTATCCTTTTTATGACAATTTTTTTGCAGTTTCAGTCCAAACAAGGTCATCATAGATATGCTCAAGCATCCAAAAGGTACCGATCATCCATGTTTTATAATATATTGTTTCTTTATGAAATATAATTGAAACAATTCTACAACTACCAAATTTCACTTATTTCACGGCTAATGAAGAATTATGCAGCTATCTCCATGATTAGATAGGTTCCAATGCACCAAAGAACGGACGAAAGGTACTAACAGATGGAAAATGGTCCACATATGAATATCCACTTGTCCCCGTGATCTAGAAAACTACATGGATAGAGATTTCTAGAATTCAACTCTGGTTATGACATTCCAGCAAGCAAGAAAATTCTGAGGTAGTCCGTCACAGATCAGGCGAGCATGGAAAGGATTTAGAGGTTGATGTGTTCAATCGAAATCCCTCGTGATTTTCTCTTTCAGTAGAAAATCATGAGGAAATATACTTTCATATTATTTTTACTTCTTAGTTGTCATATTAGCTAAGTTGACTCTTGGAATAGGACTCTCTAAACAATTTTAATAAGAAGTTTATAAAAACCTTGAGGTGGGACCGAGAGACAGGAGTTCTTATTTTTTATTATATGCAATATTTGTTGAAGACCTTTGTGATTAATATAATACTCTATTTATGAATTCAATGTGTGATTAAGCGAGTTAATTGAATTAAGTGGCGAACATGCACTCAACAAAAGGGTCCCCTCGAGAGTTGTAAGAGTAGATTTTTTTATTTTTGATGCAATTTGTCTGCTAAATAACTTTCATTTCCATCGATGCATTTCGTTATTTCATTGCTAGTTTAATTTCTTGTTGTCTATATAAACATAGCACTCATAAAATACCAAAAATATTTACTTTTCAGAATACATTTTAGCAAATTCATTTCATAACTAAGTAAATTTCACCAAGCAATTTAATGGATGATGAATATATGAATTTCAAAGTTTAGGTGTGCCCATTAGTAACCATTTGAAGCTACAAGTTCATATTTTGTTGAATAAGTCTCGTGATGATTTATTTCATTTTGTGAAGAACAAAGATAGTTAGAATGCTTTGAATTCACGAACTTAGAATTAGAGTTTCCTTCCTAGAATAGAATTAATATTTTCATTCTGCAATAGAGTTAGAACTTCTTTCTTCAAATAAAAGTATAAGTTGTTTATAGAACTAAATTTTTTTCTACAAGAGTAAATTAGCACTCTCATTCTGCAACCAGTTTCCATTTCATAGTTAGATGAAAGTTTTCATTATGAATTCATAGATTATAAGTTTAGTTCAATTTTAATTTGGTTTTCCATGAAGTAGTTTTAATGGAAGAACATGTGCATGGTAACACTTTGAATTAATCCATTGCAGATAGACATAGGCTTCCTGAGGTGCATTGACCTGAAATACAACCTATAAATTCACCAACTTCTTCGACTTAAGTTGTAGTCGAAGAACCTACATCCCCAACAAAAGGAAAAATATTTATCTCTTTAACAGGAGAACAACTCTTGGGATAATAACTAGAAGTACCTAGTGAAGAAGAGGAAGAATATTCTGAAATACCATTAATAGAGGAACCAGAAGAAGAGTTAAACAATCTAATTATTGAAGCTTATATCATCTTTGAAGAATATATAATGGCAGGGGAAGGAAAATGAGAAGTACATAATGTTAATGGTGAACTTAGTATTGGAGGTGGAAGAAGCAGAGGACGAAAAAAAGGAGGAGGTGGAGATCGAGGTGGTGGTAGAGGAGGTAGGGGAGAACAAGATCCTTGTGGATTTCCTATCTTTGATGAAGATACCACAACTACAACGAAGATTTTTTCACCTTCTATTCTTCCTCATTTTCATGTATTAATAACTAAGGATCCAAAAGCATTTCTTTTTGAGTTTGAAGTATAATGTATATATTATGACTACTTACTTGATACTCAGAAATTGAAATTATTTCTAGCTACTCTTAAATATGGGGCACTTAAATGGACTAGGAACACATACTATTAGAACATGAGATGAAATGAGAAGAATGTTCTTAGAGAAATATAAATATTATTGTATGCCCCATAACCTTAAGGATGAAGTCTTTAAGATGATGCAAAATGAGGATGAAAGCCTTGAAGACTTAGTTGAAAGATTTTCCTAAAATGTTAAAAGAGTTAGGATGCATGAACTAGATGAAGAAACATTCAAATCTCTTTTGTTAAAAACTATAAGAGATGAGTGGATTGATATTCTCAAAATAATGGGAAAAGGAGATGTTTCTCAACTTCCATTTGGTGAAATAGGTGATTTGTGTAAACACATCTCAAGGGGTAAGGCTAGATCTGGAAAGAATCTAAGAGATCTTTCCATGTCAAGAGTTAGTAAATCTGTAACTGTGACGGTAATTATAGTAGAATTAGGTAATTTTCTTGACAAATTCAAAACAGAGATCCTTGGAAATCTTAGTGAGCAACTAGATACTCTCAAGATACAAAACAAGTAAAAAGTTGAGAATGTTGAATTATCTATTTTCTTCCCTAGGTGTAGAAAGAAACATGCCTTGAGACAATTTCCTCTTGACAGTGTATAAATTTGTGTCATATATGCTGAAAATCAAGATATAAGGAAATGTCCCTCAATACCTAGTCTTAAAGTTTTTTTTCAAGATGAGGCTGAAACAAGCCAGGTTGAATCACTTTTTTTGTTGCTAAAATACCATGGCAAAATCAACAACCAAATATGACTCAATATCAACCATATTCACAACAACAAAATAATTGGATTGTACCTATGCTTTGGTAATCTTGGCCTCCTCACCCTCAAAATCCATCTTGGGCACAAGGTTGGAAAAAATACTTATGGTATAAATCCTCAGCATCCTCAATTCCAAAAATATTATCCCCTTTTTTCCACCACAATATTACCCTCCTCATAAGCCCCCTCAATTCCAAGCTCGACCACCAAATCAACAGCTTTCATTACCATCCACGCCATTTCCTCGAAAACACAATCAACTACTTGCTCAAACACTTCCAAATCCAAACAATAAAAGTCAACACGCTGTATATAATGTAGAAGGTCAAAATTTTCAAGCTTGTATGATAACCCCATTAGGTCTAAATGATGTCCAACTTAGATCTGGTAGGATTTTTCAAAAGAAGTCACCAATAGTTATCATCCAAAAATCTAAAGAGGATGAGGTTCTTGAAAAAGAAGCAATTATTGATCAAGAAAAGACTCCTCCAAAGGAAGATGTTCCTATACATTTAAAGGATGACCAGATAAATCAATCTCCTACAATTCCTCTAGTAGAACAACCTTCTATTTCCTTAGAAGATCCACCTTTTCCTCAAAGGCTCAAAATTTATAAAGGAATAGAAAGGCAAATTGTTTTACTAGATTACGACATACTAGATGAACTTGAGAATGTTTGCATCAAATTCCTTTGCTTCAAGCTATAAAGGAAATACCAATATTTGCAAAAACTATTAAGTAGTTGTGCATTAGAAAGTTGGGAAGGAAAAGAAAAGATGTTAAGAAAATCCAATTGGTGGGAAAATTTGTCGATATTATGGAGACACCAATATCTAGAATAGTTCTAAATAGCGCTATTGTAAAAATTCACATCAATGGTATTGAGATTCCAAACACTTTGATTGATTTAGGAGAATTTATCAATATCATGAGTAAACAAACTATGGATCAATTAAAGCTTCCTAATCTTCAATATGTAACCCCTACATTATTGCAATTAGCGGATAGATATGTTATTAAACCCCATGGTATATTAGAATATGTGTATGTTTCTTTAGATTCTTGGGAATATCCTGTTTATTTTATGATTTTAATCCCCAAGAATAATCTAGGAGGCCATCCATTGATCCTTGGTAGACCTTGGCTAGCTACAATTGATGCATTCATAAGTTATAGATCTGGTGATATGTATATTTTTGACGGAAACTCCACTAAGTAATTCACATTGTATCCATCTACAAAGACAATAATTGGAGTAGAAAGTGAAGTCTAGATAGATGATGAAGACTTTGATGATATTCAACCAATGTTTACTCTTTCGCAAATAGATGAAGAAGATCGATTAATAAATTTAGTGAATAATAATTATTCTTCTCCATACTATGATCAAGATCAAATTTTTCAAGAACAATGTAATATTGAATATCTATCATCTCATCAAATGGCTTTACATTCTATGGAAAAAGTTTGGTAATTCTTTAGTAGAAATCTTTCCACAAAAAACGCTAAACATTAATAATAACTTGGAAGAATTTCAAAAGAGAAATTTGATAAAGATGCTACAAAAACATTCTTCTGCTTATGCTTGGGAATATACTGATATGAAAGGAATTGATACTAAAACTTGTATGCATCATATATATATCTAGGAAAATGCCAAACCAGTGAGACAACCTCGGAGAAGGATGAATCTTAATCTGAGAGAAATTGTAAAAGAGGAATTGCAAAAGTTAATGTAAATTTCATCTATCCGATATCAAATAGCAAAAGGGTGTCACCTTTAGTGATTGTTCCAAAGAAGAATGGAAAATGGAGAGTATGTATTGATTATAGGGAATTGAACAAAGCTACTCTGAAAGATCATTTTCCACTACCCTTTATAGATCAAATATTAGATACCATAGCAGGGAAGAAATATTTTTCATTTCTCGATGACTTTAGTGGGTATAACCAAATCCAACTAGCACCACACTAAGATTATTTAAGCAAGTGTTGTTGGGTAAGGGCAAGCAGCACTCCCTCGAGAAACTCAGGTGAAGCAGTAAGTAAAGTCTGGTAAACCATCAATGGATGCTCGTAAGTAAAGGATTAATAGGCATAGTAAGAGATCAGCTGCAACGACTAAGATGATTCTTCAAGCAAGTGTGATGCCTGTGAAATTTGTATGCCCCCCACCTATCGTCTAGTCCAACAGCTCCATGTGAATCTCTTCACCGTTAAATGTCCATGGGGAACATATGCCTATAGGGTACTTCCCTTTAGATTATCCAATGCACCTGCAACATTTCAAAGAGAATTTTTGGGTATATTTTCTGATTTAATTCATGATTGTGTGGAATTTTATATGGATGACTTTACTGTCTATGGAAATACTCTCAAAGAAGCTCTTGAAAAATTAGAAAAAATCCTCATTGGATGTAAATAATCAAACCTTCATTAAGCCATAAGAAGTGTTTTATGATGTTCAATGAAGAGATTTTTTTACGCCACCATATTTCAAGTGATGGAATTAAAGTGGACACATCTAAGGTAGAAGTAATTTCTAAAATTTCAATTCCCAATTGTCAAAGAGATGTTAGAATTTTTCTTGGTTTCACTGGTTATTATAGAATATTCATAGAAAATTTCACAAAAATAGTCTCTCCACTTTTCAAACTTCTTACAAAATATTGTGAATTTGTTTGGAATTCTGATTGTGAGAAAGCATTTGAGACATTGAAGCAAAAGATCACTAGAGCACTAATTTTAAGAGGACCTAATTGGTCTCTCCCTTTTCATATTTATACTAGCGCTTCAGATACAACTTTAGGAGTTGTGTTGGTACAAGAATAGTTAACTCCTTATGTTATTTATTACACAAGCAAAAATTTGACTCCAACATAGTTAAATTAAATTGTAACAGAAAATGAGTTCTTAGCTGTTGTGCATGCCATTAACAAATTTTGTCATTATATCACTGGTTATGAAACTTTCATTCATAGATATCATTCTGCTATTAAATATCTAATTAATAAACCCATTACTAATGGTATAATTACAAGATTGTTGTTATTATTGTTGGAATTCAACATTACTGTCCTTGACAAACCAGGAAAAGAAAATATAGTTGCTGATTTTATTTCTATAATGCAAAATAATAGTGATGAAATTCTTGTAAAGGATAATTTTTCTTATGAATATCTCTTTGCAGTATCTACTAAAACTCCTTGGTTTGCAATTAATGCTAAATACTTGGCTACAAGAAAATTACCTCCACAATTAACATCCAGAGAAAAACATAAAGTTATCAAAACCAATGTTCCTTATTCCTCGATAGATAGAGAGCTATAAAAAATTGGATCTAATCTGATCATTCAAAGATGTGTTTGAGAAGATGAAGTACCATAAATTTTAAGAGCTTGTCATGATGAACCATGTGGATGACACTTTTCTGATAGAAGAGCTAATTACACGATCCTTATTTTGGGATATTATTGGCCTTCTCTTTTTAAGGATGCCAAGGAATATGTCAAAATATGTGATAGTTGTCAAAGAATGGGGAATCCTATTCCATCGGATGAAATGCCTCTACAACCATAGGTACTTGCAGAGCCTTTTGAAAAATGGGCTCTAGATTTTGTAGGACCAAAAATTCCTCCATATAAACAGAAAATGTATATACTTTTTTGTACAAATTATGTTACAAAATGTGTAGAAGCTAAACCTATTTATTTTGCAATTGAGAATGTTGCAGTTACATTTCTTTTTTAGGGCATTTTTACTCGTTTTGGTGTTCCAAGAGAAACTGTAATAGATCAAGGTACTCAATTCACATCCAAGTTGGTGCAAAAGATCATGGAGCAGTATAATATCAAGCATATAAAGTCTACTCCGTATCATTCAAAAGCCAATGGAAAAGTGGAATCCACCAATAAGGATCTTGAAGCAATTCTAACCAAGATTGTGCACCTACATAGGAAAGATTGGGCGGAAAAGCATCTAGAGGCACTATGGGCATCTCGAACCACATGAAGAAACACAATCAGACATACTCCTTATGAGCTTGTCCATGGGAAGCAAGTTTTGTTTCCAATTGAGTTCCAGTGGAGACTTTCAGGACAACAGAAAAATTGGATCTTGATTTATCAGAAGCTCAAAAATAAAGATTGGAAAAATTGAATGAGCTATATGAGATTCGACAAGATGTTATCCAAAGAACCAGGATAGTTCAACAACAAAGATCAAGATGGCATGAAAAAATTATTAAAGCTAAAAATGTCAAGCCAAGTGACTTGACTCTTCTCTTTGATTCCAAGATCAAATATTTTCAAGGAAACTGGCTTTGTCCTTATGAGATAAATATTGTCTTTGATGATGGAGAAATCAATATCAAAACGATTGATGATAAACAAGTTAATTTTCTTTTTAATGGTCATAGACTAAGATTATATCATAAACCATTAACTAGAGAAGAATTTGAGAAATATTTGTAGCAAAATTTTGAATTCAAGTTGGTTAAGAAAGGAGATCTTTCTCCTCATTCTCCAACTACTTTGTAATTTTTCTCATATTCTAAAAAAAAAGTATGAGAATGAAAACCATCATTTTTGGTATGCTTATATAGAAAATATTAAATGAAAACCAAGAATTCTTGGTAGTTTAGATTTTCACAATTTCCCTATGTTTTTTCCCATTTCCTTTTATCCCTCTTTTCTCTGATAATTTTGTAGATTGTAAAGCAACACTTTTGAAGACCAACCTTCTTAAATCTCGATCAAAAGAAGCAACAACAATTAAAAATAATAATAAAAATAAAAATAAAAAAATTATCAATAGTAAATCTAAAAAAACATTAAAATAAAACAGTTACAGAATCAGTGTCATTTTACAGCCGATCATCAATGTCGCAGTCGATTTCAAATCCTACAGCCACAACAGTCTACATTCAAAGGAGCTACAACAAAGGAGCATCATAAAACATGATGAGGTACGTAGAATGTTTAGTTATTTTTCATATAAGGGACATTATATTTAATTCATTGGATGATTACATTATAAGGATCATGTAATTTGAAGGACCTCACGACTTCTTAACATTATTTATCCCTATCATGACCTGTTGGGGCCCTTGTTTTGGAAACCCATTTTGAATATTTTGAATTTTGAATATAGGAGAGCTTTTTGGGTTGCGGCAAGATGACAAATGGCAATCGCAACCAAGTCGCAACTACAGCAAGCCGCGGAGCTATCGAGGTGGCGCAGAAGCAATAGATAGCTGAAGACAGTAGATGCATGAGAATATACAGCAGAAGACAGAAAGAGGAACACACATATAACAAGAGAGAATTTGGAAACAGCTGAAGAAGAAAAAAAAGAGGAACTAATAGTTACGGAAGCGGGTGAATAAATAGAAGTCACCCGGTCGAAAGAAAGGAATGCAACAGGAGACGGAACGCAGAGCGACTGAAGGAGATCGGCCAGGATATCTCTGTAGTTCCTAGGGTTCTCTCAATTACCTTGCTGTTATGTAAGGCATTTGTATCAGACTGTAAGCTCTCCTTACAGAAGCTATGTAACTATGGTTGTGGATGAAGATATCAATACAATTGCAGGTTACTGTCCTATTGTGTAACTCATATGTATGCATGTTGGTTATGGTGATTTAAAATTTTATTTTCTTAATACCTGCTAGCTCTATGAATTCTCTTGCATATCTACCTATTTTTATGCAATTAATTCAATAATAATAATGATTTGCAGATATTTCCTCTGCTATCGATCTATTCCCCTTCTGCATGTGGTTGCGGCACGCCTCGGGTGAGACTCTCTGCTCCACGGAGTAGGCTGATAATGTCGGCGTGGTTCTAGACTACAGTGAATTCCTTTGTTGGCCCCAGCCCTTGAACCTGGGTCTCGCCGACTTGTTTCCTCGCTAACATGACCATTATACCCCTATCCTCTCATCATACCCAATATGTCACATCAAATCCATTCAAAATAGCATAAAATTTAACGATCCTATGAAACTGGATCTAACAATCGTGGGAATCATGTGAAATGGTTTAGTCCTATTATGAGTCGAATGCCCTGTGAGCACCTTATTTCATTATTATTCAAACTCCATTTCATACCCCTCGCCATCCAGTCTTCCTACTTTTCCTCTTGCTAGCCCTCCATCACCATTGTAAAAAAAAAATAGTTTAGGACTGATATTTCTCTCCACCATGGGTGTCATTTTCCGATCAAAACCTAATGGAGACAAGTTCCTCTAGGCATATTCGTGAGTCAGAGAACAGTTGCAGCAGGTGGGATGGCTAACATTATTTGAAAATTTTGATGGGCATGAATCAAAGGCTACAAAATCCTTTGCACGAGTTTTTGACAAGGTCGAGGCAGAAATTGGTGACATCAAACTCACACCAACAAAGTCTATCATAGTAGAAGCTACAGAATTACCTAGAAATGGAGAAACTTGGTTTAAAAAGAGGAAAATCAAGGATAAATATTGGATAAATTTTCTCAAAGATTCGGGTATGGGCATTTCTATCTTTACGAAGGGAATTCCAATCACAACATTGAAAGGAAAATGGAGGAATTTATTGTTGGTTATTCAGAAATTCTTAACCTATGAAGGTAGATTTGAAACTATGTTATTTTATCCTGCTCGACTTGTAATGCAATTTATTGATGGGAATGAGATAAATTTGTCATGTTTCTTACTCTATAGCCTTAGGAAGACGACATCTAGTGTGCAGAGGGATACACAAAACCTTGATAGTGCTCTCTATCATCATGGACTCATTAAAATCCTCATAGAAGCACACTCAGAAGCCAAAGGAGATAATTGGAAGAGTTTTCAAGTCCACAAGCATTTTATAGAAGCCCGGGAAGAGGAAACAAGTATAAAAATCAAAATAAGTCGACGCATGTCAACATCAAACCCTAACCCTGAAGAAGAAGTGAAAAAGAGGATTCGACTCATAATGAAACAGAGGCATTAGAAGACCCATTTGAATATGACACTCCTCTCTCTCAGCTTTTGGAAAAGTTTAAACAGAAACACGAAAAAAAAAAATGTTAGAAGAAAGAAAGCCAGCTCAAGTGCCAAGCTACGTGAAGAAAAAGATGAAGAACTGGAAAATAAGAAATGAGGAAAAACCAACAAAAGGAAAAAAATCCAAAACATTGAGGAATCAGGGGTAAAATTGAGAATAATCGGGCGAATTTCCAACTCTCAAATATGCAATATCCCGAAATAGTTGACCTTGAAGAAGAAAAATACACGACGCCACATCAGACTCTGAGCTCGACAAGGAAGACACTAGATATTGATCCAGTATAACCAGAAATCTATGATTATGTAGATTCTTTAGAACAAAGAGCACAGAAAAGGGTAGATTCTTCTTTTCAAAATCAAGAAAATATATTCAATGAAAAAACTCCTATGTCAGACAATATTCCTGAAAAAAACAATACAAAATTGAGGATGTTTTAAAGAAAGATATGTGAGTTGGAAGTTCTCAATAAACATCTTAAACATGAACATGAAGCAGTAAAGTTAAAAAATAAGATATTGAGAACTTCAAATGAAAACATCATTTTGCATTTGTGTCATTGGTACAAAAAGAACAAGAAACTCAAAAAAAACAATAGATTCCTTAATAACAAAATCAGAGTGCTGCGAAGAAAAATTTTAATGAAGAAACCAAGGGCAGTGTTTTGTATCAAGAAAAGAAAGAAGAGCACTCGTATGGATGTTCTAACACATGCCTCAAAAATTACACTAAATGAAAGAAGGATCAAATTTTGAAATTGTGATGCATGAGGAAATGCAAAACCTTTCGTGTGGGGGAATATTGAAGTCTGAAAATGTTCTCTTTTTTATAACAATAATTAATCCTCTCCTTTATCCTTTTTATGACAATTTTGTTGCAGTTTGAGTCCAAACAAGGTCATCATAGATATGATCAAGCATCCAAAAGGTATTGGTCATCCATGTTTTATATTTATTGCTTCTTTATGAGATATAATTGAAACATTTCTACAACTACCAAATTTTACTTATTACGCAGCTATCTCCGTGATTAGACAGGTTCCAATGCACCAGAGAATAGATGAAAGGTACTATCATATGAAAACGGTCCACATATTAATATCCACTTGTCTGTGTGATCTATAAAACTACATGGATCGATAGATCTAGAAGTAAAACAAGAATTTAACTCTGGCTATGACATTCCAGCGAGCAAGCAAATTCTGAGGTAGTCCCTAGTAGATCAAGCGAGCATGGAAACGATTTAGAGGTTGATGCGTTCAATCGAAATCCCTCGGGATTTCATATTCATGATTTTCTATTTCAATAGGAAATCATGAGGAAATAGACTTTCATATTAATTTTACTTCTTAGTTTTTGAATTAGTTTAAGTTTTCTCTCAGCATAGTGCTCTTAGAACAGTTTTAGTAAGAAGTCTATAAAAACCTTGAGATGGGATAGAGATACAATAGTTCTTATTGTTAATTATCTGCAATCTTTGTTGAAGACCTTTGCGATTAATATAATACTTTGTTTTTGAAGTCAATGTGTGGTTAAGTGATTTAATAGAATTAAGTGGCGAACTTGCACTCAACAGGAGGCCCCCCTGGAAGGGTAGATCAGTTTATTTATAATGCAATTTGTCTGCTAAATAAGTTTCATTTCCATCGATGCATTTCATTATTTCATTGCTAGTTTCATTTCTTGTTGTCTATATAAACAAAGCGCTAGTAAAATACCAAAAAGATTTACTTTTCATAATACATTTAAGAAAATTCATTTCATAAATAGGTAAATTTTACCAAGCAATTTTGTGAATGATGAATAGATGAATTTCAAAGTTTAGGTGTGCACATTAGTAACCATTTGAAGTTGCAAGTTCGTATTTTGCTGGAGAATTCTGATGATGATTTATTTCCTTTTGTCAAGAATAGAGATAGTTAGAATGTGTTTGTTGAGGAGGTAAATCCCCTTTGCGGACAGAGGCGATCCCTACTAGCCCAGATCGTGTCTAGCAACAATTAAACACGCTACAGTGCAGGTTCCTAATTGTAAATAAATTTTCTTGCAAGGAAAGCTTACCTGGAATCCAACGTTGTCGTTTGTAGAAGAGGTGGTGCTCTTGTTCCTTTGCCCTGGCAGATCACAATCCTCACGATCTCCGTGATCGGACACCTGTACATGCAAGAAATAACACAAACACAAGCATAAAATCTAGTATATACAACTATATGTCAGTCGAAGAGGACATAACTCATGAACATGATCAAGAACAAGAGTGGAACCATAACCAATAGTCGCTTAACATTAATGAGTCAAAAAGAAGAATACAACCAAAGCTTCGACGCCGAATTCTCCTTTGGCGGGTCGTCAGCACAACATGTCTTGATAAAGCCTGTCAAGGATGGGACAAGCCTCTCTCTCCGGATACTTGGCAATAGTCTCCTTGCTTGGATTTGGCCTTAGGGAATCAAGAAGGCTCTTGCAGCATGAAAGCTCTTAGGAACCTGGAGATTCTGGAACTTGGGTATTTCAAGACTAGCTTGCAATGGAAATGGGCAAGCTTTTATAGATGGAGGAAGGGGAGTTGGGATCTCTATAATTGTGGGATTGGCCCTATCTTCAAGGAAGCTTCCATGAGAGGTGGCAAACCACTTCCCCTACATGGAATTCCCGGAGCCAAACCTCCCAACTCAAGATAGATAACAGTTTCTGAGTCTGTTGAAACGAAACTTCTGCCATTTTATTTAAAAAACACTCCTTAAATTGGCTGGCGCGACTGCGACTCTGGGACAGAGCGCTAGTTGGCACGACCTCTTTGTAGGATTTTCCCCATTGGCGCGAGTGATGAACTAGCTACCCGCGCCAATGCAAAAAGGGATGTTTTTATGGTTTTTTGCAAGGAGATGTCTTCAGGGAAATTGAAGCTCATATTTAGAGGAATGCAATGATAGTGGTTTCAAGGAATGACATTGCTCACAGGTCACAGAATGGGCCCTCCAATGTGCGGGACGGGGAATGGTAGGGACGGTGACAAATTATTGTGTAACAGATGCCCCCTAAAGCATGAGGCCCGAGAGAGAGAGAGGGGTGAAATGCTTTATGAGAACGTGTCCAACTAAAAACTCCACCGTCGGAAAACCTGCGTGAAGAAGTACAACCGATATCTCAAGTACATGATGTATATGTGGTATGGGCGCAGCCATCCATAACAGAGTATACAATAATCCATATCCAAGGTATGGACGCAGCCATCCAGTGAGGATCGATAAACAGACTCAGGTATGGTCGCAGCCATCCAGTGAATAAGTCATGTGAATAGTAATCCACAAAATCGCAGCCTGGATTACAACAGACACAATGCAGGGTCTTGCGCTCCATCTCGACCCAAACAAAGTACAAGTTCAAGCATGCGAATATGTGAGCTGAAGTTGAACATGCAAGAACATCGTCTGATTACCAGCCAATGATGAAAGTTGTTAACAGACGCGAGAGGAACCACCAATAATGACGATGGCCCTCAAGGTACTACAGGTACAATCTACGGCATGTGAATCAATGAGCTGGCGTCGAACACCCGTAGAATCACTCGATCGGAGGCCAATGATGAAAACCTCACGTCGAATGCGACGAACTTGCCATTGAGGCATGCATGATCCAAGGTACCATAAGGGAGTCTCTATATCAACTTCCTGGAAAATGAGCTGAAGTCGACGGGAAGTGACCTTGATCGAAGGTGGGCCATAATGTTTCCCACATCATCGACACAAGACAGAGGAACATGATATTTTGTTGTGAATCAGGATCATATGAGAATTAGAGGAAGGTTGATATTTGCAGAGGTCAACTTCTCTTGAACATATTGGCGGCACGACAGTGGATTTGGTAGTATTTGACATCAAAAGATCAGAGGTCATAGTGACAAGGCAAAGAGCAGATGAGAGGTCAAAAGGGATTACCCAAACCCATGGAGGCAAGCAAAAAACGAGATGAGATTTCCCCAACCCGACACGAATGCAGACAAGTGCCATGTTCAAGAGCGACATACTGCCGACACGACAATGATGTTGGTTCCATTTTTCCCCCACCATTTCTGGCGAGTACCTCTTTATTTTTACACAAGCTTGAAGAGGATACCATATGCTTGTCATGTAAGTCTGTCCTTCGGACGAACCCATCCTAGTACATTTAACGAGCCCTAGGAAGGAGAAACTCGAATAACTTCATTATGACTGAATCCAATGTCATCAGGGTTTAACGAGTCTGACAAAGGAAGAACTCGGTGTCTTTTCACATTTAGAGAGTCTGAAAAGACAGCTGAAAATTAAACTCCAACAGTCCCTTTTCGTAAATAGTTCCTCAGATCCGAAAAGGTAGAAAACTATGTCTGAGAAAACCTCCTAGTCGCGATAGGCTAGGGTATTCTTTTTTCGTAAATAATCTATCCCAACCCGAAAAAGGGGTAAACGTATATTGGGTAGATGTCGTTTCATGACCAATTTAACGAGATCAAAACGATAAGGGACTCAGCAATCTTTTCAATTTTAGAGAGTCAGAAAAGAGCTGAAAGGTGACTCCTCCTGGAGGAACGAGTGGTATAAAGGGAAGCAACTGGTTCCGGTAATGATGGAACTGCTCAAAACAAGATAAAAGTCAAGAGGCTGGCTAACAAGACCACTCATCTCAGCGGTTCCTCAGGAACGGGTAAAACAACCAAGTGAAGGCATATGATTGGCCAAGCAGATAGTGACGATGGAGTGAGAAAACCAAGGCTATTCTGGAAAAACAGGCTGATAAAATGGCAATCACAAGAGGTAAAATGGGAATGGTTTCATTTTTACACAAGCTTGAAATCAGGAAACTCTGCTTGAAGTTGGTTTCATTTTTACACAAGCTTGAAACAAAGATAAACTATGCTTGAAATCGGTTTCATTTTTACACAAGCTTGAAACGGAAATAAACTATGCTTGAAAAAGTAAGCATGCCCCCAGCATGGTGACTCAATTCGAGGTACATGCCCCCCAAGCTTCAGTCCATATGAAAGGCAGATGGAGTGAAGGTTCAAATTACGAGACCAAGAGAGAGACTCAACTGGAAGTTTACGAGAACTTATCAAAGACTCGAATTGAACGGGAACGTGTTTCATTATTTTAACGAGGTTGACACATTAAAAGAACTATCCTCAGACACCCTTGTTTCCTTTTTTAAGGAGCTTGACACAAGACAAGGAACTCTGCTCCAACAACCTTGTTTCATTTTTAAAGGAGCTTGACACAAGACAAGGAACTCTGCTCCAAAAACCTTGTTTCATTTTTTAAGGAGCTTGACACAAGAAAAGAACCATGCTCCGACCGACCTAATCATAATGAACAGGAAGTCATCGCGTCCAAGAGTTCCACTCCCGATGGAAGGAAAACATCTTGGAAGTCAGGACGCAATGCCCCCAGCACCTAATGCACGACGGCATCATCACTGAGCACAGGCACGGGGTAGGTAGCCACATAGTTGACCTGCGGTGGGGCAGATACAGCAGGTGGATAAACCAGGAAGGGATGATGGCGTGCCAGTTGCCATATCAGGACCAAAGAACGAAAGCTAATCAATGGTCACGATCCATCCTTCATGCGGAAAACAGACCACACGAAAAAGGGAGGAGACAAGCACTCCCATGGCATAGGTGTAATCGCGCCCCAAAAGAAGATTGAAATCCAAGGGGCTTGGAACAACCATCACGTCCATATGGACGGTTTTACCTCCCAAAGTAACGGGTAACCTTGGAAGGATCCCCAATGGTTGACTCGTCCTTCTGTTAAAAGTCAACAGATTCTGCGTAACAGGCGCAAGCGGCGGTGAACCGAAAGCTTTCCAGGTAGTTGAAGATAGAATACTAACAAAGGCGCCTTCGTCTATAATGGTGCTGGGTACGACCAGACCAAGAGCTTGTACTGTGATCTCGAAAGGCACATAAGACGGAAGGCGGTATCCTGCAAATCGATTACAATCAAAGGAAGCGACCAGACTACTCGGAGGGGCTACCATTGAACTGAGATGGTCTTCCCCTGGTGTTACGGAAGAAGAAGGAGCATCCTCCATGACCTCCATCTCGAAGGCGGGAGGAATATCCTCCGGGACCTCCGTCACGGAAAGCGGAGGAGCAACTTCTTGAGATATAGAGATAGTATAATCTTTCTCCAACTCCGAAGAATCTGAGGAAACCAGAAGAACATGAGGGATGTGAGATCCACTCTCGACAGAAAATACCTGGTGCACCGCGGATGGGGCCAGCTCTACTGATCCCACGACCAATGGTTGGTCAGGGACGGATTCTTGAATTCGAATTTCTGAGGGAGTGGGATCGACCAAGGATGACTCTTGACCAAATGTAGGATCAGCTGGTGGAGGACTCAAAGACAACTGCTTATAACCAACCGGGAGGCATGGTGTAGAAACAGTTAAGTTTTCCAAAACTCGTTTGGCTTCATCCATATACGGACAAAGGTGAATGGCATGGTGCCCCCCACACAACTTACAGGAATTGGTAATCTTACCCTGCTTCTTAGGAGCCTTACCAGCACTAGCTGAAGACGTGCTCCCAACCTGACTCCCGAAAGCCAAAGGCAACAACGGGCGACCGTTGGACCATACTTCGAGCACCTTGGGAATGCCAGGGCAGTCTCGAAGAAGATGGTCTCTCGTGCACAACATGCAAGGGAACTTGACTTTCCGGGGAGGGTTGGAAGGTTTATCAAGAGAAGGCTTCTTAGGCGCAATAGCCACAGAGCTAGCCTCTCCTTTATCTGACTTCTTCTTCTTTGTCTTCTTCTTTTTCTTCTTAGCCACCTGGTTACTCGAATCCAGACTTTCACCAGGCGAAGTAGAAGAGGAGGATGCAGAAACAGGCGAAGAAGGGGATAGGTCCACCTTGGAATCAACATGATGTTGTTCAGGCGAAGGAATTGATTGAACATTAGCCGAGACATTCGGGACCACAGAGGTTGAAAACAACCAAACAGGCAACCCAACAGTTAACCCAGGAAGGGACAACATTGCCATATAAGGAGCACCAACATTTCCAAAAGGAGGAAACGGACCAGTATTCCCATCGGAGGGGATTCCTTGGTTGGTGAACTCCGGAAAAGTTGCCATCAGAAACGATCTTCAGAACAACACCCTAAGGAAACTAAATTTAACCAGGAATATTTCGTGGGCAGTTAATTTTTAAAACATTGAAACAAAACTCTGTTGTTTCATATTTTAAGAGTCGAGAAACAGGCAAAAGGTGACTCTATCTCTTTCAGTTTTGAAACAAGCTTGAAAGGACAAGCGCTTGATGATCCTTTTAATGAGTCAGAAAAGATCGAAATGACTGCTCAGGAATGCTAGGCAAAAGGGTGTACCAAATAACCGTGAACTGCAATATACACCTTGGTTTCAAAATGAAAGAGAAATCAACCAAGGACTTAACGTACGTGCAGGAAATCTCCCTGAATGCTGTGTCCGGTGTATCACGGGTATAGGGCGGCAGACTCAGCTTCCTATGGATAAAGGATAGAAACCTAGTGGGGTCTCCCTTTATATACGCGATGGTACGGGGAGCACCAGTCCGTACTAGCGCTGTCTAAAGCCAAGAGGCGAACGACAACTGCTAGGTTTTAAGATGCCGGAACACGTCTCTAGCCTAGACCTCTAAATGTGTTTCGTTAATGTTTCAATGCTTCCTTAAGTAAATTGAGTAAATTTTAATGTTGATCTTCAATTACGTTTCAGTTTTCAGGCCCTAGCGAATGTAATGTCTCAAAATCTCTTGAATGCACTCTATATGAGAAAAGAAAACTTTTCAATTCGATGAATGCTATCTAGTTAAGGGAAGAGCTTCAAACAATGATGCGACATAAAACAACACTGCAAACGAAATCTTTTCCAAACTAGATGACTTTCACTATCCAAAAGTAATTTCAAACATTCAACGATGCAAACAATGCAATGTGATCTATGCAAAATCCTCTTTTTCGAAAACTATGCAATTGTAATCTATGCACAATTTCCTTTTCCTTTTCAAATTATAAGAATGCACTCAATGCATTTTTCGATGAAATGAGAATCTACTTAATGCATGATTTTAATAAAAGAGAATGCAATCAAAGCGATTTCTAGTTTTCAATCATTAAACAATGTAATCTAAGTTCAATGATGGATCTCAAAAAATACTTTTCAATGCAATGTGATCTAATCCATTTTAACGAAAAGCAAACTATGAGATGAAAACTAAAAGAACGCAAATCTCCTTAATGAAGGATGAATGCAAAAGAGATGTAAACAAACACTAAGAATGCAATCATTGTTTTAAACACTTTGCAACGAAATCCCTCAAAAGGCGACAAGACATATGAGGTCAAACACAAAGAGGACTTCCAAAGCAAGAGATTAAAACAGGGCATTCATTCCTTTTTACATCAAAAAATCATGGGAAGAAGACATTTCAAACAATGAGCAATGTAATTTATGCTCATACAGTGAAAAGACCGGAAGGGAAAGACACACTGGTGAACGATTTAGGGAAAAAATCTCAATTTTCATACACCCTGAAATTGGCTCGACTTGTACATTGACAACTAGCGCCAACTGGCGCGACTTGCACATTAACAACTAGCGCTAACTGGCACGACTTGCACATTGACAACTAGCGCCAATGGCCAATTGGCACGGGTTGCTAACTGACAACAAGCGCCAACGCCTGAAAATGAAAAAACAAAGAATTTCTCCCAACCAAGACCAGACTCACCACTTCCAACAAAATCTCCAAGACTCAAATGAACCATGTAATCTAGGCTCAAAGTGAGGCAAATCAAAACACACATATCAAGCTTAGAAAGCTCAAAACAGAGCAAACCCCAGCATTCCCCAGCACTGGCGCGACTGTCAGGCTGAAACTAGCGCCATATCAAGATTGGCGCAGGTAATAAATGGACAACTGGTGCCAATTGGCACGACTGTCATGCTAAAAAGCGCGCTAGTCAAGTTTTCTATGCCAAAATAAAAAATAAGCAATCTAAGATCAAACCAGTGATTTTCAAGCTATCCAAAATCCAAACAAACAGGAAAAACCAGTCCAAAGAGTTGACCAAGCAAGCAAGACCAAGAAGTTGACCGAAAAGAGAAGACAATACTCCAAGTTGTTTAGTTCATAAACCAAACCGGAGATTGACTGAAGCAGCGTTGATCTACTCCGCTAATGCAGAGCAAAAGCGTTTTGAAGGCTATCTGGCTGTGCTTCAGGCTCCGTCTATAGTTTACAAATCAAACAACAAGCTGACTCCCCATACCAGCACGCTAGTGTAAATTGTTAGGAAATTAATCCCTGCAGACAGGAAGCGTCTATAACCCGAGCGATTAGCAACCAATCATCAAATGCTCGAGCATGAAGTTCTAATTACGGGTCATGATTGTGATGGAGGCCTACACAGTGTGGCCATGATTAAGTAGAAAATAGTGCTCCCAGTTCACTTGCCTGACGAGATCACAATCCTCACGATCTTGTGATGGGACACTACACATGCAAGAAACAACACAAACGCAAGCATAAAATCCAGTATATACAACTGTATGTCAGTCGAAGAGGACATAACTCATGAACATAATCAAGAACAAGAGTGGAACCATAACCTTAAGTGACTTAACATGCCAGGTCAAAGACCACAGCAAAGCAGCGAATTTCTTTGGCTGGCAGGGTCAGCACAACATGTCTCAATAAAGCCTATCAAGGATGGGACAAACCTCTCTCTCCGGATACTTGGAAATAGTCTCCTTGCTTGGATTTGGCCTTAAGGGAATCAAGAAGGCTTTTGCAGCATGAAAGCTCTTAGGAACTTGGAGATTCTGGAACTTGGTGTTCAAGGATGACTGATGGAAATGGGCAAGCTTTTATAGATGGAGGAAGGGGAGTTGGGATCCCTATGATGGTGGGATTGGCCCTATCTTCAAGGAAGCTTCCATGAGAGGTGGCAAACCACTTCCCCTACATGGAATTCCCGGAGCCAAACCTCCCAACTCAAGATAGATAACAGTTTCTGAGTATGTTGAAACGAAACTTCCGCCATTTTATTTAAAAAACACAAAGAGGACTTCCAAAGCAAGAGATTAAAACAGGGCATTCATTCCTTTTTACATCAAACAATCATGGGAAGAAGACATTTCAAACAATGAGCAATGTAATTTATGCTCATACAGTGAAAAGACCGGAAGGGAAAGACACACTGGTGAACGATTTAGGGAAAAAATCTCAATTTTCATACACCCTGAAATTGGCTCGACTTGTACATTGACAACTAAGCATGCTTTGTAGCACAATTCTCACACGATAACCTTCAGCTGTTTTCTTGGCACGACTTGCACATTGAAAACTAGCGCCAATGGCCAATTGGCACGGGTTGCTAACTGACAACAAGCGCCAACGCCTGAAAATGAAAAAACAAAGAATTTCTCCCAACCAAGACCAGACTCACCACTTCCAGCAAAATCTCCAAGACTCAAATGAACCATGTAATCTAGGCTCAAAGTGAGGCAAATCAAAACACACATATCAAGCTTAGAAAGCTCAAAACATAGCAAACCCCAGCACCTTTCATGCAGTGTATTTGTAGTGCAAAACTAGCGCCATATCAAAGATTATCGCGAGGTAATAAATGGACAAGCGGTGCCAATTGGCTTTTTGGCTTGTCATGCTAAAAGCGCCCTTGATCAGTTTTCTTATGCCAAAATAAAAATAAGCAATCTAAGATCAAACCGGTGATTTTCAAGCTATCCAAAATCCAAACAAGCAGGGAAAAACTGATTAAAGAAGTTGACTGACAAAAGCGAATGAAGTTGACCAGAAAAGAAGAACCAATACTCAAGTTGTTTGGTTCTTAAACCAAGCAGGAGATTGGTGAAGCGGCGGATCGATCCTCGCTAATGCGAAACAAAGCGTTTCAGGCTATACGCATTTGTGCTTCAGACTCCGTCTATAGTTTACAAATCAAACAACAAGTTGAATCCCCAGCGGAGTCGCCAAATTGTTGAGGAGGTAAATCCCCTCTGCGGACAGAGGCGATCCCTACTAGCCCAGAACGGGTCTAGCAACAATCATCAAATGCTACAGCGCAAGTTCCTAATTGCGAATAAACAGACCAACGATGGAGGCCTACCTGGAGTCCAACGCTATGATTCGTAGAAGAAATAGTGCTCCCGTTCCTTTGCCCTGGCAGATCACAATCCTCACGATCTTCGTGATCGGACACCTGCACATGCAAGAAACAACACAAACGCAAGCATAAAATCTAGTATATACAACTATATGTCAGTCAAAGAGGACATAACTCATGAACATGATCAAGAACAAGAGTGGAACCATAACCAATAGTCGCTTAACATTAATGAGTCAAAAAGAAGAATACAACCAAAGCTTCAACGCCGAATTTTCCTTTGGCGGGTCGTCAGCAGAGCATGTCTCGATAAAGCCTATCAAGGATGGGACAAGCCTCTCTCTCCGGATACTTGGCAATAGTCTCCTTGCTTGGATTTGGCCTTAGGGAATCAAGAAGGCTCTTGCAGCATGAAAGCTCTTAGGAACCTGGAGATTCTGGAACTTGGGTATTTCAAGACTAGCTTGCAATGGAAATGGGCAAGCTTTTATAGATGGAGGAAGGGGAGTTGGGATCTCTATAATTGTGGGATTGGCCCTATCTTCAAGGAAGCTTCCATGAGAGGTGGCAAACCACTTTTCCTACATGGAATTCCCGGAGCCAAACCTCCCAACTCAAGATAGATAACAGTTTCTGAGTATGTTGAAACGAAACTTCCGCCATTTTATTTAAAAAACACTCCTTAAATTGGTTGGCACGACTGCGACTCTGGGACAAAGCGCCAGTTGGCGCGGCCTCTTTGTAGGATTTTCTCCATTGGCGCGAGTGATGAACTGGATACCCGCGCCAATGCAAAAAGGGGTGTTTTTATGGTTTTTTGCAAGGAAATGTCTTCAGGGCAATTGAAGCTCATATTTAGAGGAATGCAATGATAGTGGTTTCAAAGCATGACATTGCTCACAGGTCACAGAATGGGCCCTCCAATGTGCGGGACGGGGAATGGTAGGGACGGTGACAAATTACTGTGTAACAGTGTTGAATTCATGAACTTAGAATTAAAGTTTCTTTCCCGCAACAGAATTAAGATTTTCATTTTGCAATAGAGTCAGAACTTCTCTTTCTGCAAATATAACTATAAGTTGTTTATAGAACTAAATTTCTTTTTTCAAGAGTAAATTAACATTCGCTTTCTGCAACCAATTTCCATTTCATAGTTAGATGAAAGTTTTGATTCTGAATTCATAAACTATAAGTTTAGTTCAATTTTAATTTTAGTTTTCCAAGAAGTAGTTTTAATGGAAGAACATGTGCTTGGTAACACTTTGAATGAATCCAACACCCATTCATAATCAAAGCAATTTTCATCTTTGAAAAGTCCAAAAATAGAACTCTAGCATATATTGTGCACATAAACTTCATAAGTACACGAACCTTGGTTGAAAATTAATGAACTAATTTAACATCAATTAAATTACCCAACAAGATACCACACATTTCAACCTGGTTCGATCTATATATGTAAAATTGAAGGTTTATGGTGAAAACCGCAAGTGGAATTCTTAGGGTTTTTATGCAATTACGTCAATTACATTAACACATAAAAGATGATTTTTATCTTGGTTTTTCAGAAACAAAAGAGACAACAGTACCATAACAGCAAACACAAGAAAACAAAATATGAAGGAGTTCACCCCTCATGGGCTATATCTCTTGGTCCAACTTCTAATGTTGGGCCTCTTTCATTATGCTCAAAAATATGTGTTTACATAAACTTGCAGTGCTTATAATGAAAAAATATTGTCACCAATGGCTCCAAAATAGTCAAAAACCCCTAGTTGGGTTTTTTTTGCACTCAAAAAGGTCGAAAATTGACTGAGTCATGCTCTAGAGAAGTTTTCCACCTAATTGTCCTCCAATTCGCACCCACTTGCTATTCGTTCTACAAATTCTAAATTTTTCGGCCACGTGGAGCAACAAATTCGCCTCGCATCGATGAGATTCACGTCGATTCGAGTGTAAATTGTCTCTTAATTAAATTTTCTAATATCCCCCATGAACCGATAAAATCACGCCAAGTGGTGCATTTACCGTCGTCGGATTGGGGCTAGTTCACATGAACTACTTGTAAAAACCTTTACTGCTTGTGAACCGTAGTTGTGACTGGGGTTGGGTTTATTGGACCGCAAGTTAAGTTTGAAACTAGTGCACCATAACATTAAATAAACCCTCGTTGAATTGTGGTGTGATGTGGTGTTCCGACGGTGGTTAGATGCCCGGAACCCCACCCAATGCTGGTTCCATTCCCCGCCAAATCCAACCCAACTCCGTTAAAATATGGTCTATGCGGTGGTATCACTATGGTTTGCATTGTGGGTTCCATCGTTTAACTGACCCATAACATAAAAATTTGAATTCGTTCACATGTAACATGAGTATTGACTTTTGGTTCCGTTGATTCGACTGGCATTTAAACTTGCGGTTAGAAAAATGGTAACATTGAACTATGGTCTGGGGTCAGGGGTTAACCACGTGCCCTGACCCCCCAACACTCCATACCATAAATTTTAAACATGACACGAGAACTATGGTTGTTAAGTCACATGGTAGGAAAACTAGTGGATAGCTTTGTTGCTGGATGGAAGGTCGTGGGTTCGATTCGCTCGGGGTCGATTGAGACCATACCAAAATTTTACGCCAATCTCAAGAGACCATGTGGCGGCCACTCATTGGCCCATGTGGTCTCTCCTAATTAGACAACCTAAACAAGACTTGAACCAGTGAAACTCCACTAATTATAATGAGACATTGGTGAATAAAATACATTTACCCTTCCCATTCAATGTACGGACTGCTGACTGGGAATCCCTGCAACTTCATTTATTTTAAATTTTAGTTTTTTGGCAATTCGTTCAAAACGCGATATCGATAGCATACGATATTAGTTTTGAGTGAAATGAGTTGCGTTGGATTCAAGGCGACAAGATCTTCATTTTGCCTTCGGTTTCGAGCTGTTTTGATCACTTTGAATTTGGAGAATTTTATTGCTCCACTGGATCATTCCTCCCCACTGGAAGCTTGTGGAACCCAAAAGATCACTTTGAGTTAGAAAACATATAAGGGTACAATTCCCTCGCCCTTCCAATCTCAATCCATTTGGATTTTCTTGGATTTATTCCTTTGAGCCCCACACGAAGGTACTCCATGTTTCCTCGTTTTGAAGTCCTTGTTTTCCTGTCAAGGATGGTGTCTTGTTGTAATTATTCAAGATATTCAGCAAAGAAATATTCAATTGAAAGAATCTGAACATTCTCTCCTTGATCTTCAATCAAAGGAGGTTCATACAACCTTAAATTCTCAACATTAACAACTACATAAATTTGCATATATGAAGGCAAATCCAACCTGAAGGCATTATTACCATTCTTTTCCAAAATTTTGAATGGACCATATTGAATTGGTTTCAGCTTTTTACCTTCCCCTTGAAGTCTCTCTTTGCTAATGTGAAGCCAAAATTCATCACCGACTTGGAAACTGTGATCCACATGATGCTTATCATGTCTGTCTTGTACTCTACTTGACTCTTTTCCAATTGTTCTTGAATTGTTTGATGTACCAATTGAACTTGTTCAATGAATCTTTTGGACTTGTCTATGTCACTATGTCCATCAATCACAACATCCTTCCCAAAGATAAAATTTAAAGGATATTTGGGAAACTATCCCAAGCATGCCTCAAATGGCGATTTTTGAGTCAATGAATGCTTGGCCCAGTTATAAGCATACTGAATATAATGCAAATGTCCATCCCACAACTTTGGAT
The DNA here is from genome assembly GCA_034641835.2 of Pinus albicaulis. Classification (NCBI taxonomy): domain Eukaryota; kingdom Viridiplantae; phylum Streptophyta; class Pinopsida; order Pinales; family Pinaceae; genus Pinus; species Pinus albicaulis. The sequence goes on from CM076583.1 coordinate 1,067,818,563, forward strand.
GCTTGCTACAATAACCACAAAGAAGGTGTATCACCGCTCTATTCACCACCTCTATTTGGCCATCTGTTTGCGGATGGAATGTTGTACTCTTTTTCAATTTGGTTTCCATGAGTCCCCACAAGCTTGACCAAAATTTATCGACAAAGCAAGAATCTCGATCACTAACAATGGATGTGGGCAACCCAAAATGTACCCATACATTATGAAAGAATAATTGAGCAGTATATTCACCTGTAACCTGCTTTTTATAAGGCATCAAAATACACATTTTTTTGAACCTATCGATAACTACATAAATATAATCATGACCTCTCCTAGACATAGGTAGACCTCCTACAAAATCCATAGAAACACTCTCCCATGGACGGGAAGGTACTGGAAGTGGTGTATACAATTCCAACTTTCTATTGCTAGACTTACTGATATCACACCATGAATATCCTCTTATAAATCATGGCACACTTTCAATCATACAAGGCCAATAACAATACCTCTGTAATTTTTCCATAGCCTTACCTACACCGAAATGATCAATAATAAGAGAAGTATGTGTTTCCCTTATGATGTTGACACTTTATCCCTGTGGAATACATAGCTTGCCAAGATGATACAACAAGTTACATGGACATGATAATCCAATTCCTATACTTGGTTAGCTTGACACAAAGTCGCATGTACATTTTTTAAATCATTATCTAAAGCATAATGTTCAACATATCTCTCACGCATGACATAATTATGCTTAAGAATAATGGACGCACTAACAATTGGTCTAGAAAGCATGTCAACAACCTTGTTATAGATACCTTTCTTATACCTTATTACCAAGTTGAATTGTTGAAGAAAACCCATCCATCTAAAGTGCCTCACTTGCTACAGCTTTGTTTGTGATTGCAAGTATTGCAATGGTTGATGATCCGTGTGAATGATTATTTCCTTACCAATCAAGTAATGTTTCCACTTTTTCACACTTTGCACCAATGCATACAAATCCTTGTCATATGTAGGATAGTTAATCATTGCACCATTAAAAGTTTCTAAATGAAAACATATGGGCTTACCATGTTGCATCAATATTGTGCCCATGACATAGACACTTGCATCAGCATGTATCTCAAAGGATTGTCTTAAGTCATGAAATGAAATTACATGTGTTGTGTTAGGAATCTGTAATTAGAAATATTGGAAAAGTCCAATCACAGAAACAACATTATTTCAACCACTTTGGGATTCTAGGATCTAGCCCTCCTGAATCCGAAGAGGGATCTCTCCAATAAGTGTAAAGATGGATTTATCTTTAAGGTTTTGGGTAATGATATTAGGCTAGTTATGAAGGCCGGGGGTTTTGTTTTGTTTTTGGATGGTTGAGCATGATTATTGTTTGAGGGAAAGTCCTAAATGGAAAGAGTTTCAAAGGTGAGAAGTTGCAAGTAATCAGAATAAGCTTTAGCTAAAAAGATAGATATAATTCTGGTTTTTAGTCCATTGGGCTATGGAGTCATAATAGGGCTTTTAATTGTGCAATAATTCAAGAGTGATCCAAGGGGAAAGTCATCTATATCACAAGATCTTTTGAGATAAAATGATGGAATGGAAACAATAAGGTGTTAGAGGGGTGGAAACTGATAATAATTTCAACAAGGATTTATAGTCAGTCCAAACAAGAAAAAGCCTTTAAGCAACTGTTTAAAACCAACCAAACGGTAGGGCTCACCATAAACCTCTTTGGACAAGCTTGTATTAAAGATAACTCAAGAGACAAACAATCGAGTAATCTGCATAATTACCTTCAGAAAGTATGAAAACACATAAGAGAAACAAAGTGCAACTTAAGATCAGATAAGGTACTTTTAAACCTAGTCTGCTTTCAGCAAACACTTAGGGAAAATTTCAGAATCTACCTTTGGAGCAAGAAGCTAGAAAACAGGGCTCACCATCACTTTTCTAGTCCAACTTTAATAAGAAAATAATGGAAATCACATTCAAGAGCAATGTTTAAAGCAAACAGTATGACGATGGAACGCCAGTGTTCCTAAATGCTTAGACTGTATTGAATCATTCTTAAATAAACAAATTGGAGGAAAACATTGAGATAAAGCTTATCAGTCAGAGAAGGGTACTGGTAAACAGTAAGTCCTAACTTTGTGCTTGTTGTTCTTTATCAGAGAATAATGGACAATGTGGCATACATGAAAAGGGAAAACAAATAACAAAGAAAGAGGCACTTCACCAGTGACATAGACCAGGATCCCAAGAAACAGCTTGTATATTGAAGTCAAACTAGTTACATCTTCAAGTCCAATGTTTCAGTTTAGCAATCATCTTCACTTCTCAGCCTAACTTATTAGATCACAAACAGAGCTTCAAGAGCCTTTGAACACTATTTACAAGTAGAAGTTTCGAGCACAAGTATATTTCAAAGTTCTGTAACCAACAATTTCTCATCTTCTACAGAAGTATTTATAGAAGAATGAGGAGGTGAGATCTGATAAAATATCTCCCAAGATAATTAATACAGACTTAATGGCTTCTCGGCCTTTGAGGGGCTCAATGAAGAAGCTTACATATGTGTCCTCTGTATTAAATGTTTTACAATTAATATTAAAGCTCGGTGGGAGCTTTTATTGACTTTTAGGCTCTGTTTCAAGATGTAATAACTCTGTTGATATTTTTTGCATTAAGTTCCCTTAGAAGAATTAAATCTTTGGTTGTGATGAGGCAAATATCTTCGTTTGATCAATAACTTTGGCCTCTGTTTGAATGCTTTGAGGCACAGGTGGCTTTGTGGTAGCTGAGGGGAATCAATTTGCCTCTGATGTGGTGGTGGAGGCCTTTTTGTCTGATAAACACTTACGATTTTCGTTAAATGTGTTTTAATTTGGAGGATTAGGCTTTTGATAATCAATCTTAGCCGTAATCCCCCAAATTGTCTTTAACCTTCTGTTCTGCTGTGTTCTGTCTTCGACACTGATACTCTTTGATTGTGATTTTATTCACTGTGTCTTTTTGATGTGCAGTATTGCGCAGGGCTTGTGAGGCATCAATGCCCATGAAGCATTGACGAGACATGGAAATTGAACCCATGGATGGCTCCCTTTGATGAATCAAAGGCTCGGGAATCATCATTCTCGGCCTTCGGCTTTTCTCTAACACAATGGATAAACCATTTAAACACCTGAAAAAAACAATAAAGATTAATAAAATCTTGCGTTTTGGGATTGAACTGCTTCATAGGTTGTGGGGAAAGAGCGTGGCCGGTGGATGGCATCATCCAACGGTGGGGATTCGTGCGAAGTCAAATGGAAGCGGTTTTATATGAAAAAATGGTGGAGAATTAAGTCAGATCTGTTGATCTTGGACAGATCAACATTCGGGAGCGATTCGGGAGGAAACAAAGTGAAGGGGTCACTTTATATTAAAATGGCGAAAATATGATGAGATAAGGTTAAAAACATTTGTTCGGAGGAAAATATGGTTTAAATTGAAGTTGGCAGTTTGGGATGATCGTGGGCCGTCAGATGAGATCGGCCCAAAATATCAACAGTGGAGAATAAATCGGGAATCAGCGATGGGAGGGGGGCAAAGTAAAGTAATTAGACGCACCCGATGGAAAAATTTGATGCGATTAGATGAATACCGTCGATCTGTAGATCAGATCGACGGTGGGAGATGCGTCGGGAGATCGCAATCGGTGAGGTAATGAACTTGGAGTGCGACGGAGCAATTGAGCGCTGGCCGTTGATCTGAGGATTAGATCAACGGTGGGGAGTGAATCGGAGAGATGTCAATCGGAGGTGGAGAAATGTAAAGGCGCAATAGACATCTCCAATGCGATTGGCGCGATTGGCGCGATTGGGGAAGACCGATGTGATTATGCGATCGGGCCATCGCAATCGGAGGTGGGGTGATGCGATTGCGCGATTGGGGAAGGCCGATGAAATTATGTGATTGGGCCATCGCAATCAGAGTTTTTTTTTTAATGCAAACAACAACACTTTGTGATTTGCTCCAATGAGATAAGCGCTTGGGACCTTTAGCACTTGGTTCCAACGCTGGGGCACATGGAGGGGAAGTGGTTTAAGACTTAGCCCAAGGGGGCTTAAGCCTGTGGTAAACAACGTATTTTTCATGAGATTTTCCAAGTTTTTTCAATGGATTTGGGGGTTTCGGTATAGTTTAAAAATGAGTTTTAAACTATGTAAAATTGATTTCATGAATGGAAGAAGGGGAATCATGAAAATAGAGGAGTTTTATGGAGAAAAAGGGGAGCAAAATGAAGGTTAGTTTTTGAGTGGAGGAGGGGGAAAAAAGGGTTTTTTGCAGTAGTCTTTTCTCATGAAATCAGCAGAATTTCAGAGTGTGAAATGGAAACAACAGTGAAGATTTGGACAGAGGCATGAGGCCTTCAAGAGTCTTCAAGAGATAACATCTTTTATCAATAAAATTTGTTTCTTGAAGACTCCAAAAATGTTTTAGCCAGCATTTGATATAACAAATTTTATAGCTGGCTAACATGTTGAACTGATCTTTTCCTTCAATGCATCAAATGCTTTTTGTTGTTTGCCTCCCCACTAAAAAGCCTGCTTCGCACTTGTCAATGCATGCAATGGAGATGTAATGGAAGAAAATTTATAAATAAAATTTCTCCAATATTGGGTTGCTCCCAAAAAACTTCTAACCTATGTCACTGTCTTGGGCTTTGGCCAATTCAATATGACATCAACCTTGGAGGGATCTATTTTCAACTCACCTCCTCCAAAAATATGACCCAAGTATACTAAAGAAGTTTTTCTGAATTCACATTTTGATATCTTTAAAAACAATTGTTATTTCTTCAAGACATCTAACACTTGCTTGACATGCATGACATGTTCTTCACGAGACTTGCTGAAAATTAATATGTCATCTAAGTATACTATCACAAAGTCATCTAGAAAAGGCCTTAAAACATCATTCGTTACATGCATGAATGTAGCAGGAGCATTACAAATACCAAAGGGCATAAGCAACCATTCAAACAAACCTTGCCTTGTTTTGAATGTTTTCTTCCATATGTCTCCTTCAGTGATCCTAATATGATGATAGCCACTCCTCAAGTCCAACTTAGTGAATACACAATATCTTTCAATTGATTAAGAAAATCATCGATTCTAGGAAGAGGGTAATGTTTCTTTACCGTAATATTGTTAAATGCACGGAAGTCCACACACATGCGCCATGTACCATCCTTCTTTGGCACTAAAACAATATATGAACCACATGGCAATGTGCTTGGCCGGATGATACCCTTATCAAGCAACTCTTGGATTTGTTTCTTAATTTCTGCATTGTCCATCACTAACATCATCTACATGCCAATTTTAGGAAGAGGAAAATCTTGCTGCAATTGGATTTCATTTTGGATTCCTCTTTTAGGAGGCAATCCTTTAGGCTCCTGAAACATCTCATCATGCTTGTTAACAACCTCAACCAAATCATATTTCAACTTTGTATCACAACCTTTAAAGGCTTCATTCTCAACATCATTCTTAGGTTTGATCATCAAAACTACAAATTTCTTGCTATAGTTAACAAGTCTCTTCATTTGTCCAGCATTCACAAGTGAAAGGTTTAGTTTCTTGCGGTGGACTCTAACAATGTACTCAATACCATCTTTAAACAAATGATACTTGTTTTCATGGCAATGAAAGATATCTCTTCTGTCGTAAAGATATGGTCTTCCCAAAATAATACCGCATATGTTTAATGGCACCACATCAAGTTCTACCTCCTTAATGAATTTTATAGTAATGGCAAATTTTAGTTTGCATTTTCTAGTTACTTGCAACTTTGCATTGTCACGCACCCAACCTAAAGGATATGGTTTAGGATGAGGAATGGTTTCCAAATTTAACAGCTTGACAATGTTTTCAGAAATGATATTTTCTTGTGAGCCACTATCAAATAGAGTATCAATTTTGTTATGTTTTGAGATAACTCTAATATGGAAAAGCTCTATTCTTTCTTTTTCATTTTGAGTTTCATTGTGGTTATTTTAAGAACAAGTACTAGCAATGGATTCCTTACCTTTCAATCCCATAGTTGTGACCTTTGTTTCATCTACCGAATCGGATCCTAAATCATGTTGTGTAGTCGCAACTATCTTTTGTTTTCCTTTGTTGTTAAACTTTTTGGGTCTCATCTCAGTATGAAGTTTCAACATTGATCTTCATCGTGGCCTTCCTTTTAACAATGCTTTCATGTTAATTTTTCTTCCTCTTTCTTGATGGAAGCGTTTTTCTTCCCTTTTCCTTTGAAATTACCCTTTCCTTTGTCTCCACCCTTAAATGGCTTTTTGTTGCCCTCTCATGGAACATTTTCCCCTCTTGCTTCTAGATGTGTTTCCTGTACACAAACCTCATCTAAATTTGTAGGGTTATACATGAGAATAGTGTATCTCAAGTAACTATGTAAACCTCCAATGTATTTGAGTAAAGTGTCTTGAGAGGATAAATCTACACCCAATATCAATGCTCTCCTTCTAAACTCTTGGGTGTAACTTTGCACACTTTGACCAAATAATTGCTTAGATTTTTTCCAATCTGTTGGCTTGAGGGGTCCTGACCAAGGTTCAGAGTTAAGGTTTGCCAAAAAACCCCTATACTATTGGCTTTTTTGGCAATGACCTACTTTCATAGGCTAAGGTATCATCCGAAGTAGCATGGGTGGGTACTGGAACCAGGTTTCCGCACCCTAGTAGAGATTAGGTAATTAAGGCAGATCTCGTCGAGTTCTATCAGGTTCGCACAAAAACAAGCCTATTATCAAGCCCTTCACAGTATAATCAGCATGTAAACATAACAAAGCTGCTATTATTAAATAGATTTGATCAACACATTCGCATCCATGTGCGCATTAGAAATTATCACCACAGAACATCACAATCACAGCTAATTCATATATCGCAAAAAAAATCGCAGCTTATTCAAAGAACACAGAGGTACTCCCGTAATAAACACAACCATTTCAGATAGCATGAATATACTTCAATAGATTTTTCATTCATTAACATCCAAAACCCAGTTACAAACCCAAGTCACAGCCCACGTACACAGCCAGCGGGGTCCCCACACAGCAGGACTGAGGATCTTTGCGCACACAGCCAGCAGGAGTCCTTACCAAAAACTACCCCAAATAAATCTCAGCAATTCGTATATAGCATCAATATTACTTACTTACTTACCCTTAGACTCAAACTATCCATCTATTTATATCATCATAGTTTGCGCTATCCTGTGGTCTGCAAACCATTTGTGGACTCTAGGTCTACCCTTTGACCCATTACAATACATTTGGGGCTTTGAACCACCCCAAAGCCCTAGCACAAGACCAATTACAAAAATATATCAAAAACGCAGCTAGGGGACCCTGTTCCAACAGGCCCCCAACAAAATATTGTGACTCGTCTCGAGTCACAACGACCGTGGGGTTTGTATCTTAGCCTGGAGCTACTTAATGTCATCGACCAGAGGGGCCAGCACTCCTTCACTCTGCGTGACAACATTCTGTGCAATGTCCGCCAACTTCTGCGAAGTTGGGCCTTCAGTGGCAGCAGTGACACTTTCCAGGGTCTGATTCAATTATTTGACTGCAACTTCCACATATTAATATATCTCAAGGGCTTCATCGCCCCATGGCTTGAGGTGGTCACTTAGAACCTTATTCTTGTGGCGAATCTCTTCCAAGTCATCTCTAAGTGCATGGATGGATCGCAAACGTGCCACGCGTTGAGCGGGGATCAGAGTGGTCATAGTAGCTTCCAGTTGCTCAAATTATTCTTCCTTTTGGCGCAGTTCTTGAGTAAATTTGTGTAGGAGAGGGTTGCGCTGCACCTTAGACCAAAGCTACATAGCTGTCTCAAGCAATTCTGCACCCTAAGCAATCTGAGCTGTAATGGTATTCAAGGGTTCTGTGACCAGCGCAGCTCTTTGGGATTGTACCTCAGGCGGAGTTTCCGGCTACAACTTGGCCTGCAATGCATCAATCTGCTGCTCCATCTCGGTCTTGAAATTCTGGATCTCAGTTCTAGAAGCCTTCAGGGCTGCGATGAGCCCCTCAATCTTGGCTTGGGGGACGGCAGAGGCCGGGATGTCTTCAGTCACATTTGCGCATAGTCTGTTGATCAGACGTTCCAACTTGGTCTATTACGTGGCAGCAAGGATGCATGCAGCCTGTTCCTGGGATGCCTCGGTGGTTTTTTCAACGATTGTCTACTCGGCTATATTGAACTGTTGCTGCACCCAGCGATCTTTGTGCTAGATTTCCACAAAGAGGGATGTATGGAGGACCTATAGCGATTCGTGTGGAAGCCGAGCCAAGTCTAGATGTACTTCTATTCCAATATTGACTTCCCTTAGCTTAAGAGGTTTGGTCATATCGACGGTCTGCAGTGGGGGTCCAGTAACTAAGCATTCACCCTCTGATTCCGGGATAGTGATATTTCGCGGGTCTTTGTCAAATTCCTCCATTGATAGATTGTGGTATTTAGCAATATCCTTCATCTACGTATCCCAAGTTGGTGCCCCGTACTCCACACGATGGCGTGATTCATCAAATACTAGGGCATCTATATCCTGCAAGGCTTCATCTAATGCCTTAGTTCCGCCTATCGACCTAAACATCCCCATAGTGGCGGGTATGCTGATGTAGCTCTGCATCCAAATACCATGTAGTGGGGATTGGCCCAAAGGCATGAATGAACAGGTGGACCCATTCGTCCTTGGTCCTTTCACACCACACCTCCATCCATGCGGCCAAGTGCTTGTGCAGGCCTCCTTGGCCAAGGAAAGTCTCCACGCGTAGGTGAACCGGAGGTTCAAACCATAGGATCATAATCTCGCGACATTCCTCCCAATCCTGGAACATCCCCTTATGAGTTTCCCACCACCGCGCAGGGGTCACATGCATGGCTAGGTTAAGTGCCCACATTCTTTGCTCCCTTGGGACTTCTACTTCAAGTGCTCTAAGAAAATACCTAATACTACCAGAACCATCAAAGTAAGGCAACTCTCTTACCTCTGAGGAGATACATCGGAAGCTCGTCGTGATCCTAAGACATCGTAGTGCAGATACGTCATGTAACCAATTCTGCCAATTCTCAATATCCCTATCGGAGTCAGAGAGGCATTCATTGTCTTTCTCCCAGCAAATCACACCATCAGTCATAGGATTAATCCAATCCTCGTCCCGGACGGTTAGTCTATATATATGATCCACATCATCTCCTTCGTGCATAGGTTTGGTATACCGTTCTCCTTCCGTTAGTTCTAGAGGGACTATTACTCTCGTACCCTCATTCTCAAAAACCATGCTCCTCTTCTTCATGTTGATAATGCCTCCCATGTCTATAGCCCAATCTAGTCCTAGGATTGCAGGATAAGGGTCTGCATCTTCCACGATCTGAATTACCTCAACATCTGCGTGTACCTTAACCCCTGCGATATCTACCATAATCTTTGACAGTCTCCCCAACGGTATGATCTTTTGTTGGTTAGCCATGCGTAGTTGTATAGTAGACCATTCCAGCTTAGGTTCTCCCATCCTCTGCCACGTTTTCTTGGGTAGGACATTCGCATCAGATCCCAGATCCAGGATGACCTGATCCATTTCATAATCTCCAATCTGCGCAGTCAGCTGCATTTCCCGACCAATGCTTTTCTTATGCTTGTAAAGCTTGTGAACATCTTTAACTTATCTTAGAGGGTCAGTTTTTTATGCGTAGTTATCTATCAGTGCTTGAATATTCTCTACTGCCTTCTGGTTGCGTAGCAACTTCATACATGCCTGTAGGAATGGTTTAACTTCATCATCTGCTTTTAGGTTTGTTGGAGCCTCGGAAGTACATGCTTCATTCTTGGTAAAGTCTTTGCGAGCTTCTAGGAAGGTTTATTTCTCCTTCTATAGGTCCAAGCTTTCCTTCTTGATAGCATATTTTCAGATAAGGGGCTCAGCCACAGCTCTTTCCTTAGCTCCTCCCGTAGCCATGCCACTGTGCATTATGACATTAATATTGGGTCCCTCATCACGCGGTTATGCCTTAACCCTTTGCACATTTTGTGTTGCCATCTGTTGTTTTTCCTACATTTTTGTTATCAGTACTGGACAATCTTCAATCACATGATCTAATTGTCTACAATATCTGCAAGATTTTCATGCAGGGTTCGGACAGTCCTTTGCGAAGTGCCCTACTTCTCCAAAGTTATAACTGATCAATTGCCCTCTTCCTCGACCTGTGCTTCCACCTCTTCCCCCCCCCCCCCCCCCGCGGCCTCTTGGGGGGGAGCCTCCTCGTCCTGAGGGATATAGTGGTGAATAAGGGTCAGCCTATACCTTGTACAGGTTTCCCCGGTCTATCATTAAGTCATATGTTTGGCAGTTGTGTTCGTCATGTCCCACAAATGACAATCAACGCACCATAACGTCGGACTGCTTGGTCCTGCAGCCTCTTTAAGGCGCAATGGGTTGGGCCCCCCAACCTGCATGTAGTCCACCAGTAGAGGGAATTGATCCTTGGTGTGGCCTAACACCCTGCATCTTATGCACCATACGTCCGGGCTAGCTTATTTTCCTCGCTCTTTCCACATATTCTAGATTTCAAGGTGCATTTCCTCTAGCTATCCCTAGATCTGTTGTACCCCAAACTGGGCATCATCTCTTGGCGCAGCTTCTAGCTTCATAGCAACCTCTGAGGCTTTCTATTGCGTCTCAATCGCTTGCTGACCCATAGGTCCGCGCAGGTGAGGTAATAGCATGGCGATGAACCATTCCTTGTGTTGTCTATCATCATACTGAAATTCCCCATCTCTGATAACTTTCTTTAGCCGTTGATCAACCTCCCATACCAACTCAGTGGGTCCTTGTCTAAAATGCTTCAAGTCAACCACCAGCTGAGCGTAGGACTTAGGCTTCCGAAACTGTTGTTTTAAAGCATTCTTAATCTCTTGGATAGATGGATCTGCATGTTGGCCTACGTACCCCATGTAGCAATCCAAGGCCCTTTCTTCAAAGGCAAGGGATAGTTGCGCCCTTTTTATAGCATCGCTACCCACATTTTGCACAGTCCATACTAATTCCGCTACGAACCAAAATCGGTCCATATCTTCGTCTCCTACACCCTTGAAGGTGGGCATCTTCATGTGTGCGGCCATGTCTTCTTCCGGTGGTGGCGGAGGTGTAGGGGAGTGCTTGCCCTTATGTTGGCTCGAAGGTGGTGTAGCCAGAGGACTAGTTCCTGCGTGCACAGTCGGATCTCTGAATGGGTTGTAGATGGATCTATCCCCTTCTCGGTTGGCTCAGTAGTACTTACCACTTCGTGTTGTACTCTCACTCTGATCAGAGGTCATTCATTTGGTGTGGCTGCACAAAATTCCCTTTTCGCATAGTAATATTTTAATTAGTAGCGGCAATGTTCGTAAGAACTTACCTCAGAATCCCTTGAAGAACCTCTGCTCTGCCTCAGAGTAGGATACAAACTAATCGACTACGAATTCTGTTACAAATCCTCCTAGCACACTATCCACCCAATGATCTACCGTGCGGGTGATTGTGTTGTCAGCCTTCTCCAACTGGTGAATCAATTCCGAAGTCCACTGCGTAACCTGGTCGTCTTTCCAACAAGTTTAGAATTCTACTAGCTTCGCTAGCCACTCCTGGAGCTTGTGCACAAAATTTACAAAGAAAATTTCATATACTTTGGTGAAAATATATTTGTTCTTCCACTTATCAGTTGTTAGCTCCGTGCTGCGATTATCCTTTACAGAAAATTCCTGAATTTGTCTTTCAAACCAGTCTTCAAGCTCCAATTTCTCAGGTCTCCAATGGCCTCGTGGCATTACATGATCTCTCTCTCAGAATGCTCTTGGTTCCTGGAAATGGAACCATTTGTTGGCTTGAGGAGTCCTGACCCAGGTTCGGAGTTAAGGTTTGCCAACAAACCCCTATACTACTGGCCCTTTCGGCAGTGACCTACTTTCGCAGGCCAAGGTCTCACCCGAAGTAGTATGGGTGCGTACTGGAACCAGATTTCCGCACCCTAGGAGAGATTAGGTAATTAAAGCAAACCTCGTCGAGCTCTATCAGGTTCGCACAAAAACAAGCCTATTATCGAGCCCTTCACAGTATAATCAGCATGTAAACATAACAAAGCTACTATTATTAAACATATATGATCAACACATTTGCATCCATGTGCACATTAGCAATTATCACCACAAAACATCACAATCACAGCTAATTCATATATCGCAGATACAATCACAGCTTATTCAAAGAATACAAAGGTACTCCCATAATAAACACAGCCATTTCATATAGCATAAAGATACTTCAATAGATTCTGCATCCATTAACATCCAAATCCGAGTTACAAACCCAAGTCACAACCCGCGCACACAACCAGCGGGGTCCGCACACAGCAGGACTGAGGATCTATGTGCACACAGCCAGAGGGAGTCCTTACCCAAAATAGATCTCAACATTTTGTATGTAGCACCAATCTTAGTTACTTACTTACCCTTAGACTCAAACTAACCATCTATTTATATTATCATAGCCTGTGTTATCCTATGGTCCACAAACCGTGGTTTGCGGACTCTAGGTCTACCCTTTGACCCATTACAATACATTGGGGGCTTTGACCCACCCCAAAGCCCAAACGCAAGACAAATTACAAAAATATATCAAAAACGCAGCTAGAATATCTATCAAAAACACAGCTAGGGGACCTTGTTCCAACAAAATCCATGCTATTTTTCTGCATTTATGCTAAAGGATAAAATTGTCTTCTTAATGCAACAACAAAATCATTCCAAGAAGAGAAAACCTTAACATGTTTCTTCATATCCTCTTGAGTTTTGGCTTACGACCAAATGAGTATTTCACTTTCCAACCTTAATGAAGCAAGTTGAATCTTAGTCTCATCATATTTAATCCTTTGTATCCTGCAATACACTTCAAGCTGACGAACCCAATTATCTAATTTCTCGTAATTTAACTCTGAATTATGTATAGACAATTCAAACTTTAGGTCAAGTTCCAAAAGTGGAGTTTTACCATGTCCCTTTGGAGAATGTGGAGGTGTTTGTGAAGGGGTTGATGTAGAAGAAGATGGTGGTGAGGATGGAGATAAAGAGAAAGGTGGAGTTAAAGGTGGTTTGTCACCATACCATCCTTTCCCTTTTGGAGGCTTGTCCCAATCTCCTCCATCTCCTTTCGGAGGTTTATATCCATCTCCCCTTGGAGGATTAGAGCTCTCACCTTGCAACCTTGTATTCCTCCCTTCATATAGAACTTTCACCATCTGTGTCATGTCAAAAAATTCCTTTTTGAAAGCATTCTCATCCTCTGACATATTTTCAGGCTCTCCTTCATGTGCCATGACTGGGGAGGCTTTTGGCAAAACTTGAGATGAAACTGGTGGTGGATATTGTGGAAAATGTGCTCTCCTTAACCTAGCTTAAGGACTTGCTACCACAAGCTTTCCTTCTCCTGTTTTGAGCTTCAACCTTGTAAGCATCAGAAACACTTGCAACAAAATTAAACCCTAACTAAAAGCTGAAGCCTTTTCGATCTCTTTGGCTGGAACCTCTTTCTTTTCAATCTTCTCTCTCGATGTAATCGGCTGATTTGATCTTTCTGCTAATGATGACTTAGTGGCAGCAGGATCCACTACCTCTTTTGATTTCTTTTGTGCAACAGGTGAATCATTTTTAGGCACTAAAACTTCCTTCCTCTTCTGAATTGGATTGACTGGTACATCTCTGTTTCTGAGAGAATATTGCTTCTGGCAGGCGTGATGCATTCATGTAACCTCTTGAAGAAAAGTACTCAGACTCTTCCCTCAAGGCACACATTCTTCATTAGGACAAAATCCTCATCTCTTTATGCCATTGAACATGCTCATTTGCTGCATATTCATCATCTTCAGTGATATAAATGGGCAAATCATCAGGAGTAAAGAAATGATTTTGCTCTCCTACTACATCATCTTCATCGTCTAAATCCTGACCAACAAAATTCTGCTGAAGAGGTGTCTTTACTTGCTGCTGGACTGGTGGCTCTAGCACTCGCTGTTCTCGTTGCTTAATCCTGAATTGGGGTTGTTGCTGACCACGGAAATTAGGATTCCGAACTTGTGATTCGGGCTTATCAATAGTGAGCCTTTCGAACATCTTTCCCATTTCACGAAGTATCTTATCTGTAGATGTAGAAGCTTCCTCTTTTATCACAACTTTCCTCTCGGCTTTCAGTCCTAGCTCTCTTATCATTCAAATTTGCCTAAACACTCACAAAAATCTTCTGCATGTCCTCTAAAGTGGGCGGATCTCTGTCTCGTAATGAATAAGCCATCTCTGGATCAAAACCATTCGGGAATTTTAACAAAGCTGATTTCTTAGACGACCTCAAATCATCGGAGATTATAAGCTTGCATTAAATCCCCGATAGCTTCTAGTCTTGGGCCAGGACTCACGAGGATTCGACGGTCTTCGTATACTCGAAGTAGATTTGCAATGGATCTTTCTTCATCTCCTTGATCTAGGAAACTATCTGCGGTCTTCTAGCTCTGTGTACCCCACGGTATGCTTCTGAACCACTGTGTACCTCTCCCAAGGTTGGAACAAGCAATCTCATGGAGACATTCTCTACGTCGATTTCATGCGGAGTCCACAGTTTTTGTCATTCTAACAATATCTTTGATGACGGGCACACTTTGAGGAGTACATCAAACAAATGAATTTTACTCGATAATCAACGGCCCTCGGATCAAATTCCCGGCCAAAAGCAGAAGTGCAGATCTAGCGGCCATAGCTCTGGATTTATGAAATCGCTCTTGGAAAAACGGTGGAGTAAGACGTGGTGGCCAGAAATTTTATGTGGTGGAGATGGAGGAGGAACTACTGCTGATTGCTGATAAAAAATGGATGGTTGTACGGGAATGGTAGGAATGAAAGAAGGCTCAGCGTGAACTAGTGAATCTGATGTAACTATTGATGGACCAAGAGTTTCAGAAGCGGACTCTATGAATTCAGGGATATTCGTTGCCACAACAGAGTTCTGAAGATTCAAAATATAATTATCAATGGATCTATTAGCTTGTTCAATCTCAAGATACTTGATAAACTCAGGATTTATGATGGTAGAACTGGTAGCACTTTCAGATTTAGTTTCAAACAACGACAACTCGAACCGATCATCAAACTCAATATCTTCAATGAATTTAAATACAGTAGGGTATGAATGAGATTTAAACAAAGGGATCACGGGAATTTCTCGACGGAGGATTATTGAAATCAGATTGGGATTCTCATACACTGGAGGCAGATCAGGATCGGGATGTGATCTAGTATGTCTTCTGGAAACCAGTGTGTTGATCTATTCAAAAATCAAAGGACGAAACCGATCTGTTCAACCTATCAAATTCTAGACTCAATCACCCAAAAGTCCAGAACGATGTAAAATACTGGGGTAATTCACAAGGAAAATTTCACGTTCACAAGCTAAACCAGAGATTGACTGAAGCAGCGTTTATCTACTTCCGCTAATGCAAGGCAAAAGCGTTTCGAAAGCTACCTGGCATGACTTCAGACTCCGTCTGTAACTTATGAAACAAATAACATCAACAAGAAAACCATTTTCTCCCCAGTATGGTCGCCACTATGTTAGTTCCCAAATCCACCTTAGGCTGAAATAAGGCAGAAGAAGGACAACACCAAACCACGCTCAGCCTCGTAGCTAGCCCTACGAGGACAGGAGAGGGCTCTCTCCGGGTCAATCTCAAGAAAAATGTTCAAAGGGGCTTGAGATGACTAAAACAACAACTGATCTTAGGCTAGATAAACAAATAGGAGGGTTTGATTTTGATTTTTAGGGGTTTTTGTTGGAAAAAGGGAAAAACAATTTTTGGGCTTGGGGATGAGGCTAAATCTTGCAGAGTTCAAGTTGGGGCAGGGTAGGCAACAGCTTTGATGTCTTAGATCGAGCGAATGGATGGAAAAGACAGCTGAGGAGCTGAAGAGGGAAAGAGCGTGCAAGGATCCTCTTCAAACTGACGAAGAACATAAACAACTAAACAAAAGCTTAAGGCAGAGCATCAGCAAATCAATGAATTCTACCTCAAATACTCATTTGTTTAATTCAGAAGCATAGAGAAGGGAAATGGCATACATATAACATTAATGAAACTTACAACAACATGAGAAGAACATCATCAAAACTAAGAAGCCACAAGGATCCCAACAAGTGCTGCAAAACTCTGGTCTTTCCTTTGCCAAAAACTGAAAATGGATATACAATGAGGTGCCAAACTTTTCCCAAGAGTCCAACCCTGAAAATGTCTCAGAAAATACAATATATAGACAATTCTAACCCCTTCCCATGCCTCTAGGGGTCGAGATCATCCTTCTAGGAGCATTTTGAACCAATTCTAAACAAAGAGCTGAAATCTAGGCAGCCAAACAACTTGCCTCTAAAAGGAAGGAAACTGATTCATTCATTTAATTTTCACTTTTTAGTGAATGAATCATCTAGAACAAGTAAATACATGCCAAAATTACATCATGGTTACCAAATTGCATCAATATAGATCAAAAATTACATCAAGAGGTGAAACTAGTCAAAACTGGCCGAATTTCTGAGCTGAAAGGCAAAAATTGGGTCAAAATTCTCTATGCGCCGCACTCAAAAGCTCTATGCGCTGCACTACTTTGGACCTATTTTTGGAGCACTTCCCAAAGTCTAAATCGAGCTAATAATAGCTCGTTGGAAAGCCCTGGATGTCTGTTATCCAAACCAAGTGGAATTTTTCAATTTGGAGCTCATTTGCCCCTCCAAAACTTCATTCTCCCAATACTACTTCCTGTTGGTGCAAAAGGTGGCAGAAAGGTGATTTTCATGGTGTTTTTGGCCCTTTAGGCAGCCCAGAATGTGATGAAATGCTTCGGACATTCCTGAACATACATAATATATCATGACAAACCCAAAAATTTAAATTTTTTTTCCAGAAGATGTCCCAATCATAAGCGCGCGTCGGGTGGCGCGACGCGTCTGGCGAAAAAACCTGTTTTGCAACCAAAATTTTCAAAATGATAAAATCTTCTCCAAATTTGCTGAAATTTGGAGTGAAGGTCTCCCATCATGTCTCATGCTCAACCAAGGAATCTTTGGCCAAGATTCGGAGTGGATCCGGCCTCTTTCGACGTTTCAGTGCCTTTCTCAACCTTCCCTTCAGGATCTTCATTTTTGCTCTGCAAACATGTGTATGGGCCCAATAGTGAGTCTTCATGTGTCTGAGCATGTATTTGTCCCTATTGGCCTTCGCCAAGAGCTTCTCCAGATGAATTTTGACGTGCGTAAGGCAAGTCTCTCGCTGAACCGGTGTCATGTCACCTGGTCTCTTCCGGGCCAATTCCCAGTCTTCACGGATTTGCCGCAACTCTGTGAGTGTGTGCTGATCCTCCAGCTGTTTATTACGCTGCTCCAAATAATGTATAACCCACTGAGCTCTCTGCAACTTCACGGTCAAAGTGTCAATCTCAGCCTTTTGTTCCTGGATGATCTCTTTCAGCTTCGAGCTAGGAGAGCTCGCATCAACATCGATCAAAACAAAATCAGTATCTTGGCCTCCCGAGGGGCCCTCATCATGCATAGGCCTCTTGCCTCTGTCCTGAACCTGTACCTGTGCTGATGTAGAAGGCGAGACCCCTTCCATGCCATGTGGAGATAGTACTCGCACTGCTGATGAAGATAACGAGACCCCTTCCACCCCTGGTGGAGATAGTACTCGTCGTGCTGCTGCAAATAAGGCTCTGTGGCCTCTCTGATATGTCACACACACTGGAGCACTGATAGGCTCAGTCTCAGGAATCTCAAACTGATGTGAAGATTCTGCCTCATCATGAACAATCTCGGGAGGAAGCTGTGGTGCTGCAAAGGAATCACGAGAAATGAACTCATCCCACGAGATGCCCTGTAATCCAAGCTGATGCACTACAATGATCTTGATGAGCGCGTAATGATAAATGCTGTTATGCTGCTGCGCTGGGGTCTTCTTCTGCACAAGGAATGTCATCTGCTCTATGTTTCGACACATGAAATAGGGGATACTCATCAGTCTCACTCTCGTAAAATGCATCAAAAGTTTGATGTGATATGCATAAAGACGTGAGAAACGGCCCTCACAGCTGAAATAACGAATGATGAGCTTCATCAGTGGTGCATACTCTTCCTTCAGAAACCGGAATGGAAATACCCTGCTCAGCTGCCTCAAATATCCAAGTCTGATGTAAGGCTCATAATATGCTCTATCCAGCTGCTGTCTCTTATTCCACTCCTCACTAATGTTCGGTATCCCAGTCGCCTCAGAAATAGTCTCTGGTGTCAAAGTGAAGTTCACTCCAGCAATATTTACATGACCATTATGCAAATGTAGGACAAATAGGCGAGCTAACTCATGATGATGCTGAGTTCGAGCAATCATCTCACAATACTGGAAACATGACTAACGCTGAAAAAAATCCATTGCAAGCGGGCAAGCCTGCAATTAGGTCAAAGAAGTGGGCTCCTCCCTGACATGCCTGCCACTTTTATGAGATCTCCTTGGCACATTTAGTTCTGCTGTAGAATCACTATCCTGCTCATATCCCTGCTCATATGGTGAATCTGTCTCTGACATGGTGCTGAAAACAAGGTGTCTGAAAAGTCTATGATGATAAATCTATGTTTGTTTTTCAATGCCAAGTGTGCCACATGAAATGAGAGGCTGCAAGGAAGTGTCAAAGTGAATACAATGGACTGTCAAATGACTTTGGAATGGACAAACATTTACTCACTGCTTTGGAAAACTTTGAGATCAGACACCCTTACAAATGATATGGGAATGGGTGATAGTGATGAGGGTAGTTTTTAGGGATAGGAGTGCAATGACAATATATAAGTGAAATCAAGGACATAAGCCAGCCCTTGAATCTTGTGGAAACTTAGATTTTTATCAATGAAGGGAAGTGGTAACAAGTGATAGGGTTTGGGAATTCATTGACATGGGAACAAAGGGCAAAAGGGATATGGGGATAGTGGAAATAGGAAGGGACTACAGTATAACAACAATGATAATAGCAGTGAGAACAATGATATGATAATAACAGTGACAAGAGCACAAATAACAATGGAATGATATCGCTTTGACAAGTTCCAGCTTTGACACCCAATTTAAAATTACAATCACCTCTCTTTAAACATTATGGAGCAAATTTCAGTATAGGTATAGGGTTAAGTTTTTCACCATTTAACACTTGATCTTCAGTCCCAAACACACCAAGCATGACTTCAAATCAATGAGCAAAGAGTTTCCACTTACTTGGAACAAGAAAAATTGCTTAATTTTGAAAAATTGCTGAAGGTTGATGAATTTCGGGCTTGATGGCTCAATGCGCCGCGCGCAGACCCAATGCGCTGCGGCCTTTGGGTGCGCCGCGCCTGTGGTAAAACACTCTGTCACTTTTGGCTCTATGCGCCGCGCCCTATGCCAACGCGCCGCGCCACTATTATCACACACAGTCGGCCTTCACTTAAACACTGTTGGCTCTCCAACTTTGAAATTCGAATTCTCCATGAGATTCTGTGAATGTTTCTTGATGCAAATGGGTTAAATAGATTTGAGAAATATCTTGCAAGAGATGGTTTTGATTTTTTTCTTCTCAAAACCCATTTTGTAATGTTTTTTTTTTTTTTTTTTTTGGCACTTTGTCATTTAATGAACTCTGTCTTTTGCTTTTCACTGACTTTCTAGACTTGAAATGACAAACATGGTTATTTTTTTGCAGGGATGTTGGCATTGATCTTTGGCAAAGGAGAACCAGAGTCTGCTTTGAAGTTTTCATGGCGGAAAAATACATCTTATTACAAAAAAATGAATTCGACAATTTCTTATTCAAAACAGAGTTTTGAACAAGAAATGTCCTCGAATATGTTTGATGATGAAATTTTGAACTGAGAGCTTATTGAAAACCATCCTCATGGCCTGCGGGCATTATATGACATGTCAAAAGACTAAACCCTAGACTCAGAAACCAAAGTGACTCCTTTTGACCAAAATGGCATCTATGACTGCAAATGACTTGAAATGAACTGTGATGATTTTGGAGAAATTTTGACTAACCCAGCAGGTACAAGCATGAGGGAAACAAGAAAACCAAACCTTTCCGTCAGTCAATGGCATGCCCCTAACGGAATGCAGATGAATGAGTGGAATGAGACACCTAAACAATGAAATGCAATAAGAGAAATGATCTCTGACGGAGGGCTGTAAAGACCGACTCTAACATTGGCTCCAATGGGGATGGTAGCTCCTTGGAGGTGCCAAGAACAGCAGATCTTTGGGAGAGAAGACCAGTGCCTTCGTCCATTGGGCTATGGAGTCCATTTATTTGACAAAACAACTCAAGACTGATAACTCAATTTATTGACTGAAACCGTAATTTAAACTGACTCAACTTTTAAAACAGAAATGACTGAAACAAACCGACTAAACAAACTCAACTGAAAACTGAAATCCTTCTTCAGAATTATAGCCTTCACTTCGGGCCCCAGACTAAAGAAAAGACTACAGTGCACACTTACAATGAAATTGAAAAACATGATATGTACAATGACAATGTGATCAGCAGAAAACATCTCAAAAATGGTAGCGCTTGAGCAGCCGACCATTGATCGGCCCTCCTGGACAGTCTTCACCATTCATCTCCTTCAAAAGAAAGGCGTTCTGACCTCGATATGCTACTATCTTGAATGGAACTTTCCAGAGATTGTCAAACTTACCATGTTTACCTTTGTCCTCATTCCTAGCATCCCACTTCAGTACCACCTCTTCCAACTGGAATTTATCTACCTTCGCTTTCCTGTCATAGATATTTTTGATTCTTTCCTGCAACTTAAATGTATTCTGGAAGACCTCTTCTCTCGTTTGCTGTAAATGAATCATCTGATTTATCCTTCTCTGCATATGGCTTTCTTCACTATCAGCCTCCTGAAGAAGCTTGACCACCAGAACAGCAAGTGAAGTAGGAAATATTGTATCTACTCCATAAACCAACTCGAAAGGAGACATACCAATTGACTTCTTTTGACTTACCCGATCAGCCCATAGCGCATTCACCAACTTCTTATGCCAACTCTTCTTATTGATGTCCAGCAACTTTTTAATGATATTGACTAGAGACTTATTGGAAGATTCGCCAAACCATTTCCTTGCGGGTGATAGATGGTTGAATGCCCCAAAATGATTTTATATTTCGCACAAAACTCAATCATCTTTCTTGATTTAAAAGCCACTACATTATCTGTGATCAATTTACTCGGGCAACCAAAACGAGACAAGATGTTGTTCTCAAGGAAAAAAATAATTACCGAATCGGTGGCTTGTCGTGTGGGCACTGCTTCGATCCATTTTGTAAAGTAATCAGTGGCTGTTAGAATCCATCTATGTTGTCCTGATGAAGGAGGATGGATTTCCCCAATGAAATCCAAACCCCATTGCTGGAAAGGGGCACTTACCTCAATAGGCTTGAGTGGCAATGGCTGTAATTTCTGTCTTCCTTCGAAAATCTGGCACTCATGGAAACCTTTAACTGTTTTGTAGACATCAGCAAACAATGTTGGCCAATAGTACCCAGCTCTCAAAATCTTATTGGCGGTTGCCTTCCAAAAATTATGACCCCCGCAGTCACCTTTGTGAAAATATTCCATTACCTTCTTCGCTTCTTCCTCCACCAAACAATTTAATAACACACCACCTGGATCCTTCCAATAAAGTGCAGAATTCAAAATACAAAATTTTGCAGCCTTGAGCTTCAAAGTCCTACCTTGGTTTCTAGTCATGCCGGGCGGTGATGACAAATTTTGAAGAACATAGATGATATCTGAATACCATGGGGAATCAACAAACATTTCTGATACCTGAAGTGGCGAATTCTCCTCATCTTCCTCAGACATAGCAGCAATCAGATTTATGTCTAATGCGTTCAAATTGGATTCAGCCATAAGCTTCGCCAGCCCCTGTCCCTTGATAATCTTGGTAGGCCTTATTTCCACATCATATTCCAGCAAAGATGCGATCCACTTACCACGTCTTCCTTCCGGATCAGTCTGTACTAAAACATCTTTCACGGCTGCGTTAGGAACATAAGCTAAAATATGGGAATGCAAAATGTATACCCATAAATCCTTCAATGCCTTTACCAGTGCCAGAGCTTGTTTCTCAATGATGTTGTATTTCAGGGCTGCGTCTCTAATAGTTCGACTGAAAAACGCTATGGGCTTCTCATGTCCATCTCTTTTCTGCATTAACATAGCTGCCATGGTATGTTCTGAAGTGAAGGAAAACAAAATGAAATCTTGAGTGTAATCTGGGCTGATTAACACCGGAGCTGAAGATAGTGCCAACTTCACCAAATTAAAGGAATTTACCGCATCTTCAGTCCACCTCACTTGGCTATCCTTTTTCATCATATTTGTTATTTCTCTCAAATGCTCAGCAAGGTTAGGGACAAAATGACGCAAAAAGTTCATCTTACCATTAAAAGACTGAATCTCTTTCTTGTTCCTGGGAGGGTCAATTTGTTGGATTGCTTCAACATGTGCCGGATCAATACGAATGCCATCTTTGGAAATAATGTGACCAAGTAACTTACCTTCATCCATGGCGAATAAGCTCTTTTTAGGATTAAGCGAGACACCATATTTTTTGCACTTCTGAAAAACAACTTTCAAGTGATACATATGCTCTTCATCTGAATTTGAGAACACAGTCAAATCATCAAGGTATATAACAAGGAAAACATCTTTTTCATTCGCAAAAGCCATGTCCATCGCCCGCTAGAAAGTTGCACCAGCATTCTTCAAACCAAATGGCATCTTGGCATAGTGAAATGTCCCCCACGGAGTGGTGAAGGCTGTTTTGTCACGGTCGTCCTCATGAACCAAGATTTGGTTATATCCAGAATACCCGTCGAGTAGTGACATCCGAGATGCACCCACTACTCGCTGCAATATATGATCCATCTTAGGCAATGGATAATTGTCTTTCAATGACACCTTGTTCAAATTTCTAAAATCAATACACAACCGGATCTCACCTGTCTTTTTCCGCACTGGCACTAGATTGGAAGTCCAATCAGAAAATCTGATAGGAACAATGATTCCTGCTTTATACAACCTGTTTACCTCCTTCTCAATCGATGGCAGCAATTTCGGATTGATTCTTCTTGGCTTTTGTCGGAAAGGCTTCTGATTAGGCTTAATAGGGATAGTATGTTGGATGATATTGGTGTCATATGTCTTTAAATATGAGTAATCCCAAGCGAAAGCATCAGCAAATGAAGACAACAAAATCACATATTCATCTCTTACCTCCGGTGATAATGACTTGGATAACTTTACCATCTTGGGGTTTTCAGCTGTCCCAATATTTACATCCTCCACTCCTTTTTCAGTCGGTCGTAAATTTGGTTTCTTGGCCACATCATCCTGATCGAAGAGTTCTTCTAAAGGTATCAAACCTTTAGGAATAATGTTATCTTTCAGCTGCAACACTTCCATTTGATTAACTTGAACATCATCACCATCATCATATTCCATATCGATTGAGGTATCTTTGAACTTACCTTTACTTTGCAGAAAATCATTAATCTCATCATCATCTTGAAAAACTTGCCAACATCTTTGATTATCCGGGACGGTAGGACAGTGCTTCACATGGATTTTGAACTTATTGCTTGAATTCATTTGGATCTTCAAGTTACTTGCTGCCTTGGAAAGCACATCTGCAATTCCATTTTGAATGCAAGGAATACAAGTCAAGGTATAATCTGAAAACTGCTTCAAAATATCAAGGACAACATTCTGGCAAGCCCGCATCCGTGGATGTTTCGTTTGATATTCTCCCTTTACCTGCTTAATCACCAATTCGGAGTCGCCATAGACCGCAATTCTCTTAGCATTCATCTTTCTAAGAATCTTTAGGCCAGCAATCAGAGCTTCATACTCAGCCTCATTGTTCGAACAATCAAATGCCAACTTGTAAGAACATACCCGTACATTGCTTGGTACCTTGTTAGGAGCAGAAAAAGGACTGCGTACCCAAATACCAATCCTAGCACCATCATTGCCAACTGCACCTGTTTGGTCTCAATCTAGTCTCCTAAATTGAGCTCATTTAATTGTCAACCAGGGTTGGTAAACTGCTGAAGTGAAGTGTACTGTATGTACCTAGGTGTTTGTTTCTTAATGCATTGTGTGTAGTGTTTTGTGATGTTTTTGGTCTTTTGTGATGATTTATGATGGTTTTGGTCTTTTGGTGGTTTTATGTTCACAAGGAAAATGACTAGAAAGCTAATGGACAGCAACTAATGATTAAAAACAGAGTGAAGCCTTAATTGGTTGATGACAAATGACAAATGCAATTGCAAACACTGAAGCAGAATCAAATCTAAACTATGACCAAACAGAAACAAAGCTTGATAATGACTTTAAGCAAATGATTCAAAACACAAACTAAACTTGTCAAATTCTTTCCTCAAAGTCATTTGAGAGAGAGCTTGAGACATGGTCAACTAAGTATGCAAATTTTCCTAACTAAACAGTTTAAACAACTAACTTATAATGATGCAACATTTTATCCTTGATTAGAGATTTGTTGAAGCATATTTGGAATAAAACATTTATACCATCATAAGATCTTCTACTCTAAAGTTGGTTCCTAACTCTATTCTGCAACTTGGTTTGATGACACTACACTTCACTCAAAGGTTATGGATTTTTGAAATAGTCTTTTGAGGAAATGTTGTTTGTGAGATGATAGGGAAATTGCAGAAGTACTTCAGGCCTTAAAATGATATTGTCTTTTGTTCATGTGGTGATGAATCAATTATGGATTTTAGAACAAGAAGAGGTTTGTAAATAATGAAGGTTGTTTTGTTAATCTTAACAACTGAAGTAATCTAATGTGCAGTGAAAGACAACTGAATGTGGAGTGCAAATGCAATGAAAAACTTAACTTAAAATGTCACTAATCTAAAACAATGTTGAACTACAAGTCATTATCAAACTTAAAGCAAAACAACTGAACATGAGTTAAGTGCAATTAAACTCCGGAGCATCCTAACTAAGCTATCATGCATTATTCTATGGAATTATACAGTCTGTTTGTCCATCATGATTGGTATTTTAGAAGAGTTCCTTCTTTTGGAAGAGTTTTTAGAACAATCCTGACTGTGTAATTGAGTGCAAATGCAAACGTAAAGACTGAAAGCAATGAAAAACTAAGATATCATAGCCATCTCCTACCCATCATTATGATATTTTTGACAAGCGTTTAAGAGCAAGAACAACTATGGTACTTAGTGAAAACACACAACTAAAACGTTCAAGATCACAATCATGCTTAAGACAGTATAAGGATTTTTTGGAAGAGCTTCTTCTTTTGGAAGAGTGTTGAGCATAAGTATAACTGTGATGGTGAATAAAAGAGACTACAATTAAACCCTACAATACTATAGTCATTTCCCATTCATCATTATAATATTTTGGAAGAGCTTCTTCTTTTGGAAGAGTTTTTAGAATGAGTATAACCACAGTAGCTAATGAAAACAACTACTAATTCAAATTCAAAAACGTAAAGGCAGCTAGAATACTTATCTATATTACGCAAATAAATCCATACAAGAGGCAGGGGCCCTCTACCACCTGACGGAATCTAACTCCAAATCAAATCAACGCTTTCAAAACAACACTGTCTGCTTCATTAAAAGTGAAATAACTTGAACAGAGCACTCTGCGTCTTCAGAAATGTAGCACAGAATCTAAGCAAAATCTAGAACAAAATCTAGCCTTGCTCTCAGTTTCCCAAGTGTTTATATAACAAATGTAAATAACAAGACTTGCAACAATTTCGGGAACACTGTCTTTCCTTATCGGAATCACATTAGGACTTTTGAAATTGTTGCGTAAAAGGAAAAAGACATGCGGGGACCTGAGAACAATTTTGTACGCCTTCTAAATGTGTTCCCCGTTCCAAAACCATACCCAAGGAGTCGTTTCTTCCTTCATGGTGAACAACGAACAATGTAGACATGACGTGGAATATACCCATATGCGGTTTTTCTTGAGAGGCCACCTGGAACATACCCAAACGTGAAGACAGCTGCAGAATCGTCGGTTAGCTACGGAATGTCTGCATTCTGCAGCTAGTTCCGGTCAAAATGCATTACAATGACAAAAATCATAAAACTTTAGCAATTCAGTCATGTTAATCATTCTAAAAGTAATTTTAACTAAATTCATTGATCAATTGGGTCTAGGATAGCAATGGACAAAGGAAAATGAGGTAAAGTAAGATGAAAGAAAGCACAATTTTGAGGCTCAACAGCACCATCGAAATCCATGGTCCATAGACCCTCTTCATCATCCTCTAAGTGCTGAAATTGTGCTAGCTCTGTTTTTCCTGCTTGCTGTCCACTATCTTTAGCTGATTGCTCAACTGTGCTTTCCGGTAGCTGCCTTTCTTTCTGCAAAACTTCTCTGAAATTCTCGGTAATCTCTGGAATATCTTCTGCTTTAACCAACTGACTATCTACATCATTAAAACTATCGACAAACAAAACAAAAGACTCTAGATATGTATGTACATAATTAAGCGGATGATTAACTGGTTTCTCCTTAGTGGTAATCATATACTTCATTTTTTGTTCCCGATACAACTTTCTCATTTGACCAAACACGAGAATCGTCGCATAGGAGAAATATAATTGTAATGTCCCTTTCAATTTTGCTCCCCAAGATCTGGAAAGCAACATACCAAATCTCGGAGGAATGTCTGCTACAACAACGTCCATCAAAACATTCTTTGTAGGAATCTGATCCAAACTTACAACCAAGTCTTTAATGAGCCCTATACATCTCACTCTGCTAGAATCAAATGAATAAATATCGTGGTACTTCCTAGTAATGTCTAAACCCAACTTCTCCATGATTGCTTTCGGCATAAGGTTATGGGAAGCACCGGAATCGAACATAGCGTTATGCAACACAAACTCATGCAACCGAAGACTGATATAAAAAGGAGGTACTTCGCTGTCTGGAGACTCACCATCTAAAGCTGGTCCAAATATCAGTTCTAGTTGATCATCTTCAATATTCACCATGTCAAACATGGGATCGAAATTCAAAATTCTAGAAACCTGACCTTTATAACTGATGTTCCTCATTAGTTCAGTCAAGGGGATGGATACCTTCAATTTTGAAATTTCATTCTCCAAACTAAAAGCTGAAGTCTTTTCGATCTCTTTGGCTGGAACCTCATTCTTTTCAACCTTCTCTCTCGATGTAATCGGCTGATTTGATCTTTCTGCTGATGATGACTTAGTGGCAGCAAGATCCAATACCTCTTTTGCTTTCTTTTGTGCAACAGGTGAATCATTTTTAGGCGCTGAAACTTCCTTCCTCTTCTAAATTGGATTGACTGGTACATATCTGTTTCTGAGAGAATATTGCTTCTGCTGAGCTGACAATGCATTCATGTAACCTCTTTGATACTCATCCGACTCTTCCTCAAGGGCTGCATCATTAGCTAGGATAAAATCCTCATCTCTTTGTACCAATGAACATTCTGCATACTCATCATCTTCAGTGATGTAAATGGGCAAATCGTCAGGAGTAAAGAAATGATTTTCCTCCCCCACTACATCATCTTCATCATCTGAATCCTGACCAACAAAATTCTACTGAAGAGGTGTCTTTACTTGCTGCTGGACTGCTGGTTCTTGTGCTCGTTGTTCTCGTTGCTTAATCCTGAATTGGGGCTGCTTCTGACCACGGAAGTTAGGATTCCGAACTTGTGGTTTGGGCTTATCAATAGTGAGCCTTTCGAACATCTTTCCCATTTCGCGAAGTATCTTATTTGTAGATGTAGAAGCTTCTTCTTTTATCACAACTTTCTTCTCTGCTTTCAGCCTAGCTCTCTTATCATTCAAGTTTGCCTCAACACTCACGGCAATCTTCTGCATGTCCTCTAAAGTAGGCGGATTTCTTTCTCGTAATGAATAGGCCATCTCCGGATCAAAACCATCCAGGAATTTTAACAAAGCTGACTTCTTAGAAGGCCTCAAGTCATGAGGAATTGCATTATAAACCGCATTAAATCTGATAATATAGTCTTGGACGGACTCACCAGGATTGCACTTGATCTTAGTATACTCAGAAGTGATTTGCAGCGGATATTTCTTCATCTCCCACCGATCTAGAAACTGTCTCTGAAGGTCTTCTAATGTATTAATACTTTCGGGCTGTAAAGCTCTGAACCACTTGCGTACCTCACCTCCAAAAGTTTGGACAAACAATCTCATGGAGACATTCTCTTCATCAATTTCATGCAGGTCCAAAAAGTCTGTCATTCTAACAATATGCTGTTGAGCGGGCACACTTTGAGGAGTACCATCAAACAAAGGAATTTTACTCTGATAATCAACGGGCATAGGATCCAAATTTGCTGGCAAAACGAGAGGTGCGAATCTAGCAGCCATAGCTCTTGGTGGATTTATGATCTGTCTTGGAAAAACGGGTGGAGTAGGAGCAGTAGGTGTTCGAGGTGTATGCGGTGGAGATGGAGGAGGAACTACTGCAAATTGCTGATCAGATATGGATGGTTGTACTGGAATAGTAGGAATGAAAGAAGGCTCAGCGTGAACTTGTGAATCAGATGTAATTACTGATGGACCAAGAGTTTCAGAAGCAGATTCAATAAACTCAGGAATATTCGTTGCCACAATAGAGTTCTGAAGATTCAGAATGTAATTATCAATGGATCGATTAGCTTGTTCAACCTCAAGATACTTAATGAACTCGGGATTTATGACGGTAGAACTAGCAGCACTTTCAGATTTGGTTTCAAACAAGGATAACTCGAACTGATCATCAAACTCAATATCTTCGATGTACTCAAATACAGTAGGGTATGAATGAGATTTAAACAGAGGAAACACAGGAGTTTCTCGACAGAAAATTCTTGGAATCAGGTTGGGATTCTCATACACTGGAGGCGGATTAGGATCAGGATTTGATCTAGTATGCCTTCTGGAAGCCAGTGTATTGATCTATTCAAAAAAAATCAAAGGAAAAAACAATCTATTCAGCCTGTCAAATTCTAGACTCAATCACCCAAAAGTCCAGAACGATATAATGGACTGGGGTAAAACACAAGACAAATGTCACGTTCACAAGCTAAACTAGAGATCGACTGAAGCAGCGTTTATCTACTTCCGCTTATGCATAGCAAAAGCGTTTCGAAAGCTACCTGACGTGACTTCAGACTCCGTCTATAACTTATGAAGCAAATAACATCAACGAGCAAACCATTTTCTCCCCAGTATGGTCGCCACTATGTTAGTTCCCAAATCCACCTTAGGCTAAAATAAGGCAGAAGAAGGACAACACCAAACCACGCTCAGCCTCGTAACTAGCCCTACGAGGACAGGAGAGGGCTCTCTCCGGGTCAAATCTCAATGAAAAATGTTCAAAGGGGCTTGATATGACTAAAACGACAACTGATCTTAGGCTAGATAAACAAATAGGAGGGTTTGATTTTGATTTTTAGGGGTTTTTTTTGGAAAAGGGGAAAAACAATTTTTGGGCTTGGGGATGAGGCCAAATCTTGCAGAGTTCAAGTTGGGGCAGGGTAGGCAACGGCTTTGATGTCTTAGATCGAGCGAATGGATGGAAAAGACTACTGAGGAGTTGAAGAGGGCAAGAGCGTGCAAGGATCCTCTTCAAACTGAAGAAGAACATAAACAACTAAACAAAAGCTTAAGGCAGAGCACCAGCAAATCAATGAATTCTACCTCAAATACTCATTTGTTTAATTCAGAAGAATAGAGAAGGGAAATGGAATACATATAACATTAATGAAACTTACAAAAACATGAGAAGAACATCATCAAAACTCAGAAGCCACAAGGATCCCAACAAGTGCTGCAAAACTCTGGTCTTTCCTTTGCCAAAAACTGAAAATGGATATACAATGAGGTGCCAAACTTTTCCCAAGTATCCAACCCTGAAAATGTCTCAGAAAATACAATATATAGACCATCCTAACCCCTTCCCATGCCTCTAGGGGTCGAGCTTATCCTTCTAGGAGCTGTTTCAACCAATTCTAAACATGGAGCTAAAATCTAGGTAGGCAAACAACTTGCCTCTATATGCTAGGAAACTGATCCATTCACTCAATTTTCACTTTTTAGTGAATGAATCATCTAGAACAAGTAAATACATGCCAGAATTACATCATGGTTACCAAATTACATCAATATAGATTAATCCTCTCATGAAAAAGTAAAACTAGTCAATACTGGCCGAATTTCTAAGCTGGAAGGAGAAATATAGGCTAAATTCCTCTATGCGCTGTGCTCAAAAGCTCTATGCGCTGCACTACTTTGGAACTGTTTTTGGAGCACTTCCCAAAGTCCAAATTGAGCTCATGATAGCTCGTTCGAAAGCCCTGGATGTCTGCTATCCAACCCAAGTGGAATGTTTCAATTTGGAGCTCATTTTCCCCTCCAAAACTTCATTCTCCCAAGACTACTTCCTGCTGGTGAAAAAGGTGGCAGAAATGTGATTTTCATGGTGTTTTTGGCCCTTTAGGCAGCCCAGAATGTGATGAAATGCTTCGGCCATTCCTAAAAATACATAATATATCATTACAAACCCAAAAATGCAAAGTTTTACTCCAGAAGATGTCCCAATCATAAGTGCGTGTCGAGTGGCGTGACGCGTCGAGCGGAAAAACCTATTTTGCAACCCAAAATTTTCAAAATGACAAAATATTCTCCAAATTTTCTGAAATTTGGAGTGAAGGTCTCCCATCATGTCTCATGCTCAGCCAACGAAGCTTCGGCCAAGATTCGGAGTTGATCTAGCCTCTTTAGACGTTTTAGTGCCTTTCTCAACCTTGCCTTTAGGACCTTCATTTTTTCTCTGCAAACGTGAGTGCGGGCCCAATAGTGAGTCTTCATGTGTCTGAGCATGTCTTTGTCCCTATTGGCCTTCACCAAGAGTTTCTCCAGATGAATGTTAACGTGTGTAAGGCAAGTCTCTCGCTCAAATGGTGTCATGTCACCTGGTCTCTTCCGGGCCAATTCCCAATCCTCACGGATTTGTCGCAACTCTATGAGTGTGTGCTGATCCTCCAGTTGTTTATTCCGCTGCTCCAAATAATGTATAACCCACTGAGCTCTCTGCAACTTCACGGTCAAAGTGTCAATCTCAACCTTTTGTTCCTGGATTATCTCTTTCAGCTTTGAGCTAGGAGAGCTCAAATCAACATTGATGAATGTAAACTCAGTGTCTCAGCCTCTTGAAGGGCCCTAATCGTGCATAGGCCTCTTGTCTCTATCCTAAAACTGTACCTGTGTTAATTTCGAAGGTGATACCCCTTCCATTCCATGTGGAGATAGTACTCGCACTGCTGATGAAGATAACGAGACCCCTTCCACCCCTGGAGGAGATAGTACTCGTCGTGCTGCTGCGAACAAGGCTCTATGGCCTCTCTGATATGTCACACACACTGGAGCATTGATAGGCTTAGTCTTAGGAACCTCAAACTGATGTGAAGGCTCTGCCTCATCATGAACAATCTCGAGAGGAGGCTGGGGCGCTGAAAATAAATCACGAGAAATGAACTCATCCCACGAGATGCCCTGTAATCCAAGCTGATGCATTACAATGATCTTGATGAGCGCGTAATGATAAATGCTGTTATGCTGCTGCGCTGGGGTCTTCTTCTGCACAAGGAATTTCATCCGCTCTATGTTTTGACACATGAAATAGGGGATACTCATCAGTCTCACTCTCGTAAAATGCATCAAAAGTCTGATGTGATATGCATAAAGACGTGGGAAACGGCCCTCACAGCTGAAATAACGAATGATGAGCTTCATCAGTGGTGCATACTCTTCCTTCAGAAACCGGAATGGAAATACCCTGCTCAGCTGCCTCAAATATCCAAGTCTGATGTAAGGCTCATAATATGCTCTATCCAGCTGTTGTCTCTTATTCCACTCCTCACTAATGTTCGGTATCCCAGTCGCCTCAGAAATAGTCTCTGGTGTCAAAGTGAAGTTCACTCCAGCAAGATTTACATGACCATTATGCAAATGTAGGACAAATAGGTGAGCTAACTCATGATGATCTTGAGTCGAACGAAAATCATCTACTTAATCTTTGGAAACATGATGCTGGCCAGAAAACAGAAAAGAAATACAAGCAGAGGCGAAGGCATGGGAATGGGTCAAAGAGATGGGCTCCTCACCGACATACTGCCACTTTATAGAGATCTCCTTGGCATTAATTCTTTGTGGGAATCCTCTCTGCCCCAATCTGTCCTTATGGTGGTCTGTCTACGACATGAATCTTTAAGAAGCAAGGTGTCTGACAAGTCTATGATGATAAATCTTTGTTTGTTTTTCAATGCCAAGTGTGCCACATGAAATGAGAGGCTGCAAGGAAGTGTCAAAGTGAATACAATGGACTATCAAATGACTTTGGAATGGACAGACATTTACTCACTGCTTTGGAAAACTTTGAGATCAGACACCCTTACAAATGATATGGGAATGGGTGATAGTGATGAGGGTAGTTTTTAGTGATAGGAGTGCAATGACAATATATAAGTGAAATCAAGGACATAAGCCAGCCCTTGAATCTTGTGGAAACTTAGATTTTTATCAATTAAGGGAAGTGGTAACAAGTGATAGGGTTTGGGAATTCATTGACATGGGAACAAAGGGAAAAAGGGATATGGGGATAGTGGAAATAGGAAGGGACTACGGTATAACAACAATGATAATAGCAGTGAGAACAATGATATGATAATAACAGTGACAAGAGCACAAATAACAATGGAATGAGATCGCTTTGACAAGTTCCAGCTTTGACACCCAATTTCAAATTACAATCACCTCTCTTTAAACACTATGGAGCAAATTTCAGTATAGGTATAGGGTTAAGTTTTTCACCATTTAACACTTGATCTTCAGTCCCAAACACACCAAGCATGACTTCAAATCAATGAGCAAAGAGTTTCCACTTACTTGGAACAAGAAAAATTGTTTGATTTTGAAAAATTGCGGAAGGTTGATGAATTTCGAGCTTGATGGCTCAATGCGCCGTGGCCTTTGGGTGCATCGCGCCTGTGGTAAAACACTCTGTCACTTTTGGCTCTATGCGCCGCGCCCTATGCCAACGCGCCGCGCCACTATTATCACACACTGTCGGCCTTCACTCAAACACTGTTTGCTCTCCAACTTTGAAATTCGACTTCTCCATGAGATTTTGTGAATGTTTCTTGATTAAAATGGGTTAAATAGCTTTGAGAAATATCTTGCAAGAGATGGTTTTGATTTTTTTCTTCTCAAAACCCATTTTGTAATGTTTTTTTTTTTTTTTTATTTAGGCACTTTGTCATTTAATGAACTCTGTCTTTTGCTTTTCACTGACTTTCTGGACTTGAAATGACGAACATGGTTATTTTTTTGCAGGGATGTTGGCATTGATCTTTGCCAAAGGAGAACCATTGTCTGCTTTGAAGTTTTCATGGCGGAAAAATACATCTTATTACAAAAAAATGAATTCGACAATTTCTTATTCAAAACAGAGTTTTGAAAAAGAAATGTCCTCGAATATGTTTGATGATGAAATTTTGAACTGAGAGCTTATTGAAAACCATCCTCATGGCCTGCGGGCATTATATGACATGTCAGAAGACTAAACCCTAGACTCATAAACCAAAGTGACTCCTTTTGACCAAAATGGCATCTATGACTGCAAATGACTTGAAATGAACTTTGATGATTTTGGAGAAATTTTGACTAACCCAGCAGGTACAAGCATGAGGGAAACAAGAAAACCAAACCCTTCCGGCAGTCAATGGCATGCCCCTAATGGAATGCAGATGAATGAGCGGAATGAGACACCTAAACAATGAAATGCAATAAGAGAAATGATCTCTGACGGAGGGCTGTAAAGACCGACTCTAACATGTGCAATTAATTTTCCGCAAAAGATTAAAATGATTTCGTATTTTGAAAGAAGTTAAATATTGTGAGATTAGGGGAATCTGGATGTATGCATGCTTAGTGTATACTAATTTCTACATGGTATCAGAGCATTATTAATTCTTGAATATTGCAATTGTGAAGAATTGGTGAGTTTGTGCTAGTGGACAATTCGAATTTGCTACAGAAGATTCTTGGTGCAGAAGTTGCGTATACATTGAAATGTCTTTCAATGGGTTGTGATTGGAGTATGCCCTTGATGGGAGCTCGAATTACATAGCCTGGAAGGATAGGATGGAGACGGTGCTGGAGGATAATGGACTGAAGGAGTTCATCGATAGCGATGTTCCTAAGCCGAGATCTAGCGATGTTGCATTACTTGAGGCATGGAAAAAGAAGATAGCAAAGACAAGAAGAATTTTGTTGGAAGGTGTGAAGGACCATATTGTGTTTGGGAAAGTCACTCCATTCTTAATGTGGAAGGCTTTGACAGATTTGTTACAAATCAGAAGCGACCAGAGGAAGTTTGCGCTTAAAGACAAGCTCAGAAAAATAAAAATGGAGAAGGGCGACAGTATTCCAAAATACCTCACAAAGTTTGTCCACTACAAGGATGAACTGGGAAGTGTGGGGGTTACTGTTGATGATGAAGACTTGGTGAGCTTGGCTCTCCTTGGGCATCCGAAAATTTGGCATAGCTACTAAGACTCTGTCAATGGACGGGAGAAACTGTCGGGATGGGAGCAACTTTGGTCGAATCTTGTGTAGGATGAGATAAGGCGGGGTACCAGGGATGGTTCTTCATCGAAGAATGAAGATGAAGAAAATTGCGTTTTGGCTGCAGGAAAGGGAAGAGGAAGAAATTTCCTTCAAAATCTGAAGCTAAACGCAAGAAGCAGGATTTGTCCAAGGTGAAGTTTTTTAACTGTCATGAACATGGCCATTTCGCCACTAACTTCCCACAGAAGAAGAAGAACAAGAAGGTTGTTGGAGCTGCAGTTGGAGAGGCCTTAGCCTCACAATTTGAACTTGATTTCTCTTTGATCGAATGCTTGGTTTCAAGCGCAATGGGATCGGTGTGGTATCTTGATAGTGGTGTGTCTTTCCATATGACGAGAGACAAGGAGTTTTTTAGTGACTTGGAGGAGAACGAGCTCCAGATGCATATAGAGATGGGCGACGATGGTCGGTACAGTGCGATTGGAATTGGGACCATTACCTTTGAGAGGGAGTCCGGTAATCCATTATTTTTTAAGGATGTTATGCATGTTCCAGGTCTGAAGAAGAACTTGGTCTCGGTCGCAATGCTGGAAGACAAAGGTTACGATGTTGTTTTCAGTGAGGGAAAAGCCTTCCTTCGACATAAAACAACGGGTCAAACCAAGAAGATAGGTGTTCAAATTAAGAATATCTACAAGCTGGAGGTAGATGGCTGCGCTGTAATGGTGGGAAAAGCAGAAGAAGTGGTGAGCCGGGATGAGGGTGAATTATGGCATAGGAGATTGGGCCATCTTCACCATGGCGCTTTGAAGATTCTGCAGCAGATTTCTACTGGACTTCCCAAGGGTACTCTTGCACAGTCAGATCAATGCAAGGGATATAATATGGGTAAGTTTGTGAAGACCACCTTTCATGAGAAGGAGAACCATGCTTCGGTGATCCTGGAGAGAATTCAAACAGACGTGTGTGGACCTTTCTCGGTTGCTTCAACAGCAAAACACAAGTATTATGTTATTTTTTTTATGACTATTCTCATAGATGTTGGATCTTCTTCATGCAGAAGAAGAGTGAAACATTCTCAAAGTCCTGTGAGTTCAAAGCATTGGTGGAGAAGGAGTCGGGGAAGCAAGTGAAAGCTGTACGGAGCGATAATGGTGGTGAATACATCTCGGGCGAATTCAAAGACTTTTGTAGCAAAGAAGTAATTCGAAGAGAACTCATAGCGCCTCATAACCCACAGTAGAATGGGGTCGTGGAGAGAAAGAATAGAATGATCGTGGGTGCTGCACGAGCGATGCTGCAAGACCAGGGCCTATCGATGCACTTGTGGGCGAAAGCATGCAACACTGCGGTTTATATGCAAAACCGTTGTCCTCATAGAGTACTTGGCATGAGTACACCTGAAGAAGATTTTACTCTTAAGAAGCCTAATATTTCTCATTTGAAGATTTTTGGCTCATCTGTTTACATTCATGTGACAAAGAACGCCAGGAAGAAGCTGGAACCAACTGCAAAAGTTGGGATATTTTTGGGGTACACAGAAACATTGTGTGTATTTTCCAGACAATCGGATGACTGTGGTGTGACAGGATATAAAATTCAATGAGGTTAAAGCCATGAAGTTTTCACTTGAGAGGGAGCTACACTTGCATGCAGAGGAGGAACTTCTTGTTCCCAAAGATGAGCCTCTAGATGTGGATCAGCCACAGCAGGAGATTCATGGAGTGGAGGACTCCACTCATGCAGAACCAAACATTAGACAAGGCAGAAAGCATACCACAGAAGTTTGATGCAGCACAGAATGTAGGAGTCCCTACATCACAGCGCAGGCAGAGACAGTTACCTGACTGTTATACTGGATACATGGCTCTTATGAGCAAGTGTGTCGTGACAGAGCCATCTTCTTTCGAAGAAGCAGTGCAGGAGCCCACATGGGTAGATTCCATGGTGGAGGAGTATGACTCCATTGTCAGAAACAGTGCTTGGGAGATTGTTCCAAGGCCGGTGGGAAAATCGGTTGTAGGATCAAGATGGATCTACAAGGTAAAGTAAGCTACTAATGGGAGTGTCGAGAAGTATAAGGCAAGATTTGTTGCACGGGACTTCTCACAGATCGAGAGGATTGACTATGAAGAAACCTTTGCACCTGTCGCACGGTATTCTTCCATACGGACCATCCTTGCTCTCTCAGTGCAGATGGGTTGGCACATTCATCATATGGATGTGAAGACTGTGTTCCTTAATGGGATCATTGAGGAAGAGGTGTACATTGAGCAGCTTGAAGGATTTGAGATCTTAAGTAGCGAGTCGCATGTGTGCAGGCTCAAAAGAGCGTTGTATGGGCTGAAGCAAGCACCACGTGCTTGGTACACTCGGATCGACGGCTATTTCATTGGACTTGGCTTCACCAAGAGTGAGGCAGATTCAAATCTGTACCAAATTGTGGTGGAGGGTAGGCTTTTAATCATTGTTCTTTATGTTGATGATTTAATACTAACGGGTGATGAGTAGTTGATACACTAATGCAAGGCAGATCTTGCAAAGGAGTTTGAGATGAAGGATTTTGGCCTCCTTCATTATTTCCTTGGATTAAAAATATGGCAGCGGGAAGGTGAACTGTTTGTGTCTCAAGGCAAGTATGCCCGGGAGATACTGGAGAAGTTTCACATGCAAGGTTGCAAGCCTATTAATACTCCTCTTCCAGGAAATTGGAGGAAAGAGGATGCTACATTGGCAAAGGTAGTGGATGCCATTGTTTATCGAAAGTTGTTTGGTTTGCTCGTGTATTTAGTTAATATAAGACCGGACATATGCTATGTAGTGAACCAGCTTTCACAAGCGATGGTTGAGCATACCAAGCTCTTTTGGAAGGCAGAAAATCATGTCCTAAGGTATCTCAGGGGCACATCTGAGTATGGTTTATGGTACAGACAAACGGATGAGGTGAAGTTGCATGGCTTCACAGATGCAGATTGGGCAGGCAGCCCAACAAACAAAAAGAGCACATCAAGAGGGATTTTCAGTATTGGATCTACAGCATTTTCTTGGTATAGCAGGAAAAAAATATCCGTGGCACTCAATTCAGTGGAAGCAGAATGCATCGCAGCAAGTCAAGATGCATGTGAGGCTATCTGGATGAGGAAGATCCTGGTCGGTTTGTTCGGTTCACATTTAGATCCCACAGTGCTACATTGTGATAAACATAGTTGCATTAAACTCTCGGTTAATCCTGTGTTTCGTGATAGATCTAAACATATTGATATCCAGTATCATCATATCAGAGATTATGTGCAGCGGAAGATCATGTTGCTTCAGTACATTCCTACGGAGGATCAGGATGGAGATATTCTGACGAAGGCGCTCACCAAGAGAAAATTTGAATACCATAGAGGCAGGATATATAATCCCTATCTTGTTGAGAGGGAGTGTTGAGATTCAACAAGATGATGAGCTTAGTGAAAAGAGTCGCCTTCACTAAGTGGGCCTACAAGCTATTTTTGGCGCAAGTCTATTTTTAGAAATGGTGATCATATTTCAGAAGTTGCAGGATATTATTTGTGGATGGTTGATCAAGTTGGAAAAATAGATGAAATTCTATTTTTAGAATATTGGGCGAAGTCTATTTATAGATTGTCGATCTAAAAATAGAAGTGTCGATTATTATTAGCTCTTAATAATAATCCGACAATAAACAACAACTTATTCTCTTGGAGCACTTAGTTTCGGTGCACAGATTTGGAAAATCAGTGGGCTGAGGGAATTACACAATTCCCAAGGGCAACTGGCGGTTCATGCATGGACTTAGTTAGAACTGAAGTGGAAAAGTTATGTCAAAGTTGGAAGAGTAGTTCATGGAGTTGTATTCAGTTTAACTCAGTTAGACTCAGTTGAGCTAGTTGTATCTAGTCTAATTGAATGATACACTAGTGAGAGTGGAGTGAATTAATTAGTAAATTAATTCACAAATAATAACTCATTAATCGACTGAACAACACAGCAGTTAACTACAGTGCATGTCAGTTCCAGTGGAGACCCAGTGGAGAGATAGGTGAAAGGGCAAGATGGACTATCTGTTGTGACTATAGTGATGCATTGATTGCATCACACACACATTGGAGTTGCTAATGAGGATTGCGCAGTCAAGGCAAGGGTAATTCAAATTCATTCAGAGCTATTCTTCAACAAGGATTGCACAGTGGAGGCATACTAGCAAGAGGGCAAAGATCGGTGCATGGATTTGCAGATATTTCTTGATTACTGTGTGATGATTGATTGTGCTGAGAGCTTGATGTACTAAGCTTTGTATGAGATTGTTACATGATCTCCATGATACATAATATATGATAGTTGGGGTTTTCAGCTTTAGGCTTTCCCGTTAAACAACTGTGTTATGTGCTATTGTTTTTATTTATGCTTCACATGTGTGTGCAATTAATTTTCTGCAAAAGATTAATAGTGGAATGATTCTGTATTTTGCAAGAAGTTAAATATTGTGAGATCAAGGTAATCTGGGTGTATGCATGCTTAGTGTATAATAATTTCTACTTTCTAGAGTTATGCAAAAGGCTGAAAAAACATAAATACCATTTGGGGGATGCAATCGAAGGATGGGGGCACTGCAAAATCCTTTGAGGATCTATCTAGTCTGGGATGAAATCATTTTAGATCACTGTTCAAAGCCCCAACAGAGCCCACAATAGCATAAGTAATCATAGTGGCTCATTTCTTCCCCAGATATATTGAAGAGGAAGGGAATGACAACATAATGGACTCGGTGTCAAAAGAGGTGGAAGGGATTCTTAAGTAAATGCAGAAGGAAAAAAGCCCTGGGCCAGACGGATGGACGGTGGAACTCTTTCAACACTTCTTCGAATTCCAGGGAGAGGATCTGCTTGGGGTGGTAGAAGAGTCAAGGATCACCAGCAACATCCATCAACCCTTCAATTCCATTTTCCTCACGCTCATCCCCAAAAAGGAGGACCCAAAGTCTTTCAAGGATTTGTAGCCTATTTCACTTTGCACCTGCATATACAAAATCATTGCAAAGGTGATAGCCACTCGCATTAAGCCTTTCCTCCCAAAAAACATCTCAATGGAACAATTTGGGTTTTTGGATGGAAGGCAAATTCATGAGGCGGTGGGGGTGGCTCATGAAACTCTACACAGCCTGA
The DNA here is from genome assembly GCA_034641835.2 of Pinus albicaulis. NCBI lineage: Eukaryota > Viridiplantae > Streptophyta > Pinopsida > Pinales > Pinaceae > Pinus > Pinus albicaulis. The sequence continues at coordinate 1,067,858,581 of CM076583.1, forward strand.
AGAGAAGCAAGAAGAAAGGAGCAATAGTGAAAATTGATCTATCAAAAGCATATGACCGGAAAATTTGGTTATACCTTCGCCTGCTCCTGACCCATCTGGGGTTTAGGAATGACTTCATCAACTGGGTGAATCACCACTACCAGTATTTCCATTCTGATCAATCAGGTTGCAAATCCTTTTTTTCAAGTATAGAGGGGTCTTCGACAGGGCTTCCCTTTATCACCTCTCCTCTTCCTTCTCATGGCAGAAGTCTTAAGTCAAATGATCCAAGATGCAAAAAGAAGCAGAGATCCGAAAGGAATTGAAGTGGAAGTCAACCTATCCATTACCCATTTTCTTTTTGTAGATGATATCCTTATGTTTAGTAATGGAAGCAGTGAAGACATTAGACGAATCAAATAAGTGATGTATCTCTTCCTTAAGGTTACGAGCTTAGGCATCAACAATCAAAAATCCTCCATAACCATGGAAGGGTTATCGAGGGCAGAAATGGATAGAATCTTTGAAGTGCTCCCCTTCGAAGTTAAATCATTCAATGAAAGTTTCAAGTACCTCAGCTTCCATTTAAAGCCCGACTCTTATAGAAACTGGGACTGGCACTAGCTAGTGGCAAAAATTGAGAGCAGAATGAAGCATTGGAGCTTCAAATGGTTGTCCAGGGTAGGGAGGCTAGTGCTGATCAAATCAATTGCAATGGCTATCCTGGTGTATTGGGCTTCCTTAAATTGGGTCTCGAAAGGTATTCTCCCAAAAATAAGCAAACTATATAGCGGATTTCTATGGGCAGGATCAAAGGTAGAACTTGTAATGCCGTGGGTGTCGTGGGAGAAAGTGGTGAGACCAAAGGCCTGGGGAGGATGGGGAATTAAGGAGCTCTCGTCCTTCACCCTTTCTCTGGCGAAAAAATTTGGTTGGAGACTTATCACCCTGGAGAACTTATGGACATCAGTGATCAAGAGGAAATACATTTACCCTATGCCTTTGGGAGCCTGGTTGCGCCTCCCTGTAAAGAAGGTGCAAAATGCCTCGATTGTGTGGAAAGCCAAATTGGCCTCTATCAGGATCATTGAATGACTTCTGGCGTGGCATGTAGGGAACAATGAACAGGTCAGAATAGGCCAAGACCCTTTGGTAGGGTGCAATGGGGGATATGCACTCTCCAGAGACCTGCTTGATCATTTAGAAAGTAGAGGTATCATTTATCTGAGTCATATTGATCAAATAGGCCAGTCAACCATTTGGAGATAAGAGTGGAAGTCAGGGGAGGCCCGACAACTTGAAGATATATGGAGAGAAGAATGGCAGGGATTTATAAATGAGTTGCACAGAACAAATGTTTGCATTCATGAGAGACTGGATGAACTGCGATGGGTACACTCACCCACAGGCCAGTATGCACCAAAATTTGGATACAAATGGTTAATGACTCAGAAAGTATGGGTGGAGCCGGAGTAGTGGTGCGAGCCATTGTGGGAACTTAGAGGCCCCACAAAATCGAGGTCTTCTTCTAGTGTATTTTAAAGAACAAAGTACCCTCCTGGGATAATTTGCAGAAAAGGGGAAAGATAGGACCGAGCTGGTGCTCCCTATGCAAAAAGAACGAGGAATCCATTCAGGACCTTTTCCTATCCTGCGATTTTAACATGATTTTATGGGCAGAAACTTTGCGGCAAATAAATCTCTCCCATAGATGGGAAGGTCCCTCCATCTCGGAGGCTTGGAAAAAGTGGTGGAATGAAGCCCCAAATGACTAGGTGAGGAATGTCCTGCTTATTATCTCGTGGGTTACCTGGGTAGCCAGGAACCATCTCATATTTAAAGACACTTTGTTTCCTATTGCTCTCCTAGCATCAGAAGTGGCATCAATCTATGAACATATTCCTTTTCCCAAGGAAACCCAGCTGGTCAGGATCATCAAGGAGGAAGAAATCAAGGGTGACATTCTGTGGGCCTATTTTGATGGGGCCTCTGACCCACAGGACAGGTGTGGGGCAGGGCTCACTATCAATTTCCCTTCCGGAAAGACCTTCAAAGCCTCGGTGGGATTAGGAACCAGGTCAAACAACTTTGCAGGACTCAAAGCTCTTAATTTACTTATGTGTTGGCTTACACATATTGAGCTGAGAGAAGTTCAGATCTTTAGAGACTCTATGATTATCATTAAATGGTTTAATGGAACACAATATGCCACAATTATATTCTACTTCCTTTACTAGAAGAGATTCTGAACTTGAAGGCTCATTTTAATCAAATATCTTCTTGTCACATTTACAGGGAACGCAACATGGATTCAGACATCCTATATAAAAAAGGCTTACAGCAGGTTATGGGGTCCTGGGTAATCAAAAATTTCGATGGAGATTTGGTCTGAGACCTGGAATTGCCTCCTTTTTCTCACTAAATGTTATATCAATCAGTATTTTTTGTTTTTTGGTTTTTCTTTTTATGTTACAACCAATTTTTTTTAAATGTTAATACAGACTCGAGACATATATACAACTCCTCTTATCTCTGTTTCGAAAATTTTTCCTCGTCGGAGGAGATCCGAAAGATAAAAAAGGGGTTTTTTTGCTTATTAAAAACTCTATACATCTAGAATAGTGTTTACTTCCCAGATTTTTTTGTGTTAAAATCAGCAAAAGCCCTGGTTTTGACTCCTGTTTAGGGTTTTTTTTCCTATCAAGGAAAGCTCGGGGGTCGATACAGGCGCTATATTTAGAAATTTTGATAAGGTTAGTGGGAACAGAAACATTGTTTTCTTATAGCTGCAACTCCACATTTCTTCTTTCTCCTATGGCGGACAGGAAACATCCAGTTTTTTGGAATTTCAAGGGCATATACTATGTAACCTTCTATGATATTAATAGAAATTTCAATTTTTCTTTTTCGATAAATAAAAAATAAAAGACTATTTTTATCTCGACTTTTTAGAAATAAAAGAGACAACAATACCATAACAACAAACACAAGACAACAAATGATGAAGGAGTCCACCCCTCCTTGGCTACATATCCTGGCCCAGCTTCCAATATTGGGCCTCTTTCATTATGCTCAAAAATATGTGTTTACATAAACTTGCAATGTTCAGAATTCAAAAATGTTGTCACCAATGGCTCCAAAATAGTAAAAGCCCCCTAGCTGGGATATTTTTGCACTCAAAAAGGACGAAAATTGATTGAGTTAAGCTCTAGAGAAGTTTTCCTGTTAATCGTCCTCCAATTCACACCCACTTGCTATTCGTTCTACAAATTCTTAATTTTCGTCCATGTGAAGCGACAATTTTTCCTGGTGTAGACGAGATTCGCCTCGGTTCGGGTGCAAATTGTCGCTTCATTAAATTGTCTAATATCCCCCATGAACTGATAAAATTACGCTAAGTGGTGCATTTACTGTTGTCGGATCGGAGTTAGTTCAAACGAACTACCCGCTAAAACCTTTTAACCCTGCAAACCATAGTTGTGATTGGGGTTTTGTTTATTGGATCCTCGGTTAAGTTTTAAACTAGCGCGCCATAACATTAACCAAACCACCGTTGAGGTGTGGTTCGATGTGGTGTTCCATTGGTGGTTAGATGCCCGAAACCCTGCCCAATGTTGGTTCCATTCCCAACCAACTCCAACCCATACTCTATTCAATTATGGTCTATGTGGTGGTATCACCATGGTTTGTATCATGGGTTCCACCGTTTAACTGGCCCATAACATAAAACTTCGAACCCATTCACATGTAACAAGAGTATTGACCGTCGGTTCCGTTGATTCAACTGGCATTTAAACTTTCAGTTAGAACAGTGGTAACGTTGAACTGTGGCCTGGGGTCGGGGGCTAACCCCAAGCCCCGACCCCGAAATACGCCATACCATAAAGTTTAAGTATGAACCAAGAAATATGGTTGTTATATACATGGTAGGTAGACTAGTGGAGAGCTTTGCTGCTAGATGGAAGGTCGTGGATTCGATTCGCCCTGGGTCGGTTGAGACCATACCAAAATTTTGTGCCAATCTCCAGAGGCCACGTGGCAGCCACTCATTGGCCCACATGGCCTCTCCTAATTAGACCACCTCAACGAGCCTTCAACCAATGAAACTGCACCAATAAAAACCAACCAACGATGAACACTTATCAACGAGACATTGGCCAATAAAAATACATGTACCCTGCCCAGTCATTTCGCATTCAATGTACGGACTGCTGATTGGGCATCCCTACAACTTCATTTTTTAAATTTTTGGTTGTTTGCCAATTCGGTTAGAACCCAATATCGAGAGCATACGATATCGGTTTGGAGTGAAACGAGTTACATTGGATTCAGGGCGACGAGATGTCTGTTTTAGCGCCAGTTTCAAACCATTTTGAGCACTTTAATTTTGAGAATTTTATTAATCCTCTAGATGATGGTTGTTAAAGGTTATGCCTAGGCTCCATGAGTATTTTAGTTCTATTTGTCCTTCAGGGCCAAAGAGCACCCCCCCGCCACAATCGCCACCCTATATTTTCTTAGATTCCCCATCGAAGGATAATATATTAGACTTATGTGAGCATATCTAAATTTGAAGTTGTTATTTTGTGAGACAGATTTACCATGACTATTTCCTAAGTGTTGGAGATGAATTTAAAATTTTCAGACTGAATTGAGAACTCCATCTGCCTTCATATCTATACAATGATTTAGGATTGGAGAGCTCTATATTTTTACTTTTCACGGGCTTTTCTAAGATGACTTTAACTTTTCTAACAACCATATTAGGTAAAGACAAATAGTCTTGAAAGTGCCTTGTTTCTAGTTATCAATATTTCCCACCAGAGAAACTTTGGGTGAGCCATCCAAATTATTTTGAAACGAGGTTTCCCTTTGAAGGGGACTTTATAAAGATCAATTGGCGATTCAAATAATTGAAGAATTATTTTTGGCCACTTGAATCAGTGGAGTAATGCTTGTAGAATCTTTTTCCAAAAATGTTTAGTAAAATTGCATTCCATATATAAATCCTTGATGGTTTTAATTTCATTGTGGCATAGAGGACATACCGATGAACCTTAGATCCCTCTCTTGCTAATATTTTCAATAGTAATGAATTTTTGATGAGCTAAAGTTCCACATAACATGTTGATCTTATGAAATCTATCGAGATTCTAAATATTTCGCCATAAATTGGACTTGAGATGTGGAGTATGAAATTGGGATTCATATCCTTTCTTTGTTGTGTAAATGGAATCTCCTCGTCCCCTCTTATTATATTCAAAAGTTGAAAGAGATGCACAACTAACGAATGGCATATTGACCTCGTGGACTAAATACATTAGATATAGAGTGATGAAAAACAAATTCCACCCACACCATTGACCCTTGTGGTTCCATATTCCATATTGATATATAAAAAGGGAAGGCCAACTCACTTGAGATAGTCATGGTTTGAGAGGGAGGAGAGACAGTTTTGATTCCAATGGAGAGTTTCTCAAAATAATATCCCTCCAAATATTGATTTTCTTTCCAGTACATGGTATCCATGTGATTTTATCTTAGAGTACATGAAGAGAAACTGCCATTAGTTTCCAAATTTGCAACCCTTCTTTTCATTTTTTGTGTTGATGCAAGCTTCTACTTATATCTCTGCTTAAGTATTGTTGATGAATTATGTGTTTCCGCTAGTTGTAATCTTCAACGATTGCCTACCATAATAACTTCTCACCTAGAGCCAAGTTCATTAAGGATGGATTTTTCAAACCAAGGCCACCATGATTCACAGGAGTTTTGACAATTTTCCAATTGACCAAATGGTAAATTTGGTATTTGTTTTCCCACCTTGCCATAAAAACTTTCTTAAATCTTAAGCAATAGAATTTCTAACACATGGGAGCAAGCACTACAAAGAAATGGAATATTAGAAGAGCTAGTAGGACCATATTTAGAAGGATAAATCGCCTAGCCAGATTTTGCCATTGGGATCCCCATGAAGAAAAAAATGATTTTAACTTATTCAAGACTTATTACCAAGAATGAGAAGTAATCTTAAGGATTATGGAGATTCCTAAATATTTGAAGAACAATCCTTAACCTTGGGTAGAGATTTGGAGTTTAACTTGTATGGTTGCTTTCCTAGAGGTAGTATTCCATATGAGGAGAAGGAATTTTTTTTTATAGGACCCCTTGAATCCTAAATTAATTGTTTAAGAATGTCATTGAATTTGGTAACTATAATTGTCTAGGATCTACCCAATAGAAGCATGTCATTGATGAACTAACCATGGTTAAATTCCTTGACACCTATGACTATTTTGATCTCAAGGAGACTACCAATCCTTGTTTCACAATATAGCTTTCTACTTAAAGAATCAATCATCGATATATAAAGCAAAGGGGACATAAGACACCTTTTTCGAAGACTGTGAAATGCTTTAAAATACACATGTTGATATACCATTAACTAGGGGTGAAATATAAGGGGAGCTTATACAAGCAGATATCCAAGAAATAAATCCAAAGTTGAAACCATATTTCCGCAAAACATCTGATTGAAAACTATTTCTAACTAGATCAAAGGCATTAGTTAGGTCCAACTTTATAATCACTCATTTTTTCCATGTTGCTTACTTGAGTAAATGGCTTCTCGCACCAGTTTGATGTTATCAATTATTACATGATTACGAATAAATCCACCTTGATTTTCATAAGATTAGCTTTTCCAAAAGAGGTTTGATCCTATTTGAAATATTTTTTGTTATTATCTTGTAGGAGACATTACAAAGACAAATGGGTCAAAATATATCAAAGGAGGATGATTCAACTTCTTCCAGAATTTGGACTATAAATACAGAGTTGAACCCACCTCCCATTTTGGAAAAATTGGGACCATGAGATACCATTCTGACTAAATCCTTATTTATTATTTCCCAATAGTGCTTATAGAAATCTACTGAGAAATCGTTTGGGTCGGTGCCTTTATAAGGATCAAAGGAATCTAGAGCTTCTTGAACCTTATCAACCAAAATTGATTTTTTCTAGGTTGTTGTTTTCTTCTAGAGAGACTAAACAAGGGATAGGTTCAATCATAGATGCTTTTGCTTCTACATCCAACATATGTTGTTCTTTGTAAAGGTTAGCAAACTGCATTGTTGTAGTTTCCTTTATTTTAGTACAAGTGGATAAAGTGGCACCCTCAAAAGTGGTGATTTTATTGACAATATTCCTCCATATTCGTTTTTTGGCCGGCTTGTGGAAAAAAATACTATTTCCATCTCTTTCCTTTCGCCACAAACTTATAGATTTGAGTTACCAAAGTCTCCTCCATTCTCAATTATGTTTTAATTTTTTGAAAAGTTGTTTTTTTTTGCCATAAGAATTCTTTGAGTCATGGTTTGTTGCTTTGTTTTTTCCTTGGATTTCTTTTAGCCAAATTGTAAGAGATAAGATCGACTTATTTTCTCTTGCCACTAATTCTAAGAGCTAGCTAGATATGATTTATTTTTTTCTTCCAAATGTGAATCAAAGAGCCCTCGATCCATTAGTTCCACGCATTGGAAACAAGCTCGAAGAAGTGAGGATTTGGTCCAAATGGGGTTGTACCGAAATGGAAGAGGGTCGTAATCTTTTAGGGAGGATAAATAGAAGGATATGGGTCTATGATTAAAAAAAACTAGCCCAACAGATTATTTAATATTGGGGAGTGACATTTTCTTCAAGAAGGGACTTGTTGACCATAAATCTATTAATCATGGCCATGATGTGGCCAAGTATGTAACCACCCCTCCTACATTTACCTAATTTCAGAAGATCGTTGGGGTAAACATGAGATGAGTGTCACTATGACATGACCCAACCTCCAGTGTTCCAGTTAAGGAAGTGGGGCTCACAAATTGACCACAAGTTGACATCCTATAGGGACTAAAGATCACTCAAGAGCTATAAAACCATCCCAGGTGATCAATCCCTAAGTTGGAACCCTTTTTTATTGACCTATCACCCCAACCACATGAAAAACAAGGAAAGGGTGTGGTTACAAGCCTCTAATTGCATGCATAGGCCTGCTTCCATGTAGTTATGGCATAAATTCCTTAATTCAATGCCTGGGGTCCCGATATTTGAGCCACTTTTCCAAGATAGTCTCCATACCATTTCCCATAACTTCTTGTAACTTTCCAAAATCATATTTAACATGATGGAAAAGCTAAAAATTCAAACTTAAATTAGAAACTTGACCTATATTGCCTAGAACACACTAGACATTTCGTCAAACATATGGCAAACATGTAAACTATAGGTCATGAATGCATATCCAATTGAAAATTGATGGTCTTCATTTGAGAATCACCGAGAAGGCTCCAAGCCCTCTCTTACTAGCTGTGATAAAACTTGTTACTCCATCCATTCATCAACCATTCAATAACTTATAAAAACGTGTCAAGAGACATAAATAGAATACATCATATAACCAGTAAATAACCAAAATAGAAACTGTGGTGAATCAACCATAACATCACCATCATAGTCAAAGAAAATTCTCATAGATCACAATAGGAAAATACATCATATTAACATGTGAAAATTCCAACCAAGTAAGGTACTTCCACGTACCACTCGACCATAGATTAGGATGAATCAAATCTATTTCATCCAATCACCCCCGCGCCATCTTCCAAGCATGAATGTGGGATCTTACGGAATAACAAAAAAAAACCAAACCAGGGCTTACATATGAAAAACTCCCCCAACCCTCAATCATAATGATTCCACCTATATGATTCGTAGATCACTAACATCAACTAGATTAGTCTCTACCCAAGTAGTCTAGGGAGGAACTAGTAATTCAGCCCAAACCTTCAAGGGCTCTAGAGCATTTGTTCCAACCGTGGCTCTAGGAACAAGTAACTCAACCCACAAAGGGCTCCAGAGTGTTTGTCCCAACCTACGGGTCAAGGAACTAGTAAATCAACCCAAGCTCCAGGGATTCCAGAGTGTTTTTTCCAACCCACAAACATAAGGAACCTGAGCACCAATCAGGAAAACAAGTGGGAGACCCACAATACCGTGGCTATCCACGAAATGGCAAGTCAAGGTCAAAACCCATTGTCAATCTAGGAAAATATCCATGCCAATGACAACACATAACCAGAGACTCACATGCATATACCATGCATCTAGAAATCAACAAGGAAGACACATATGCAACATTTTACTTGCAAATCAATCCAACTATAGTTATTGATCCCATTGTTTCCTTGTGCTTCCCTGATTTCCTTTTCCTTATTTCTCCAATTCCAAGTGATCACCCAAGTGCTCCAAGAATGCTCCAAGTTTTATCTAAGTGTGAAAGAGTTTGAAAGATTGATAGAATGAAAGAGAGCTCAACCCAAAACTGTCAAATGGATAAAACTGGACAAAATCTGTGAATTTTTTTTTTATGCCTTTTTATCATTGATGCCTCTATTTTTTCATTTTCCTTCAATAATCCTCTAATTTCCTTTACATGCAAATATGTGTCTCTTCACCTTCCTTTTCTCCTATTTTTCTTTATTTTCATAAATAAATGTCAATTATTGCCTCTTTGCCTTTGTCAATGTCTTTGACAATTTCCATAGCCATAAATATTCCATAAGTGATGTTTGCTATAATTTTTTTCCCAACATTAAGCTTGGAATATGTGTCCCATGACCTTGGTCTTATTTTGTTTACATAGAAAATCAACCAGGGTCCGTTACAAACCCTTCCCCCTTGAGGAAACATTGTCCTTAATGTTCAGTGATGCTTATAATCAGCAAAATATAGTGCCTGTGGAACTTTATAACACAACTCGTTGTAGTATCTACAATAAAAACTGTTGAAAACATGATAAACATACCATTTACGGGAGCTTTATAACACAAATCATTATGTTATTTACAATAACAACCTCATATACTTATGCACCTTTTCTATAACCAAAAAACATACATATTTTTTATGGAGCTTTGTCAATCCATCTTGATACAATATTCATGATAATATACACATACACACAAATGCACATTTGCTTTAACCAAAAAACAAAATGATACGATGTTTGCATCAGCAACAAGGGAATGCAAAGGCTCGCACCTCCACCCTTAAATGTAGTACCAGGACTCACCTCCTTTCCAAAAATTCTATAATCCACTGCCAAAATCAAACTTGTAATGTTACAATCCTTGCGCTACTTTTTCTTCCGAATAAATACTTACTGGCTCATTGTTCCCAGACACACTCCCAATGTGCTTCTAGTTCCATATGACAATGTTAATGACCAAAAAAAAAATATTCCCCGACCTTCCCTTCTCTGCTTCCTAGTCCCTCAGGAAATCTAGTCACCCCCTTTTGTGTTGTCACTCACCTTCCGAGTTCCTTGACATCCCCTTCTCTGATGCACAGTCCCTCGGGGCGATCCATCACTTGACAAGGATTCCTCGCATCGAAAGGTCCAAAAACCAAGGCATATCATTGCCTCAAAACCATCATACTTATCATATCATGCTCATGGAAATCAATGGAAATTATTGGGTACTAGTGTCCCACAATGGGCCTGCTCCTGAATTCTTTACCAACACACTACTACATATTCCAAGTCCTTTTGATGTTGTTACTTCTAACACTCTAACAGCTAATTCCAACCACCCAAACCATACATTTTCTATGTTTTCCTGTATCAAGCACATAATTTCATTATACTTAAAAGGAATTGAAATAAACTCAAATCATACCTCATTGGTCGTTCATCGATAAGGTACACTTGTAATTCTGTTTACGTCCCGTCACAACAAGTCAAAATAGTTGTTTGATCAAATCATCGTGTATAAACATATCACATCCAGTTAGCTCAAAAAGCAACCATCATAAGTTAAAATCATAGACTATGTGCATAATTAAAACTGAAATAAAATACTAATACTTATCTTTGTAATGGTTCCTTGCTTTTTCCTTTGTTCTTTTTCCTTTCTGTACACGCATAGAATTTCCAAACCCAACAAGCACCCAATGCCTTCTCTTCTCTTCAACCACGTACACACACTAGATTGGTTGCCAAACTCAGCACACACCCAGTGTCTTATCTTCTCTTCAATATCAACAATAAGGGCATCCAAATACTATACCACCTCTACACTCAACATCAACAACTCAATCTTGGCCTATTCCCAAGCTATTTCAGGGCTCCAAAGAATTTTTCCCAACCCGCAGTCTCTAGGGACTAGTAACTCAACCCACAACCTCCAGGGAATCCCAATCTATTACAAGGCTCTAGCTCACAACCTCGAGGGATCTAGAGAACCAATCCCCAACACGTACACATACATAGAGAGTACATCACAACATATACACCCACACACGGTATATAACACAACACATACACCTACACATGGTGTATAACACAATACATACACCTACACACGGTCTACCATGCAAAACATATACGTACACATAGTAAAACAAAACGAATACATAATACAAATAACACAATACCACATGTACACAACACAACATTTATAACATATACACAACAACAGTACTACACATACAAATACCACATTGTCTCTACCAGGAAACCTTGCCTCTAGTGTCTTTCCCATGCCTTACTGTGTGCATCCAGAACCCAAGTCTTGGGTTTGTGGCTCTTTCCACTATCCATGTGTGTCCCAGCATGCTGCGGATCACATTGCTTTCATTATGTTGATGTATCCTTCAGCATTTCCTGCCATAACATAAACATATGCATACCTATAATCACATAATATCAAAATCATATCAACATGATACTAAACTCACAGGCCTTTCAGGGCTACTTTTCCCACTTGATTCCTCATAACCAAGAACCCTTTCATGCAATTCATCTGCATAAAACAATCATTCTTCCACAAGAATGATCCCTGAACATAAGCATAATCCTGATCGCAACATAATTAGCAGTGTTCATAATATCAAGATTAAGAGAACTTCCTTTATATGTGCAACGTATGCATGACATTGAGACCAACAATTCCCAACATAGGCAAGGCATCTGATGCCTCAAATACATTTACTTTAACTTTCTTGATTACCTTTCACATAATTGTCCTGCCACTGTCCATTTGCCCCAGTGAACCCAACCAGCCCAACTGGTTGTCATATTCTTGCCTATAGCTTCCCTTTATTCATGCATCGAGCTTTATACGAGTTTTACATTACCTGTTGGGTTTCATTCAACTCTCCCTGAGCTCCATTACTTCCTCTTCCCCCAACCAATTCCCAAGACCCTCAAAACATAAAATTCAAGAACAAGAATAAAACATGAAAAACCAATAACAATACAACACCATAAACAAACTAGCATGGCCTTGCACATGATGCAATAAAAACCACAAATCAAGCACAAACAAACTCACAAAACACTGAAAGCAAAAAGTTTTTAATAAACACCATGGCTCAACTCCCATGATCCCTAGTGCTTCCAAAGGAAAGCTCAACCAAAACCTTCTTCAATATTTATGGTAGTCTATTTTTCCATGCAATTCCATACATCATACTGCCATAAACACATAATTGTCAGTGCATAATAAATATAACAATTTACCTGTTTCCTTACGTTTCTATGACAAGCACATTACTCTACAACCGAACACTTGCACATATCATCTCCCAAGGGATTCCAATTCCCTTGACGAATACAACTATCATACTTGCATCTGATCAACCATCTTCCATGTAGCTTCATCTGCCCCAAAGTGCTTCCATGCACTTTAGTTGCTCAATTGCTCGGTCCCGCAGCATGAGGTCCTTCCGCTGCAATTTGCATTGAGGCTATTCCTAGAACTCTACCACTGGTTACACTTCCACCTCAATGATAAATTCCTGATGATTTTCCTGCTTGTTATTGTCAGGTCCCTATAATACTAGTGTATCCCCTTATTGTTATTGTTAGTGTAGCCCCATTATTGTTATTTTTGTGCCCATGTAGTCCCCATATTGTTATTATTGTGCCCCGTATAAGCCCAATATTGTTATTGTTGTGTCCTTACATTGCTATTGTTGTGTCGGCTAGGATTATATTGCGACTCCTTGGACTCCTACATATAGAAAGAAGGTTTTGTCATTTGTATCATCCAAGAACTGTTCATGTATGTAATGTAAAGGAGGTTTCCCCCTTGAAGAGGCATATTTCTAAGTCGTGAGTTGGTTTCATAATAGTTATCCACTGCTACATAGTTCTGGGGAATGCTCTGACCCACATCCCCAACTATCCGCGCCTCCTGCACATTGTAGATCTAAGGCCTGTCACGATCCAGTTACGTCATTATGATACAAAGGGAAATCCTTCCTGTGATGATCTCCACCATGGGTCCAACACCGCAATGGTTCTCTGTTATTGCTTATTCTGCTACTCCACAGGCTGAGACCCATGTCCTCTCTTAACTGCAATAAACTTCTTGTAAGGCACCAAATTTCCTTGTCACCTACATCCTAATATCCTTTTTGCTTATTATGATATCTTCCATCAGTCTTCTCATTCCATTTTCATTCATGCTTGAACTAGGTATTGTGCTTTGACTTCTCACAACAATGCTTCACATCTTCCCACCATATATTTGTTTTCCCTTGAGACTGAATGCAGCTATCTAGCTTTCATCTTCCTTGAGTAATCATGAAATCTAAAGAACTTCTTCATCTCAAGAAAATATGCTTTTGCATCTTTTGACTTAGTCAAATCATCATTAAGGTAGGATACTTAACCTTCCTAAACTATGATGGTGATCTTTGTCTAAACCAAAACTATAATGGAACCCATATGCACTACCTCTCTTATCACGTATATTCAACCATCTGCCACCTCTGATCATATAATCCTTGTCCAACCGATATCTTAATTGAGACATATATACCCGACTAGTCCTTTCCTCTTGTCCATGATTGATTCTCAGTTATCCATGTCTCTACAAATCTGATAGACTCTGAAGGACCACTGCATTAAATTATTCTTGATTTTCTTGAGCTTTGACAAGTCTTTCTTGTGCCTCAATCAATCTATTATTCTATGCCTTGCAAATCACAATTTATACCTTCAAGCTTATCAATGTAGTTGTCGAACCAGGAGAATACTCCTCTCCTTGCTGCTCAACTGAACTTTCCCATTCCATTCAATTCACATCAAGCCTATAAGGGGAGTTACGTGGACTACAGTCCATAATTATGCTATTCTTCCTTGATCTTATGTGTCCCGCAATCATTCCATGTTAGATAAACCAAATAGAGACATAATCAAAATCATACCTTAGTGTATCTCAGGGGAGGATATACATCTACACAGTTCAATCTAGATTAGTACAACACAATACCACTAGTATATCAACTCATACATGAATATCATAACCATAACCATATGCACATGCCAATACAGATTAACATGATACATAATAATATAAATACCTTAACCACAATGGAAATAATCATCATGCATATGATCGCAATGCATATAACAATAAGTTACTGCCATGCATGACTATCTGACACATGTGCATATGACCACACTATTCAACTAGCATATACCATGCATGTAACCACAACAACAATATAATGACCATCATGCATATAACCACAATGGATATAAGAACCATTGACTATCATATCTGCATTCCAAACATACAAACCTGTACGACAATCTACTTTTTCCTCGAGGTCTAGTGTTGCAACCTCGCTCTTATACCACTCTGTAACCACCCCTCCCACATTTATCCAATTTCACAAGCTCGTTGAGGTAAACATGAGACAAGTGTCACTATGACATGAACCAACCTCTAGTGTTCCAGTTAAGGAAGTGGGGCCTACAAATTGACGACAAACTAACATCCTATAGGGACTATAGATCACTCAAGAGCTGGACAGCCACCCCAGGTGATTAATCCCTAAATTGGAACTTTTTTTCACTGATTTAACACCCATAACAAGGAAATGGTATGATTACATGCCTCCAACAACATGCATAGGCCTGCTTCCATGTGGTTATGGCCTAAATTCCTTGGTTTAGTGCCTCCAGTCCTGAGATCTGAGCCACTTTTCTAGACGAACCTCTAGAACACTACCCATAACTTCCTGTAACTTTCTAGAATCATATTTAACATGATGGAAAAGCTAAAGATTCAAACTTGAACCATAAAATTGAACCAGATTGCCTATAACACACTAGACATTTCGTCAAACATATGGAAAACATGTAAGTTACATGTCATGAATGCATATCTAAACATAAACCGATGGTCTTAATCTGAGAATCACCAATCCCTCTCTAACTAGATGCAACAACACTTGTTAGACCACACATTCACCAACAATTCAATAATTTATCAAAACATGTCAAGAGAAATAGATAGAATACATCATCTAACCAACATAGAAACCATGGAAAATCAAACACAACATCACCATCATATTCAAAGCAAATGCTCATAGATCACAATAGGAAAATATATCATATTAAGTTGTGAAAATTCCAACCAAGTCAGGGACTTCCACGTACCACCCAACCATAGATTGGGATGAACCAAATCTCTTTTCCAACCAATCATCCTAATGCCATATTCCAAGCATTAATGTTGGATCTCATGGAATAACCAAAACAAAACCAAACCAGGGCTTCCATAGGCTAAACCACCTCAACCCTCAATCATAGTGATTCCACCTCTACGGTCCAGAAATCATTAACATCAACCAGATCGGTCTCTTCCCAATTTGTCTAGTGTTATGAAACGAGCTCCAAAAATAGAAGAAAAGAGAGATCAACGCCTTAGAAATAAGTCATTACGAGGGGGAAACCTCCTTTACATTACATAAATGAACAATTCTTGGATGATACAAATGACAAAACCTCCTTCTATATATATGAGTCCATGGGTCACAATATAATCCTAGCCAACCTAACAATAATAATGTAAGGGCACAATAATAACAATATTGGGCTTACAGGGGTACAACAATAACAATAAGGGGATTACACTAACAACAATAACGGACTATACTAGTAATATAGGGACCTAACATGCCCCTCTCCTTCAAAAAAGTGTTGTCCTCAACACTTGAGTAGCTCTGGGTGCTTCTGTATAAAATTCTCATCCTCCCATGTAGAATCTTCAGTGGGTAAGTTCTTCCACTTGATGAGATACTCTGAAATTGATCGATTCCATAATTTTCGAGTTCTTGTTTCCGTGACTGTTTCAGGTTCCAATATCATTTTTCCTTCCTCGTCGAGTTCTAGAAATATTGTTTGAACTGGAAGTTTGTCACCTATAACCTTCTTTAAGCATGAAACATGGAAAACTGGATGCACTCGCGAAGATGGAGGAAGCTCCAATTTGTATGCCATAGTACCAATATTTTGCAACACCTTTAAATGACCATAGTACTTTGGTGATAATTTATTATCCTTCTTAGCTTGCTTGAGGGACATTTGTTTGTATTATTGTATCCATAAAAATACCCAGTCTCCTACATCAAAACTTCTCTCGCTGCGATGTTGATCTACTTGTTGTTTCATTCAATTTTGTTGCAACTTTAAGTTATCCTTTAAGAGTTGGAGAACTTCTTTTTGATGCTCGATGTGATCTTCCACTGCTTGAACCTTAGAATTTTCTCTTAAAGATGATGTGATGGACGATGGATGATATCCATAAAGTGCCATAAATGGGGTCATTTTTTTTTGCAGTATGGAAGGAAGTGTTATACCACCATTCAACGAGAGGTCACCACTTGACCCATTGTGTTTGCTTATCAGATACAAAAAAACGAATATATCCTTCCAAACATTTATTCACTATCTCAGTTTGACCATCAGATTGAGGATGATAAGATGAGCTATGAGCTAGTTGAGTACCCAAACAAGAAAATAATTTTGTCCAAAAATTTATAGTAAAAATGGAATATTTGTCACTGTTATAGGTCAATTTGGGCACCATTCGCAATGAACTGGTTAATTGGACATCATCTCCAGAACCAATGAATAGGGTCTATCATCACTATCATTTCAGTTGTTACATGCCCTAAGACAAAGAGAAAGACAAATCATCCATGACTTCCATTACAAAGGTTTCCAAGATTTGAAGTTTATATTATATCATATGAGAGCTCACCAATGCTGCCTCTCAAGGGACTAAGTGCATTGCATATGCAGGTAACCCCACTCAAGGGTGCTTTTCAAAGAACTTCCTGACACTCATAGGTGCATTGGTTACATTGGGAGCGAAATTCTCATTGTTCCAGAATCTACACTTGGCCAGTGCCTTCTAGAAGAGTTCACATGTGTCAAACTTCGAATCCATGTGTCCATTTGACATCTCTAAGATTGGGAACATGTCTTGCCTATTATTATAAATTCATTGATTGTAAAACTACCTTCAGCACATCTATAAATTAAGCACAGATCCTAGTGCTTGAAGGGGAAGAATTTGAGTAGAGAAATGCTGGTTGAATTTCAATTGAGGAATTGATTTGAGTGACATGCTGCTGGAGAGATGTGCACTGTGATGAGGCTGGGATGCTGTTGGAGATGGTGACACTAAATCAATCACTGGGTTGTAACCTCCCCTTCTATCCATTAATAAAGATTGTTGCTTACTTTCCTACATATGTATCTTTAAAAGCTTCTGTCTTTCATATTATGGATTCTTATCTAATGTATATGGTTTATGCTTCATTGATTTAACTAAATAACTTGAATAGACATCTGTGTTATTGCTATCTTTTGTTGTTTAGTGTTCATCTTTGCAGGAAATATTTTAGCGATCTAGCTCAGATTTGAAGCTACAGCAAAAGCGACAGAAGGAGAATAGGAAGCGCTTGGATTCCAAGTAAGTTCTTTGATTTGTTCTGTGTGTCTATTTACAGTTAGGAAAAGTAGTTGCAAAGTTTTTAATCTGTTGTTCTAGATGAGCACTACATCTAGGGAATAATGTTTTATCCGTAATCCATAATTCCGCATAACAAATTAGCGAATCCACTAGGGAGTTTACCCTTCATCCTTAGTGTATTTGCCTCTGATTTTCACTTTTTATTCACCCAGTATCATTTACTCAGAAAGATTAGGCTTTTTGAAATCAAAATTTGCATTAGAAGTGTGTTAAACAGTTTAGTTTTCATTCTTTGACTGCGCTCAACGCACTGTTGAACAGGACACGGTGCTTTGCATAACATTGTCTCCCTTCCAGGGGTCCGTTGCAATGCATTGTCACCCCTTAAAGACTGTGTTGCCCCCTAGAATCAGCCAAATTCCATTGAGTTTGTCATTGCATTTGATTTCAGTTTGATTGTTTGTTGTGTTTTAAAGAGCCTGATACCTCAAATTGACCAGTGACCTTACCTACTCCTTCCTCCTTTGAAATAAAATTTTGTTCAATGTTTAATTAAAGCATTTTTCTTTATCATTGACGAATTAATTTCAAAGTATTTTCATTATAGCATTAGATCCATTTTCTTTTGAAAAATGAAATTTTCGTTAAATTCTTTGTTTCTTGATAGGAGAAATTGTTGTTAAATTCCTCATTTTTCCTTCAAAAAAGAAATTGTAGTTTAAATTCTTCATTTCTCAAAAGTAAACGACATTTGTTTTTATTGATTTGGTACACTTAGTTTCCTTTTCTTCATTCATAACATTGAAGGGATTGAAAATAAAAACCTGCATTTACATGTAGTGGATTGTGTGTTTTGCAAAAGGAACAATTAGGAAAGCTACATTTTAGTTTGTGCTCTTTGATTGTTTGCTCTCAAATTGATTTCTCTTTCCCTCTAGTAGCTAGGATTTTCATTGAAAAACTAAAAGTGAAAGATTTCTTATCATTTTAGTTTACATTTTAGGAATTTCCACTACATCATCACGGTGAACCTTGAAAGACAAATTGACAAACAAGATCAACTTAAAATTTATCTCAATTTACCTAACAAAGCATTGGAACCATAACGATAACATTTAGAAGGTCTAGGCTATAGACGTGTTCCGGTGTCGTAAAACATAGCAGTTGTCATTAATTGTCTGCGATACATTCCGAGTGTGATACCTCACTCCACGTACATAAGTATATCGTAGCTCGTCCACGTACTTTCGGGTATATCGGGCGGTGTTACAGTATGAAAAGTATAAAGGGGTGCTCTCATTGTGTGGTTTCGCATCAGACAGCGCTAATATGGACTTGGGCCTCCACGTACCTTCGGGTATATTTGGGAGGACAAATTTAGGTTGCTATCCATCCATAATGAACTGAGTCGGCCGCCTTGTAAATTGTGATACACCGAACACAGCATTCGGGGAGACTGCCTGCCCGTACTTCTTGGTTCGCCAGGAGGTATTCTGCAGTTCACAGTTTCTTGGTAAACCTTTTGCCTAGCATTACCCTTTTATTTTGTTTATTTGTTTTTGGTTAAAATAAATCAGTAATCGTGGAAGAACAAAATCCTTTCCCCCGTCGTTCGCGTAGATTAGCATTGAAACCACCTTTACCACCAGAAGTTACTCCTGGTCGGTGAAGACGACAACACTCTACCGAATCAAGTACTATTAGTACCTCTGGTGAAACATCATCTTCTCATATACCAGAGTTGGCACAAGTTGTTTCTACACATCCCAGTCTATCTATTGTTTTCGAGACGGAGTCCTCACAGCTACCTGTGGTCACGATCCATCCAATTAGTGAGACCATACCTCTTGGACCCGATGTTGTTCAACCAGAAGTTGATCTAGATCCTGTCTCTTTTTTGCCAGAACATCTGCATCCCGAAGTCGAACAACCGGAATTTGTTCCTGAATTGGTCATCCCACATTCTCTTGTAGCTATTTAGTCTCCCATATCACACGGTCAACCTCCTGAAATATACCTTGGGCCTCACGATGAAATACTTCCACCTGGTTTAATTTCGATTCAAAAAATCCCACAAGATGAGACACCTTTAACTCCAACCCATTTTGGGGAGGATCTTTACCTGTACGAGTTTTTTCCTCAATCACCACCATCTGCTTTTGTTGATCCTGTTCCTATTCAAAATCTCGTCGATTCAAAAGGGTATACATTTGATCAAGTAACCATTCCTGAACCAACATCATCGGTTGGGCCATCTGTTCCAATTACGTCAGTACCAGCCCTCCCTACACCGTCTATATTTACAACTTCACAAGAGTCATACTTTCATGGTGGTTCTATGGTCCCATCAGGTTATAAATATTTATCTGGAATTTTATCTGGTGCATCCTCAAAACCATGGATTTCACCAATGTCATTGTCTGGTATTCTAACTGGTAAACCTATAGTAAGTACTCAACAGCTTGATTCTTTATACACATCATCAGGGCAATATCAAGATGGTCCTTCTGGGTCTATTCCATCTAGTACCATATCAACTGGACTCCCTGCATTTGGGGAGCAATATTTTCCGTCTTATTATCCTCCTCATGCTGGGGGGCAACCTTTGGTCACCCACTATGACAGTACTCCATCACTTTTTGGTCAACCTAATGTCGAAATGAATGTTTTTCTAAGGCAGCCCACTCTGCCTATCCAACCATAAATGGTTGTACACTCATATCAACCAGTTCAACCTGTTACACCAACATCATTCCCACTTGTTAATACATCTTTACCCCTGTTACATAATCAAAATGTTGTACAAAAACCTTTTTAGGCATGTCCTTCAACTCAATACCCTCAAGTATTGGGTCCACAGACTCCAAATCCTTTGGTTAATTTACAACAACAACTTGTACCTGGAATCATTTATTCACAAATTGGTTTACCGTTTTATGGGATGTCACAGCCACAACCAGGTTATACATATCCTCAACTGAATCCAAGTTATCCTAATTTGGGTTATAACATTGGTGGACAGACACCTTGACAACCTCAGGCGCAAATGCCTCAACCTTCATTTCAACAAGTATCATATCTAGGTTTTGGTCAACAGAATCCTTAAGTGTTTGCTTTTCAAAACAACCCCTATCTGGGTTACCAGTAGCAGATTCCTTATGTTGATGCTCAAAGACCTGTCGCTCAAGCAATTCCATCATACCCTGGCTATGCTCAACCTAACCTTAATAGATAGTTTCCCTTTGTTGCAACTTTAGAATTACCATATTTAAATCAGCTAACCAATGATCCAATCAACTATGCTCCTTAGTGGTCGGTGATACCTCACAAATCACCCTCGGATATTCCTAAGTTCAATGGAAACCCTGGGGAAGACCCGACGACTCATGTCATGACTTATCATTTTTGGTTTTCATCAAACTCCCTGAATGATGATTTTGTTTGATTACGTCTTTTCCAGCCTACGCTCACTAGTCCGGTTGGTAGAATATTCCTCTTTCGGAATAGCTAGAAATCCATGGCTGGAAAACACATTGTCCAGAAATGGAGGTAGCGGGATTTGATACCAAGACCTGGATCCCTTAGACCAATATGTCTACGACCAAAATCCAAGAGTTTGGATCAAGGAAATCCTTCTAGGATGGTGAGACAAGCCTCCCACACCTAGTTCCCTTTAGAAATTGCCCAAGGGAGGGGGCTGCAACCATGTATGAACATACAAGGAATTCTCAGCGTTATTTTAATGAGCTATGGCACATGAAGATGTAAATAGCTGAACAGTGTATAATATAGCAGCAATAGAATACAAT
Organism: Pinus albicaulis; assembly: GCA_034641835.2. Taxonomy (NCBI): domain Eukaryota; kingdom Viridiplantae; phylum Streptophyta; class Pinopsida; order Pinales; family Pinaceae; genus Pinus; species Pinus albicaulis. Next base: position 1,067,880,203 of record CM076583.1, read on the forward strand.
GCTGTGAGGAATCACTCGCTCAAGCTAGGCAATGAGAGCCTCAATAAGACATGTACACAAAATGGAATAAAACACTGCTATATAAATTTTCCCTAGCTATGGCAGCACTGTTTATAGGAGACACTGCAACATATAACACGAAAATATAATGATATATCAATGATAGCTCAAGAAATGAGGGGGAGCAAGCTCTTGACCCCTCAAAACACTAATACAACAATCCTTAGGAGGATTGGCTACAATACATGTACAAAATAGGAAAATACAATAATGTAGGAGTTGTTGGGCAACAGCAACTCAAGAACTGGAAATAGATGGAGAAGGCTGAAATAGCTGCAAAAAATGAAGAACCCTCCTCCAATGGAAATCTGAAGTGAAAGGTTGATCCCTTCACCCAAGATCTCACCCTCCAACTATCTGCTAATCCCTCACAGCAAATGCTCTCCAAGAATAACGTTGTCTAAGAGAGGGACTGTGCTGCCTATGATGGAAAGTGGTTGGCCTGGTGCCAAATATGGTGGAATAAGCTCATGACCCTCCTTTTCTGATCTTCCAAAGGGATGGAAGCTCCCTCCTCTGAAAACTAGCCAAGGATGGTGTTGTCGAAAGCCTCCCCAGAAACACCCAGCAACACTGCACAATCTCCAGCTGAAACTACACTGATGTAGAAGGATGATACTTGACCTTAATGTCAGAATATGGGGAATGGAGTGCAATCCTCCAAGAGCTACTCAATAAGGAGAGGAAATCCTAAATAGGAATTTCCCGGCAATTCTTACTAAGCAGCAAGAAGTTGCAGCAATTCCAAAGGACCAAAGTTGAATAATACTCAAGATGCCTTCCAATGGCTACCTTGCCTTCCTTTTAAACAATGTGAGCTCCCTCTCAATGGACCCCACTCATTAGGGTTTCCTTCCTCTAGAAGCTTCCCTCCTTATCCCACTGCGTTGGCCCACAATGTGCTGTCCACCTCATGCCACTGCACTGTTTGACTTGGTCAAACTTGACCTAGTCATCTTGCAAAAGCCCCCTTTCACACATGGATGTGTGAAATCCAGCTCCATAAGTGATCCTCCTTCATATCGAGAGGATTTTTTATTACCTATTCATGAAATTAATGGGTCTCCTACCCATTTTATTTGTCTCCTATGTGAAAATGGCAAAAATTAATGTTTTATAAAATTTGGGAACATTACAGACCTCCCCTCTCAAAGATTGCTTGTCCTAAAGCAAGGGCAAGGATACACCGATACATTTTCCCTTAATCTTCCTGTAGCATCCATGCATGATGAACTCCTCTGAGAAAAGGATGTCATATCATCAATCAAGTGTCCAAGTTGTCCCTCCAACATATGCAATCCAGCTTTTGGTGAACATCCCCAAATAGCTGTCATGTAGAAACAAATATCCACGAAGGAAACAATGGGCTATCTAAGGGCCTCCTTGAGGCATGAGATCTGATATATAATGGGACTCATCATCCCCATATGAATCTCCCATCTCCAAGTAATCATCCATACAACATAAGTTGCCTCCCAACATAGCAACTCATAGAAATCTCCCTCCATCTTGAGCTCTGGCAATGAAGGTGGGCTGCAAATCTGAACATGGAAAGCCTCATAGCTTGCCTCATGCTATCCTCCCCTCCACTTGTGATAAGTGTAGAGTGTGTGCTAAGCATGGGCTGCAAAAATATTCCCCTCAAGTGGCAAAATGAAGAGCAATCCTCCAAGGATCTCTCCTCCATCAATGATAATCCGGCTGGCCCGAGACATTTCATCCATAATGAGTAGGACATGATCATCATACAATGCCCCAATGACATGTTTGTTGTAGGTTGTACCATATGCATCAAGGTACAAACAATGTCTCGTAGGGCTACAATGCAACCTCATCCACTACAGCTGCAGAAAATAACATGGCAAGCATTGTACAGAAAATATCACCTCTCCTACTTAATAGTAAATAGATGAGTGAATCAGCAATACAAAATCAAATACATGCCCATATACATACAATGGATGGATATAATCATCAAACTCATGGTCCACCTCCAAAGGAAGCAAATAAGTGGTTGTGGTGACCATGTCTCTCTTCATGTTCCCATTAGAACATGCCAAGCATAAACTGTGGGAATCATCTCCCCTCATAGACACATTCAACTCATGTGTCCATTCACCCATCATGCTCCCAATAATAATATGGACAACATCAGCAAATGGAGACATGCTCATCATCAAAATAGAGGAAGTATTGATGGTTTTACATGATGCTTGATGGCACCAACAGTCTCCCAAGCAGCAACAGTGCAATTTTTCAAACTGTTGCTTCAGAATTTTACATGGAAAAATGTTCCTTAATACATGGTCAAGTATATGAGTTGGCTGAACATACATGTAGTGAGAAAACCTTTGCCCAAGGCCACATAAAATATGGTTGTCTCCATCATATGGTTTGGCCAAACTTTTCTCATGGAGCAACATGAGAAATCTGCCCCTTTGAGGAGCCATGCACTGCAACACAATGATAAGAGTACATAAATCAGCAAATGTAAACACAAGGCTCTTACTATAGGCTGGAAGTAAGATGATAGATAGATCCAATTATGTGATCCTGCTCCCAAGTGACAGCGTTGTGAACTCATGCAAAAAGGCTCATGCCCATGCCAATCTTGGTTCCTTGACATGCTCCTTGTCAAGAACACCTCTGGTGATGCTGCTACAAATATGAAGCTTCTTCCAAGATGGAAATGCCTCCTGATTATTCCAAGTCAAGGAGTAATCCCTTTTCACTATGAGAGTTCCCTCCTCTACTCCTGCAACACCTTACATCATATGAGAGTAAATCTGCTTGTGCTCTCTCCAAGATAGTTCAAGCAATCCAAGTGCTTGCTGCCTCCTCATGCTCACATCATGTAACTCATGTGGTGAAGGTATCATGACTGATATATATACCATATCAGATCCATGTATCCCTACCCTCTGCTGCTCAATGATGTAAACATCCTGCCACCTCTTCTCCACTCCCATCCTCCTGGAAAAAGGGTACACCAAGTGATGGCCAAACTCCTTCAAGAGGAGCCAACGCAGCCAAGCCTCTTGCTGCCCAGTATCATATATTTGCAAGTGGAAAACCAGCCCCTTGATCCTCATCCACGCCCACTCAGCTCCTTGTGGATGTCTTCTCCTTCTTCCTCCTATGGCACTCTTCCCATGAGAGCTACCATTCTTCCAAGCCATATCTTCCCTTTTCCACTTCATGGAAATTTGAAATGCAACGCCTTGGAGACCTATTAGAAAATATCTCTCACCCATGAATATGTTGGATCCATGAGGACCCAAATGTGATGGAGGTAATATCTCCTCTCCACCCATGTTTAACAGCGCTGCTAATTCCTCTAATGCTATAGCAGCTGTTTCAACCTCCGGTTCAAAATACGTTTCCTTGTTTATCATGAAGGTGCCATGGTTTGTTTCATCCTCCAAAAGTTCACACTCCAACCTCAATGGTTGAATGCAACTCAACCAATATGTATGAGGATGAGGGTTCATTTCCTCCTTGAACCCCTTGCACAGTGCAGTGCAATCAGGGTGCTCTAAAATAGCAAAGTATGTAGATTCTTGGACCTCTACATGTGAGTTTCCACATTCCCTTAAATTATTTGCTGAAATGAAAAGTGGAACTTCACTCATACCTTGGTGGATCTTGGGATCTCTTTGTGTGGCTGCAACAGTTGTTTCCTCCAATGCCATGGCTGCCTCATTCATAGATGTAGAAGGCTGCTCCTCCAAAGTTGTAGCAGCGTTGGTGCAATCCTCACCCCATGGTGGTGTGAGCCTCTCCTCCTTTGTTCTCTCTCCATCAAAGTTCTTGATTGACCCTTGAGTAAATTCTGCAAAAGATCTCACCCTTGAATGGAACAAGGGTTTGAACCACCAAATAGAGGCTTCATCCTCCATGTCCAGTGCTGCAATATCCACTGCTTCTTTCTCTGCCACTGGATGTAGCAAGAAAAATGCCTCTAGCTTTTTCACCCAAGCTCTAGCTGAAGTATCCCCATCAAATGTAGACAATAGGAACCTATTGCCTCTGATTTCTCCCTTGTCATAGGGCCTTCTCTCTTCCTTCTACTGAATAAACTATGGGAACATTGTAGCTCCTTTGAATGTTTTAGAATGGGATTTATACTCACTTAGGTATTGATCTAGAACCTGATGATCCAAGCATCTCCCATGCTTGCTTTCTTTTTGAGAATAGGAAGTGCATGGACCTTCCTCCTCTTCTCTTTGCTTCTCCTCCTTGGGGAGGCTCTTCTTTGTTCTAAAAATAGATGAGATCAAGCTCATCTTCTTCAACATCGTCTTCTTATTCTTTCTTGGGTTTGAAGACCACAGGCTGAGCCAAGAAAGGTGCTCTGATACCACTGTAATATTCCTCTTTCGGAATAGCTAGCAATCCATGGTTGGAAAACGCATTTTCCAGAAATGGAGGCAGCAGGATTTGATACCAAGACCTAGATCCCTTAGACCAATATGTCTAATACCAAAATCCAAGAGTTTGGATCAAGGAAATCCTTCTAGGATGGTGAGACAAGCCTCCCACACCTAGTTCCCTTCAGAAATTGTCTGAGGGATGGGGCTGCAACCATGTATGAACATACAAGGAATTCTCAACGTTATTTTAATGAGCTATGGCACATGAAGATTAAAATAGCTGAAAAATGCATAATATAGCAGCAATAGAATACAATTCTTTGAGGAATCACTCACTCAAGCTAGGCAATGAGAGCCTCAATAAGACACATACACCAAATGGAATAAAACACTGTTATATAAATTTTCCCTAGCTATGGCAGCGCTGTCTATAGGAGACACTGCAACATATAACATGAAAATATAATGATATATCAATGATAGCTCAAGAAATGAGGGGGAGCAAGCTCTCAACCCCTGAAAACACTAATACAACAATCCTTAGGAGGATTGGCTACAATACATGTACAAAATAGGAAAAGACAATAATGTCGGAGTTGTTGGGAAACAGCAACTCAAGAACTGGAAATAGATGGAGAAGGCTAAAATGGCTACAACAAATGAATAACCCTCCTCCAATGGAAATCTGAAGTGAAAGGTTGATCCCTTCACCTAAGATCTCACCCTCCAACTATCTGCTAATCCCTCACAGCAAATGCTCTCCAAGAATAACGCTGTCTAAGAGAGGGACTGTGCTGCATATGATGGCAAGTGGTTGGCCTGGTGCCAAATATGGTGGAATAATCTCATGACCCTCCTTTTCTGATCTCCCAAAGGGATGGAAGCTCTCTCCTCTGAAAAACTAGCCAAGGATGGTGTTGTAGAAAACCTCCCCAGCAACACCCAGCAACATTGCACAATCTCCAGCTGAAACTGCGCTGATGTAGAAGGATGATACTTGACCTTAATGTCTGAATATGGGGAATGGAGTGCAATCCTCCAAGAGCTACTTAAGAAGGAGAGGAAATCCTAAACAGGAATTTCTTGGCAATTCTTACTAAGCAGCAAGAAGTTGCAGCAAGTCCAGAGAACCAAAGATGAATAATACTCAAGATGCCTTCCAATGGCTACCTTTCCCTCCTTTTAAACAATGTGAGCTCCCTCTCAATGGACCCCACTCATTAGGGTTTCCTTCCTCTAGAAGCTTCCCTCCTTATCCCACTGCGCTGGCCCACAATGTGCTCTCTACCTCATGCCACTGTACTGTTTGACTTGGTCAAACTTGACCTAGTCATCTTGCAAAAGCCCCCTTTCACACATGGATGTGTGAAATCCAGCTCCATAAGTGATCCTCCTTCATACCGAGAGGATTTTTTATTACCTATTCATGAAATGAATGGGTCTCCTACCCATTTTATTTATCTCCTATGTGAAAATGGCAAAAATTAATGTTCCATAAAATTTGGGAACATTACAGCTACAAAATGGTACATTGAGTTACCTAGAGCTTCTTTTGATAATTTCACTGCCCTAGCTATTGTCTTTTTGACTCACTTCCAGTTACCCATACGATATGAAACTAGAACAGAACTCTTGACCAATTTTAAACAAACTAATGCTACTCACATTTCTGATCATATTCATGAGTGGTGTCGTCGTCGTCGTAGAATGGTTAAAACATTTGTTCCACATCAGCTCCTTCCTGAGTGGTTCATTAATTCCCTACTACCATCTATAAATAAGGATGTGGCTAAGGGTGGATTCGTCACAGAAGAGCAATTTATTGCTCATGCCCAATATTTAGACTTGATTTATACTCAGTATGGCATGCTCTATGAAAAAATTCCTAACGCGCTGAGATCTAATTTTACTGTTCCTCCTCAATTAAAGGACTCTCATGTTGGAGACAGCTTGATCGGTACTGCAAGCACACATCATACTACTACATTTGATCCTGCACCTTCTTTCGAAATTAATGTCGTGTCATTTGACAAGGAAAAAAGTGACAAGCAACCCAGAAGTAAGAAAAGGGGGAAAACTAAGAAAAATAAAACTTCGAACCCACAGGAAAGATCATATGATCAATCATCTGGACCTAGGAAACCTCATTATCCATGCATGATCTGTAACGAGGAACACTTTGTTCGAGATTTTCCTCATCGCGTTGAAGTCTCCAAAATCATTAAGACTTCTCATGCGTCAGCTGTGTTGACAGATTCGTTTCCGAATCCGGACACAAACTTGGTTGCTACGGATCCAGCTTCTAGTTCCCAAGTGCATATGTTATCTGTCACAAAACCTTCAACATATATTTTGGTGTGAACGCGTAATAAATATTATGGTATTCGGGCCACTGATCAACCTACTACCTCGACTACGAATCTGTCTACGGAATCAGTACTGCCTACTGTTATTCCTGAATTGACGATTAAGCCACCAAAGGGAGTCATTCATAAATTGACATATAATCCTCGAGCAAGAGCTGCACAAAATTATAATATAGTTGAAGACTTGGCTCAATCCCTTTCAGCTATGTCTGCTCTTGAGGTATTACAGAATTCTCCCTCCCAAAAACAAGCTTTATTGTCGGCTATTGGTGGAATTGATCCAACTGATTCTAATCTTGTCGTATTTAATCATACGGGCCATGTGCCGCAACTACCAATAGAATAGGCATTCTCCATACAAGTAAATGTTCTCAATCACCTTGTTCATCGTACTATTATTGATGAGGGAGCATCTACATGTATTATGTCTCTAAATTGTTGGAAGTCACTTGGCTCGTCGCGCTTATCTCAATCATCAATGACGTTGAAGGCTTTCGATGGACGTACATATAAGTCTTGTGGTATTATTAATAACCTGCATGTTGAACTAGGGGGAAAAACAGTGAATTTTGATGTCAAGGTTGTTGACGGACCCCTTGACTATAATATTCTACTTGGAAGGCCATGGGTATATGCCATGATTTCAATTGTTTCTACATATTTTAGAATGATCGCCATTCCATTTAAAGGTACAATTACAATCATCAATCAACTATCCTTCTTTGCCTCCACTTCGCAGGTAACTGGAAGTGCTACATTCATGCATGCACCCCAACTAGCACTTCAGAACATTGGTGGAGGACTCTTAAAGGATTCCACTCTCACGGGAACCTTTGCATTACCGTCGCTTGCAACGTCGGCAGAAATTGCAAGTATAGAGACCTGCTACATGACCTCTTCCACTCCATTTGGATTAAGGAAGAGTACGGGTGATTCTCAAATTGTTACATTGGATGAGTTTCTACCGTCCACCCCTATTGAGCTGTCATAGCAATCAATCTATCTGGATTGGGCGGAAAATCTAAAATCAGCGTCGCCGGTTGTTTGGGTTGGTTGTTCCTTAGATTTTGGTACTCCTTCTGATCCTTTTTCCTCAACATTATTGACAGGTGAGAATATTTTGGAAGCCATGATGTCAGAAGGAGAACCATGGGAATATTATCATCATCCTTCCCATCTTCCTGATTATGAAGAAAATAATCTTAGTGAACTATATCACCCATCAATCAAAAATTTATTTTCGAATTCTTTACCAATTAATGCAATCGATTTCGAGCGAAATCTGTCAAATATTGAAGAAACCATTTCTATCGATATTTCGACCAAACCTGGCATTGTAGAAAATATTCATGTCGACGTATCTTGTTCTCCATCAAAACTCGAATCATATCGCTCTATATTTCGTGAATTCTGTGATGTATTTTCTTGGTCGTACAAGGATATGCCAGGCATAGATACTAGTATTGTTGAACACACTATTAATATGTATCATGATGTCAAACCAGTGCGTCAACGCCTTCATCCTGTTCATCCAAAGAAGGCTGCTGCCATCAAATTAGAAGTTGAGAAACTTTTGCGTCCTAGTTTCATTTACCCTGTTCCACTAACTTAGTGGGTTTCCAACATAGTTCCTTTCATGAAAAATCAAGGAACCATAAGAGTGTGCATCGATTATTGGGATGTCAACATTTCTTGTCTAAAAGACAACTATCCTACTCCCTTTATCAACAAGATTATTGACGATTGTGCTAGATGTGAAATATTTTTGTTCATGGATGGATTTTCCGGTTACAATCAAATCAATATCTGCCCAGAGGATCAACATAAGACAACATTCATCTGTCCCTGGGGCACATTCTCTTCTAGGGAATTGTTGTTTGGTTTAAAGAACGTTGGGGAAAATTTTCAGAGAGCAATGGATTATGCTTTCAATGACATAAATCACATTGTTCAACCTTATCTAGACGATTTACCAGCGCATTCACGAAATCGGACTGATCACCTGATGCATCTGAGAGTCATTTTCTTACGCTGCCGACACTACAAAACTCACCTCAATCCACATAAATGTGTGTTTTGTGTTGGTTCTGGTCGTTTTCTTGGATTGGTAGTCTCAAAATAAGGAATTTGAATCGACCCATTGAAGGTTCAAGCCATTCTTGATTTTCCTACGCCATCAAATTTACTTCAGATACAGAAACTTCAAGGAAAGGCTAACTTCCTAAGGAGGTTCATACCCAACTACGCCGAAATGGCTAAAGGATTTACTCGGCTTTTGAAAAAGGGGGTTCCCTTCCATTGGGACCAAGTTGTGCAAGCTTATTTTGATGCCGTTAAGGATACTCTTGTGCAGGCTTCATTAATGTATCCCCCTAATTATCAGAATGATTATTTCCTATATATCGTCGCGGCTGAAACAACCATTGCTATGGTATTGGTACAAGTAGAATATGGGATAGAACATCCGATTTATTATTTGAGTCGTAATCTCAATGATACAGAAGTTAAGTATTCATACGTAGAAAAGCTTGCCTTGGTAGCTGTTCAAGCTGTTTAAAGATTTCTCCACTATATCATGTTCTAAAAAACCATTAACGTTTCGAATTGCAACCCCGTGACTTATATCTCATCACGTCAATTTCTAGGGGGAAAGTATTCAAAATGGATTGTCATTTTGCAAGAATTTGATTTGGAATTCATCAAATCCAATTCAAAGAAGTCTTTAGTTTTGGCATAGCTTCTCTGTGACCTTCCCTCTAATAGTACTGCTACAACGTTGGAACCATCAATTCTTGACGAGTCTATGTTTCTGATCGAATCATCTGATCCTTGTCATGGAAATTTCATCATTTATCTCCAAACTCAAACTTTTCGGCCTGATACCTCTCACTCTGAACAGTGATGCATTTGATACCAAGCCAAATATTATCTGATCGTCGGCGATACACCTTATCGTCGTAGTGTCGATACTATTTTAAGAAGGTGCCTCACTCATGAGGAGGTTTAAAAGGTTTTAAATGTTTGTCATGCTGGTGCATGTGGTGGACATTTCTCTGGATACGCTACCGCGCAGAAGATACTCCACGTTGGTTACTTTTGGTCTACCATATTTCGCGACTGCATTCTCGCAGTCAGAAGTTGTCATGCGTGCCAAATTTTTTATCGTAAAATCCGCAAACCGCCAGCGCCAATGCATCATGTTGTCTCTATGGGACCATTTTCTAAATGGGGTATTGACTTCGTGACCTATAACCCTCATTCATCCGGGGGGCATGGTTATATTATTGTTGCAGTAGACTACTTTACCAAATGGGTTGAATCGATGCCAACATTCAACAACACAAGACAGACAACCACATTAATTTTCTTTAATCATGTTATTGCACGGTTTGGGGTCCCACAGGCTATAGTTATAGATCATGGGAAGCATTTTTGCAACCACATGATGGCTGAATTGACTGCCAAGTTAGGATTGTCACATGATAATTCTACTCCTTATTATCCACAATCAAATGGACAAGTTGAAGCTATCAACAAGATTCTTAAACGTATGCTTCAACGAATGATAGGAGTTTGTAAAAGAAACTGGAATTTGATCTTGTAGTCTGCCTTGTGGGTGTATCAAACCTCGATGAGAAACGCAACTGGATTTACTCCCTTTCAATTGGTGTATGGTTTGGAAGCTATCTTTCCAATCCAATGTGAAATATCGTCGTTAAAACTCGCATTCAACTTGTTACCTGACACCTCTGAAAAAGAAGCGTTTCTTTTTAACCTCATCCATCTTGATGAAACGTGTCATGAAGCCCAATTGGCCAATGAAGCACACAAGAGACGTATAAAGGTGCAATACGACAAAAATGTCCAGCCTCGCATTTTCTCAGAGGGTGACTTGGTCCTTTTTTATGATCAAGAAGCTGATGTAATAGGTACAGGGAAATTTGAGCCATTATGGCATGGCCCCTATATTGTCAAAAGAGTTCTTGCTAAGGGTGCCTATGAGTTGAATGATTACGATGGAATTCCGTTGGCGCAACCCATAAATGGGTTGTATTTGAAACATTACTATGCTTAATCATAAGCGTAGTAATCTTTTGTATTATATTGTATATATATGTTGTTGATTTTCATTCACTATATTAGTTTTTTTTTTTAGAGTTTTCTTGACGTTAGTAATCCGCTTTACATTTAATTTCAGATGTCTGAATCTTCAGAACCATTTGTTGGACACGCTGATGGTGCTAGTCGTAGTACGCAGAATCTATCCTCTGTAGCATGGGCCATTTTCAATCCGAACGGAAAGTTAGTGAGTTTTCAAGGGATTTGTATTGGTAGATCGACGAACAATATTGTTGATGCCCATTTCATTTGGCATTAACTGCATAATCATAAGGTTAGACTCGCAACTTGTGGTATTACAACTTACTAGTGTTTATACTGTTAGAAATCCAACACTGCATCATTTGTTCCTAAGAATTCAACTTTTGGAAAGACACTTTGATTTTATTCAATATCAACACATTTCCATAAATTTGAACACATTGACTGATTCTTTGGCTAATCAAATTTTAGACATACATTTGCAACATAAGTAAAGAAAACATTCACATCATTGAATAGGATTACACAATAAACATAGGAAAACGCTTAAGTCAAATAGATAGATAGTTATAGGTTTTTACAAAAACTAGTGCCCAAGACACATTGGTCATCTGACCTCAAAATGTATGAAAAATGTCAAAAGTAAACTAGTGGTGCTCATGGTAACATGCTATAGATCTAGCTATCCTATGTAGTAACCGCATCCAATGGTTAGGAACACCTATAGTGTGACGCTGCAGTCGCATGGGTAACTCTTCGATCTGGCAATCCGGAATCCTGAAAGTCAACCCCTCTATGTGTTGAAGAAGCTCAAACAGAGTCTTAGCCATATCAAGATCCTTAAGGACTACTCTCCTTACAGCCCCCTCTACTGGTTCATCTTCTACATGCTCTGGTTCCTCCACCGGTTGAACTTGACTAACATCTGCATTACATCAAAAATTTAGTTTAGTCTTGGGAAAACATAAAAATAGAAAAACATTGTATAAACCTTAGAAAAATAAAAACATGGTCAAAACATTCTTACCTATTGCACCCCACTGAGCACATTCTGGTAAAGCTAAATCTAGATCTCCTCGGAAATCACGCCTGCGTATGCATACTCATAGATGGCGAAAATCTATCGTCTGAACCAGGTGAAGAACGCAGTCAAGAACACAATGGTTGATTGGCTTGCATGCCTACCCATTAGTTCTACCCATCTCTACATCCTCAGATATCTAGGATTAGAGACATCCAGTGTCACATGTTGTAGCTGCATTAGTGGAATCCATTCTAAGGCAAACGATATGAGGATCGAACCATAACTGAAGTTATTCTTCCTTCCTCCCTTTTCTTTGTTCAGTTGTTCTTTTAGAAAGTACAGCTTCAGACCAGTTGAAGACTGTTGGCTCCATACACTCTAGTCCATATTGCATATACGATCTATTCGCTACATGTAGTGTAACGGTGCCAGCAAGTTTTGCGATCATGAAAATGATGGTTCTCACAGGCAAATCTCTAACATCCCAAATGTTTATCTTTCCATCTTTACTTGGCTCTGCCCCTGGATAGCAATTTTTCGAAACATAATCTCTCACAGTCTCTCCTCCAAGAATAGACCCTGAGAGCGAAATAAGCAGGCCTCTCCTCGACAAACCTGTGAGAAGGTATATATCCTCTACTGTTATGGGAACCACTTGGTTCTTAATATGAAATTCCTCGATAGCTGAATCCCATGCTGGAACTAAGAAATCCAAGAGTTATATTTTTTGCCTCATCCCTAACAATCGAAAGTACTTTAACAGTCCACAATATCTTAGGGCTCTTACTGTGCCCGGATCATTTAGGCAATCATATCCCGGTCTTCATTCTCTCTTTCCCTCCATGTAATCGTCATTGTAATCCGATGAAAACCTAAAATATAACCATAAGAACCATTAGATTCCATTCAATGCAACAAATTGGGCAAATTTTGGGCATGATGCAAAAATAAAAAATGAAGATTGCGCCCAACTCAACCCTGGACAAGAAAAAGTGTGTTGTATATGTAGCTAGCCTTCATTTTAGCTGCTATGCAACACAACTTTCGATGTCCAAGGGTGCGTTGCCATCTTTGGGAGCAGAATTTACCCTAGGGACCCCAAAACCCTAAAAATTTACAGTGAAAGGAAATGAAATTATTATTGAAGGAAAGAGAGGGTTCATGGCACTAACTTAGATCAAACGGCAATGAAATCCGTCCACAAAAATGATCACAATCATCAGCTGAAGTTCAGGGGCAAAATCAGGTTCTGAGCTCCAAAATGCAAATGGTAACTATGGAATGGTAAAAATAAATAGTAAAACTCTTTTTAATAGTCATTTAATTGTTTTCAAATCATATTTATTGCTATGACTATGGTTTTATTATATTTTTGTCATGAAACAGGTATTTTTAATCCATTTGATGTTGTTTTTAATAGGTTTTACAAAAGATGAACAGATTAGTCGTGCAGATTTATTTCAAGAATGATTTGACCATAAAGCATAATTTTTCTCCTTATTTTTCGAGCTTTGTTAAAAATGAAAAAGGATTTGAAGCGCACTTTTATCTCTTTTTCGAGCTTCGACAACAGCGAAAAAGGAACCCCTAGAGTCTTCTTTCAGCTCTTTTTAGACTCTGATAATGTGAAAAGATTGTTGAGAACTTGTCTTTTCGAGCTTGTAAAATTAAATGAATTGATATCTACTCAGTATAAGTTTAACCCTTTTCCAGACTGAGATAGATTATTTACGAAAAAGGAATACCTTGGTCGAACATGACTAAAGAGGTTCTCTAAGATATTATTTTACACTTTTTCAGATCTGAGTGACAACTTTATGAAAAATATGAAAAAGGACTCGGCTATCACTGTCGTTAGGCTCGTTAAAACATAAAATAGCGACAGGCTTGTCGATCATGGTAAGAATCGAGTTCCATTCATCGCTAGACTCATTAAATATTAAATAGCGATACTTTGTTCGCTTGAAGGGTTGAATTATAGATCAAGCATAAGTTATCCTCCTCAAGCCTGTTAAAAAATAAAGAGGTACTGGTCGAAAAATGACCGGGGAAAATTTGGGAAAGTGAACATAACTTTTTACGGTAGCAGGTCGCTCTTGAAAATGACACTTCACTCCATCACCATGGTTTTTTGGGTTGGGTAATCTTTTTGACGGTTCATTCATACCTATGGTTCATCATACAATCACTTCGGTTTTGGGTCAATGCTGGCAAATCATCTTAGTGTCGCCGATATGTTCAAGAGAAGTCATCTAGTGAATACTCATCCTTCTGCAATACTCATAAACCTTCATTCTCATGACAGTCATCCCTGAACATTGCTATATCAAGTCATGCCTTTGTCTCTGAAAATCAGTAACTCCTGTTTCGCAACAAGGTGGCCTCCTGTCGACGACAAATCATTATCCAGGAAGTTCACTTAGAAACATAATAATCCAGTACCATGAGGCTTGTTACAACATCGACAAGATCCAATGGATTATGCTTTCAATGACATAAAGCACATTGTTCAACCTTATCTAGACGATTTACCAGCGCATTCACGAAATCAGACTGATCACCCGATGCATCTGAGAGTCATTTTCTTACGCTGCCGACACTACAAAATTTGCCTCAATCCACATAAATGTGTGTTTTGTGTTAGTTCTGGTCGTTTTCTTGGATTGGTAGTCTCAAAATAAGGAATTTGAATCGACCCATTGAAGGTTCAAGCCATTCTTGATTTTCCTACACCATCAAATTTACTTCAGATACAGAAACTTCAAGGAAAGGCTAACTTCCTAAGGAGGTTCATACCCAACTACGCCAAAATGGCTAAAGGATTTACTCGGCTTTTGAAAAAGGGGGTTCCCTTCCATTGGGACCAAGTTGTGCAAGCTTATTTTGATGTCGTTAAGGATACTCTTGTCCAGGCTTCATTAATGTATCCCCCTAATTATCAGAATGATTATTTCCTATATATCGTCGCGGCTAAAACAACCATTGCTATGGTATTGGTACAAGTAGAATATGGGATAGAACATCTGATTTATTATTTGAGTCGTAATCTCAATGATACAGAAGTTAAGTATTCATACGTAGAAAAGCTTGCCTTGGTAGTTGTTCAAGCTGTTTAAATATTTCTCCACTATATCCTGTTCTGAAAAACCATTAACGTTTCGAATTGCAACCCCGTGACTTATATCTCATCACGTCAATTTCTAGGGGGAAAGTATTCAAAATGGATTGTCATTTTGCAGGAATTTGATTTGGAATTCATCAAATCCAATTCAAAGAAGTCTTTAGTTTTGGCATAGCTTCTCTGTGACCTTCCCTCTAATAGTACTGCTACAACGTCGGAACCATCAATTCTTGATGAATCTATGTTTCTAATCGGATCATCTGATCCTTGGTATGGAAATTTCATAATTTATCTCCAAACTCAAACTTTTTGGCCTGATACCTCTCGCTCTGAACAGTGACGTATTTGATACCAAGCCAAATATTATCTGATCGTCGGCGATACACCTTATCGTCGTAGTGTCGATGCTATTTTAAGATGTTGCCTCACTCATGAGGAGGTTGAAAAGGTTTTAAATGTTTGTCATGCTAGTGCATGTGGTGGACATTTGTCTGGATACGCAATGGATTATGCTTTCAATGACATAAAGCACATTGTTCAACCTTATCTAGATGATTTACCAGCGCATTCACGAAATCGGACTGATCACCCGATGCATCTGAGAGTCATTTTCTTATGCTGCTGACACTACAAAATTCGCCTCAATCCACATAAATGTGTGTTTTGTGTTGGTTCTGGTCGTTTTCTTGGATTGGTAGTCTCAAAATAAGGGATTTGAATCGACCCATTGAAGGTTCAAGCCATTCTTGATTTTCCTACACCATCAAATTTACTTTAGATACAGAAACTTCAAGGAAAGGCTAACTTCCTAAGGAGGTTCATACCCAACTACGCCGAAATGGCTAAAGGATTTACTCGGATTTTGAAAAAGGGGGTTCCCTTCCATTGGGACCAAGTTGTGCAAGCTTATTTTGATGCCGTTAAGGATACTCTTGTCTAGGATACTCTTTGTCTCTGAAAATCAGTAACTCCTACACTACAAAATTCGCCTCAATCCACATAAATGTGTGTTTTGTGTTGGTTCTGGTCGTTTTCTTGGATTGGTAGTCTCAAAATAAGGAATTTGAATCGACCCATTGAAGGTTCAAGCCATTCTTGATTTTCCTACACCATCAAATTTACTTCAGATACAGAAACTTCAAGGAAAGGCTAACTTCCTAAGGAGGTTCATACCCAACTACGCCGAAATGGCTAAAGGATTTACGACGATAAGATAGCTTCCTTTTATAGAGGAAAAGGAAGAGGTTGGGATCCCTACAAAGGTTGGAGAGAGGCCTATCCCTTAGGAGGTTTTCATGGGAGGTGGAAACCATAAACTGAAGGAGGGAGTCCGTGGTTATTCAGTGCAACCACTCCCAATGACTCATCCTCGAAGTTGTTGAAGTGGAATCTTCGCCTCTATTTTTAAAAACATTCCATAAACAGCTTGGTGCAGGTGTTTAACTGGCACAGAGCGCCAACTGGCGCGGGCCCAGTGTAAATTTTCACAATCGGCGCGAGGTGTAACTACCTACTCGCGGCAAGGCAAAAAAAAGGGTTTTTACAGCTCTACTTAGGGAATTTTCAACGAAAGGAATATTTCTCTAATGTAAAGGGATGCAGTGATGGTCTTTGCAAGGCATGACACTTCTTATTAGTCACAGAAACGACCCTCCAATGTGCGAGTTGGGGATTGCAGGGACAGTGAAAAAATGATGTGTAACAAATGCCCCCTAAAGCATGAGGTCCGAGGGAGAGGGAGGGATGAAATGCTTTATGAGAACGCATTCGAACCAAACACCGTTGTCGAAAAACCTGCAATTACAAATACAACTGATATCTATGGTACATTAATATGTGGCATGGGCTCAGCCATCCATAGTAGAGTACATAAAAACTGAGATCTAAGGTATGGACATAGCCATCCGACAGTAAGGATTAATAAATAGACTCAGGTATGGTCGCAGCCATCCAATCAAAAGAGTCATGCAATAAGTCATGATAATCCACAAAAATCTGGAGCCTGGATTTTATTAAACAAAACCCAAGGTCTTTCGCTCCATCTCGACCCGAACAAGTACAATTTCAAGCATGCAAATATATGAGATGGAGTCGAACATGAAGGAAAATCGTCTGATTACCAGCCAATGATGAAAGCCGTTAACGGACGCGAGAGAAACCATCAATAATGACGATGGCCCTCAAGGTACAAAAAGTACAATCTACGGAATGTGAACAATGATCTAACGTTGAACACCTGCAGAATCACTCGATCAAAGGCCAGTGATGTGAACCTTGCGTTGAATGCGATAAACCTGTCATTGAGGGATGCAAGCTCCAAGGTACTAGAAGGGAGTCTCTAGATCAAATTCCTGGATAATGAGCTGAAGTCGACAGGAAGTGACCTGGTCGAAGGAGGGCCATAATGTTTCCCACGTCATTTACACGAGACAGAGTAACATGATGAAAGTGAATCAGGACAAACATGGAATCAAAAGAAGGTTGACAACTGTAGGAAAACTTCTCTTGAACATATTGGTGACACGACACTGGATTTGGCAGTATTTGACATCAAAAGGATTTGAGGTCATGATGACATGGCAAAGAGAAAATGAGAGGTCAAAAGAGATTACCCAAACCCATGGAGGCATAAAAATAAGCTAGCTGAACAGCTGAACAGCTAAATTTGGAGAATTGATACTATAGCTGAGTTGAATTGTGAAAGAGATTGAACAAGGAGGAACTTCGTTGAGGGAACTTAAGTCCATGCCCTCACCCCGTCTGAATCCATTGGCAGGTACTGAGACGCGCTTCGACTGAACCTCGTCGAAGGAGACTGCGACGTCAAGGCATCGATCATACCTCTTCCTTCTATCAATATATACATGACTAGCGTTTGGGTTCCCATTTTGTGTTATGTTGTTTGATTTGACGCAACATGCTTAACCCTATTTGACTGGTTAGTGATTACGAATGGAATTATAATGTTGTATGCTGCTCTTGTTCACTATGTTATGTGCACGTATTCAAGCTTGAATGTAGATGGATTGTGATTTTCCAAGGCAGGAGCGAGAGGCCACCACTACTACAACTAAAACAACAGCATTGGATTCTAGGTAGGTCGATCTACTGTGTCCTCTTTCATTCTGTAGTTAGGAACCTACATTTTAGCATGTCTCTTTATTTCTAGACCCACTCTAGGGCTAGAGGGATCATCTTTGTCCGCAGAGAGGATTTACCTTCTTAACATAAACCTTTATCAACCTTTCCACCACAACCATGATGGAATCATGTTGTATAGATGTCTTAGGATAACCCGTGATGAAGTCCATTGAAATGACCTCCCATTTCCACTGTGGAATTGCAATCGGTTGTAGAAATCCACCTATATGTTTACACTATGCACAATCCAAACATCTGGCTACAAACTCTGCCACATCCCTCTTCAGATTCGACCAATAGTAGAATATCTTCACTACAGTCAAAGTCTTATGGTAGCCTGGGTGACCCGAATATGGTTTCGTATGAAATTTCCTCGATGTCACCTTCTTGATCTCACTCCTATCCGATACATATATCTTGTCTCTAAATCTAACCAATCCATCTGTTGTGAGATGTTAGTCCAAATCTTGTACACCTGCACCTATACATGTACTGCCACTTTTACATGTACGTGTACATGTAATCTGCTGCAATTTTTGCCCAATCTCAATATACCTGTGATCCAGCTGACTTGCCTGAAATATCCTATAATGTAAGTCTATCCCATAGGAGCTCATAACTACTATGTGATTTACCTGTACCTTCCTGCTAAGAGAATTTGTGACCCCGTTCTCCTTTCCCTTGATGTACCTGATCTCAAATTCAAACTCGTTGATCATGCCCAACCATCTAGCCTGCTTCGCATTCATATTCAACTGGTCAAACAAGTACCTCAACCTGATGTGATCACTCATAAGTACAAACCGCCTGCCAAGAAGATAATGCCTCCACATCTCAGTGCATATATCATCGTCGCTAGCTCAAGATCTTATGACTGGTAGTTCTACTAGTGATCATTCAGTTTTCGCGACTCATAGCACACCACTAATCCATCCTACATAAGGACTCCACCAAGTCCTCTCTTGCAAGCATCTGTACACACTACAAATTCCTTTTATGGATCTGCAATCTTTAACACTAGAGCATGTGTCAACAATTGCTTAAGCTACTCAAGACTACCCTCACACTCTACTAACCAATCAAACTTCTTACCCTTCCACTGCAATGATGTAATTGGATAAACAATCTGTGAGAATTTCCTGATGAACTTCTTGTAATAACCTGCTAACCCCATGAATGATCTCACCTCATTTACACTCTTCGAAGCTACCCACTCCATGATGGCCCTTATATTTTATGGATCTACTACAATGCCCTCCTTGGAGACAACATGTCCCAGATAGTGAACCTCAGTCTGAAAGAAATTGCATTTTTTTTCAGCTTAGCATACAAATGATGCTTTCTCAACAACTTCAATATTGCTGCCAAATGCTCGACATGCTCTTCCTCATTTTTAGAATACACCAATATGTCATCAATAAACACAATCACAAACTTGTCCAAATAAGGATGCAACGCATTGTTCATAAAACACATAAATGTAGTTGGGGCATTAGTCGAACCGAATGGAACTACAACAAACTCATAATGCCCGTACCTAGTCTTGAATGTGGTCTTGTAGATGTCCTGCTCTTTGATGCATACTTGATGATAGCTCAATCTCAAGTCGATCTTAGAGAACATTGCAACTCCCTTCAGTTGATCAAAAAAATCATTAATCCTCGGTAACGGGTACTTTTTCTTGATGGTGACTTTGCTCAGCTACCTGTAGTCAATGCACAATCTGAGAGTGCCATATTTATTCTTCACGAACAACACCGGTGCACCCCGTGGCAATACACTTGGTCTAATGTACCCTTTGTCCAACATCTCCTTCAATTTCAATTTTAACTCTACCAACTCTGGTGTACTCATCGCATAAGGTGGCTTTGATGTTGGCGCTGCCCCTGGCATCAATTCAATAGAAAAGTGTACTTCCTTGTATGGTGGAAACTCTGAAATATCTTCTAGAAACACATCTTGAAACCATTTTAAAACTGGATATCTATTTAGTACATCTACATCCTCGGCTTCCTTACCTTTTTCACTAGAGACATGAACTGCAAATAGTACACAACCTTTCCTACAACTGCGCTTGGCCTGCATGGCTATCACCATCCTAACTGATGTGGCATTCTTCTTTCATTGCAAGACTCTTGGTTCCCCATTGTCATCCAAGCACTCAATAGCTTTGTCATAGCAATCTACCTTGGTCCTATGAAGATATAACCAAACCATACCCAATAGCATATTGTATGAACACAATGGTAATATGTTCAAGTGTGATGTTGTACGCATGCCATTCAACTCAAATGCACAAGCTCTCACCCAATGGTGAACTCTTTCCTTCGTACCTATGGCCAGCTACACTAACCAAGATTTTGCATGCATTTCCTTACTTAAACCACACTTATCCACCGGGTTAGGATTAATATAACTATAGTTAGACCCAGGGTCAATCAAAATAGAAACAACTTGATCATAAAGCTTACTTTCCATTTGAATGGTAGAAGCTTGATGATCTGCCTACATGTTATCCACAACTGCATAAATATGAGGAATGTTATGCCCAAAATCTCCCACTGTTTGTGCCTCATGTGCATTGTAGATCTATGGCTTACCACCCTCATATCGTGGACAATCCCTCCTATGATGATCTCTCCCACAAGTCTAACACCTTACTGGCTCCCTATTCTCATTCTTATTCTGTTCCTCCGACCAGAATCCTTGCCCTCTGTCAGATGTATTTAACTTCTTGGGTGGGGCAACATTCTCCTTGTTACGTGTATCTTGAGGCCTTGCTCGCTTCTTATCCAATTTACCTTTGTTCGTGTCATTACCTTTCCAATCTGCGCTTTGATTTCTCATAACATTGCTTGAATTTCTAGATAGCCTCCTCCAATGATATATGCTCATCGAACTCAATCCTATCTCTGAATTCAATCGGCAACCCACTAATAAATATCTAAATCTTGGCCTTCTCCTCCTTGAGGTAAGACACATATCTTAGTAACTCCAAGAACCTGCTAGTATACTCCTCATCTGTCATGGAACACATCTTCAACTCATAAAACTCCTTTGCCCTGTCATCATAGTATCTCTATGATAGATACTTCTTCTAAAATAGTCTTTCGAACTCACTCCAAGTCAACTTCTCCTCAAAAATATCTCTGACATTCTTCACTTCTTCCCACCAAATGTCTGCTCTACCTCGAAGGTTGAATGTAGCTATCCTAGCTTTCATATTTTTCGAGTAATCATGCAATCTAAAAAACTTATTCATGCCAAGCAACCATGCCTCTGCATCATGTGGTTTCTTCATCTCTCAATCAAATGTAGGTGGTTTTTCCTTTTTAAACTCATTCGAAAAATATCCCTTGTCACTCCTACTGTAAGGATGATAATGATGACAATCACGATGCTTGTCAGAACCATAACTAGAACGATACTTGTGTCTGTCACCTATCCTATCTGGAGTGTCCAACAATCTGCCATCTTTAACCGTGTCATCCCTATCTGACTTGTCACCACCGGGAGACATACTACCATATGCTCCATTGGTCACATCCTCATGCCCATAGCTGATCCTAAGTGGCCCCTATTTCTGCAAATCCGACAATTTTTTAAGGATGGTCTGTGCCTGTATGAGTCTATCATTGTCTGCCTTACAACTCCTTATTTCTTCCTTTAAACTTCTCAATGTATCTGCCAAATTAGATGAATGTCCAACACCATGTTGCTCGTATGAATTATGGGGAGAATATCTATAGTCTACCATTCTGCTATTCATCTTTGATTTCTTCCTACAATGTACAATATGTTAGCTAAACCAAATCATAAATAAACCCATGTACCTTAGTGAAATTTTGGGAGGATACATCCTGCAAGATCAACCAATCAATGAAATACATGTATATACATAATCATAACAACATATAAACTCGTAACACATGGTATATTAACGCATAAACATCATTCTAATTGGATTCTAGTCATTAATGCATAATCATGCCAAATACACACCATGAACTCATGCATGACAACCTCAACCATATCAATGCAACCTTGACCACAAGTACCTACTGACATGTATAACCAAACATAAAATACCAATGCATGATCAACATATAGTATCACGCAAGCAAGCATACATACACACTACACAAGCATGACCAATATGTGACCTAGCATAAACAAGTAATGTATATTCAATGTGTGACAATATATAAGCAAGTGTGCATGCACAATATACAAGCATGACCAACACACAATCAATCATGTACACATGACAACATGTTTACAACAACACCATCAGCCCATCCATGGCAACACCACTACCACCACGGGCAACACAATACGGATGCAACAAACACATAGACCATAGTTATTGTTAGTGTGAATTCTAATCGCAATCGTTCGAATAAAAACTCACTTTAGTTGTGCATAACAAACAACTCTAACATCAAATGTGGCTGTAAATTTCCTTATATCTACAGTAGGTGATCAGAATAAATGCTACAAAAATCCATATCTATGCAATTAAATACATTAAACAACAAGAATAAGCAAGAGTTTGCTCCATACATCCAATGGGAAAAACAAGAATCTATATATTATGACACATGGGAAGGGAACATAGAAAGATGTTACCATTCCCCCTCAATGGGATGGGTTCTTGTATGTCCTCAGTGCTTCAGATCTAAGATCTCTCTCTTGATGGTGCAGAAAACCCAGACAAAAATGGAGCTCAAAGGGAGCTCACAAGCAAAAAATAGAAAAATACGACAATGATGGAGGATCAAAGTGAGACCAAAAGTATAGATCAAAAGGTTATCTCCAAGCGACAAAAGGTAGTGAATGAATGGAAAACCCTTCTATTTATAACAAAATATTGAGTTAGTCTAGATATTGGTGCATAATTAAAATATTATTAACCAAATCTAGATCCAACTTTCATGGAATATTTTATTATATTTGTTGGAGGGAAAAGGAATTTAAACTTGGTCAAATCCCTTTATTTAGAAATAATAAATAAATAAACGATTTATTTATTATTTTAAGAAACTGGTTAAAGGATAATTAAATAAATAATGATTTATTCAATTATTTATAAATGATTTAGTCAAATTTAACAAGGAATATTATTAAATAATGATTTAAATAATTATTCCTAGAAAATAATACGATAAATAATGATTTATCTAATTAATTTTCCTGTTTTGGGTTAAATATGATCATAAATATTAATTAAACAATGGTTTAGTTAATTATCCCTAGAGGAAAATCAAACAAATAAGGATTTATTTAATTATTCCTCATGGGGTTTCCTGTTTAGACCATAAATAACTTAATAAACTATGGTTTATTAAAATATTTTTCATAGTGAAAACAATTTTACTTACATGGTGTACTTTAGTCAATCTAATAGTAACAGGTTAGATGACCAAAAATTGGTGTAACAAATTGCCCCCCAACGTGAGAGCATTAGGAGCTAATCATATGACTGAAGTACATTGTAGGAACACAATCACTAGACACCAAAGGGGAGTCAGAGAGAGAGGAATATAAGATGGACTTAAGCGAGAGAGGACAAGACCCTGAGGAGGCGAGACTTACAGGTGCGACAAGTCTCTTTTATAAGTGAGTACCTGATCTGAATGAGGCGGGGGAGGCATACCTATGCCCACCAAGATAACAAAGTACAAAGAATAATGGTGCGACCAGCAAACATTGGAGTGAGCTATATAGTACATGCTGGCATAAACATGGGCCAGATAAAAAACATAATGGATCCCATATACATATTGTGCCTGGGACAACAACCAGGACTTATACAATAATATCTGAGTATATGATATATAAGTACAACAAAATAGGCCCTGTAAAACAGCAAAGGGCTCTAAAAATCTGAATGAAAAATGCAAACTAAAAAGGCGCTGCAAGCAGCTGCGGCCAGAAATACCAAATCTATAGAGCTACATCTAAGGCTATAGGAAAGAGGTCATCTGGGCGTGTGGGGGGCTACTTGAAGGGCCACCCCCTCATGAGGTCTGAGACATCTCACACACACCCGAGAATCACTGGTACAATCTGTTGCATCACTGAACCATCAAGTATATGGATCTCGATCGTGCCATAAGGAGCTAGAACTAAGAAACAATCAAGTCAAAGGGAAATAAAGGGTCTCGTTGCTTGATCTGAGGCACCGAACAAGAGTGGAAGATGGAACCAAGGTACACCTCCCTCTAGACCTGTCTTCTGGAATGAATAAGTTGATGTCGACAAAAGGAGGTCCGTCATAGGTGAGGCTATCCTCAACTAAGGCACGAGGGATAATAGTAGAGCGATTGATAGAATGACACCATGGATGATGGTGGAATGGGGGCCTACTGAGTAGCAGATTGACGACTTCCCTTGTTAGAGCATAAAGGGTATGGATGACCTGGTAGCTACTGAATCGATTACGGAGGGGATAGGGTACAGTATGACTGAAGGCCAAAATGTGCGACACGAGAGAGGTACAAAGCAATGAAGGATGGAATACTATGGTAGGAGACAAAAGGGACTCGGGACAGACTCCACGGATGTGATGATGACTCAACTCAGATGCTCTAAATAAGGGTGAATCGATAATGCTGCCACAAAGGATAGGCATGGTGGGGACCATAAAAACATGAGTAAAACATGGTTACTCATGACGAAGATCAAAACAAGCATCGACTAGTATGAATGCAAAGTGATGCCCCAAGTACAGGTGTCACAAGTGAAGAAATTTAATTTTGAGAAGCGATGAAGTGACCCTTCTTGGAAAAAAAGGCTTCCAGGTGAAGTATCAAATCACCAAAAACAAAAGGATACCCATTTGAGTGCTATGTGAGAGCTTTCCAACGGTGCTGACGGTTCATCAAATTGAGCTATGGTTTGGTTGTAATTGGCGAAAGAAAATTTTGGGGGTTTTCTTTTAATAAGGCAATTTCTCTCCAATTTGATTCATTTGCAAGTGTCGTTGTGGTGAATGTAGAGATGATAAAAGGCCCTAAATCTTGCGATGATCGTAGCGGGCAAACTAACCGTTGGAACCAGGATCCACGAATTTCAGGTAGATGGCCTTAATGCTTCTTGGAAGGATGGTTCCGGGTGAAGAATCAAGGTAAGAAAGGAATACGGGAATGAACTACTGGAGAAGGTCTAGAATCATCCCCGCCCACTAAGTCAAACATGGGGACCAAGTGGTAAGCATGGTATCACAAAAATTAGAATATTTGAAGATAGGATATCAAACATCTACGATATATGGCTCACCGGAGATGTCGGTAGGTCCAACTATCCAAGGAATGGGAGGCCAATCGAACATACCTAGATTGATGGGGTCTAGGTTGAGACTTATGGTAATCATATGAGAAGGTGGATAGGGGTGCCATCATGTCTCCAAGCATGGGATACTGCCCCCAAGCATATGTGGAGGAGGGGAGTGATCTGGTATGCTAAGGTGGGAATGATGCCCATAGCTAGAGGAGTTTGTGGAGCGCCATGGTGTTCCAAGTGCTGAAATAATGGATTTAAGCATTCAGTCTCGTAGGCACTAAATCCTCAAGAAGATGCTGAGAAGATATAGGGCCATAGGTTCCCCCAAGCATGCTATGGACATGCCAAATGTATTTATAATAGTGGAATCTAAACACATTTTTATGATGTGGTTCGCCATTTGATTATGTTATGGTTGTCCTTTGTGGGAAGAATGGATAGATGCAGTTAGAGAAAGGAAATGGTGGATTACCAATCTCGCTTTGATACTACATATATGGATCAAATGGACTATATTTCATGGATCACATACATGGTGTCACTATACCAAAGAGTGGCTTCAAAAATAATGAACTGGTGCTCACCGAGAAAACGTAGAGGTTGGTCAACAACAATGCTTAAGGGATTGGGTTGTTGATGTAAGATGAAGGAATTATGAATTGGATCATCCCTAGAGTGATACGAAGTGATATGGGACTCTAGAGGTTCTTCTAGATGGGGAAGAATGATGGTACTAGAGTTGACACTACCATATGTACTAGGAGGGTTGTGGAGAATTGCTTCTATTGGACTCTCAAATATGGGTGCCCCTTTACCAAAACATTGGGTGTCAATGTAATTACCACAAGGTGTATGTGGTTCGAATGCATGGTTTCGATGTAAGGGGGGATATATAAAGTTAGGGGTGGTAAATGCTTCCATAATGTCGTCATCACAATAAAAGATGGGGTGACTGGTGGAAGCAAAACCACGTGATGTGTCGAAACTACCTGACTCATCATCATGAGAAGTGAGGTTCACATGCACATCGTCACGGAGCATGATAGAAGAAAAATTAGATGAATAATCTACCGATGTTGAGCCCAAGGTGATTGCTGAAGGGAGGTCAAGCGAAACAGAAGGGGATTCCCCATAGGGGTCTTCCACCGTGGATCTCATAGATGATGATAGGTAGAGGATAGTGGCCGAAGGCTCCATCATCTCGGCATTGGGAGGGGGAATGCCAATGGGAGTAGATGTGTCCTCTAGTTTTGCCGAAGCATAACGCGTAAGTAAGGGAGAGACAAACTCGTTGCACTCAGCCTCGTATTGGTGAACCACTTCCAAGGAGGTGCAGTAATCTGCGAGGCGGGGATAGAGGTGAGTATAGTGGCCATGGAGATCACACAAAGCACAAGGGTGATTTGTATGTAGAGTATTGAGTTTCTTGGTTGAAGTTGGTAAAGTAACATGGACTTCTGGGACATCAAACTCGGGAAACACGACATTGACCATGGGTTTGATACGACGCAATTCACGACAATGATGGGTGGCATGACCATCAACATCACACAAAGCACACAAAGGTGTGCGCTTTGGAGGCTTAGGAGGATAAGGTGTTGTTTGGGCAGCCTTGTCCTTAGGTGCCTTTTTGTGGGCTTTTCCCCCCTCACCCGAGGCTTTCACAACAGGAGTAGATTCCTGTTGAGGTGGCTGAAACGTAGAAGCAAAGGGAGGGGTCATGGTGACCGGTTGGACCAAGTTCAAAGCAGTGTAAGGTTTGAGCTGACTAGGCAGGGTATTGGCTGGGGGATCAATGTACCAGACTGGGATCCCCAGGGTCATGTTGGGAAGGGAAAAGGTAGCCATAACAGGTACCGAAAATACTCCAAGAGGGGGAGCAAGAAATGGTATCTGACCGGAGGGTAAACGGTCAGGCGAAACAATTCCTAGGTGGTTAAGGCTAAGGGGAACCATTCCAGGAGGATAAATAGGATCAAGGACACCAGCTACAGATGAAGGGCCTTGATGAGGAGGTCCAGAAGGCTGAGTTGAAGTACTAGGAGCAGGTTGCAAAGGGCGAGGTTGTTGACTAGTCGAACCAAACCGTTTGAGGTCAGATCGAGACCATTGCAACATGCAAAAATTCGACGAGCTAGGGTCAGAGATAAGAGGGGGGAGACCAGGGAATGAACCAAGCAAAGAGGAATCTTTATAGACTCCGGGTGAGGCAATGTTTGAAGGTTCAACTGCTTGTTTGTTGGCCACCGAAGAAATAATGGACTCTAGAGAGGTCTAAGACTTTGGTTCGTAATATGTCAGCTGATCTATAGTGATGATCTTTCTGTTGTGAGGAAAGCACATCTTACGGTGAACCGCAAATGGGACAACAGACATCGCATAAGTGTAGCTACGACCCAATAGAATGTTGTAGTCTAAGGGGGCATCAATCACTTCAATGTCAAAACAAACAATCTTTCCCGCAAGAGTAATAAGACAATTGCGGATCATGCCAAGGGCTGAGAAGAGTGGCCATCTCACGCACGGAGGGTGATAGTGGAATGGGCTAACTTGGGTGATCCAAGCTGCTTCCAAACAGAAGCAGACATCACGCAGGTGGATTCCCCCTCGTTAATGATACAACGAGAGACGTTGGCATTCTGGATCTTGACAAGTATTTCGAAGGCGACGAATGCAGGAATGAGGGGATTCTCTGACTTGTTAACATCGAAGACAATTAAACAATCATCTGAAGAATCCACAATGCCCATAGCAGTTAGTAGAGCTTTTCGTTGTGAAGGGCACGACTGGAGGACTTTTAACATTAACATGGTGGCAGGGGATTGTGCCAAGTCATCTACTATATTGTAGGTGTGGGCGGCTTTACTGGAAGCAACGTTTCGGTGTAACGGTCCCTTGGGGATATTGGTATGTACTTCTGCCTTAGGCTAAGGGATCTGTAAAGGACCATTGGGTGTCGAAACTAGCTCTGTGGGACTTGAAGACGAGGGCTCGGTTGCAGACGTAGAAGGAGGCTTAGCGTACTGGCGAGACCGAGTCTAAAGGTTGAGATCAGTGTTATTGGCCTGGTCAGAGTTCATCATGAGGGTATGGAAATCAGAGGTACCAGATGGAGGAGGTTGAGCAGCCACCTGACCTTCAGGGGGTTGGGCAGCCACATATCCTCGCTGGGGGAAAGGATTGGTAAACACAACCGATTGGATGGGCGCAACAATAGGAGAAACCGAAGAAGAGGCTTAATGTCCTCGAGATGTTGCTTGAGCTTCCCACATTTGACGCATGTGAGGTAAAAGGGGACAATCATGGGTATAGTGACCATAGACATCGCAACAAGAACAAGGCTTACTCGTGCAAATAGGCCTGTCCTGCTTGGGTTGGGCGCCTTGTTGCTGGGTTGTAGTGTTAGATGTATTCCCTTGGGGATTGTTTCCTGTATTACCTAGAGTGGGTTGGTCCTAGTTTCCTTTCCTCTTCTTTTTGGCAGTGGGAGGATTAGTTGCACTCTGCTGCGCATACACCTGACCCTGAGGGGGGTGGTTGCGGCTGCGGAGCTTGAGAAGGCATAGGAGGCAGAGGTGCTTATGTTGGAGGAGTTGGAGCACCGGGATGTGGATATGGATAGTAAGGAGGTGGAGCAACATTGTGGTAAACAGGTTGGGCAAAAGCAGGCCTTGGCATCGGAGGATGCAGTTGGGAAAAGGCGTGATGCATGCAGTGTCCTGGATACATGCTGTCAGGAGGGGGAAAAGTGCTAGAGGAGCTGGCCCCTCCCTGAGGGAAATCATAACCCATAGGAGGATGAGTGTACAGATGTGAAAGGGATCCAACGATATCATTGGCGGCACGAGATGCCCCCGGTGCGTTGGCACCACCAGGTCTAGGGAGATCAGGTAAGACAGTATAAACATAACCAGATTGCTCAATTTGGAGGGCTTCTTCCTCAGTCTGAGGAAAGTGAGAGGTGATATCTTTACCAATAGAGGGAAAAAGGGATTTGAGAAACCAGTCCACGACATAGGCTCTTCCTTTTGCGCCATTCTCGAATATGGTCAGATAGGCTGGTGGTAGAAGTTTGACGGAAAGAGGTCAAGAGTTCAGTATCGGTGTCATAGCGAAAAGGAAGCTGGAAGTAGGATAGAAATGCCTTGGCAAGAGTCGCAAAAGTAGTATGAGAGGAGGAGGCCTGGTCGACGTACCACTTGGAAGCTTCTCCAGTAAGCGTACGCTGGAATAACCGAAGACGAACAGAGTCATCGATGATGGAGTTAGATGAACACCACATGTGGAAAGAACAAAGATGGTTGGTAGGATCCTCTCCTACATTTCCTTCAAACTTGGGGATGTCTGAAGGAAGCTTGGTTGGCATAGCAGGCCAACCTGGATCATGGTGTATGGGGTCATTAATCAATTGGTTGAAATCGGGAAGGCTTAGGCCTTCCATATAAGGAAGCAAGGGAGCAGTCGAAATAGTTCCTGTTGCACCACTAGTAGCGTTTCCAGCATTAGGGCTGGGGCTACCACCAACGTTAGGTCCTAAACCAAACATAATGAAGGTGAAAGGTGGAGGAGATCCGAGGATAGAAACATAATGGGAACCTAATGAACCAAAATCATAATCAGAAAGGGGACTTGGTGGAGGAAGAACTTGAACCCTACGCGGTGGGGTAAGTCTTCCTAACGGAAGCTGAGGATGAAGGCCTTGGAGTCTCTGGGATAAACGCCTTGGGGGCGTTATGATGGAAAAGGTACACGGAACCCAGACAAGAAGATAGGTAAACAAGGGCACGGAGGTGCAGATAAATTAATTACAATGTTTAATTCTTGGCTTGGAGGTGTAAACCAGGCGCTCTTCGCTTTAGGTGTGCATGTGTGTGATAAGTGTGTTAATTTTAATTAAGCCCATACGTGTGTAGAGAAAAAAGAAAAATGATACTACTGACAATATCGCTCGTATTTTAAGGAAGCATAAGATCTCGTGTTCTTTTAAACCTTTAAACACCATTCGGGGCTCCCTTAAATCGGTTATGGACCAATTGGACCCAAAAAGCGTGAAAGGTGTTTATTTGATCCTGTGCTATTGTGGGACTCCCTACATCTGTGAAACTGGTCGATCGATTAATAAAAGGTTCCAGAAGCATTCTGCGGATATTAGGCTTGGTAGAACCAAGTCCTCAGCGCTAGTTGAGCATGCGGAGAAGACGAAGCATCATATCTGTATGGAAGACGCTAGAGTCCTTGCTAGGGTTGACCATTTCCATCACTGGAAATTTAGGGAGGCGATTGAGATTGAGAAGAGGCCCTGTACGTTGAACAAGGATGATGGATGGAAAGTTAGCAGTTGTTGGATTCCCATAATTTTTTTTTTTAAATAAATAAAATAAATATTTTATTTTAATATTTTTATTTTTATTTTATTTTTTTGTATCTAGTTTTCATTTTATTAATGTTTTTAATTTATTAATTAATTTATTGATTGAATCCTTTATTTTATTTTATTTTATTTTATTTTTACATGTATTTTAATTTTAATTATTTATCAATGCATTTATTTATTAATGGATTAAATCTTTCTTTTTTCTTTTCTTTTATTATTATTATTATTATTATTATTTAGGTATATTTTAAAATTAAAATAAAATGATTTATTTTTTTATATTTTTATTTTAATTCTAGTTTTTTATTTATTTATTAATTTATGTATTGATTAAATCCGTTATGTTTATTTTTATTTTTATTTTATTTTATTTTTAGTTGTTATTTGTATTTTAATTCTAATTTTTATTAATGTATTTATTTATTAATTTTATATATTGATTAGATCCTTTATTTTTATTTTGTTATTTTATTTATTTGTTTTTTGATTTTAATGTTTGACTTTGATTTTGATTTTTTGACTTTTGACTTTATTCATGTTTATCTTGTTTTACTTGAGTCATGTTTTTCCTGTTTTTCGAGAGGGGTGTTATTTTAGTTTTTAGTTCTCGTGTTATATTATTTGTTTTGACTTGTTTTTAAGGTTGGGGGTAGTTTGTTTTTTTTTTTTTTTGGAACGTTTTTTACTTTTGTAATTTTAAGGTTGGTTATTTTTCTTATTTTTTTATCGTTGGGTTTTGACCGTTGCTTCTCTCCTCCTGATATAAATGTGTATGTCAGATCAGCCAATCTTCATTATCCTGATGATGAACTACAGTTGGTAGTTCAAAACGCGTCGGTTCCTAATTTTCTTATGTGATTTCCCGGAAGATTTTTAATTAAAAAGAAAAATGATGTTGTATAAATGTAAATAAAATTGAAAGTGGCGGTAAAAGGAACTGAAAGCGACATTAAAATAAACAGCTAAAGATGTATAAATTTAAACCTAAGGAGGAGGGCTTCCCAACAACTAGTCTATGGGTGGGAGAAATCTAGTCAAAACACACAAAATGTCTAATGGATCTAAGGTCAAGAGGGACAGGGATCTAAAGGTCAGATCTGTTGGAAATAGGTGCAAAAAAACAACAAGAAACCAAAGGGAAAAAAAAACTGAAAAATAGGTGGCGAAAGGCTACAACCTAAAGGGAAACAGAGGGGACCCTAAAGGAGGACCAAACAAAACTGAAAAGAAGGATGTTTCAGGTGGATAATGTTGAATATCCCAAAATAGATCAAATACGAAGATTATCTGCTCGTGGTATATCCAAAATACGATCTCACCCTGGTGTAACATCCCCAAAATACATATTCCTCCATCAGTGTTGCGGAAATTAAATCAAGATTGCAATGCACACATGAAACAATAAAGATACACACATTAACACGATTGTTTAACGTGAGAGCTGAAATTTGAAAACCCCAACTATCTTGTATATAATATATGTCATAGAGGTGTATAACAATCTACACTTTCAAAACTAATCATATCAGCTCTCGGTACAACTCTGATCGCTACACACTAATCAGGCTCGATCTTGCAAATCCATGAACCGATCTCTGTCACCTGCTAGCCTGCCTCTACTGTGCAATCCCTGTTGAAGAATGGCTATGAATGAACTCAAATCCACCTGGCTTGCACTGCGCAATCCTCATTGGAATCTCCACTGAGTGTTGGATACAATCAATGCATCACTATAGTCACAACTGATAGTCACACTTGCTCTTTCACCTACCTCTCCACTGGTCTCCACTGAAACTGCCATGCACTATAGTTAACTGATGTATTCTTTAGTTGATTAATGAGTTATTGTTTAGTGAATTAATTAACTAATTAATTCACACCACTCTCACTAGTGTATCAATCAGTTAGACTAGATACAACTAGCTCAACTGAGTCTAACTGAGTTAAACTAAATACAACTCCACCAACTACTTCTCCAACTCAACCAAACTCTGTCACATGAGTTATAACTGAAGTCCTCCATGCAGCCAACTCGAAAACCCTCGGGAATAACGCAATTCCTTTATCGATTCTACATGCCACATACGTACCTTTGGTAAGTGCTCCAAGAGAATAAGATAATGTTTGAAGTCCAAATATTATTAAGAGCTAATAATATTCGACATATCTATTTTTAGACTGGCAATCTAAAAATAGATTCCGCCCAATATGTCTAAAAATAGAAGTCCATCTATTTTTCCAACTTGACCAACCATCCACAAATAGCATCCTACAACTCATAGAATATGATCGAAATGTCTAAAAATATACTTTGCGCCAAAAATAGCCTGCGGGCCCACTTAGTGAAGGCAACTCTTTTCACTAACCTCATCATCTTGTTGAATCTCAACAAAATGCAGGTTTGGATCTGAAAAAAATGGTTGAAAATCACTAAAATCTTAAAAGACCTTCTACAGTTAAACTCCTCCTAAAAAGGTGGAAGCGTACTTAAGCCCTAGGGGGCTTGGTTCCTGCTTCGACGAGTAAAAATAAGCAAGTACAGGTCCAAGACAGGTAAAGACGAAGGTCAAACAACCCTGAACAATGCCCCAGAAAAAATCACAGAAAAAATCCCACAAAAAGTACAGGTCGCAGGTTCTGACTTGTTTTCCACTGAGGCCGCAGTTTTTGGGCAGTTATCCGCTACCTGAGAGCTGAGGTCGCAGGATTTGGGCCAAAAAGTGCGACCTGCACTTCCGACTATTGTGGGAGCAGGTTTTAGAAAGAAGTGTCATCTTTGTTGCAGTTGATGCCTGTTATCTACGCAAAAGGTCCAAAAACACATAGAAGTTAGAATTTTTACTGTTTTAGGGTTAAAATGGTTAAAAACAACATCAATAAATGCAAAATAAGAAGCTGAAGAAAAACTCTAAGGGTTGAAGCAGTTGGTCATGTAGGGATCTGAAAAATGACAACGGTCGTAATTATAAACCGTTGTGTAGTTGTCAGTTGTTAGTGTGAATTCTAATCACAAGCATACGAAAAAAACTCACTTTACCTATGCATAACAAACAACCCTAACATCAATGCTACAAAAATCCAGATCTATGCAGTTAAAGACATTAAACAACAAGAATAAGGAAGAGTTTGCTCCATACATCCAATGGACAAGACAAGAATATATAAAGAATTTTTATATTATGACATCTGGGAAGGGAACATAGAAAGATGTTACCAGTCCCCCTCAATGGAATGGGTTCTTGTATTTCCTCAGTGCTTCAGATCTAAGATT
The DNA here is from genome assembly GCA_034641835.2 of Pinus albicaulis. Lineage (NCBI taxonomy): Eukaryota > Viridiplantae > Streptophyta > Pinopsida > Pinales > Pinaceae > Pinus > Pinus albicaulis. The sequence goes on from CM076583.1 coordinate 1,067,914,318, forward strand.
TATCTCTCTTGATGGTGTAGAAAACCCAAACAAAAATGGAGCTCAAAGGGAGCTGACAAACAAAAAATAGAAAAAAATGACAATGATGGAGGATCAAAGTGAGACCAAAAATATAGATCAAAAGGTAGTGAATGAATGGAAAACCCTTCTAATTATAACAAAATATTGAGTTAGTTTAGATATTGGGCATAATTAAAATATTATTAACCAAATCTAGATCCAACTTTCATGGAATATTTTATTATTTTTGTTGGAGGGAAAATGAATTTAAACTTGGTTAAATCTCCTTATTTAGAAATAATAAATAAATAGATTATTTATTTATTATTTTAAGAATGTGGTTAAAGGATAATTAAATAAATAATGATTTATTCAATTATTTGTAAATGATTTAGTCAAATTTAACAAGGAATATTATTAAGTAATTATTTCTAGAAAATAATAAGATAAATAATTATTTATCTAATTAATTTTCTTGTTTTTGGTTAAATATAATCTGGAATATTAATTAAACAATGGTTTAGTTAATTATCCCTAGAGGAAAATCAAACAAATAAGGATTTATTTAATTTTTCCTCATGGGGTTTTCTGTTTAGACCATAAATAACTTAATAAACTATGGTTTATTAAATTATTTTTCATAGTGAAAGTAATTTTACTATGGTAAAAATTGGTCTTACATGGTGTACTTTAGCCCATCTAATAGTAACAGGTTAGATGACCAAAAATTTGTGTAACAGTTATGAGAAACACATATGCAACCAACAGAAAAGCATGACCAACACACCGCCCATCTAGTCCAAGGGTTTAACCATGCTCTGTTACCACTTTATAACACCCTCCCACTTCTACCCAAGTAACTGGCAAACTGGTGTAAAAATGCGGTGAGAGGCTACTAATATGATATTCAACCTCGTAAATCACCTTGAAGAAGTCGAACTGATGGAAACCTGACAAACAGACCTTACACTGCATCAACAACACCTCTAGGAGGTGTAGGAATTTACAGGGTAAGTTTCGTAAATCAAGAACCAAAGGTCACCTCTCACAAACATATCACAAATCAGTACACCAGTATAATCATGTGGTTAAAACCCTCAAATAGGGAAACATTCCACGCCCTGAGCCAACGCGGCCACTTCGGGGAATTTATTAATATAAAAAGAAAAGTTACATATGTTTCTCTCATAAACGGTTACCGGACAAATGACCCTCCATGCTCTTTAAATAGAGATCGTGGACCAATCGGGTGTTAAGCCACAGATCAAGTGCCGTTAATACCGAGGTGAAAGATAATCGTCAGATCACTACAAATCGTGACCGCCAGATTATAAGTTACAAATGTACATGGTAAAGAAACACACTTTACCTAACTCTACACTAGTCTAAGTTATTCTTAACTATTTCCTATGTGTCGGAATATCCTAACAGGAGGTAACCCAACATCTCAGACCCCTGAACCTTGAAGGGGGGTTGATTTTTGACCAATTCAAGTCTTAGCCACGGTATGTAAGGGTAAAGGAGCGGCTGTAAATATATAGCTATGGCCATGCCAATGCAAGGTCACGGCCAGGGCCCCAAAAATTCAATTTTGTGCCTACAACTCTGGGATTCGTGCCACCATTTTAGCCCCAGAGCTTAGGTCACTGCCCATAACTTCATGAAACTTTAGGAGAGGTTAAATAACATTAAAACAAAGGTATGGAAGGAATCACATCATCAAGAACTCATCAAGACCCTCCTAGCCATGACCGGAATTTCGTTAAACATGTCACAAACATTGCATCTACAGGTATAAACAACAGATTTAAACATGGGGGTCTTTTAGAAATATGAGAATATCTAAGAAGCATTGCTCCCCTACATCATAAGTTACAATACAACCGATTTGACCATAGATACATTGTATATTCATTTAAAGGTATGACATAGATAGAGCCATACATCATCACTAATCGAATACATGCTTCTAACCAACATAATAACTACAAAAATACAATGGACACAACAACAAATAAATCTATACATAAACCAATACATTTGCATACCGAATACTAGAGGAACAAGCTCTTCATTGCTGAATGTAAAAACTAACCAGAGATGGGACTTCTACGTTCCACCTGACCATAGATTGGTTGAGCCAAGTCTTACTTCAGCCAATCAACCCCATGTCATATTCCAAGCATGAATGTGGGACTTTATCAAACACATCAATCAACACCAAACCAGGGCTCCAGAGAACAAACCGTCTCAACCCTAAAACCAATGATTCCACCTCACGGTCGGACATCATTAACCATCATGGATTGGTTTCCACCCAAGCTCCTCCAGGGCTCTAAAGTGTTTGTTCCAACCAAGGCTCCACGACTAGTAACTCAACCCCAACTATTCCCAGGCGCCATAGTGTTTGTCCATCCAAGGCTCTAGGACTAGTAACTCAACCTAACAACTGTTCGCCAACCTCCAAAGCGTTTGTCCAACCAAGGCTCAGGGAACTAATAACTCAACCCAACATCTAAAGGAATCATGAGAACTAACCAGAAAATGATAAATGGAAATGAACCCACAATACCGTGGTTGTCCAGGAAATGGCAAGGCTAGGAAAATCCACATGCATACACCATGCATGCCAAAACTAGTGAGGAAAACATACATGCAACTCAGTACTTGCAATCAAATCCCACTATAGCTGCTAATCCCGATGTCCACTTGCGCTTTCTTGCTCTTCCTTTGCCTTCTTGCTCCAAATCACCAAGTATCCACACTCTCCAAGAGTTCTCCAAGAAAACTCTAAGTATCCAAGAGTATGAGAGAGAGAGAGAGAATAATGAGAGAGCTCCAAAAATGCACTGACACAAAGGTACCAATTGATCCTAAGAAGCCTTTTATAGAAGAGGCCTCTATTTTCTTCATTTTCCATTATTTTCCTTCAATTTCCTCCTCACATGCAACCTGTGACCTTTTACCTCCCTTTTCTCCTAATTTCCCTTATTTTCATAAATAAATGTGCCAAAAAGACTTTTACACACGCACTATGATGTTTTTCCCAACATTCAGCTCGGAATACATGTCCCATCAACAGTGGTTATTATTTTAATTTTATTACATGGAATTTTCACGGGGGGTGTTACAAACAACCCTACAAACAACTCCTAAAAGGCTCCACGCAACCTCTTCTTCCACGTTGTAGGAGCCTCTCTTCTGCGACCCTCAACAGAAATGCCCTAGCTACCTTGATCGAGTTCTTCTTACCTCCAACGAGCTCCTTTTTCTCTTGTGTATGATGCACAAAATGGATGCTCCTAAGCCTTGCCCTCACCTTTTATTTATACACCAATAAGGAGCTTCCTAAAATGTCACAATGAGAGGTTTCCAACTGTCATAACCCTAAAAAACTTTAGGCTGATCTACATACACATGTGCAAACCCATCACATAACTTCAAAAATTCATAACTCTTCAACGAAAACTCAAAATTGGACAATTTTCGATGCATTGGATTCGTCTCAACGAGTACTATCATCCTCATCCATCACATGTCCAAAACTCATCATGGTTTTGGCCCAAAAATCGATGGGTGCAAAACCCTAGGCTTGGGTCCCAAGCCCACAAGCCTACTTGTGGCACTTTGCCCTCCAACCTCTTAACACTAGGCCTTGGAGTACCTCCAAAGCTACACAAAAGTAAAAAACACACGTATATTAACAAACTTGACCATCTTACACAATGAATTGTATAATGGGGTTATAGTGATCCAATGGGATGAAATTAGTTCTTGAACGAATTGGAAGTGAGTTGTTAACTATATTGTGCATATGCCACTTGGTGTTCCTTTGGATATGGTAGCTTCTGGCATGTTGTTTGCCTAGATTGTTTTGCTTTTTTAAAGATACAATTTTTCTTCCAATTTGGTCTCTTGGAGAAAAAGAACTCGAGGGTTCCCATCTATGATTGGATTCTTTACTAATTTCCATTTTTCATCACTTCCCAAGGCTCCATAGTTAAATGAGATGGCTTTCATTATCTACTGTTTGTTTTGGGAGCTCCTTTTACAAGAGGAACTAAACTGCCTTTTGAGTTTCTTGTGTTTTTGCTATAACAACCTTTTACAATGTGTTATCTACCTATTCCTTTTTTCTTGATATGTTTGTTCTTCATGTTTTTCATTGTTGTATTTCTTCCTTGCTTCTTTATAAATTTACTGAACGCAAAATCATTGATTTCCTCATCTTTTGATTGTTCCTCTATATTATCATTTTATAGGAGAACAACACCTATCCCTGATCTACAATTCCGTGCATATTTAGAGATTACAGAGCTCACCTCTTGATAAGTGGAGAATCCTATTTTCAAGGAGTGGAAAGGAACATCTTCCAAAGTAGACATTTTAATGGGTTTTTTCCCTTCTTTTTCTCATTGTTTCGATTCAATAAGATCTCCAAGTGCACCAGGGCCTCAAATTTGTTAGTAATGGCAAAGGGGTGAGGGTTTAAACTGAAGGTGGGGGTTCTTTTAATAGATCTCGAGAACCAGAGGGTCGAGGAGGCTTTTGTGGGAGGGTGGGGGTCATGCATGGCTCTCCTTCTCTCAGGTTATTACCATTGTTATCTCTATTATGGGTAAGGTTCTCATGTAGGTTTTTAAAGGCATCCAAGAGAAAAAAACATCCATACTCGTGGTAGGTTTTATGCTTAAATGGAATGTGATCTTCATCCACTTGTTGTATGAAGGTCCAATTGTCCAGGGTTAGCTAGATTGCTTATAGTAATCCTTTCTCTAAGTCAACTTCCACACAACTCATGGCACATGCAGATATTGTATTTTCCCAGGGCATTTCCTTTATTTTAAATGGTCTCTTCATTCCAACCGTGGAAAGGGAAATATAGAAGCTTTATTGAGATCATGACTACTTAGGGTACATCAATTTCAGGGTTGAAGTCCACTTTCCATTTATTGAATTACAATCCCTGAAACCCCGTGAAATATGGCTCGCTCTTGAAGATCAAAGCTCCAGTTGACTTTTCTTTGATTAGAAAGGTGAAAAAATATCTCCCATAAAAGGATAATGACAACTTACCTTTTATCAATGGTTTCAAATTCTTTTCGACCCATAAGCGTGAGTGAACGTGGTGAAGACTATAGACCTGAGAATTACTCAATGAGCCCACTTTCTAATAGACAAAGAGCCATGGACCACGACTATGATGGAAGTCCAATTTTTGGAATGTCTTTTAATCTTTTCACAAAATGTGAGTACTGCAACTTTGCCGATTTTTCTTGGGCTGAGATAAGGGTGTTGAAAGCTTTGATATTCAACATGGGTGGTGGTGGAAGGAGGCCTTACCATGAGGAGAAACTCATTCTCAAGTGCCTAACAACTTCGCCTATAAGTGGAATGATATGGGAAACTACAAAGTATTAGGCTTTACGAATCTTATGAACCTCCAGTGATTTATTATGATGAAGAACCATTAGAAGCAATTTCAAAAGGTTATGCATTTTGATGGAGAAAAATATGGATTCGGAGTAGGAACAGGAGTAATCCTTACCTCCTCTCTAGGGAATTGTAATGTCCCGTGTGCGAGTAGGGCCCGCAGCCATGTGTTTGTGGTCTGCGTAATGAGGGGTACTGGGCAAGGGTCCCCGCCTTTAGATGCTCAGGTGGGCTGACCCCCACCATTAACACCTTGGGATGCCGCCCTCACTAATAGGCCGACCTTTTGGTGTAGTGGTTGGGCCTTAGTGGTATCTATAACATTCTGAATAGAAATAACAACAATATAAGCACGTAAATAATGAACTACAACAACTAGAGAGACATCATATGGAAAATAGACAAAATGGAGAACGCTGAGCCATTTTATTAAATACTGAAAGATGGAATGAGTACAAAGGTGATCATAATGATGGCACCTTGGCTTGCACTAGGCAAGCGTAGAAATACTCTCAGAAGATAACACAGAATGGTTGATCCCTCAAAGACTGCGTAATCTCCAGTGCTGCTACTGTGTTGCTGCTACTACTGGAATGAACTGATTGATTTGGGCTGCTCCCCTCCTCGGAAAATTGTGAAACTTTGGGAATGGCCTCTCCACCCAATACCCAGAAAAGCCCAGAGAGCTTTTCAGAAATGGTTAACCTCCGAAAATGACCTCCCTTGAGGTACCACGTTGTCCCAAAGGCAAATGATGGCCCTGAATAATCTGCTACAAATAATGGCCTCAAACTCTACCAAAATGATGGAATAGGGTAGGGTTGATCCCTTTCCAACTCTCCTGGGCTGAATCCCTTGATAGCTCCTCAATTCGGAGTCACCTCCTTCAGAAATTGTGTCCTCCCTCTCACTGACTGCATTGTCTCTTCGAGTGGATGCTCCCAGTTGTGGTTGCTGCAACTCTCTCCGGCAAAAAAATATGGAACTCCTCACTCGAGCAGGCACTCGAAGTCCCCCGGGGCTGAGGTTGGGATCTCCGCAAGGAGACACCTGGTGTACTGAACAGTACGTGCAGACTTTTCTCAACAACAAGCGTGCTCAATGTCAAAAGACAAATAACATAGATGCATAATCATAATGAATCCAAATGAGAAGACCCTCTCCCTTTTTATGCTTGGAGAGCCTTGCTCTCACCTAGGCCCCACCATCAACTGTGTTGTTTCCTTGAGCCATGCTCTCCCTCTAGCTCTACGCTGGCTTGGGCCCACGCTGCCCATGTTGTCATTTCCCTACGCTGTCACTTTAGCCTCTAGGCTCCACGCTGCCAATAATAATATCTCCTAAGTGACTTTAGGAAATGTTTTTATCCTAAGTGTGAGTTAAGTGTCCCTCTTCACCCAATTTATTTCTAACTTAACTCTATTAAAGTAAAGTAGTCAAAAATTAATATTTCCAATTAGCTTTTTCTAATTCGGAATATTATAGTACTCCCTGGAAAAATGTTGCTTGTCCTCAAGCAACTGCAATGATGGATGTTGTAAAATCTTCTCACTCTCCCAAGTGGCATCCTCGTCCAGTAGATTCCTCCATCTCACCGAGTACTCTCTGACTGTCTTGCTCTGCAACTGCCTCTCCCTAGTGTCAATAATGGCCTCCGACTGTAGCACCAAATGCCCCTCATCATCTGTGGGTGGGAGCTCCTCAATTTCTGTCACCTGCTGTCCCAGTGCCTTCTTCAGGCATGATACATGGAAAATGTTATGAATCCTGCTACCAGTGGGCAGCTCCAACTCATATGCAACCTCCCCAATCTTGCGTATCACCTTGTATGGTCCATAAAAATGGGGCTTGAGCTTCTCAGCCCCCTTCTGCTTCAGCTTGGATTACTGATATGGCTGCAATCGTAGGTAGATCAATTCCCCTACCTCAAAATGCCTCTCAACCCGTCCCCTATCGGCATACAACTTCTATTGATTATGTGTTGTAGCTATGTTATCCTTAAGAGCTCGGAGTATATCCTAACTCTCTTGGATCCAATCCTTGGCCCTAGGGGCCTTGCTAGCACCAAACATTACGTCAGAAAAAGATAAAGCATGATATCCATATAAAACATAAAATGGTGACATACTGGTAGACATATGGTGAGTGGTGTTATAACATTACTCCCCCAAGTGCAATCATCGTAACCATGCCTTCTGCTGCCCTTTGACATAGTTTCACAAGTAGCCTTCCAGCCACTTGTTCACCATCTTCATCTATCCATCCATCTATGGGTGATAACTAGTACTTGGGGTCAACTCTGTGCCCACTAAATGGAAAAGTTCCTGCCAAAACCCGCCCATGAAGCGGCTGTCTCTGTCACTGACAATGGTCTTCGAGAGACCATGCAATGTGAAAACATCTATGAAGAACAACTCCGCTACCTGTGTTATAGTGTACCATTCTGATATAGCGAAGAAGTGTGCATACTTTGTTAGTCGGTCAACGTCTACAAATATGCAATCCTTTCCTTGTACAGTGGGCAACCCTGTGATGAAATCCATCGAAATACTCTCCCATTTCCCCTCCAGTATGGGAAGAGGCTGTAGTAAACCCGTCGGATGGTTCATCTCCCCTTTGTTGTGCTAGAAAACTTCGCACTCCCTGACATGTCAGAGCACGTCCTCCTTGAGGCCCTTCCATGAGAACCTCTCTTTGATGGTCCTATAGGTCTTGGTGAACCCCTGGTGGCCTGATAAGGGCGAGTCATGTGAAGCGTGCAATATCTTCTCCTTGAGCTTGGAGCTCTCGGTCAAGAAGATCCTGTCCCTGAAATAGATCACCTCATCCATAACCCTGTACCTGTCATTTGTAACTTGTTCGTCCAACACCTCACAAGAAAAACGGTCCTTGGAGTACTCTACCAAAAGCTGAGCCCTCTAATTCGTATCCAAGCTCATTAAGGACAATGCCGCCGGTCTCCGCGAAAGTGCATCAGCTACCACATTGTTCTTCCCTTTGACATACTCAATGTCGAAATTGTATGCCTGGATCTTACTGACCCACTTCTGTTGCCTCTCCTGCAACTGCTTCTGCTCTAGAAAGAATCAGAGGTTGTTGTGGTTAGTCCTCACTCTGAACTTGTTCCCCACCAGGTACTGTCGGAACTTGGCCAATGCATGCATGATGGCGAACATCTCCTTGTCGTATATAGCATACAAACTCTCATGTGGCAATAGCTTCCGGCTCTCGAAAGCTATGGGGTGGCCTCCCTGCATCAACACTGCGCCTATCCCTTCCCATGACGCATCACACTCTAAGATAAAGGGCTGCGTAAAATCTGGCAATGCCAAAACCGGACAATTGCTCATCACCTCCTTGAGTCTATCGAAAGCCCACTGCGTTGTGTCAGTTCAATTGAATGCCCCCTTTTTGGTAAGGTCTGTAAGGGGTGCAGCAAGTTGGGAAAATCCCTTGACGAACTTTTGGTAGTAGGCGCAAATACCTACAAACCCCCAAAGCTCCGTCACATTCTTCGGTTCTGGCCAATCCCTGATGGCCCTAATCTTCTCCTCGTGGACCCTCACTCTGTCCACCACAATGATGTGCCCTAAGTAGAGCATCTTTGTCAGCCCAAACTTGCATTTGGAGAGCTTAGCATAAAATTGCTGCTCCTATAATATGCACAATATAACCTCAATATGCTGTAGGTGATCCTCCCATGTCCTGTTGTAAATCAAGATGTCATCGAAAAACACTAACACAAAATTCCTCAAGTGATTGCAGAAGATGTGATTCATGCATGATTGGAAAGTGGCCAGAGCATTGGTCAGCCCAAAGGGCATCACCAAGAACTCAAAGTGACCGTAATGACATCTGAAAGCGGTCTTGGGAATATCCTGCTCCCTCACGCGAATATGATGGTACCTGGATCTCAAATCAATCTTTGAGAAGAACTTCAATCCCTTCAGCTCGTCCATCAACTCATCTATCCATGGAATGGGGTACCGGTACTTCACGGTCTTCTTGTTGAGAGCCCGGTAGTCAATGCACATCCTTAGTGTGTCGTCCTGCTTCTTCACCAATACTACTGAAGAAGCAAAGGGGCTGGTGCTAGGACGGATGTGCCCAAGAGCTAAAAGCTCATGAATGGCCCTCTCAATCTCATCCCTGCAGGCCTTAGGATGCCTATAGGGTGTAGTGATGACAACCTGGATGCCCTGCTCCAGTTCAATCGTGTGCTCGAACCCCCGATCTAGCGACTGCCCTGGTGGTATCTCTAAAAAAACCGTGACATATCTGTCTAAAATGGACTGTACATCTGGGTGCACAGCCTGTCCTGTAGATCCTGCCTCTAAAACACGTAGCTCCATTGCCCACTCTATATCTCCCTTCCATATATCTACCTCCAACCGGTGTGCTGAAATTATCTGAGGTGGGTAGGTGTGCATACCTCGAATATTCTCGTGCCTCCCGGTCTTCTTATCCGTTCACTCCATCTCCAAGGTCTCCCAATCTATGGTGACCTTCCCCAGTGTGATCAGCCACTGTACCCCCAGTATCACGTTGGTGTCCATAATGTCCACCACAAAGAAGTGATCTGTCAGGGTGTAAGTCCCCATAGTCACTGCCAAGGCTAGCACATACCTAGCACGTTGCATGGTCTTGTCCCCTGGAACCAATACCGAGAACCCATCAAAATTCTCTGTTGGTATGCCCCTCCGCTCTACCAACTTTGCATTAATAAAATTATGGGTGGCCCCACTGTCCACTAATACTGAAACACGATGTCCCCGCACTATGCCTCAGACACGAGGTGTCAAGTATTTGGGAACTCCTCGCAAAGAAGCAAGGGCTCCCCCGATAGGTGCAAATGCCACACCTCTAGCTCCTGGTGGTGGAGGTGGCAGATGATCTCCCCTCTGTGCTGCACTGCTGCCTCCTGCCTCTATCTCCTCATACTCCTCCTCTTCCCCGCAACTGTCGGAGAAAACCTTGATGTAATGTGCCTTCCCTGCAGCACAATAGTGTCCTGGTGCCCATGGCTCCTGGCATGTGAAACATAGCCTCTTCCGCCTCAGAGCTCTCCTGGTCTCATCATCCAGGGGCCCTCTGCTCTGGTTCCCCTTTGGGGACGGAACCCTCACGTCCTTCCCCTTCGGCTGGAATGCCGGTCTCTAGGGAAAAGGGGCTCTAGTCCGAGGTAGTGCATCCTGCAAGTCCCGAGTCCTCCCAACTCCGTCATGAAGTGTACCTGGTCTCGTCAATCTAACTAACCCCAAAGAGGCTCTGCCAATCCATCGATGAACATGTAGATCATATGGGATGCGGATAAGTTAGGCACCATCATAGAGAGTCTCAAGAACTCTGACATGTATGTGTCCGGACTCCCGATCTGCTTGAGCTTAGTCAGCTCAACAAAGTGCTCCTCTGGATCCCTCCGATCAAATTGCTCTATCAGCCTCCGCGTAAACTCGGCATATGCTGTCACCCCTGAGTGCCCTAGTGTAGCCATCCCGTGAAACCACCAATCATGGGCCTCACTCTCCAGGTGCAGCGTTGCCACCTTGATGGCCTCTGTCTCTGCCATCTGGTTAAGCTAGAAATATATATCCAGCTTCTCCACCCAAGCTTTTGCCAAACACTTGGACGTCCCATCAAATGTCGGTAGATAAAACCTGCCTACCGTGCGCTGCAAATCCTCATCCTGTGAGTGCCTGCTCCCCCTGTGATGGTTGCGGGGTTTGTTGTTCCTCTTGTGCTGTAAGAAATCATGAAATGTGAGGGCATCTCTGAACTCCTGTCCATAGGACTAGTAGTCGGCAAAGTAATCTCCCATGTGAGCTGGCTCCTGCTCATGCTGTGCTGTTGCCCCAGTGTCCACGACAAGGAATGTGGGCATCGTGGAACGTGGAGGTGTGTGTGATGCCACCTGTTGCGCTGTGATGTGCTCCTGCAAATGGTGGGATGTGCCCAAGCCCTCTCTGATGTGGAAACCCCTCGGGGTCTCATGTTGTCTAGACTCTGTCATGAATCTTTGCCCCATCTCTTCTATCCATCTAGACAAATCCTGCACTGATTTGAAGAGAAGTTCTCCGAACTCCTTCCCGACATCTCTTTCCTCTGCCATTGGTTCCTCCTCCTCTGTGTCCACTACTGGAACGCCATCGCCTTCCCCGAAAGTGATCTCTAACCTCCGCTCTTGGTCTCTATACTTCCTTCCTCGGTAACAGATGTACGATTTTCTTGCTAGTGTCATAGACAATCTGCTCCATAGGTCGAGCCAAGTCTATGAGCTCTGATACCACTGTAATATTCCGAATAGAAATAACAACAATATAAAGCACATAAACAATGAACTACAGCAACTAGAGAGACATCATATGGAAAATAGACAATATGGAGAACGTTGAGCCATTTTATTAAATACTGAAAGATGGAATGAGTACAAAGGTGATCAGAACAATGGCACCTTGCCTTGCACTAGGCAAGCGTAGAAATACTCTCAGAAGATAACACAGAATGGCTGCTCCCTCAAAGACTGCATAATCTCCAATGCTGCTGGTGCTGCTACTGTGTTGCTGCTACTAGTGGAATGAACTGACTAATTGGGACTGCTCCCCTCCTTGGAAAATTGTGAAACTTTGGGAATGGCCTCTCCACCCAATACCCAGAAAATCCCAGAGAGCTTTTCGGAAATGGTTGACCTCCGAAAATGACCTCCCTTGAGGTACCACGCTGTCCCAAAGGCAAATGTCGGCCTTGAATAATATGCTGCAAATAATGGCCTCAAACTCTACCAAAATGATGGAATAGGGTAGGTTTGATCCCTTTCCAACTCTCCCGGGCTGAATCCCCTGATAGCTCCTCAATCCAGAATCACCTCCTTCAGAAATTGCGTCCTCCCTCTCACTGACTGTGCTGTCTCTTTGAGTGGATGCTCCCAGCCATGGTTGCTGCAACTCTCTCTGGCAAAACAAGATGGAACTTCTCACCCGAGCAAGCACTCGAAGTCCCCCGATGCTGAGGTTGGGATCTCCACACGGAGACACCCGGTGTACTGAACAATACGTGCAGACTTTGCTCAACAACAAGCGTGCTCAATGTCAAAAGACAAATAACATAGATGCATAATCATAATGAATCCAAATGAGGAGACCCTCTCCCTTTTTATGCTTGGAGAGCCTTGCTCTCACCTAGGCCCCACCATCAACCGCACTGTCTCCTTGAGCCACGCTGTCCCTCTAGCTCTGCATTGGCTTGGGCCCACGCTGTCATTTCCCTACGTTGTCACTCTAGCCTCTAGGCCCCACGCTGCCAATAATAATATCTCCCAAGTGACTTTAGGAAATGTTTTTATCCTAAGTGTGAGTTAAGTGTCCCTCTTCACCCACTTTATTTCTAACTTAACTCTATTAAAGTAAAGTAGTAACAAATTAATATTTCCAATTAGCTATTGCTAATTAGGAATATTACAGGAATACGCTGCCTCATTCATGCCTTAATTTTAGAACACTGCACTACCGGCAACAAGGGTTTGGTGTGCAAAGCTCTCAAAGGCTGTTGTATGTTTCCATATGTTAAATTATCATTATAGAATCCCCCACCACAAGTAGTTGCCTAGTCTGTTTATCCTTAAGAATTGATAAACCTTAGAGCGATGCCAAGACCTTAGGTTGATTATTGGTGATCTCACCTATTCTCCGAACAAAACTTATTTATGGATTTATTTTGGAATCTAAAACATCATGTCTCTCTCTTTTTGTTTGTTTGTTATCAAGAGGAATCAAGAAATAGGCCGAGCTCGTACTCACATGACACAAGGTCAATTACGACCATACTACTATAACCTCTAGGTGAATGCATACGCATCCCTATACATAGTCCACATAATAGATAAAAATATTTGAACCTCAAATTTACATCACATCTTCATATCACAATGATTGCTAATAAAACTGCACATAAGCTCTCTCAACATTCATTGAAATTGATATATTCTTATTATGACTTTGCTTTTACATTGATTTTACATTTCTCTTAGCCATGGATTCAACTCATTTAAGTGATTAATAAAGTAACAATAAACGTTACATTGAATGTATTTTTAAACCTCTTCCTACGAAAAATATATTTAAAAGATAAAATAAAATTATTATATTAAAAAACTAAACAAATAATAAATACAGTGCAATTGCTGAAACCATCCCCAACTCAATATTTGACTATTGAATGTTAGATAAGGGAATCTTACCACTACATTTGGGGTCCTCTCCCTTCGAAGGAACTCCTGACCATGCCGCAGGACGGTGCTTCGTCGGACGCCAAACACGAATGAAATGAGGGAAAATGTACCCAGTTTACGAAGGTAAATTGGTTTATATAGTCGATCCACACCAAGATTATTATTGTTTGGGCGAAGAATCGAGTGTTGCTCCCATTCTAAAAATCTCTGTAAGACCATTGAATACCTCTGTTCCCATTGAAGGCAGCGGGGTTTGCCCTTGACAGCGTCACGAATTGTCAGGGACTTGGTGGGGATCGAAGGTGGGAAGCGACCGGCGGGGAAATTCGCTGTTTGGTATCGTTAATTTGCAGAAAAACCCTGAGAACGGAGAGCCGAAATGCATGATTTTGATTAATGTCTCACCTAAAGAGACCCATCAGCAGCATTAACAGCGGCAGTAATACGAACAACAATAATAATAGTGGTACAGGTCCGGCCATGAAGAAACCCAAGGGACAGTCTGTTCTTTATTCATTCGATAAGAACGGTGTCCAGCATTATGTCTCGTCGGAGGACGGAATGTTGGTGGATCTCAAGAACGAAGGATCCTCGGCCTCCGCAACGGCCGCCAATTTGTCAAGAAAGAAGGCCACACCCCCGCAACCCGTCAAGAAATTGGTCATCAAACCCTTTAAAGGTAAAACCCTGTTCAAGGGTTTCTTAGAATTTTGGATACTTTCTTTTTCGGAAATCTAGTGCTGGATTCCGGTTATTTTCATTCGTTTTTAATGTATTCAGTGCACATGCTACGAAATTTGTGAATTCTCAAACAAAGCCCTTTAACAAAATCCTCAAACAGAGAATATGATAAATACACAGACTACTCCGATAACTTCAATCTATTCTTGCAATTGCATAAAACGGGAAGCTTTTGCCAATGCAAGGTTTCTTGAGTAGCAGTTGTGGGGCGGGGGGGAGATTTCGATGGAGTAACGTGACTACTCGGGCGCTGTTGTCAATTCACATAATCTGGAAAGTTTGGGTGTAGGATGAGATTTAGGGTTACTGGTGAAATTGTAGAGGAGTAAAACTCATCTCTGCAACTGCGCTGTGGAAGTGTAATGATAGAACCTATGTTACCAGATAATTGACCAATAGGCCTGTTTCTCGTTCTTGTTTCCGTTACCATCTCGATACTACATTAGAATATTGCCGATCAATTTCAAATACGTAATATATTCACGCATCTGGAGGGGGGTCACGTATCTCGTCCCATGAAACCTTCTAGCCCCGTTTCATTCCCGCCTTCCCTGCCCCCCTTTTCATTATTGCCCCTTATGACTGGCAACGCTGGCTGAAGCCATCTATCCATGTATATGCGTGTGCCCGTTTCTGATGTAGAGATGCATCAAGCGGTCAATAGGCTAGAAAGTGTCTGTATTTGACTCGAAGAATTCCTTTAGTTACTTTGACCTCTGTGATGCAAACGAGGGAGGGGTCATATATCCCGGCCATGCCAGAACCTGAGCACCTAACAAGTATGAATAGAAGTTTGGTTTTAAGCTTTGTATCTCACCAACTTTCAAAAGGAACGATAATACTGTAATAGAGCTATGGATCAAGAAGTCATGGTAGAGATAACTTTTTAAATACTATCTTCTTTGAACATATATCTCCCATTTAAAAGTAGAGTGAAAACCAGGTTCAATTACATAACATAACTAGGCTGGTTTGCAATGACTTCTCTCTCTCTCTCTCTCTTCCTCTCTCTTACACAAGCAGACACACATTGTGACATGCATGTATTTCTCCGCTATGGATCAAGAAGTCATGGTAGAGATGAATTTTTAAATACTATCTTCTTGAAGTTATATCTCCCATTTAAAAGTAGAGTGAAAACCAGGTTCAATTACATAACATAACTAGGCTGGTTTGCAATGAATTCTCTCGCTCTCTTTCCCTCTCTCTTACACATGCACACACACATTGACATGCACATGTTTCTCCTGTCTAAAGATGCAGAAGACTTGTTGATACTTGTTCGTTAGCAGAATAGTTTCAACAAGAACAAAAAGGAATATAATTTTGCTCACAGGAAAAATTCATCAACAGATAACATCTCCCCCATGTATCTGAAAATGTATAGAGCTGTTACAGCCAATTCATACTTCAGAGTGTTAGTTGAATTAAGGTGAATGAGACTAAAGAATTCCTGCCTTTTGAACCAAAAGTTGTTAAGTTTTGTTATGGATAAATTTTAGTAACATCCATGACACACTTTCTTCTTATAGCTAAGAGGTCTTAAAATTTAATTCCTCTGCTTATTGTGAATAGCTTCTGCTAGCTTCCATTACAATATCTGAAGATATTGGGAAGTCCTAACTCAGAAATTAATCAACAAACAACATGCAGAGTGGGAGACATAGATGGCAAGGTATTTTTGTCAGGCACAAAATTGGACAATCATAGACCCCAGGAGAGAAGTTATAAGTTCAAAAGTCATGATGCAAAACTGAAACACCAGCTACATTGATCTGGAGTTGAGAAATGTGGCACTGCAGGAAGAATTTGTGTCAAGGAGACTTTCATGAAAAAATTGCAAGTGTGCTTGATATTGCAAGTTGAATGCCAAAATTGCAGTACTTCAGTTCTGATCTATGATAAGATTTGTGCCAAGAATCCATGATAGACACAATAGGAACCCACTGTAGCATGGAAATTAAACATGTGGTATTAAAGGTTGTGAAGAGTACTGCGATTGCTGAAAATTTATGGAAAATTTGCTCCGAGAAGCTATCCCAAAGCCCCCCAGAGCTCCCAGAGCTCATCGTCCAATGGGACCCTCAGCATAGGGTCGTTCCACGATACTAAGATTCTCATGGAAGGTTAGGAACTTGACCTTCCCTAGGGACTTTGTGACAATATCCATGACCTGCTCATCAATTCCTATATGATCGAGCCTTACGTCGCCTTGCTGTACCATATCCCAGATAAAGTGGTACTTGATATCAATATGCTTGGATCGATCGTGGAACACGATATTCTTGGACAATCGAATCCCACTCTAGTTATCACAGAGTATGACGGTGGTATCTAGCACATGTGCGAACAACTCACTGAAGAGCTTTCGCAACCAAACTGCTTCACAATAGGCCATACTCGCTGCAATGTATTCGGCATCCGTGATGCTCAAAGCCACTGACTTCTGCTTCCTGTTCATGCATAATATCGAAGCAAAACCAAGTGTGAAGCAACATCCCGATGTGCTCTTACGATCCACCACACTGCCAGCCCAATCAGCATCAGTATATCCATGGAGTGTCACGCTCCCAGTAGTGTATCTCAGCCCTTGGTTTATCATGCCTCAAAGATATCTCAACAGATTCTTGGCACCAACCTAGGTGTTCACCAAGAACATCAGGCCCCGTACGAGTTGACGATATTCAGTAGGATTTTCTAGCACGGGCCCAGCAGTGCTGCCACTCAACTTCTTAAAGTTGAGCTCCATCGTGTCGACACGGACTTACAGCCCACCATACCAAATCTTTCCAGAAGCTTCACAATATATTTTCCTTGAGAAAGGAAAATCTCGCCAGGTCTCTGCCAGACCTCTAGGCCTAGGAAGTAATGCATCAGTCCTAGGTCCTTCATCTCGAACTCAGCAGCGAGTTCCCTTTTGCACTGATGAATGAGAGGGTCAACACATGTTAGGAAGAGGTCGTCCACATACAACACCAGAATGAGAGACTTTTCTCTATCAACCTTGAAGTAAAGGTTCAGATCATCATCACTACGAGTGAAGCGCAGCTTCATCAGGTAGGTATCTATCTTATCGTACCAAGCTATGGGTGCTTGCTTCAACCCATAGAGGGCTTTCTTCAACCTGCAGACATGGGTGTCTCAGTCCTGGACTTCGAACCCTAGAGGTTGCTCCACATACACCTTTTCCTTTATTGCACCATGCAGAAATGCGGTCTTCACATCCATCTGATGAAGATTCCATGCTTGCGTAGCAGCAAGGGCTATGATAGATCGGATGGTGGTATATCGGGCCACAGGTGCAAATATGTCATCATAGTCTATGCCTTCCTTTTGAGAGAAGCCACGGGCAACGAATCTTGCCTTGAACTTTTCAGCACTTCCATCAGATAGAGCCATTTCGAGGTGACAACTGCTTTGTCCTCCGGTCTTGGAACCACATCCCAGACATCATTCTTCATAATGGATTCATAGTCTTCGTGCATAGCATCCTTCTAGACTTTATGCTTTACGACTTCCTCAAAAGATCCAGGCTCAGATTGTACAATAGTACTCATGGCTGCTAGATACCCTTGGTATCTATTCGACTTCTTGTTTTCACGGAATGTCCCCCTTGGGGCCATAAGATTCTCGGCATCCTCGAGAGTGTTCCCGAGCCATGATGGTCTTTTCCTCATCGAAGGAGGTGGATCAATTGGGTCCATCAGTCCTTCAACATCGGGCGTTGTCTCATCCGTCGGTTCTTCTTGATTTCCAGGCCTTGCTTCATGATCTTCCTCAGATCTCGGAAGATTGACTACTTTCCTTAGGAAAGCATATTCGTCAAAGGTAACATCGTGGCATATCTCCATTTCCCTTTGACCAGGCACATGACTCTATAAGCCTTCGAAGTTTCGCTGTAGCCTACAAACATTCCCTTCTTCCCAAAAGCATCCAACTTGCTCCTCTCCTCCTTCGGTACATGAAAATAAATAGGGCATCCAAAAACTCTAAAATGTGAAACGTCAGGTTTCTTATCAGAGAAAACCTCTTCGGGAGTTTTGGAGTCGAGAGCATCGGTTTTGTATGTACACAACAGTGTTCGTAGCTTCTCCCCATAGGAACTTCAGAAGACCTTGGTCACATAGCATGGCACGGGCAACTTCCACAATGGTCTTGTTCTTTCTTTCAGCAACGCTATTCTGCTCAGGAGTATAGATAGTTGTGGTCTCCCTCTTGATGCCAGCTTCTCTGCAAAAGTCCTTGAACTCGTTCGTCTCATATTCAGTGCCATTATCGGTCCTCAATATCTTGATCTTCTTGCTTGTTGAATTTTCCACCAAGGCTTTGAAGGTATGGAACCACATGAAAGCCTCATCCTTCTTCTCCAAGAAGTATATCCAGGTTTTGTGAGAGAAGTCATCTATGAACGTCTTATAATAAGAACATCCTCCTAAGGATGTCACGGGCAGCATACCAGACATATCAGAATGTACTAATTGCAAGACACTTGTATGCTTTCCTTCGGCACAACCCTGACATACACCTTCATGATCATTTGTGAACTCGGACATCCTCGTCACTACCTTCCTTGCTTTGGGAAGGGCCATGTAGTGAAGGTGTCCAAACCTCTGGTGCCATAGTTCAGTCTGTCGGATAGTATCACACGTCATCGCTCCCAGTGGACATCCTCCAACCTGATAGAGTGTATCAACTCTAAACCCCATCGTGATAGCTTCTTTGAAACTATTCTTCCAGCTGCACACCTTCCCATCAATGAATGCCACATTGGAACCTTTGTCTTCCATGGTCGATATAGACAAAAGGTTCTTCTTCAAACCAGGTACGTATAGTACATCTTGCAAACGGAGGACTTGACCTTGAGACAAGTGGAGGCTCACAGTCCCTGTCCCTTTCACGGGATATGTGGCATTATCTCAAAGGATAATTTTCAGATTAACATCCTTCTCAACCATATCAGAAAGTGCTTCCTTGAACCTAGTGGTGTGCTTTGAGGCACCACCATCTATCAACCAGACATCCATAGTGTCGGGTGGAGATGCAACAGAGAGGGCAGATACAAGAATCAATTCATTTCTTTTATCAACAACATTTGATTCCTCATACTTGGATTTTCTCGACCTTTTGAAAGGTTGCCCATTTTCGCTGGAGGGAGCCTTCCTCTTCCTCGTGAACCTGTTGTTCCTTTGATTGCCATTCCTCTGGTTGTTGTTCTTGTCATCATCATCAGGATAATCCTTCTTGAAAGGGCATTCTCTAGCATAATGACCTGGCTTGTGACAAGTGTAACACATGCCTTTCTTTCCTTGGGCCCCTGCTCTTCCTTTGTTCCTTGGACCACTAGAGTTCTTCTTGTTAGTATGAGCAGTGAAGGCAGCATTTCCTTCATTTTCATATTCCTTATGTAATGTCTCTTTGTACGTGATTCACAAGTAAAGCCACAAATCGTGTATGACATTGTTTTTGAGAATGGTGTTGAATACATGCCACACATGCCATTCGGATGAGAGCCCTCCAAGTGTGGTGAGAACCATCTGTCGATCAGCTATTGTCTCCCCAATAGCTAGCAAATTGTTTCTGATCTCAGTCAACTTCATAAAGTATGATTGAACAGATTCATCCTTGCTTGTTTTCAGATTCTTCAATTGATTCTTGAAGAATAGGACTTGATTCACATTGTTGGCCGTGAACATGTGGACCAACTTATCATACATTTCCTTGGATGTGCCAAGCTCAGAGAAACTCTTATGAATTGAGCTTTAAAGCCATTATAGTTTGAGGTACCCATGCTCTTCTTCGGTGATTGCTACAAACTTGGGCTTTGTCTTCACCTCAGCTCTGATACCATGTAAATTTTTGTAGATGTTCTATGCTTGATGCAACTTTACTTTTTATCCCCAATATCAGTCAGCAATCACATAAACAAGAAAGTAAAATGCAGATAGAACATACCAGTGGATTGACATAAGACAAGCCAAAAATATGTGGAAAGCAGGTTACTATGGCCAACAGATGCTTCAACCAAAGAAATAATCCTGGCCACCCAACCAAAAGTGTCACACAACCCTTTAGGACAAACAGACTGCTGAACCCCAAAAGTCGGCGTGAAAGTCAACACCTGCCACACTAACACAAACGTCAGCATCAACGCAGTCAATGCAAGCAGTCAAATTCAATGTCCAAAATTTCTGACTTGTGCCAAAAAATACAGATTGAGGAAATTGAAAGTTTGGGAGAGTTTTGGGTCAATTTGACCAAGTGTTGACCAAAGTCAACGCTGGTCAATTTATGCGCTGGAAACCCTAGCTGTTGCTTTTTCCCATGTGTGAGAGATGAAGAGACTCCAATAGATGCTCGAACCAATCAAATGAGGAGAGAAGATATGATGTGATGGATGAGTGAAAATGACCTCCAACGTTGACCTATTTATATCCATCAGTGAGGGTGTGTGACACAACTGTTGGGGCTTCAAGCCTACATTTCATTTCAGGCTGACCTACACATATTTTGAATAAATTCAAAATAAATGTTCTGCTCATCGGATCAAGATGATCTTTAGATTGATGTTGCACCTCTCCAAAAGAGGAATCCAATAAAAATATTGGCATCTTCATCTGAACGTCACAACATGGAGTTTGGACCTAGTTGTCCAAAATTAACAAGTTAATCTGAGGTTTTGATACTTATTGATATTAGTACAGTCAACAACAATGCAAAATACTTACAAATGTGAAAAAAGAATGCGAGTTATAAAAAAATATTGTTGCATCTATGCATGATGTTCACTCTCTATATTGTATTAGGTATTTATGAAAGCACAAAATTGGTGGAGAGTGATCATCTTTGGCCAAGATTCTCAGGGTCGCGAAATAAAAATTACAGAGTTAGGTCAGTTATCATTGTTGACCAAGTCATATATGAGATATTCACAATGAGGTGGGCGGGATACAAAATATAATTTTTTTCTTCTATACATATTTGGTTTAATTGCACTGGGAATTAGTGACCAAGTCTCATCATTCCCTCCATCTCTTTCCATTCAGGATTGCCTCCAACAATAAGGTAAACATTGTGGAGATTAAGTTAAAAAATAATGGCATTTGGTTAATTGGAAATAAAAAAGCCCACTAATGAGAATCTAAAATGCTATATTAAAGGTTGCAATTGCTAATCTGCTATCTTGCATATATGATAAAGGATAAACGCTACTGTGAGAGATTGAAAGTACGTTTTGTTACACATTGTTACACCTTGTTACACCTCATTGTATGAGGTCTCACATTGTGATTTTCATCACATTGATGGGGTTTGTAGTTGGTACTCGTGGAGCATTTGGATGGATTTGAGGGCACACACCTTTATGGAGCATATTCTCTTCTTGAAAATAGATTACTTGATTGAGATCTTCGGTGGAGGGGATTCAATTCTCTATGGTGGATGGTCATCTTATGGTTTGGTGCCCACTTTCATGCCTCTAGTTTATGGATCATCCAATTTACATATGGATGCTTGCTACTTTGTTAGATTTTTCTTTGAGCATTATGCTGACTATGCATCATGGTGTTATTTGTTTAGTCACTAGGAGAGGTTGTTCTACATGTTCCCTTGTTATTGAGTGTGTGGTGGTGACTTAATGTTTGATAGAATTAACACGTTTCTTATGTTTTTGTTTCGCATGGTGTAGATCTGGTGTGGTGATACACTTTTCCTTGGTGGGATCTCCCTAGGTGATATATCTTTACAAGTTTGTAGCATTTCTATCACCTAAGGGGTATCTATTTGATGATGTAAATGCCCTTGTTGATGTTAATTTCCTAACCCCAACAACTTGGTTAATTTGATGATGTAAATGCCCTTGTTGTTGTTATTTTCCTAACCCCAATAACTTGGTTAATTACTTCCTAGTAGATTGGATCTATTGAATAAAAAACACGGGTAAGATTGTTAACATGTAAACAAAATATGACAATGGAAGTAAATTAAAACACCATTCTTGTACAAATGCACACATAATTTCTACCCTTTAAATTCGTTGTTTCATTAATTAAAGTCTACAACATACAAGGGCCTGCTTCTTTGGTTAATGAACCTCCGAGGAAAAATATTAATACAACAAAAACTTGGAATTAATTGAGTTGATCCCCTTGCTATCCCACACACTCTTTCTCGAACCCTTCACACTTAGATGAAAGTCCTTCACCCAATTAGTGGGATCTTACTTCCATGGTCTTGTGCTCAAGATGTGTCTTCTCCCTTAGCCAAGCCTTCCTTTTATAAGTTTGAGTTATTGAACGAATCTGCAACCCTAATCTCCATAGTGATTGATGATGTAAATGCCCTTGTTGATGTTAATTTCCTAACCCCAACAACTTGGTAAATTTGATGATGTAAATGCCGTTGTTGATGTTAATTTCCTAACCCCAACAACGTGGTTAATTACTTCCTAGTAGATTGGATCTATTGAATAAAAAACACGGGTAAGGTTGTTAACATGTAAACAAAATATAACAATGGAAGTAAATCAAAACACTATTCTTGTACAAATGCACACATAATTTCTACCCTTTAAATTTGTTGTTTCATTAATTAAAGTCTACAACATACAAGAGCCAGCTTCTTTAGTTAATGAACCTCCGAGGAAAAATACCAATACAACAAAAACTTGGAATTAATTGAGTTGATCCCCTTGCTATCCCACACACTCTTTCTTGAACCCTTCACACTTAGATGAAAGTCCTTCACCCAATTAGTGAGATCTTACTTCCATGGTCTTGTGCTCAAGATGTGTCTTCTCCCTTAGCCATGCCTTTCTTTTATAAGTTTGAGTTATTGACGATTGAGATTAGATCTCATCATCACTTGAGATTATAGGTTGAGATTCATCTAATTCACCAATGCCAATAACTGTTGAATTTCATTAGATAACTCACTATATATTATGAAAGTCAACTAAATAATTAAAGCAATTGCTAAGATTAAAGGTCAGTTAGGTGACTTCCAAATGCCTAGACACCTAGGGCTGTGCATAAGTACCTGCTCGAACTACTAACATCAACACTCTCTCTTAGTGAAAAGGTACTTTTGGAAGAGCTACTTGGAACTAGTTGTTCCTTCGGTATTGGCACATTGTCCCATACCTCATCCTTCACCTTGGATTTCCTCCAAACCTCCTGGTTTGTTGCGTCTTCAATGATGTTACTCATTGGTGCCATGTAGTTTGAAAACTTCTTTGGAGACCTGCTCTTGTTGAATGTGCTCCTAAGAGCCTCCACATGATCCTGAAACTCCCTCAATGTTTCTTGACAAAACTTGAAGGAACTATTGACTCCTCCCCACTTGAAGGTTGACTCCCTGAATTGGAAGCCTTTGCATGCTACTCTACCTTTGGAGCCTCTGGCTCCTATTCCTTTGTCATTGCTTGTGGCAACTTACGAAACTTCCTAAATGCCAAGTTCTCCTTGAACTTAACATGCCCATTGACATTTGTCTTCCTCTGTGCTAGTATGAAGATCTTGCGAGTTTTTGAGGTCTCACTATACACAACAAATATCCCCTTCTATTCTGAAGGATCCATCTTCGTCCTGTTCTCCAAGTGCACATGGATCTATACTGGAAAATCAAAGATCCTCAAATTTCTTATCTTTGGCGTCACGCCTGTGAATACGTCCTTTGGATTCTTGCCCCCCAATATATTGTGAGGAATCAGGATTCCTTTTTTGCACATATATTGTAGTGTTACATGCCTTTTCCCAAAGAAACATAGTTGACTCTTGATCATGTAGAGCATACTTTGGCAGAATCAATGATGGGTTGATTCATTCTCTTCACAACCCATTTTACTGAGGGTTGTACGAGACTGTCATCTCCCTCTTTATCCCTGCTTCCTTACATAATCCTTGAAGTTGATGGAGGTGTATCCCACCCCTCCCATTATCTGATCTTAAGACCTTGATCTCCTTGCCTATTTGGTTCTCCACTTAGGTCTTAAACTCTCAAAATACATTGAAAACCTCTTCCTTGGTCTTCGTGAAGAATCAAAATTTTCTTGGAATAGTCATCAATCAATGTGACGTAGTTCTGTGCTCATTGTATTGATGCAACTAGCATTGGTCCACATGCATTTGAGTGAATAAGATCCCAGATCCCCTTGGGCCTACTTTCACTATTTGGAAAGGTAGCCTTGGCATTCTTGCCAAGTGCACACCCTCTACACATGCCTTTTTGCTTAGCATTGAAATCTAGGAGATTAGTGGCTATCTCCCTCAGGATTGACAACGCCCTGTAGTGTAAGTGCCCCATCCTCCTCTGCCACAACTCACACAGGTTGTCACTGTCATGTACTAATGCTTGAACATGTTTGTCCATCAACCTGTATAAGTTGCCCTTGACTTATTCACTTAGTCTTCTACATAATCCAATTATATACATGTTTATGAGGCTGTCCTACTATTGTATCTTTCTTTACTTCATTTTATCCTAGATTTAGCTTTGGGATTTTCTAGGAGTTACATTTACACTCCACATTGTACTCGTACTGGTTGTATCCTTTTGTCCCATTGATCAATTTATTGTCATTCATTGGACATTAAAAAAATTATCTTATTTTGTCTTATCTCTAACCTTGATAACTATTGCTGCGTTTGGGCGAGAATCCTATGGACGGATGAGCACCTACCCATTCTTGAACATGACTACATATCCCCTGACCTCAAGCACTCGAGACTATGAACAAGTTCTTTAGTCCTAGTACATCCAATATATTTTTGGCTTCCAACGTCCCTTCTGACTCTAGTCGGAACTAAATAGTTCCAACACCCTCCATTGCATACCTGGCATCATAGTCAAGATCCACATGTAAATCTCAACCTCTCTTTGTCAAACTGCTCAATAGAACGTCCCTTCTGACCCTAGTTGGAACTAAATACTAAATAGTTCCAATGCCCTCCATTGCATACCTGGTATCATAGTCAAGATCCACATGTAATCTCAATCTCTCTTTGTCAGGCTTCTCAATAGATCATGTACCTTTGTCATATGGCGTGATGCACCATTAGCCAAGTACCAAGCACTCTCGGTGATGATGTTGGGACATGAGGCAAATTACAATTCCTTTCACTTTACTGAAAACTCATCAAGTTGCACCTCTATTGTTGCTAGTTTTTTCTATGATTGTCCCTTCCCCTTCTTCTTCTCCAATGTGATGTATAATGCCCACTCTTATAGTAAATGAAGCACTTGAGCTTGCTCAAGTCCTCCTCTGGTTGAGAGGTTGCTCCCTCACTGTTACCATTAGAACCCTTCCATTTGCCCTTGTTGGTCAAATTGACCAAGCCTGGGTTCTCCACTCCATTTCCTTGCTTGCCAGCTATAGACTCCTCCTGAGTTCATTTCTGGATGTAGTCATCCCAAAGCCTCTTCTAATTGGCAAGTTTCTCCTGACTGCAAATTCTCTTCACCAATGGTTTCCATGACTTGGGGAAAATCATTCAATGCCACATTTATGAGCTCTACATCCTCCACTTTCTCCACAATGGCTGCAAGTTGATCTTCTCCACTAGAGCTTTGAACATCTCCACTAAAGCTTTGAACATCTCCTTGGCTGTCTTCTTCTCTACCAAGTGAGGGATCAAATTATCCTTCATGGCAACCATAATGACTTGCTAAGTTCTAATTTCCTTTTCATGGGCTACCAACTGTGTTGATTTGTTGGTATTTGAATCTCCTTGTCAACAATCTCCCAAGGGTCACCTTATTTCAACAACAAAGTAACCCTTGCCTTTAACGAGAAGAAGTTAGATGCTCCGTCCAACTTATCCTCAAATCTCAAACTGGTTGTTGCCATCTCTAAATCTAATAATTTTTTCTGCTTTATGCTATGACTTTCGAGCATCTATAAGAAAAGAAATAAAGTTGGTTTGTAGATTTTCTAAGGGCTCTTTTGAATTTATGTTTCAGTCCTTTGGAACACCCACAAAAATTTAATCTCTTCTAGCTTTATGTAGTGCAATTAGGCAACTTTTCTTGCCCATGTACCTGGATGTTGTTACTTGTACTCTGCTTAATTGCTGTGTACGGGGTCGTCCCCTGTTACTGTTTTACCTTTCCATACTTGTGCATATTGCCTTCATACAATTGTACTTCCCGTGTCTTGTTGTCGATGTATGGTATAGGTCTCTTGAACATTATTTGTTGCTGGCGATTGGCATTGTATGATGGCTACTGTACTTTCTTTGTGTGTTTGACACAATTATCGTTTTGATCACTTGAGCCATCATACGACGCATACGTAATTACTTGGAAACTAGTCCTCGTGTGGGCGACGACTGTCCTTATTTGCTCATACTGTACAACGTGATGTGTTAGGTGTGGCTCTAACAATTTTCTTTGGCAGCTTGTGCCCTTCGTGCAACTTTTTTGACCCATGACTGCATGTCCATCCACACTCAACTTGTCACCCTATGACCTGCCAATGACTCACTTTCCTTTGGTGACTTTCTATGTTGGTGGCAGTCCTTTAAACTTCTTATTTTTGTCTTACCTCTGCCGCCTGTGTAGCATGCATCCTGCAATCACTCGTGTGCGCAACACCCCGACATAGAGACTTAAACTTTTATGCTTGGTTGCGTCTACATACTGCTCGATCCGTACAACTTGCTTTTGTGTGTACTCGTACGATCGATTCTTTTTGTTGTTTATGGCTCAACCTACCTGTGCAATTCTTAGATATTGGTCTTTAGAGGTTGCGCTTTGATACCATGTTAATTTCCTAACCCCAACAATGTGGTTAATTACTTCCTAGTAGACTAGATCTACTGAATAAAAAAACATGATTGAGGTTTTAACACAAACAAAATATAACAATGGAAGCAAATTAAAACACCAATTTCATACACATGCACACATAATTTCTCCTCTTTAAATTAGTTGTTTCATTAATTAAAGTCTATAGCATACAAGGGCTCCCTTCTTGGGATAATGACCTACCATGTTAATTTCCTAACCCCAACAATACGGTTAATTACTTCCTAGTAGACTAGATCTACTGAATAAAAAAAACATGATTGAGGTTTTAACGCAAACAAAATATAACAATGGAAGCAAATTAAAACACCAATTTCATACACATGCACACATAATTTCTCCTCTTTAAATTAGTTGTTTCATTAATTAAAGTCTATAGCATACAAGGGCTCCCTTCTTGGGATAATGACCCTCCGAGGAAAAATACCAATACAACAAGACCCTGGAATTGATCCAGTTGATCTGTCCTTCCACTCTACTGGTTGATTTGGATCCATTCCCTTGTTGTCGCTTGCACTCTTCTATGAACCTTGCACACTTGGATGAAGTCGTTCTTCACCCAATCACTGAGATGTCACTATGACTATGTCTTGTGCTCAAGATGTGTCTCCTCTCTTAGCTTAGCCTTTATTTTATAAATTTGAGTTATTGACTGAATCCACAACCCTAATCTCCAAAGTGATTGACGGTTGAGATTAGATCTCAAAATCACTTGAGATCAGTGGTTGAGATTTCATCTAATTCACTAATGCAAATAACCTTTGCATTTCATAGATTAACTCACTATATCTTATAAAAGTCAATTATTTAATAATTGAAGTAATTGCTAAGGTTAAAGGTCAATTAGGCAACTTCCCCACACCTAGACGCTTAGGCATGTGCAGAAGTACTTGCTTGAGCTACTAGCATCAACAATTGATGTCTGTTATTTCCCGAATTTGAGTTAGAGGGGAGTAGTGCATGGGCTTTCATGGTGATATAGTATTTTCCTAAAGCTTTGTTGATGTGATATTGATGTAGTAGTCCCTTGGTGGTGGTGCGCCCTAGGGTCAAGACTAGGTTGAGCCTTATTTTTTTTATATTGGCTTAGCCTGCTACTATGATGGGGTTTTGCTTTGAAGACAACTTTATATAACATGGTACAACTCTTCGATGGAATGTGCCCCTTCTTTACTACACATGTTGAGGTAGATCATCATATTTTATTATTATTTTGCTTGAGTGGAGAGGCCATCCCCATTGTCTTGGAGTTTGTTGGGTTGCATGTGGATCTATGGCATGGTGGGGCATTATTTAATGATTTGTTGGAGGTTGGCACACTTTTCTAGGGCACATCTTTATGGAGTTAGTTGAGTGCATTTGAATGATTATTATATTATTGTCGACTCCTTGCACAAGTTTTGAGGAGTTGTAATCACCATCGAACATATTTTGTTATTTATTGGGGAGGTGGTTACACATTGGAGAAAGAGCTTGAGAGGAATCTTTCTACTTTGGGAAGTTGTTGAAGGTCCCAATCTGTTGACTTGTCTTACATGTGAAGCACTCCACTTATTGAAGGCATCTTGCATACTTATCTATGTATTAGTTGGAGTGGCCTACTTTGGAGTTCAGATGGGAGTTCCTTGTTGAATTGGTTCTTGCACACCTTTTCACACTTTCCACATATGATGGGACATACTACTCATGGAGATCCATATGTGCTTCATGGAGGATACTTAATGCACACATGATCATGCACCTTGTGGATCACAAACTATTTTGAGGAGGTGGCTGAAGAGTGCTCTCTTAGTGAGGGATTATATTATTTTCTTATCCCATGCATCTTGGAGGGCACACTTGGAGAATTTTTCTAGGTGGACCATGGAGCACACTCCCTTATGTTATGGAGTATTTTGATGTACTTTTAATTGTGCATCTTGGAGTGCGCACTTTGTTGATATTTTGTGTATTTGGGGTAGCATTGTGTTTTTTGCTCTAGCTCACGAATTTTGTGGAGGGACTAGAGTACACTTGATCTACAAGACTCAGAAAGGGATTTGAGAAATTTCATCTCGTTTGGGAGATATATAATTAATTAACTATTTTAATGTATTTCCTAAGTCTAAACTTAGGAAAATTAAATAATTAAAGTTAATTAAATTAAACATGTGATGAAATTGTCTTAAGTCACACAGATCAAACTTTCTTTTAATCTTAGCCGTTTGATTCAAGATCTGATCATGGCCGCCCAACGAGAAAAGTAGAAAGGAAAGGCTTGGGGTCATTTGTAAAGACACACAGAGGCAGAGCACTGAAGCTAAGGTGAGATTCTAGGGCGTGGTTTGCTGAGAATTCTTAGAAGTGTTTCAGCTGCAGAGAGAGGAGTTTAGACAAAGGGGATGATTTGATCCCAGTGTCTAGAATCAACAAGAGACAGAGAGCAGCTTTAGAAAGGCAACGCAAAGAAGCAAGAGCATCAACAGCAAGAGGGTAGTAGCTGCGCAGCGCAGGGGCAAATTCAGCTACGCAGTTGCTGCACAATCACTTCCAGGGTAGCGTAAGGCAGTTGGAAACCCTCAGAGGTTACATAGAGACCCTTAGGGGCAGCGTAGGGACTGCGTGACCCAGCCTAGGGTTATGCAGCCCTTTCCAGGCCGGCATTGAGGGACACAGAGGCTGACATAGGGGCTTCAGGGGCAAAGTTGGGGTTTCTAGGTCCTAATTTTGGTTGAGTCCTGTAAATCCCATTTGAGGGTGTGGATTAGGCAAAATTTTGGTTTCAGAACAACCGGTGAGTTGTAGATCTATATTTTCTCTGTCGGGTTTTCTAGATCTGGAACCCAGAATTTGCTGTATTCAGAAATACTTAATAATAAAACCCTCCAGCAACTAGAGATCGGATTTCCTGCATTGGGTTTTTCTGGGGACTATTTGTCCAGAAAAACATTGTGTCACTTTGTTTGTGTGTGCATGTACTTTTTCTAGATCTGAATTGCTGTAAGTCTGTTATGTGTTTTGCTTCGATATTAATCTGAAATTTTTAGTTAATAACTTAATTAAGTAGGAGGAGCATAACCAGATCTAACAGTAAATTTCTGCAGTAGTAACTTTAAAAAATTTTCACCCATTTGATGTGGACCTTTTTAGCATCTTAACATGGTCAAAGTCTTCTCTCTAGTGATGCACCCTCTCTCTTGGAGGTTTGTATTTTACATTACTTCATAATTTTAGGTAGTGTGACTTGGAGAGAATAGAGACTAGGGATCATAGTTGACAAGTCAACCTTGATGGTGATGAGACCTAACTACTCCCAACATTTTGTTTT
Organism: Pinus albicaulis; assembly: GCA_034641835.2. Taxonomy (NCBI): domain Eukaryota; kingdom Viridiplantae; phylum Streptophyta; class Pinopsida; order Pinales; family Pinaceae; genus Pinus; species Pinus albicaulis. Next base: position 1,067,944,824 of record CM076583.1, read on the forward strand.
TGTTTGACTTGTCATAGAGTTAGGAAAATATTGTATTTTATTGAGAAAGGATTAAGATCAATGTTGCGAACATCGCGATTGGGATAAAATCGGCGAGGGGAAAAATCGGAAAAAATCATAAAAATTGGAAAAAAATCAGTAAAAATCAGGAAAAAATCGGCACATACAAAAATATTCATTTTTTTCAATATCTAAAGCATCCACAACATAAAATAAATGCATTGACACATAAATATGAAAAAAAAACTAATTTATAGGATGTGTAATATCATGTCTAGTGCTACATCACACATAAAACTGAATCATGTCCTGAATACTAAGTCCCGAGTCTCAACTCAGCCTCGATATCAACAAAAAATATAATAATGTATCTCATATCATGAGTCATAATGTCATATACAAAGGAATGCACCAAATAACCTATACTATTGATTTCCTTTGCGCCCCTTGCGAGAAAATGTAACAGCTTTCCCTCTAGATGAAGAAGCTGGCGGGTCTGGCAATGGACTTTGTTGTGCTCTAGAACTTGAAGCACCAAGAGCTAAAGGATGCAGACCACGTCCTCTATCGGTAGCAGGGGTAGCTGGTGTCACCTGCTGCTGCTGCTGCTCCTCCTCCCCTCCACAATCTCCTGCTCTATCCAATCAGGGGTTGACTCCATGTTAGGCCTCTCAGCCTCAACCCTCCATGCAGCAATGGTGTCAATCGCATCTAAAGAGATGGTCTCCATATCAGGTGTCCTCTCAAGTTGTCTCCCCCATAATCTAAGATTGTAGTAGACGTAAACCATGTCATTGAGGCGCAACTTATACAAGGGTCATAAATTAATAAATTATATAATATATATTATAAATAATAAATTTATAATTATAGAAAAAATTATTTAATGAATTCAAAAAATCAGTTGGAATATTTTAAGTTTTTAACCTGTTGTGCTTTTTGGTGTGTATTTTTTCAAATACTCTCCAGTTGCGCTCACATCTTGAAGAGCTACATGTTTGGCCGAGTATTCTAATGGCAAGATTTTGGAGTTTTGGTATTCTGCCACCATAGCTCCTCCACCATGCATCTACAAATTACAACAAATAAGATAAACTTATAAAGTTACAAACATAAGAAAAATTTTAAAATAATGAAAATTGGAAAATTGAAAGTTGAAGCAAAGTATGGAGTTATGATTCATGAACTTGAAGAAACGATAAATTTTGAAACAAACAAAATCTTACCTAGCATTTTAATAGTCCCTACACTGGACAGCCATGTCAAAGCTCAATGTGCTACCTGCCATTCTGTATACCTCCATTTCTTTGGATATATTTGCACGTTCTGATGGAGATGGCACCATCTTCTGAACACAAGTGAAAAAGCTATCCATGACCTCAACATTAAATAAGAAACTACATGAGTAAGCAAATTCGAGGTTCAGTAAGATCCCTACCGCATGAATGGGATGATGGAGTGTATTGTTTCATCGCTCATCAATCACTTCTTGTACAAGAAGTTGTTTCTGAAACCCCTCATCACCCTTATCATCATAGTAGTTGCGAATGGCTTCTTTGGCCCTATCCATGGCCTCATACAAGTAGCCCATTTCGGGCTTCTCTCCATCAACCAATCTAAGAACCTTTACCAAAGTTTCAGTAATGCTGCACACCTGTTGTACTCTCGCCCAGAAGCTTTCTTGATATGACACCAACCTGCAGATGGCCTCTTCCTCTGGTTTGCGGCTGTATGTCAAAGCACGCCACTCCTCTGAAAGAAACATTCTCTTCAAATCCCACATAGAATTTAGGAGGGATTGAAGAGATATGAAACTGGTGGCAAATCGTGTAATAGCAGGACGCACCAACTCCTTGTTGGTGAATGTTCTCATCAAATGAAGCACAAATGCATGATTATATATAAATTTTGTAATGCTCTTTTTAATGATTCAAGAATATCTTTGACAAAATGAATCTTTCCTATGTCTTCCAACATCAAATCAATGCAGTGTGTAGCACAAGGTGTCCAAAATATGCTCGGATTCCTCTCCATAAACATCTTGCATCTTGCATCTTTGTAATCCCACCTCTAGAATGAACACATCCAATAAATCACATAATAATCGTTCATCTTTGACATGTGCAGATGCATCAACAGATTTCATAAACATTGTCCCCTTGCGACAACTGATCAAGAAGTTAATAAGGGTCCTACCCTTTTGATCAGTCCAACCATCTAACATCACAGTGCATCCTGTGACTTCCCATGATGCCCTTAACTCCTCCAATCTCTTGGTGCAGTCGATTTTTTTCATTTTGAAGAATGCTCCCTCTAAAGTCATCATATGAAGGGGCTTTGTATCATGGGCCAACAACAGTGATTGCATCAATCGCAACATGATAAAATGGATTGTTCCTGGCAACATTGAAAGGAATATCACTCCAAAGAAAAGTTTGCCTAACAACTTGTCAACTTCTTCCTTTTCCTTTTTTTTAATAAGTGAGGAGATAGATGGCTGTGCACCGGGAGTGGTTCTAGGAACAAAATATGAGGATGCAACTATAGGGTTGGGTGTAGAAGATGCTGATGGTGAAGAACCACTACCACTCTCATGGTCACCTTTAAACCTTGATATTTGACTCCTTAGAGCTGCTTTGCCGAGTTTAGTTGTTTGTATTCCTTCTAATGATTTGAGGGCTCTTCGGATTATTTCTGGATTGGTATTTGTGCAAGGCCCTACTTCATGTCCAGGAGCTTGTTCAAGGTGGTATTTTAATTTGTATAGCCCCCCTGTCATGTGTTGACCACATAACTTGCAACTCAAGTTTGATCGGTCAAACCATTGATTAGGTTCACCAAATTCCCACAAAAGATCCAATTTCCTCGGCATGTTTGTAAATTTGTTGAACTCTTGAGTTTTACTGTAAGATGAAGCTTGAACTTTGAAATTTGAACCTGGGGCACAAGAAAAATTGCAAGTTAAAAAATAAAATAAAAAATTTACAATTTTACATACAACATTTTGATTTTTTCACAAAAAAACCCCTCAACTCAATGCAAAAATAATGGGAAAAAATACATATTGAAACCCAAGCAAAAATAATGGAAAGAAATTAGGAGCACAAGAAGAAATATAAAAAATAAATTTAACAACCAATTTTTTGCATTTTTGACCAAAATAAACCCTCTCCACTCAATAAAAAAAAAAAAAAACAAAAAACACAACCAAATGCAATAAAAAATGATGAAAAATACATGGGTGATAGAAACCCATGGAAGAATAAGAAAAAAACAAAAAAAGGGTTAAATTTGATGCCCATACCTGGAAAAAATGTTTTGCTAAAGAAACTTGTTCCAAACTTGAATTTTGTTGGCTTGGGTTGCTAAATTCCTTCACTTTTCTCCTCTCTTGCCCTTGTAGATGACTTCTCCTCCTCCTTAGCTCTATTTCTTATCCTCTGTCTGCAAAAATGATGAAAACAAATTGAATTTGCTTGTTTAAGGGTCGTTGTTTTACGGGCTTGCGATTTTTTCCCATCGGATCGCGATTTTTTCAAAATAAAAGTTGCCGAAAAAATCGGCAATTATATTGGCCGTGCGAAAAAATCGCGATGTTCGCTTCACCGATTAAGATCCCTCTATAAAATGAATTTTCTTTACATTCATAGTAGATTGGGGGGTTTGGAACATGGAGAGACTGAGAAGTGATAAGAGAATAGGAGTTTGGAGTCGAAGGTGAATGTTGGGCTCGTTTGTATGCGAAGCATGGAAACTTAATGAAGAAGTGAGCTATTGCTCTATTTTGTTGTATGGGCTTGTTGTGCTCTTTTGTTGTTAATGTGTTGAGAAAACTACCTTGCTATCATGTTAATGTGTAAGTCTATCCATTTACAAGTAAAGCATATGAGGAGGTTCTCCCCAATGTTGCGAACATCATCATCGGGATAAAATCGGCAAGGGTCCGGAAAACCAAAAAATCTTAAAAATCGGGAAAATATCAGTAAAATATCAGCAAACATCAGCAAAATTAAGATACCATAAAAATATCTTTAAAAATCAGCTAACACAAGAAATCGTGATTTCGAGATAAAATCGGGATGTTATCGAGATGTTCGCAACACTGGTTCTCCCTCTTGTTTTTCTTGTTGTTTTTTTTCTCTAGTGTTATCCATATTCTATCAAATTAATTGTTGATTGGAATCGTAATGCATCCATAAAAGCAATATCTTAATATTTGTGTGATGAGTGGCAAATCCAACTCTCCAAGACTAAGTCTCCACAACAATCACTTAAAGTTATTTGTATCAAACTTAGCTCTTTTTACCCGGAGTACATAATTAAATTATGAATGTACCAAAACTAGTTCTTTCTTCTAAATAATTTGAATGCACCAAATTAGGCTTTTCTACCATATAGCCTATCTTAAAATAGTTGATTTTTGCAAGTTGACTCTTTCATTCGTGCGATGTTTCTTGATTACATTGGTCCCATAGGTTGATAGGCACTGGTCTCCTAACATATCATTTCATTCCTTGTCACCTTCTTGTTCTCATTCTTTTTTAACCCATATCCCTGTCCTCATTTCCATTTCCTTAATGTTAAAACCTTTGTTAAGGCTTACTTTTCAAACTTAGCTTTGAGCCTCCATTTCATAGTCTTAACAATCCTACCTCAGGGAAATTTCCCTTGCATTGGAGAGGAGCCAAACTATAGTGCGGGGAAGAGCTGCTGAAGTGACAATTGGCGATCTTCTTGGATTCCACAAAGCTATCACTTTGGCGCTTGGGACTTTACACTTTTGTGGGTGCTAGATTTTGTTGTAAGGTTGTAATGTTGATTTTTGTAGCATCCGGAAGTGTTCCGAGTCTCAAACTTTGCAAGGAGGCTTGGACAACAACATTCCAAAGAACCCAAAAACAGTTTGTGGAAATTCCACTTGGTTTAAGAATTATTAAAATAATTAATTATTTTAATGAAGAACCTAAGTCCAAACTTAGGAAAATGAAATAATTAAAGGGCATTAATAATTCAGAGTGTGAATCTTCTAGAAATCATGGATCAAGTCAAGATTTAATCTTAGCCATTGATTAATTTTTTAATCTGGGCCGTTGGTTCTCCAACATGAAGATTATAAAAGAAGGCTTGAGGGTCACTTGGAAGACAAGCCAGGCTCACGCTCAGTATCCGAAGGAGATCCATTCTGATGTAGAATTCGATTTCTGCGGGAGAGTTGTAGGGCGAGAAGTTGCAAAAGCAGGAGGAGGTCAGGGGTGATCGAGGTCAGGGTTGGAGAGCAGTAGTGGGTCACTGAGGGTAGCTTGAGGCTACAACGCAGAGACCCCACAGAGTCTCCACGCAGATTCACGCAGTCAAACTCTGGGACTGCGCAGAGAATCACGCAGACTGATGCAAGGGCTTGCAGGGGCTGATCCTAGTGTCAGATATTTGTTCGAGAAAGCTAGGCATTCAGTCTCAGGTGGTTCAGAATTTATATGCCGAATATTTCCTTGTAAAGATATCATTTTCTAAAGAAATAATAAAACCCTCATCTGCTGCACTGGTTTTCTCACATTGGGTTTTTTCGGGGACATTTGTCCAAAAATAACTGTGTACATGTGATTGATTCTTGTGCTTATGTTCTCTACTGTATATTTCTCTGCATATATAATTGTGAATGTTGCAGTAGTATTTATTTCGATATTTGCTGGAAGATTTCTGAATAATAACTTATTGAAATAATAAGTAGGAGAAATAAATCTATCACTGCAACTGGTTGAGAATTTTCACATGTAACACATACTAAGGATTATGCTAAAGAGAATGAAATCACTTGAGTAGTTTCAAGTAAGAGATTTTTTGAAGTGAAGTAGAGCAAAGGGGACGGCAATGTTTTTCTTGGATCCACCATGGCCTTTGGGTGTTTCAGATCGTATGTGTTAGCAGTGTAACTGGCCTATAGTCATTTCTTCTCTTCTCTCGTCTGGATGTTATGCCAAAGAGAGGAAAGCTTGAGAATGCTTCTAAATCATTCTTTTCAAAAGCAGCTTTAGAAGTTCTGAAACAAATGGGTCAGTAACGTTGCTTGCCTTTATACATTGTCTTGTCTAGACCGGAGATTTTGCTGTGTTTGAGAATTTTATGTCACACTGTCATATGAAAAATCCTTTTAAGTTGTGCCTCATTTAATTTTGTTCTTTAGTTGCGTTCTGTTTGTGTCTGTATTTTGCAGTATTTAATGAAGTGGTTCTAAGATTGTAATCATCTATGTTTGGTGTTTGTAGAGAAGCCAAAGATACCCTCTAATTTTGAAGAGGTTACCTGGCAAAAACTTAAAGAAGCTGTTAATGCCATTCATAAGAAGCAACCAGTATCCTGCAGCCTTGAGGAACTTTATCAGGTACGGAATGCTTTACACATGGTCTACTTTCGGGACTACAACAGATTTATTACATTTAAAACTTACCGACCTTGACATCTATTGTGTTTTAATTGTTGTTATAGGCTGTAGAAGACCTTTGTTTGCACAAAATGGCAGGCAACCTTTACAGCCGGCTTCAGCAAGAATGTGAGGCACATATTGCTGGCACATTACAGTCTTTAGTTGGGCAGAGTCCTGATCCTCTAGTATTTCTGTCACTTGTTGAAAAATGTTGGCAAGATCTTTGTGATCAGATGCTAATGATTCGAAGCATAGCTCTATATCTTGATCGTACATATGTTATACAAACTGCAAATGTTCGTTCTCTTTGGGACATGGGATTGCAATTATTCCGCAAGCATCTGTCTCAATGTACAGAAGTTGAGCATAAGACAGTTACCGGCCTTTTGAGATTGATTGAGAAGGAGAGGTAAGTTTTATGTCAACTATGATGATTCTTTTATGCATGGATGTTCTGTAATTCTTAATATGATGTAGTTTCTAGTTTTTAAACAATGAATGAAAATGATGGATGATTTCCCTTACCTACTTGTTTGAATTTTCCCTCTATGTGTTAAATAAATATGTTTGGATGCCATTTTCTGGCCTACTTTGAAGGTAAGTTTTACTTCAACTATGATGACACTTTTATTCTTGTACGTTCTGTAATTTTCAATCATATTGTAGTTTCTAGTTTTTAAACAGTGAAATAAAATAATGTAAGCTTTCCCTTTCCTTTTTGTTTGAATTTGTACTATATGCGTTAAATGTTTTGCTGTTATTTTATGTTTCTCCTTGATTTGTAAGGGTTTATTCCTTTCATCAAATATATCACATTGAAAACTTCTGTTAATGAACCTTAAAGGAAACAACATTATGAAGCATATAAGTATGTCAGACTTTGGAGTGGCAGCAAAAGGAAATAAGAAACGTTTAAAACCTAAACAGTCTGCTTGCTGGTGCTATTACCAGAGTTTTTAAGCCTTTTGCAGTGTTATTATCGGATCTTATGTTGTTCAGGCTATGCAGAATTCATGAAGCATGCCTGGATGAAGGATTAGATGGTTGAAATCAAGCAAGCCAAGAAATATCGGTTGAGAGCTAAAATGTTACTCGAGGGGATTACTGACCTTAGAGGAAATAGTAAATACACATATGTGAAGAGAACCCAAGTGACAAATTGGAAATCAAAATAGTCTAACATTAAAAGGCCTTTTCCGTGTTGTTTTAAGATCCTCCTCCATAGGCATTACTTCACATTTTGTTACCATACTATATATGTATTTGTTTCCTGCATTTTTATTTTCTAGTCATGATAACGGTGAAGGTTTGATTGGGTTTACCATAATGATAATGGTGTGAGAGTGGTTGGGTTTACCAGTATCCACCCATGATAATATTCTTAAGATCATGACAAAGGGGTGGTTGGGTGTCCCACTGGAGTAAATATTCTTAAGATCAGTAAATGAATTTTATTGCTGTGGTTATGCAAGTTGTTAATACATGCCAGCAAGAGAGAAGTGAAATAGTATTAAGATTAGTACATGTATTTTATTGTTCCAGTTAATGCGAGTTATTAATGCATGCATGCAAGAAATAAAAATGACAGATTCTTATGTTTGTCAAAATACAGTGACAGATTTTTCTGCCATGGCATTTTTTCTATGTTGAGGTTCAATTTTCATTTTAAGTTATTTATGGCAACAGGAAATAATGGCATTTAAAATTATGTAAATCTATTGGTATTGTGTTTAACTTGAAGTGTGTATAATTTTTCCTACAAATGGTAGTAACCTTGAAATCCACCACCTCATTTGGATATTTGTATTTCAATAATTATGGGCTTTACTTATGTTTGATGTTTAGTTTTTGAATGAATCTGAGATGAAGAATTGTGGCTCCAGAAACTACTTTTAAAACAGTAAAGGAAATAAAGTCAATATTCAGAGTTGGCCAGGAAAGTATTTGCAAGAACATACAAGGAACAATGCTATTAAGAATTGGGCCTTTGGAAAGGATGTGTAACAACATACAAGAAATTGCAACATGCGTCAAACAGGGCTGAAAGTAGTTATAAGATAAAGAACTGGGAACTTCAATCTGGATCCCAGAATATTAAAGTCACAAAATAAACTGAAGACTAGGCATGATCTAACATTAGACAACCAGACAATGCCTGTATAATGTAGGAAGTCTAGAATGATGTTCCATGATGATACTGGGCACTTGCAATACTGTAACTTGTAACCTCTGTGTCATGAACTGTATCATCTAGTTTGGTTTGCTCTTTATTATGTGAACACCAAGGTCTAAAATAGTATGTCTATCATTGCCTGCCCTTGGCATGTAATGCTAAGTCGACATTGTGTTAATTTTCCTCTGAACCTATCTCCCTTTATTGGCTTAGCAGATTACAGATCTATTGAATAAAGACATGGCTAAGTTCTTAACATTCAGTGGAAGCAAAAAATATAACAACCAATCTCAACACACACTGATTCTGCCCAATCATATCAGTTCATCATTAACAATGATTCAGAACCTTCTTGGGCTTCCGTCTTGGGATAATGGCCCAATTGAGAAAATACAGAATACAAAATAAACCTAAATCTGATCCAACAGATCTGCCCTAGATCGGTGCTCGATTTTCTCTGTAGATGTGGATCTCTAGCCTCTCTGCACTGCTTTCGACCCAACACATTGCTCATTGGGATGCCTATCTCATTCTTTTGCTGCTGCAGTGTACAGTGTTATTAGAACCGGACTGTAACTGGAATGGGCCGGGTTGGACGGGTTTTGTACGGTCTGTACCTGGGTGGGTCAGCGTAGACAATTTGACTTTTTTGATTTTTTCAGTTGGTGGGCCCACTTCTAATTATCCCCTAGGCCAAACTAATATTCAAGCCTATGGTCCTAGTATTGCTATGCAATTCAGGATGCTTGTGAGCGGTTCCAACCTCATTGTATTTCATATGGAGAAAGTAGAATTCTAAATTTCACTGAAAATCTAGCAGACTTAGCAGTTTTTCAGGATTTCAGGATTGGAGGGATTGCAATGTTTCCATTGGATTTTGTCATGTACAAGAGTATGGAACTAGTATTTAATAAAGAGCACCAAACCATCTATGTACTTTGATGTTAGTGGCATTGGTTGTTGAACATCTCTATCATGACTCTACTAAAAATGTACCCATCACTCAAACAAAATATTGACATGACATGATACATTTTTTCTATCTTATTTTAATGCTTAGGGGGTTCTATTGATGACGAAGTTCCCAATATAGGCAATGATTTTGATATGTAGGCATTTGTTGTAGCATGATTTTGTTTGAATGCTAGAGGCCATCTAGAGCCTATTTGTTGATGTATTTTCAATTCAGAGATGGGTTTCACTCGATGCTATTTTGGTTATGTGCACCCTTACATGCTATATAAATCAGAACTGCTTATTAGTGTATAAATCAGAACTGCTTATTAGTGCACATGTATATATATGTTTTTCTTTAAAATTTGAATATGTTATGCGTTTTTGGTCAATTGGTTTTTTGTTCTATTTTTTTTTATCGGTTTTGGTCCGTTTTTGACCAGTTCTTGGTCCCATAATTTTAAAAACCAACCAGCTTGAATTGGAAACTGGTCAAACTGGCTGGTTCATTCTGCGACTGGGTCAAACCGAACAAAAAACCCGGTTGAAGGGTTTATTTTGCCCAAAATTCACAAAAACCAGCCCTAACCGGCTGGTTTAGGACACAACCCACCGGTTTATGGTCAAATTGGCCAGTTTCATCTTAAACCGGCCAATTCATTGCCATGCCAGCTATGGACCCCACAAAATGCAGTTTTGTGAGTTTTGGAGCTGTTTTGAGGGAAATTTAGGGTTGTTTTTGCTGTTTTGAGGGAAGCGTAGGGTTGTTTTCTGTTGTTTTCCTCCAAAAACAACCCCTCCAAGAAAACCGTGCCTACCCTCTCATTTGTTCGACACATCTCAACCCTAGCAATGTTGGCAATTAATGGTAATGTTAAATTCTTAAAGTAAAAGTGACATTTCTTTTATTTTTCATTTTCATCCTTAAATTTTAACATTACCATGAAATGACTCCGGATGTTTGAGAGTGGTTTCGACCTCTTTCCATTTCATATGGAGAAACTAAAATTTTAGATTTCACTCAAAATTCAGCAGACTTAATCGTTTTCAGGATTTCATGGTTTGGGGGTTTGCAATGTTTCCATTTGATTCTATCATGTGTGAGGGTATGAGATTGGCATTTGATCAAGAGCATGAAGCCCTTTAAGAACCTTGATGTTGGTGCCATTAATTGTTGAACTTTGTTGATGTTGGATTTGATCGCTGAACTCCTCTACCATTTCCTTAACAAGAATGTACCCTTCACTCAAAGGAAAACAACTGCTTAGGCATGCTAATATTTTTCTACCACATTATAAGGTTGAGGAGATGAACTCTTCACTCAAACCTAAATCATTGGTTAGGCTTGTTAAACTTTTTCAATTTCTATCATGTTATAAGGTTGAGCAATCCAAGTTTGAAGACTTTGAGCTAGATGATGTTTATGTATCTCTTGTTGATGATCCCATTTCTAGTACCGTTGAATCAATAATGAGTTTCATGAGTGACCATGTTGATCAGTGATGTGTAGTTTTGATGTCTATTTTTGCTACTACTACTACTACTAAAGTTGTAGAGGAGTTTTAGGAGTCCTCAAAATCTGAGCCATATTATTTATGTAGCTCATGTTGATGATCCCTTGTGTAGTAGTGGTGATGCGTTTGACCATGATGAGGAGTGAGGAGTAGCTCATTGTTTTCAGATTCTAAAGGCCATTTGGAGCCTCATTTCTTATGTATTTTGTCGATGATATGTATTGCACTTGGTGCCATTTTGATATATTCACCTGTACATGGTATATAGATGAGCAAAATTTGCATAATTTGTCTCTATTGGCTTGGAATCATGGTTTTAAATCTTAAAAATAGTTTTTTCTTTCATTAAAAATTAATTATATAATGTATTTTTTAAAAAACCGGTTCATTGAGATCTGACCAGTCCCCGTTTGACTGGTTCTTAGGTGGAATGGTCTAGTCATCGGTTTCGGTTTTTAAAACTATGCTTGGTCCACAAGGTTTTCTATTTTGATCATTGGTTCGATATTGATAACATTGGTAGTGTATCTTTGTCCTATCCTTAGCCTTGCTTTTATAACTTCACATCGAGCTAAATCCCTAACCCTAACCTTATTCTCCAAAGTGATTGATGGTTAAAATGAGATTGGCGTCACTTGATATCAATGGCTAAGATTAATACATAATCATTAAAGTAAATTATTTTTTTTTCCTAAGTTTCTTTTAGCTCAATAAGCCAACATAATAATGATATGTATTTTTTGCTAAGTTAGACTTAGGCTAAGTTACATTAGCAATCTTGCTCGCACTTGAGAAAGTGTTCTAAGGAGAATGTGGGCGACTTTTGCACGCTTAGACACAAGGCTTCTGCAAAACTACTTCATCAATACTCCCTCTTAGCGCAGGACACATTTTTGCCACCTAGAACTGGCTTTGATCCTGTACTTGCATCAATTGCTATGATTGCTTCCTCTGAATTGGATGGTTTCCTTGCCATCATCCTTGAAGACTCGCTCCTTGTGAACTTGTTCCTGGAAGCTTGTTGCTCCTGAACATCGTGTAAGGTCATCTCATACCAAGAGGCCTTCTTGACAGATTGGGAGGAATCTGTAGACCGCTCCTCTCCTCTTGAACTTGAAGGATGACTCCCTCTGAGCTGCTCAAGCTTCAAAGCTACTTGCTCCTTGTTCTTTTTCACGATTTTTCTTTTGGCTGTTTCTCAAATAGGTTGTGACCCTTTAGCCTATACAGGTTGCTCTTTCTAACTCCAATGATGTAGCCACTGTCTGATCAATGCCTGCCCATCTCGGGACACTACACCAAACTCCTTGATCATCGAGACTGAGAGAAAACTCCACTTGAGTTTTGACACCCATAGTATCGTGGCTTTTCTCCAAACCCTCCAGTCTACTACCATATCCCTTATGTTAAGTTCTTTTAGCATCCTTGTTGGTTTGTAGATTTGGCAAGATCTTCCTTGTGGGTCTATCTTGATCCTTTGAGACACCCACTGAAATGACTTGTTGTGAATCCCTTGACTGGCACAGTCTCCCTCTCTTCCTTTGAAGGTTGACCGATGCCAAGTCTGGTGTTGTCCTTCGTACCTACTCTGTTGACCACTACCTACTCATGAATGTTGTAGATCGCCTTCTTGACAGATTGGGAGGAATCTGTAGACCACTCCTCTCCTCTTGAACTTGAAGGATGACTCCCTTTGAGCTGCTCAAGCTTCAGAGCTACTTGCTCCTTGTTCTTTTTCACGATTTTGCTTTTGGCTGTTGCTCAAATAGGTTGGCCCTTTAGCCTATACAGGTTGCTTTCTCTAACTCCAATGACATAGCCACTGTTTGAGCTAGATCTCCTGGGTCTGATCAATGCCTGCCCATCCTGGGACACTACACCAAACTCCTTGATCATTAAGACTGAGAGTAAACTCCACTAGAGTTTCGACACCCATAGTACCATGGCTTTTATCCAAACCCTCTAGTCTACTACCATATCCCTTGTGTTAAGACCTTTTAGCTACCATGTTGGTTTGTAGATTTGCCGAGATCTTCCTTATGGTTCTATCTTGATCCTTTGAGACACCCACTGAAATAACCTGTTGCAAATCCCTTGACTGGCATAATCTCCATCTCTTCCTTTGAAGGTTGACCGATGCCAAGCCTAGTGTTGTCCTTTGTACCTACTCTGGTGACCACTACCTAGTCATGAATGTTGTGACATATCCTCTGTCCAACGACTTCTAGTTAGCCATTGCATTGCGTAACAACTTGACCATACGCAACACAACATTTTGCCCGCGACACGATCCTTTGCAGACTAGCTGTTTCACCCGTGAACTTGGGCGCCAAATTCTCACTCAGCTTGACTTATGCCCATCCACTGACTATGCTGCCATACAACATATACGACCTCACATCTACGTTCATGTTTGCCTAGTTGCTTATCGTTTTAACTTTTGACAAACTTGACAAATCCCTTTTTGTTGATCTTATCTGTCTCGCTTTTCCACTGATTTGTTGCACTCAAGGCAACTGTGAGGCTACTGAGTCCCCCACTGCAGAATTTCCTTGCACATTGTCTTTGTAGTCCTCTGTGCGACTCCCTTGAATCCACACGACATATGACCAATTAATCCCAATCCTTCTTTTTTTGTCCCTGTTCCATAGCTGTTGCCACTACCTTCACCATTTAGGTGATATGTTGCGACTGTCAGCTTCATCCTTACAATTGGATCTTTGACTTGGTTCCTTATTTCAATGGCCCATTCTACTTGGTACTCGACCGACGCGACCTTGACCCCTTGCGCATATCCCTCACTTTCACATTGCTCGTGGCATCGCCGACTATCAGTCGGTTGTCTCCCATAGTCCTTTCCTTGCACGATTGTTTGCAATGGACTTTTGGCTATTAACGACGTATCATTGGTACTTGCCTACGACCTTTGTGCGACCAACTATTTTCTCAATGACCATTCCCGTTGACATTCCTCTGCCAGACCCCAGCTCGTGGATTGTCTTGGCTTGTTGATTCTGGTCCTTGTGTGCGGAGCCTGTGGCAGTTGCCGTGTTTCGATGGGTGGTGATTGCGCTGCCATTTCAGCTAGTTGCTAAACTCTCGACCGTAGCCCAACTGCCTACACAGTCTATTAATGATTGCGACACTTTGCTGGTGGCCCCCTCGCAGTTTGTGTTGAGTCACATTTCCACCTGCTGACGTTGTTGGTTGTTGGACTCGAGCCTATTCTTGTTGACCCATGCACATAAACCTTGCTGAATCGCGACTTGCCTTTGGCCATGTCAGCTTCTTCACGATTGTCGCCCTAACTCTACCTTATTCATGTATCAATGGCTTTTATGTCACGACATGGTTCCTCGCCCTAGTTTTCCCCATAGCTTTGACTTGTTGAAACTTCAGATTTGCGCCTCGTGCTGGTCCACCCAAGTGGGCTTGGCAGTTAGGTGGGCCATTAGTTATGTCGGCCACCCACTGCGTCCACGTTCTTTTTTTATTTATTTAATTTTTAAATTTATGATCAACACTCAAGGCAAAACAAATTTCTTTGACTCTGTTGTGCGACAAAAATAATTCATTTTCATATAGTGTTATGGATATGAATACCCTCATGATCCTGTACAAACTTGGCTCCTTAGGCAATTTAGAGGTTGGTTTTCAGTGTTTCAACATTGATACCATGTTAATATTCCACTAAACCTATCATTGACACTTTCTTGACCTAGCCGATTACAAATCTATTGAATAAAGACAAGACTAAGATAATATTCATCGAAGCAAAAAATGTAACAACTAATCTCATAAAATGACACACATAATTTGCCCAATCAAATTAGTCCATCGTTAACAATGATTCAAAACTTACTTGGGCTCTTGTCTTAGGATAATGGTCCAATTGAGAAAACACATAATTCAAAATGAACTTGGATTTGTTTCAACATATCTGCCCTAGATTGGCGCTCGATGTTCTAATCTGGATCTCCAACCTCTCTACACTCCCTTAGCCTTGCACACTACTCATTGAGATGCCTTTCTCAGTCTTGTCTTGTTGTAGTGTATCTTTCTCCTCTTCTTAGTCTTGCTTTTATAAATGTACATTGAGCTAAATCCCTAACCCTAACCCTAATCTCCAAAGTGATTAATGGCTGAGATTAGATCTCGCTTCACTTGACATCAACAGTGAAGATTAAAACATAATCACTGAATTAGATTACTTACTTACTTAGCTTACAATCTTTGCTCACACTTGAGCAAGTCTTCTAAGTAGAATGTGGGCGGCTTCTGCATTCCTAGACACATGGTTTGTGCATAAGTACCTACCCGAGCTACAAACATCAACACATTGAGCATTTATGAGTGTGCCAAAATGTTAGTTGACACTAAACTTTTGACAAATTTTTCTTTTTTGACTTTGTGGGGCTAATAATGTCCTTTGCTATTTTTGCATGGGCTTCTTTAAGACATGGGTACTGTTGTAAATAATTGAAGGGGAACTTGTTAGATATTGTAATTTTGATTTCATTAAAGTATTAATTAATAATGTAATAAAGTGGAAATAAGTCACATATAATAAATATCATTTGTTACATGCTACTTATTTCCACTTTATCACGTTATTAAATAATACATTATTGAGATTAACATTACAATATTCAAAACCTTTTCTTAGTGGTGATTTCATTTTCCACAAGTCCTAGCATCTCTCAAAATTTTTCAAACTTCTCCCTATTGAGTGCTTTGCTCAAGATGTCTGATCTTAGGGTCTGCAGTAAAGGATCTCTATGTCTTTGTTCTACACTTGTTCTCTGATATAATGATGTTGAATTTCAACATGTTTTGTCTTCGAATGATAAATTGGATTTTTCGTCATCTTGAAGGCACTTTGGTTGTCACAATGTAAAGTTGTAGGCTGCATTTATGAGGTTCAAATCACTTGAAATTCTATGTAATCACACTATTTCACTAATTGTTTTGAAAATTGCTTTGTATCTTGCTTTCGTTGTTGAAAGTGCAACCAAAGGGTTCTTTTTACTTGCCCATGAAATCACTCATTACAAAGGGTAAAAGCATAACTTATTGTAGAATTCTTGTCATTTGTGTCACTTATTTAATTTGTATTTGAAAAGCCTTTCAACATGAAGTTCTCATTCTTCTCCAATACAACACCAAATTGTGAGGTACCTTTGATATATATAAGTAGTACTCTCTTTGTTGCGTTTCAATGTACTCGCTTGAGACAATTTAAAAACTTTGATAACATTTTAACTGTAGAAGTTATGTCTAGTCTAGTTGTGGTAAGATAATCAATCCTTATATAATTTGACAATAAAGCAATTTGCTCATTACCTCAGATTCATCATCTTTCTTTTGCTTTAAACTTACCTCCATTGGTGTTTTGTTGTGATTACTTTTTTCCATTTTGAACTTTGCCAATGATTTCAAAGCATACTTTGTTTGTGAGATGAAAATCCTATTTAGTTGTTGCCAAACTTTAAAGCCAAAACAATAATGTAACAATCTTGCAATGTCCTTAGGGAATTTTTGCCCTTAGGGTTGATAACATATGACAAGATTTGATCAAAATAACATTAAATTTTAAGCAATATTAAAGTGGAAATGCAATGAAATAAGCAAACAATGCTAATCAATACATATTCGATTTCAATGTCCATCTTAGGGCTATTGCAAGTAGTAGAATTTCTTGTACAACTCTTGATAATTTAATAACAGAATTGTGCTAAATAGTCTAACAACTAGCTATATATTAACTCTATTATTTACTACTTTACGAACTCACTATTTATCAATTGTAAGTCTACCTAGATCCTTGATGCTCACTATGCTGCTCCCAAGACTTACTAAGCTGTTAAGGAGGGTTTGTGACAAACCCTTCCTACCTAAAATTATCCTTGCCAAAGAAAGCTGTTGTCTAGGAAGGTTATTTGGATTCTCTGTTATCCTAATCCGAACCTTTATATGTCACAGACTGGCCTTCAAGGTCATGCATGATCCTAGACGATTTGAATAAGGTATCCGTTGCCTCAAGATAGGTTCAATGCTATACCGCTACCCTAAAAATCATTATTGATAATATTGCCAATATATCAAGGATATTTGAAAATATCGCAATATTCTCAGCAAAACGGTATATCGCTGAGTAAATATTGCGATATTTTCAAAATATCGACAAAATATCGCAATATTTTGAAAATATCTGCTTAATATCGGCATATTTTGAAAATATCAGCAATCTAAAAAATGATTTCTTTTTTAATGCTTGTCGATATTTGTCGATATTTTGCCGATATTGCTGATAAGATGTTTTTTGGACCCTCACCGATATTTTGCTGATATCGATATTATCAACACTGCTAAAAATAGTGTTAGGAAGGGACGCTAACCTTAGATCATGCCCTAGAGGTCATTTGTTGTCCTTGATCTGAGTTTGTTGCTCCCAGAATCTTGACGTAAACCTCAAGGAACTTGGTTAGATGAAGAAATACCACAATGAGCTTCTTCACTAATTTTGTCGACAAAATTCTCCCTTTTTTTGCTTGCCAGAAAAACTAGGTGAAGGATTGCCTTTAAAATAATTAAGCAAAGAAATGAGAAGGAGAGAAGACCGACTGGGGTGGAATCTTTCACCACCGAAATCAATCAAAGAGAAAAGGGGTCTTAAAACCCTTAGAGCCTCAACTCACGAAACAAAAATTTCTAATTCAACCTTGTTGAGAAAATGATTTCTCCTCTCTCTTATTTGTAGATTCCTTATGGGGTCTCTCTTCTCCTTATTTTGATGTGAGGGGTTACAAGTTTAGCCCCAATTTTGGCTTCCTTCACAAGTTTTGCCCCATTTACCCCAAATTTACCCAATATTGCCCCCAAAACATTTCATAATGGGTTTTCCCCTTTATCATTGACTATAGCCTATGGGGTTGGATAGACTATTTCATCCTCCTTTGGCCAAATAATTGAAAGAGGACATTACGGTGCCCCCATCCTGATATTGCTTTCCCTTAAGCAATTGCAAACTCGGGTGCTGCAAAATTTGTTTTCCTTCCCAGGTTGCATCCTCTTCAAGTAGGTTCATCCATCTAATGAGATATTTTGAGATCACTTTGCCCCTCAATCTCCTTTCTCGAACTGCCATGATTGCTTTCAGAATCAATTGTAGTTGTTCTTCTTTGTCCAAAGGGGGAAACTCCATTAACTTGTTGCCCAATGGCCTTCTTAAGACATGATACATGGAAGATGTTGTGGATTTTGCTTCCATTTGGCAACTCCAATTCATATGCCACCTCATCGATTTGCCAAAGTAATTTGTAAGGTCCAAAAAATCTTGGCTTTAGTTTTTTTGCACTGCTTTTCTTGAGTGTAGATTGCGTATATCATTGTAATCTTAAGTAAACAAGGTCTCTTATCTCGAAATTGTGTTTTGTCCGGTGTTGGTCCGCATATATATTTTGCTGGTTTTGGGCGGTTTGCAAGCTCTCCTTGAGTATCTTAAGAATGTCCTGGCTCTCTTGTATCCTTTTGGGGCCCCACTATCCCCGAAGGCCAAATTGTAAAAGATGTGGCATCATATCCATAGAAGAATCAAGCCAGACAAATGAGAAGAAGAGAAGATCGACTGGGGTGGAATCTTTCACCATCGAAATCAATCAAAGAGAAAAGGGGTCTTAAAACCCTTAGAGCCTCAACTCACAAAACAAAAATATCTAATTCAACCTTGATGAGAAAATGATTTCTCCTCTCTCTTATTTATAGATTCCTTATAGGGTCTCTTCTCCTTGTTTTGATGTGAGGGGTTACAAGTTTAGACCCCAATTTTGGTTTTCTTCACAAGTTTTGCCCCAGTTACCCCAAATTTACCCAATGTTTATCATTGACTATAGCCTATGGGGTTGGATAGGCTATTTCACCCTCCTTTAGCCAAATAATCGAAAGAGGATATTATAGTGTCCCCATCCTGATATTGCTTGCCCTCAAACAATTGCAAACTCGGGTGCCGCAAAATTTGTTTTCCTTCCCATGTTGCATCCTTTTCAAGTAGGTTCATCCATCTAATGAGATATTCTGAGATCATTTCACCCCTCAATCTCCTTTCTCGAATTGCCATGATTGCTTTCAGAATCAATTGTAGCTGTCCTTCTTTGTCCAAAGGGGAAACTCCATTGAAGAAGTGACTTTCTGCCCAATGGCCTTCTTAAGACATGATACATGGAAGATGTTATGAATTTTGCTTCCATTTGGCAGCTCCAATTTATATGCTACCTCACCGATTTCCCAGAGTAATTTGTAAGGTCCATAAACCTTTGCTTCAGTTTCTTGCACCGCTTTTCTTGAGTGTAGATTGCGTATATCGTTGTAATCTTAAGTAAGCAAGGTCTCTTATCTCAAAATTGTGTTTTGTCCGGTGCTGGTCGACATATATCTTTTGCTGGTTCTGGGTGGTTTGCAGGCTCTCCTTGAGTATCTTAGGAATGTCCTGGATCTCTTGTATCCTTTTGGGGCCTTGCTATCCTCGGAGGCCAAATTGTAAAAGATGGGGCATCATATCCATAGAGTGCCCTGAATGGGATCATTTCAATAGACAACTGATAAGTGGTGTTATAATAGTGCTCCTTGAAATGTAATCACTTGATCCGCGCCTTTTGCTTTCTCGTCACGTAGTGACGCAAACACCCCTTAATCCATTTATTCACGATCTTTGTTTGGCCAAAGGGTGATATCTAGAACTAGGGGTCAATTTCGTTCCCACTAGCCTGAAGAGTTCTTGTTAGAATCCACTCATAAATTTGCTATCCTAATCACTAACTATATTTTTAGGTAGTCCATGGAGTCTAAATACCTCTTTGAAGAATAATTCTGCTACCTGCACGCCCTTATAATTTGTTGGAATCACAAAGAAATGCACGAATTTAGTCAACTTGTCAACCTCTGCATAGATGCAATCCTTGCCTTGTACCTTGGGTAGACCTATGATGAAATCCTTTGAGATGCTCTCCCACTTTTGTTTTAGAATCGACAAGGGTTGGAGTAGGCCTATACGATGCCTGTGATCGATCTTATTTTGCTCACAAGTTACACACTCCTTGACATATCTCAATACATCATCCTTGAGGCGCTTCCATGAAAACCTTTCCTTGACCTGTTAGTAAGTTTTGGAGAAGACTTGGTGTCCTGCTAATGGCGTGTCATGTGTAGCCTTGAAGACTTTCTCCTTGAGTGTGGATTCATAGACCTAATATATTTTGTCTTTATAGAAAATGACGTCATCTACTATTTTGTACTTGTCATCTTGGATGAGGGTGGATGCCAAAGCACAAGCTAACTTATTTTTGCAGTATTCCACCAATAGGTGGGCCTTCCAATCTTCTGTGATTCTCATGAGTGAAGATGTTGCTGGTTTCCTAGAAAGTTAATTAGCCACAATGTTGTTTTTGCCTTTTACGTACTCAATATCCAATCATGTGTGGATCTTACTTACCCACTTATGTTGTCTTTCATTTAAGGTCCCTTTGCTCCAATACAAAAGGTTGATTGAAGTTGGTAAGTGCCAATATTGGGCATGAGCCCATCACTTGCTTGTTAAATGCTTTATCCGACTGTTTTGTCCAAGCCCCTTTCACAGAATGAATAAAACCTTAGGTGCTCCAATTCCTTTTTGCTGATGAAAAGCTTGCCACTTGTGATAGGAAGCGAATGGCAAGGTTTTGCAAATGTACACCATTTGCTCCATGACAAATCCACCACCTAACTCGATTCATGGTGCTTCTCTCCTCCAAAGATGATATATCTGAATAATCATCTATACCTGCAACAAAACTGGCAAATTATTCCTTCACCTCCTTGTGTAGATGAGCTGGAAAAATTCTCATAAGGGATTTTTTCACCCCATTAGCCACCTATCTATCCTTATGGGGTGCCTTCCTCTTCCCATTTCTTTGAGCAATAAGTTCCTCATCATAAAATTTTGGTTTCAAGGCATGTGCTAAAGTATGCAATGGAGTGTTGAAATTGTTCCACCTATCAACAATGATTCTCTTGATTAATTCGGCAAACTGACCATCTACAATTAAAGCTGTGGCGACTCTTGTGAAATTATTTCCATAGTTTTCTCAACCATGGAATCCATGGCATCATATACTTCTCCTAAGAAAGGTTGGTCGATGTCAGCGTTCTGAAGAAGCTCAAATGCAGGGGTTGTGAACATTAGCAAGAAATCTATCTTGCGCCATCAATCCTCATCAAGGCACAATGTACGCATCACAGATTCCTGCTCTGAATCTGCCTGTCTCCACTTGGGCCCAAAGCTGACTCACCACAATAAACACTAATGCTTGCTTAACCTCAACAAGGCGGCACAACATTATGAAGTTTGAGGCATATCTTGTCTCAACAACTTTTAACAACTCCAATTTGGAGTACTCTCGAAATATTGCTTGACACTGGTGGTGGTTGGTGATGAATTTCACAATTTCCCTTGCTTCCACTGTGAGTTCCTTGATCCATGGAACTTTATTGTCGATCTCCTCTAAGATCAGATTCAGATTGTGGACAATGCAGGTTGTCCAAAAGATGTGGTCATACCTCCCCTCAATAATCAAACTTGCAGCTTTGCATACCGGTGCATTATCCGTGATAGCTTGCAGCACCCTAAGAAACTGGATTCGTCCCCCAGGGGCTTCGAATCTCGAATCCGGCGAATCGGATACGATTCGGCCGGATTCGTACCCGATTCACGGGGTACGGCCATATCCGTATAGGGTACGACGAATCCCGACCGTACCATGTACGGATACGGCCGTACCCCGTGAATCGACATCGCTCAAGTTGAATGGGCGTCATAATCCTGCATGGGCATCGTTATAATTTATATGGGCATCTCATTACTTTTGTAATGGATTGGCATCGCTAAAATTATATGGGCATAACTGAAAATTGTTTGGGCATTGTATTATTGTTTTGAGCCGCATTGTAGTGTCATCATTGGATTGAACAATGATGGGGTTTCAATAGCATGGTATACAATGGCATATGGCTCTATATGGTATGACTGTAAAATCCGAAGATCTCGTATCCCTCTCATTGCAATTGCGTATGGCTTAGTATGATTCAATGTATTATATCTACGACATCATATTTGCAGAATCATTACTTAGTTCCTTTGAATTATATATGGCTTCTCTCGCTCTGGTATTTTTATTGTAAGTAAATATGATATCGCATCTCGATTCGATATCAATCTATTTACATTGTTCATCTTCATACATATGTGGCATGATGGATCTATGCATTATGGTTAGTCTCAGCTCAATAGTATGGTTGATCTTGGCATATGTATGTGGCTTCGGTTCTATGTGTTACATACATTCAACTCCTTACAGTTATACACATGGCATCTTTGGGTTCACTGTTCAACTCTTTACAATTATACACATGGCATCTTTGGGTTCACTGTTCACCCTGTGAATTGCGGTGCAGTGTATTTATGTAACACACCTTGATTCCGATGACTTAATGAGAAAACTACAGTATCTTACTATCTTGTCTTTCTGAGTAAATTTGTCAATTGTATGATGTATCAATGTATCAATGATCATGTATGAGTATTTAAGACCTTAAATCTATGTTTGAATCAATGAATTTTGTATGAATTTGTGTAAAAAATATCTAATTTTTAATATATATATATATATATATTTTAAAATATATATATATATTTTTAATAAAATAATATATAACGTATCGTATCCCAGAAGTATCCTGTTCTGGGGGTCACCGTACTCGAATCCGATTCCTCGAATCCCCGTATTAGGTGACTTAGGCAGCACCTGTTAGGACCAACTTGTTCAATAGATTTGATAATGACATCAGCAATGAATTGTGCATCTTTTACCTCTCCCGAGCAGTCTTTCGCCTTTAGAAACATTGCTCCTTTTGGCGAAGTGGCAATGGTATTTATCAATGGTCTACGCCTTGTATTTGTCCATCCATCTGAGACTATGGTAATCCCAGAGCTACTCCAAGAAGAACGAATTGGTGATAACACATCCTCCACAAGATCCTTCTCATTTTTTAGAAGCTGAGTTTTAACTTTCTCATAGTTGGGCCCCTTGTACCCTTGAGGAGCTTTGTTAACTGCCATTGTCATATCTTGCCAGTAAGGGGAGAAAACAACATTGAATGGGATACCACATGCATAGATGCATCGAGCCACTTTGGAATCAACTTCTTCTCTTCCTTGCACATTCACCAGTTTAGCAATCCTGCTATCTTGAACTGTACCAGATGCCCCTCTAGATGGTGGTTGTTCTGGTTGTTGAGTGCCTCTCCTCTTCCTTGCTTCAATTACAATCCCTGGCTCAATGTTTGCTGGATTTTTAGCTTGACTAAACTCATCATGCTTTCTTTTGATTCCATCAGCCTGATCCTGCTCTCTTTGATATTCCCTCCTTGCCAT
The DNA here is from genome assembly GCA_034641835.2 of Pinus albicaulis. Taxonomy (NCBI): domain Eukaryota; kingdom Viridiplantae; phylum Streptophyta; class Pinopsida; order Pinales; family Pinaceae; genus Pinus; species Pinus albicaulis. The sequence continues at coordinate 1,067,968,349 of CM076583.1, forward strand.
AGGGTCTGATGTTTTCATGCAACCTGCAATCCCCTATCCTCCTCCATGCAAAAGATGTGCCTTCACTCTTGGGTAAGAGCCCTTGTAAGAATGATTGCAAAGAGTACACCGACATTCCCATGAGCCACCACCTCCACATATTTGCAACTTCTCAACATGCCTCCAAAGAGGATAATATTCAGCGCTTGGGTTGGCCTTGGGGTTTGCACTTGAACCTTGGATGGAAGAAGCCAAAAAAAAAAGAAAGGTTTTTTATTATTTTGGTAGCATAAACCCTTGAAAAATAGACAACAATGAAGAAAAACCAAGAAATTGAATGCTTCTTACCCAAATTAATTTTCTGTAGCTGAAGCTACTCCAAAATGCCAGAAAAAACAAGAGAAATATGGCTGTAGGTAAGCCAAAAACCAAGAATGTCGTAGCTGGAAACTTCACACTCCAAATATGCTCCTCAAATCTCTTTCTCTTGCTGCTAAAATCTCCTTTGCTCAATGGTGAAACCACCAAAGATGAAGCACTACTCTCTTCCTCCTTTCTCCTCTCCAAAATCGCTCTTCTCCAAGTGAAACGACTTGCTCAATTCATGTGATGAGAGAATGAGGCAAATCCCCTTTTTATAACTTTAGAAACCCATCTAGAAGCATCCAAGACACAATTAAAACGAATAAAATAATATTACATTGCTCAAATCCCAAAAAAAATAAATTCAAAATTTAACGTTGTTTTGGGAGGAAACATGACTGTACGGCCGAGAAACGCGTTTCCAGCCGTACTGGTACCGTTTCCCGTACGGAAAATGTACTAGTACGACCGGAAATGCATTTCCCGACCATACGGTACTGGTTTCCCCGTTTCTGTTTCGTTTTCTGCTTGAAATGAGGGTGGGGAGGACGTTTCCTGCAACATAGAATATGTCCCAAATGCATAATCTCGGTCATCTGGAATTCACACTTTGATGCCTTGGCATAGAGTGGTTGCTTTTCCATAATGCTCAAAATCTCATCTTGATGTTCCAAGTATTCCTTCCATGTTTTGCTGTGTATGAGGAGGTCGTCGAAGAATACCAGTAGGAATTTCTCAACTGCTTGTTGAAGATGTGGTTCATACAAGACTGGAAGGTGGATGGTGCATTAGTCATTCAAAATGGCTTGACCAAGAATTCAAAATGCCCATAGTGGCACTTGAAAGTTGTCTTAGGCACATCCTGTTCTCGGACCCGAATATGATGATATCCTGATCCCAGTTCATTCTTTGAGAAATATACTGCTCCATGCAATTCAGTTCACCAATCCTGGGAATAGGTTACTTGTTCTTGATGGTATTTTTGTTCAGTACTCGATAGTCGATGCACATCCTCCATGTGCCATCTTCCTTCTTCACCAAAATTGCGGATGAGGCAAATGGGCTTGAACTTGGTCTGATGTGGCCCATAGCTAAGATTTGTTTGATGGCCTTTTCAATTTCATCCTTGAACTTCTTCGAGAGCTTGTAAGGTGTGGTGATTACAAGTTTGGCCCCTTCTTCAAGTTCCATGGTGTGCTCAAAACCTTTGTTTGGAGGCCTTCTCGGGGGAATCTTTCCAATCACTTGGTTTTGCTTATTCAACAATCGCTGAATGTTTGCCTGGTACTATTGTTTACTATCGGATGTCTTCTGGCTTGTAATCATACACTTTGTTGCATAAGCTATATCCCCATGCCTAAATATGGCCTCCATTCTTTTATCTGAAACAGTTTGGGGGCCGCCATTAGACATACCTCTCAAATCTACCTTACTGCCATTCGATGCCTAGAATTCCATCTCAATTGCTTGGTAGTACATTGTGATCTTTCCCAATGAGTGTAACCACTGAACTCCCAATATAACATTGGTATTTGCGAGTTCTATTACATAAAATCATTAGTGAAAGTATAGTTACCTAGTGTTACGCTTAGACGTAGGACCATCTGCGTGTAAGCCAGGCTATACCCATCAACTACCATCACGTCGAAGCCCTCAAATTCTTTAGTGGTAAGTCTGCTTCTTGCTACCAAAGATGTATCAGTGAAGTTGTATGTAGCTCCTTTGTCAATCAAAGCCGTGACTTGTTGTCCCTTTATGACCCCCCTGATCCTGAAAGTGTAATATTTGGGGGTTCTTGAAAGAGAGGCAATAGTACCACCGTTGATTTTTGGGTGGGGGTTCTCCTCTTCTTTAGAGTCCTCAATGCACTGCTCTTCCTCAGGGTTGCTAGGTTCATTGCTTGGTGCAGTTGCTTGGTCTTCTTCGTCCTCACTGTCGGACACTACCTCAATATAGTGGATTTTAGCTTTTGCCCAAGCATTGGTGACTGGGATCCCATGGTTCTTTGGAAGTGAGATAGAGCTTCTTCCTCCTCAACTAGCTTCGAGTTTCATCGTACAACCTATCCTTTCTGGTCCAATCTTTCTGAAACTGACTCTTATTTTTGTCCTTCAAAGGGACTAGTGGTTTTTGGTGCAACATCACTCATATTTTGAGTCTTGGTGATGGTGCCATATAAGGTAGTATGCTTGAAAGCCCTTACCTGTCCATGCAGCAGCTCAGCTAAACCTCCTATAAAGAGCATAATCAACCTCTGCTTAGTAATATGTCACCATGATTGCTAATTGCTGGAATACTGATATGTATGATTCCGGTGTCCCGGTCTGCTTGAGTTGTTCTAGCTCTTCAAAGTGTGTATTAGGATCCTTCCAGTCGACATTATCTATCAATATTTGAGTTAAGTCCACATAAGAGGTTATGCTGGAGTGCCCCAAGGTGACCAATCCATGGGACCACCATTCATGTGCCTCCCCTTCCAAGTGTATGTGGCAAATTTGATAGCGTCTGCTTCCAACATGGGATTAAGTTGTAAGTAGGTGTCCAACTTTTGTACCCAAGCCCTTGTTGAACACTTAGATGATCCATCAAAAGAGGGAATGGATAGTTTACCCACCTTGTGCATTAGATCATGATTATATTGTCCCCTAGGTCTATTCCTTGTATTTGATGTTGCTGTATTCTTAAAAAGTCATGGCAGCCTGTACTTCAAAGTTTTTTTCTGTTGCTGTACTTCCGAAAGTATTCATCAAAGTTTTTTTTTGTTTTGCTGTTCCTTGGGTTGCTGTTGTCTCACTGTCTAGCAATTGGGATAGTCGGGGTCTTTGATTTCTTCCATTGGTTCCCCTGCATTAAATTGTGCAAAGATATTGAAAAAGCCCGGATTATGGCTGCTGCTCCCTTCAGCAAAAGCCTTGTTACCAACGTTCAGTCCATTAGCAGCATTGTTAACTATGTTGTTTAGATTTTCCATGATCTGGGCAAAAAACTGTATCATTTACTGCTTTCGGTGGGCTATTTGCTGTTGCCCCTATATTAACAATTGGGCGATGTGCTTCCGCCCTTGGATTAGCACATTAAAGGTGTCAATAGGATCTTGTTATCCTTGTCCTCCCCTATCCTCCATAGCTGAACTGTGGGTAATCCTTTTCCTTTTGACTGTAACATTACTCCTATCTTGGTAAGATTAGCATGACTTGATAAAATCATCGAATAACAATAGTGTTAGTTACAAAGTTGTTCAAATGATTTCTGTCACTAGGGAGGCATTGTTTTTGGGAATAAAGGCTTTAGTATTTGAATATCACAACTCAATTCTTGTAGTCCTCCACTTTGAAGTTGTATTACAATGAATTGCATTGTGTTGGAAATTACATATTGGTAGGCTACAATGTCGTTTGCTGAAATTTTGACAGCCACTAGTGCATTCTTAAAACACTGAATGGGGCAACACTTTCTTAGACTGGAAATAACATACCATAAACAAAAATGATGGGGAACATCTACAACTTGATGGGTTGGATAACACCTTCTAAATCGAATAAATGGACGAAGACATCTCCATGAATAACATCTTGAAGATGGGTGTTATATATATTTATATATATATATAAGATGAGGTGGGGAGGGGGGGATGTCTTTATAATTAGTAAGATTATATAACCCAAGATGGTTCTTATATATATATATATATATATATATATAGAGGTGGGGATGTCTTTATAATTAGTAAGATTATATAACCCAAGATGGTTCTTATATATATATATATATATATATATAAGATGGGGTGGGGGGAGGGGGGCAGATGTCTTGATAAATAGTAAGATTATATAACCCTAACCGTAAGCTTATGTCATGTGTCAAGGCCTTTATTATATAAGGGTAGCCTTTGCACACACATTACCGTATTACAATGGTATTAACTGTGTTGTGAGTAGTTACACAACATGCCCTCCCCCCTCGCAAAAAATGTTGCCTACAAAGTTTTAAAATACAACCAATTGGGTGCATTGTATATTGCAAATGACATACATTGGGCACCTTAGTGACATACAACTAGCACCTCAAATCACTTTAAAGCGGAAAATTCACTTTATAGCTTAAGTGACATGCTTACAATAAAGTTACTTAAAAAATAGAGGTCAAGTTGTCCTTCCTTGGCCCTTTTTCATTCCAATTGTAGTTGCAACATCTCTTTGATTTCATATGCAAAGAACTTGAAGTGTTCTTGAAACACGACCTACGAGTTGAAAATAAATTCTAGTCATTTTATGTCCTCTTGTTTCGTCTTAAATAAAAAGAACTAGGGCATAACACCAACAAACCTCAATTGAAGCACAACAATAAGATGTATAAATCCTACGTCTAAGCTCATGTCATGTGTTTAGGGCCTTGTTACGTTAAGGTGGTCTTTGTATACTTATAACCTTATTAAAAAGATATTACCTATGTTGTGATTATGTAGACAACATGCCTTATTTTCTCCCTCAAGTGCTCTGACACCACTTGCTGCATTCATAAACACTTAATGGGATGACACTTGCATAAAATGGAAATCACATGATATAAATAGTAACAATGGTGCCTTTGCACAGCCAAGGGTTGGATAACACTTGCTAATGTGAATAAATGGAGGAGGACATCTCACAACTTGAAGTTGGTTGTTATATTGGTAAAGGTAATAACTAAATATGCAAGATGGGAGGAAACCCCTGTTTATAACACAAGATGTGTAAACCTAAGCTTATGTCCTTATTTTATAAAGTTGGCTTTTGCACACATGAACTTATTACAAAGATATCACCTATATTGTGATTAGGTAGACAATGCAACCATTAGAAACAACATCAATAGGGAAAAGTTAGAAGCCTAAATTATCTCACTTAATCCAATTTTACAACTAGAATAGGCAGAAAAATCTTGCTAAAGTCTCTAGAAACAAGCATCATGTAATTTGCTTTAAGTTACTTGGTGTGTTGTTTATCAACAATATTGAGTGCTAGTCAAAGGTTATATGAAATTTACAGGTTTTGTAAAAATCATTTTGATTTGAGTTGGCAGATCTTGAAGTTCAAAGATACATCCCCTTCACAATGCTTATATACTCTATTGTGGTTTGTAGGCATCACTTAGTTTATAGGAGTTTGAAATTGATAGTAGTTAGAAATTTGTGCCACATACTTAGTTGACTGTTAAAGAAAGAAAGGAATGTTCCTAGGTGGAATTTTCCTATGCTTACTAGTGGTTTGTAATATAGGAAATTTGTAAATGTTTATGTAGCAAAAGATGATGGCTCTTAGGGGTTAGGAAATACATATGGGATTGGAATTCTTGGGAGGCCAAAAAGCATAGAGAGAACTGTTAGAATTCTATGCACCCTAAGTCTGGTCTATGCTTTGGTTAGAAAACATAAACACACTGAAAATACCTTACTTCAAAAGCTTTTGCACAACGGAATATACCAACGATTAGATCAATGTACAATACATAAGAATTAATGCCCAAATCTGATTTCTTCTTAGTCCTTTAGCAAGAAACACTAGGGATCCCGTACTAGGGATAATGGCCCTTTACAATCTTTGTACAAAATGCCAAAGAAACAAGACAATACTTATAAGTCCCTTGTACAAATTACGTGGGCTAAGGCTGATCGTTATCTGTCCTCAACGAGTTGTGATTTGTGAGCATGTGAGTTGTTTGACAGCCTAATCGAGTGGTACTTAGAATTACATGAATAGTTTGATGTTGATTCAAAACATGTGATTAAGGGGGTTGGAACATTGATATTCCAACTTGAGTCGGGAGGTAGGTTAGAGGTGAAGGATGTGTTATGGGCGCCAGAACTCAGGTGGAGTCTGCTCTTAGTATATATGATAGAGAAGAAAGGGTTTTGTGAAATGTTCCTAGATAGACAGACATTGATTAGACCTTGGGATCTAACTTTGAAGAGGGCCATGCCATTGGGGTTAGAGAGAGCAACCTATATAGGCTAAAGGGCTAGCGTATTCGAGCAATGGAAAGAAGCAGAGGAGTGATAGAGACCAAGGAGTAGGTAGCTTCAAAGGTTAAGCAACTTAGAGGGAGTTAGGCTTTAGGTTTGGGTGCGGAGGAGCAGTCAACAAATTATTCCAAGTTTGTCAAGGTCTCTTGTTATGAGATGACCTTATAGGACATTCATGAGTAGGAGGTTTTTAGGAACCAGTCTAAAGGGAGCAAGACTTCGAGGATGTTTTAAGACTAGGTGGTAGGGAAGGCTTCTAGTTCAGAGGGAGTAGCCATGACAACAAATGCAATTAAGGACCGAAGCCAATTATAAGGGGCAGAAGTACCTCTGTTGCTAAGAGGGAGTGTTGATGTTTGTAGCTTAGGTAGGTACTTCTACATAGGCCTAAGTGTCTAGACGTGCAAAAGTAGCCTAAAGTCTCCTCAGGACACTTGCTCGAATGTGAGCAAGTTGTTATTGTAACTTAGGAAAAGTAAAATAATTTACTCTTAAGTGATTATTTTTTAATCTCAATCATTGATCTCAAGTAAGCCAAGATCCAATCTTAACCGTCAGTCACTTTGGAGATTATGGTTAGGGATTTAGCTCAATGTAAATTTATAAAAAACATGGCTAAGGAGAGGAGAAGTGCAAAATGGAAGCATCAAAGAGATAGATCAAACAAGGAGATTGATCACCCATATAGGGTTTAATTTGTTGAAATTGTAATGAGGTTCGGTCTTCATAATTATGATCTTGTAATGAGTCAAAAATAATTTATTTGAGTCAAAAGAAATTTTATTTTATCATGTCCCATTTGGACATTTAATAGAAAGAAAATCGAATTTTAAAAGTATATTTTTTTTAATGTTTCCAAGTAGACCTAGTCGACTACTATAAATAGGGCCAATTTGTATCCATCAAAACACATGCTTCAATGTTTGATTTGAGGTGAGAAGAACAAGATTCTCGAGGCAAAAATGCGAGATTATGAGGCAGTAGTGCAAGGTTTCTGAGGCTAACTTATGAGCAGTTCAAACTGTCATGTTAGATGCATATATACGAAGTTCTGAAGAGGCTCTTTCTGTGGATATACAAAGTTCCTTCTTTGTGATAATGTGAACTCCTTGAGGACTATTGTCTCTGTGGAATACGAGCTACCTGAGGCACTCTAACTCTGTGGGGCGTGGGATCTAAGGAGAGACATGTGGTAGACTTGTTGAGTATCTCGTGTACGAAGTTGTGGTAGAGCTTTGGCTATTGGTGTTGGGCTGTTAAATTCTGAAGATGTTCTATGCTAGATGCAAATATACTTTAAACTTCAGGGCTCAATGAAAGTAAGATGCAGATAGAACCTACCAATAGATCGATGGAAGACAAGCCAAAACAGAGATAAAGAATGGTGGCGTTATGATGATCAACAAGATGCTTCAACCAACAAAATCTTCATAAGGCCAACCTCCCACATGTGTCACACAACCCCCAGACGTCTCATCAAGGATGCTCCACCAAGATGCTGCACCAAGAAGCCCTAAACGCAGAATCAAGAATGCTGCTCCATCACCATCTAAGAAAGAAGAAAATGCCTCCACAAAATGTGTGTGTAAAATGAACTCCAAGTATCTCCAATATATAGTCATCTGTGGGGGTGTGTGACACATCTCTTATGCATGTGGGATAAATCAGGGTGACCTTGCACATGTGGAATAAATTCAAAATACATGTTCTGCTCATCCGAACAAGATGATTTTTAGATCGATCTTGCACCTCTCCGAAAGAGGAATTCAATAAAAGTATTGGCATCGTCATCTGAGCATCACAACATGGAATTTGAACCTAGTTGCCCAAAACTAACACTTCCTCTCAACTAGGGAGAACTCCATCCACCAGTGCCATCCAAACATCGTGCGTCATCTCGTCGTAACTTGCTTCGCTGGCTTCTTTATCTCAAAACAAAAGGTGAGTCACAAAGATATCACTCCTGGCTAACTCGAAGTCATCTTAGAGGTCTGAAACTTCTTTAGGACTCAAAGGAGTCACATACCAACCCGAAGTTGGTTTAACTGACTCGAAGTCAGTTGGAGGTCCGAAACCTCACTAGACTTGATCCGAGATCAAGTGGTTGGACACGTGCCATCCTAGACATAGAGAGTACGACAATCTCTGATGCATCCATCGGTCTTGCTATGGTCTCTATTGACATTTCCCTCCTCATTGGCAAAATGAGAGGTACTTCCCATGAGTCCGAAACTCCATGGGTAGGATGCATACGGGGCACAGATCAGAGAGAGGCAGACCAACTCAATATCATCACGGTAGGGTGGAAGCACACCAACAAGGTTTGGCAAGCCTAGCCCTGTGGTTGCTTATAGCTCTAAGAAGCTATCCCTAAAGCCCCCCTGGAGCTCCCAAAGCTCATCGTCCAACAGGACCCTCCAAATAGGGTCGTTCCACGATTCCAAGATTCTCACGGAAGGTTAGGAACATGACCTTCCCCAAGGGCTCTGTGAGAATATCTGCGACCTGCTCATTAGTTCCTATATGATCGAGCCTTACGGCGGCTCGCTGTACCATATCCCAGATAAAATGGTACCAGACATCAACATACTTGGATCGATCGTGGAACACGAGATTCTCTGACAAACGAATCCCCCTCTGGTTATCACAAAGTATAACGGTGGCATCTAGCACATGCTCGAACAAGTCACTGAAGAGCTTTCGCAACCAAGTGGCTTCACAACAGGCCATACACGCTGCAATGTATTCGGCCTCAGCGGTGCTCAAAGCTACCGACTCTCCTCGCTTTCCACCGCGACCCTAAGTGAAGCAGCATCCAGATGTGCTCTTGCGATCCACCACACTTCCAGCCCAATCGGCATCAATATATCCACGAAGTCTCAAACTCTTGGCAGTGTATCTCAGCCCATGGTCTATCATGCCCCAGAGATATCTTAAGAGTTTCTTGGCACCAACCCAATGAATGTTATGAGGATCAACCATGTGTTGAATCAAAGTGTTCACTGCACAACATACGTTCGGACGGATGTTCCCTAAGAACATCAGGGCCCCTACGAGTTGACAATACTTGGTAGGATTTGCTAGCATAGGCCCAACAACACTTTAATTTAACTTCTTAAAGTTGAGTTCCATCGGTGTCAACATGGACTTACAATCCACCATACCAAATCTTGTCAACAACTTCACAATGTATTTTCCTTGAGAGATGAAAATCTCGCCAGGTCTCTGCTAGACCTCCAGGCCTAGGAAGTAATGCATCAGTCCTAGGTCCTTCATCTCGAACTCAGAAGCAATCTCCCTCTTATTTTGATGAATGAGAGGGTCAACACTTGTTAGGAAGAGATCGTCCACATAGAGAAGTAGAATGAGAGGCTGTTCTCTATCAACCTTGAAGAAAAAGGTTCGGATCAACATTACTTCGAGTTTGCCCAGCTTCATTAAGTAGCTCTCTATCCTCTCGTACCAAGCCCTTGGGGCTTGCTTCAACCCATAGAGGGCTTTCTTCAACCTGCATGCATGAGAGTCTCTATCCTGGGCTTCGAACCCCAGAGGTTGCTCCTCATACACCTTTTCCTATATTGAGCCATGCAGAAAAATAGTCTTCACATCCATCTGATGTAGACTCCATCCTTGCGTAGCAGTAAGGGAAATAATAGATCAGATGGTGATATATCGGACCATAGGTGCAAGTATATCATCATAGTCTACGCCTTCCTTTAGAGAGAAGCCTCGGGCAACAAATCTTGCCTTGTACTTTTCAACACTCCCATCAGATCCATGCTTGATCTTATAAAGCCATTTCGAGGTGACAACAGCTTTGTCCTCCGGTCTCGGAACCACATCCAAACATCATAATGGACTCCTGCTCTTTGTGTATAGCATCCTTTCAAACTTGATGCTTTATGGCTTCTTCAAATGACCCAGGCTCATATTGTACTCATGGCTGTTAGATACCCTTGGTATCTATACGACTTCTTGCTTTCCCGGAATGTCCCCCTTTGGGGCCATATGTCTCTTGGCATCTACGAGAGAGTCTCTGAGCCATGGGGTCTTCTCTTCTTTCTTCCAGTAATGTCATTTGCTCAGGAGCATATACGGTTGTGGTCTCCCTCTTAATGCCAACTCCTCTTGTGAGAGAAGATATCTATAAGAACATCCTCCAAAGGATTCTATAGGCAACATATCAGATAAGTCAGAGTGTATCAAATGTCTTTGTGACACTTGAGGAATGAAGAAAAGTCCCCTATGCTTCCCTTTGGCACAACCCTGACAGATGACTTCATGATTATTTTTGAATTCGGGCATCCTAGACACCAACCCGGAAAGGGCTTTGTAATCGTAGGCTTGAATCTTACTCACCTGCTGGCAAGGCCATTCAAGAATCATAGCCATATACTGCCATATATCTGTCATACATCTTGACAAGTATCATATATTGTCATATCATTGATTACAGTGTTGCCATAGTATTATCATACACATCACTATCATATTTATCACAACCATACATAATAGAAGATATCAAACTTCATGGTTATATATTTTTCCATATGCCTCTGAAGATATCACAGATCAAGATCATATAGATTTTGCCATATGTCACTGTCCATATCTTCCTACTCAACAAGAACAAATTAAATGACTTACTTGCTGAAGATGCACTTCACTTACATCCCTTTGGTCTCTTGTTCCTTGATGTACTAGGCAGGTCCTTCAAAATAACTTCATATGGCAATGGTCAACATGACAATTCCAACACAGGTGTTTAAAGTTGTCCCTCTGGAATACTGATGTAGGCTTCAAATACATAAGAGTAACAATGCTTGCCCAACTTCAAGATTTGATAAAATGTTCAAGTGTCATACCTTAGGTTTGCTAAAATATATGCCTGAAGATGTTTGCTTTGAAATTCTACTCCACATTTATTGATATCTTCTTACTGCTGAAGATGGGAAACCCTTTCTTCTTACTGTTGAAGATGGGAAACCCTTAAATTGTTGTATCTAAGCGACTGATGCAATGTGTCACTTGTGATGAGATCTCTTCTCATAAATGCAACAATGATGTATCAACGATGTTCCACAGATCAAGTGCAACTTCTATGCAGCATGTCATAAATGAGGCAACAAGATATTCTAATTGCAATGTTTTACCAATTGTTTTGCACTAGCAACAATACTACATCAAGAAGACTCATGGAAATGTATCACAATAAGCTCACTACTTATAACAATATACCAACGTACAAACATATGAGCACCAAAACTCTGTCTATACTCATGGCAACACATATCACAGATCTAGTGTGATCTTCTCCAAATCGCTCTGCAAACATAGTGTAATTGCATACAACATTTATAGCTACTGCGCACTTTATTCATATGCAGACTCAGTGTATTCAAATGCATTCTACAGCCACGACTTGCCCAACGCACATGTGTATTTAGCCTCAGTGTTCAAAGATAATCGCAAGCAACCTTTAGCATTATCAATCCAATTTCAAAAACGTATTATTGTCTTTGTCACGTACAACACTTCTCTGATTTTCTCCATCGTGGGTTCTCCAATACGCGAGATACCAAAGGTTTCTCAAATCACACTCTTTTGCACTATGATATGTAGGTATGCACATCTAGTCGCATACACAATTGATTATACAACATATACGTCGGGTTCCAAGTGCACTATACATCATGATATGCTACAGGTGGTTACAAACAACCATAACAGATTGTTCACCATACAATATAAATTGTTTTGGCGTGTAACAGCTCCAATCGCACTGCCATTCGTGTTACATTACCCATCTGTATCATACACATCTGGTCAAACTATACTTACGCATAGGTATTGTCATTGTTCCATTGGTGAATAATTTCAACGCTCAATTTTGAGCGCATTGTCATCGCATTAGTAAGTTAAGACTGTGCCATTTCTTAGAAATTCTCCAATGTAGCCACAAAGATTAGGGTTTAGCCTTCAATTAAAGCCACGAAAATGCTTCACAAATCTCCTCAAATGTTTGTGGGTTATCTTTAGACAAATTCCAGTGAGATCCCAACCAAGAAATTAAGACATCCAAAACCCTTCCCAGACTTCGACATATATCTTCAGATGTGCTTGACAATCGTTGGCCGCAGATAATATTTCAGAGACATAGAAAGTTACACCATTGTTTAGGACTTGCAATCAATGAGATATGCGGCCTTGACTAGGGATTCCTAATTTTGCACTTCCTTCAACGAATAGCAACCTCCTTCAACGAAGTTACACGTGCCTTAATACAGAAGGATGCATCCTCTTCTAGGCTGCCTTCTAGACTACTCGGATACTCCAAACAATCTCGCCTTCCATCTGCAATTAATACACAAAAGTAATCGTATGTGGCAGCCTTTAAAGGCTCCTCGTGTTGAATCCTTAGTTAAACTGAGAGGGGTGGGGGGGGGGGTGAATCAGTTTAACACATACATAAGCTTTTTAAACTTTTCATCAAGCTTATTTACAACTTAATTTTATAACGAACTTTAATATGTGAACAGTCTTAATATGTTGCAGCAAGTATTAAATTAATGTGACACCAAACTTATTATGAGGGCAGCAAACATTAAGCAGATTGGATAGATCATATCAACACATAGGCAACACACACAGAGACAACAACTATAAGTGGAAACCCATAAAGGGAGAAAACCACATCTTATTATTGTTGTGATGCAAAGGCAAGCTCCAACTCCCTCTCACCACTGATTTTCTGCAGGCACCAACCTACAGGAGGCTCCAACCTCAGTCAGCTACAACTGACATCTATCAAGCTTCAACTTGATAGGGAAGCTCCAACTTCTTCATTCAATCAAAAGAAAATATTTGCTGATTTACCTCAGATATCAACTCTGTTCTGTAGCATCTCGTTCTGCTCCTCTCTTTCTTATTTTCTCTGCCTCAATTCTTCATAATTTGCATTCTCTAACCTCACTCTCTAACCTCTAACACTTTCTGCACATCAATGTGATATGCTTTATATTGTTTTCCTCATAACAGTTCGTATTCCACAGGGAATTCAAAGTGAATAGCCCTGACTCTTTGCCTTCTGCCTCCTCACTTCTTTATCCAGCTCATTCAGAAAATCTCAGCAATTTATATAACTTTTAGTTTTACAGTGGAGTTTTATTTCCTATGGAGACTTGCTAGTGCATCACAAACAATATAAACCAATCAAAATCGTATATCATAAACAATGGAAGAATTCGAATCCTGTAATGGAGTCTTGAGGCTAATGCGAAGTCTATGGGGTTCTTATACTTTCATTGAAAGTCATATTTCTATCATAATATCCTAGTTCTATATCTAAGTGATGCGAAGTCTTTGGAATCCATTCTATGCGAAGTTTTGGAATTATACCATCTCATATTTTCTTTAATCTATTCCTGATAGGTCGAAATCTCTTGGATCGAAGTCACAAATCTTGCCTCATTGGGCCGAAGAGACCTCAGAGTTGAATACATTAAATGGAAACCTAGTTCCTCAGACTAAAGTTACCTTAGAAGGTTCACGAGTCTGAAATCCTTAGTAAGATTGGAAAAATCAGTCTTAATAGATTGTTCAGAAAGGCAAGGTTACAAGAAACTCAAATCCAATGGTGAAAGAAGACTAAAGGTCCAAAGCTTCTCAAGAAATCTCAGATGCAAAATCAAGAAAAGTACTGCTATAAAATTCGAAGAACAAAAGGAAAGTGGCCTCAGTAAAAAATTCAAGCATGTATTATGTGATCCTTATTCTAGCTCTCAAAAGATTGAAGTACCTTTATTTGGAAAAGTTGCATTATAGACATCAAGTGTCTCTACATCGTATAAAATCACTAGTATGGCATCTTGAAGAACTATATATCTCATGAACTATAGGAACTCAATTTTTGAAAGAGAAGGAAAGAAGGATCACTGTTATAAATAACATCTTAATAAATGAAGTTCGCTTCAGTGGAAGAAAGGTTGTGCTACTCAAAACACTTGCAGATCTAGCAGAGGGAAAAGTCTGAATCTATGGCATCCAATTGTTCAAGTCATCTGAACTCTCTGTGGTATGTCTAATAGTTCAAACTCGTCTTTGTGGCACAAGTCTGGAAGATTTGGATCTATGGTGTTAACACGATACCAATACATCTTGAAGGAGACACTTTTTTAGCATGACGAAATATACTGCAAAGAACAGATTCAAGAAAGAAAAGTCAAGTCTGTTGATCACCGAAGCTACAAAGTCATGTATTGGCAAAATCAAGTTCCTCGTCAAGTTTGATTGAACCATGCAAGTATGTTTTTTCAATGTATATGATGATGTTCAAATTGATGATGAGGTGCAAACACAATATAATTTCCTCTCTTCGGTTGGATCTTATTGCAAAATCTGGAATACATATGCAATATGGAAGATGGCAGGTCTTGTAAATTTTGAATATTGAAGTATATAGGGTTTGTAAACCCTAGCAAAAAGTTTAAACTAAGAAAACCCTAGGAACAAAATCCTTAGATTGATTGTTTCCGCTAAAAGAAGAAACCCTAGGAAGGAATGGCATCAAGGAGATGATGTGGACAAAGTTGCAGATTGATGCAAGATAACTAAAGATTTAGAGGGAGTTCAATTTCTTCTCAAAAGATAAGTATTTTATCTCTATTTTTTGATTATGGCTATTATTGCTATTTTACTATTAGATAGTCTCTTGTTTATATTTTGAGCTTGGTCGTAATCATTCTTCCATGGCCTCCTAGCGAGGATTGCAGTGACATAGTGAAAGCTACGGATGGAAGAAGCGTATGAACGAAACAAAAGCCTATGTCAAGATGAGTTCCCTTGAATCATAAGTTGAGTAGAAATTTGTGCTCAAAGGGAGCCAGGAGATCAACAACTTTGAAGTTTGCTTGCAGCAGAAGGCAACATGGAAGCAAGATTTGAGAAGGTTCTCCCAGAAAGAGGGAGAGGATCATGTCAAGAAGTTAGCCTCGGTTGTTAAAGTTGCCTCCCGACCATGAAAATAAGCCTCATGATTGAAGTAGACTTTATACTTTTGGCTTGATTGAATAAATCAAGGATGATTCTATATGATTTATCTCCGACTAAAGAAGGATTCATGTGTCACAGGGAGCAACTGTGAAGAAGATATTGCTTTCATTTGGGCTCAGTTATAATTTCTTGGATGAGCATGGAGCAGTATGACATAGTTCGAGAATATTGCAGTTGGATTCATAGATTGAGAAGCAGTATGGCTTCAAAGACTACTTGTTGGATTGTATGACAACAAACATGGTGATGAAAGGTGCAGTGAAGCTTGAGTATATCTCCGTTGATGAGTAGATAGTTGATATGCTGACGAAGTCTCTTTCTAGAGGGAAGTTTTTTCTAGGACGAGCTTGGGTTTGTGGAGAATCACTCTTTGATTGAGAGGGAATGATGATTGCATCATGGATATGGTTTCTCCCTGTTTCTTTTACTTTGATCGAAATTAGGAAATTTATCGCCGTGTCAAGTCCATTGACCGGAATTACGGAGAATGGTTTGAAAGATTGGAAGATTAGATAACATCATGGATTGACATTCTTCCTGTGTCATGTACTTTGACTTGAGTAGGGAGGTTATCCCTGTGTCAAGTACATGGGAAGAATGGTCTGGTGGATTGACATTCTTCTTTTGTCATTGTATAGTGACCTTTTTAGGGTTGTAGTCCCTGTGTCACTTTGACTTGATTAGGAAGAATGGTCCCATGGACAGACATTTTCTTGTGTCATTGTATAACAGTGTTCCGTAGGGATGCGTCCCCCCACCCTCCTGGGAAATGCGTCCCCCCGCTTCCTTGCGCTTTGGGGACGTGAGGATGTTTGGGGGACATTTCCCCACATCCCCAAAAAATTGAAATGCGAGGAAACTCGAAGGGCGAACGTTTCCTCCCAAAAGAGGAAACATTTCCTACGTTTCCAAAAAAATTTGAGGCCAAATCATTAAAAAAAGTCAAATCCCTAAAAGCATTTATAAAATATTATAAATATATTATGATTCAATGGGGGGTAGGGTTTTTTTTGGTTATTTCATATTTGAAGGGACCAACAACACGATGGGATGTTGATCCCGAGGATGATGCACAAGAAGATATGGAGGAGGGACTTGATGAGACACATATGGGGTTGTTTGGTCTACCACTTAACAAGTTTGAGAATGCATCTGATTCTCATTCAGATGGTGACATGGTTGATCCTGATTTATTCATGCAACAGTTGGATGCACAGACTTGTGGGGCATTACCTTGAGCATTTATGCTCATTTGTCTTTTGATATGTTCTTAAGTTATCTTCTTTTATGTTTCAAACTTCAGTTGTAGAATTTAGTTTGTTTTGAATCTTGATATATGATAAATAAGACTTGACACTATAAAAAATTGAATCTTGATGTATGAGACTTGACTTTTATTTCAATATTCAATATTCACAATTGGAACTTGTCTCATCTCCTGGTTGGAGATCCGTCCACATCCCTGGCCCCACCCAGGGCACTGATCTCACATCCTGAATGCTTGGACGAAGGTCTCCATTCCTGCTGACATTATATGTCAAACACACAGCTAGGGACCGGAGGCCACTCGTATGATCGGGGTAAGCTCATCTCAGATATCTTGAATTTTGGTGGGACAGGGGTTGATGCCTTCACCCTTCTGCATTCAAACATTTCTCAGCGTTTCCTTCACGGACATCTTCCGCTTCTCGAAAGGCTTTTGATATAGTGAGGCAATAGCATCTGATATTTCTTTGGTCGTAGTCGTGGCAGCAATGTGTGAGACTATATGATCTATAACTCCATCAAGTATCAACCGGTTCGGCTTGGCCATCTCCTTACTGTAATTAAGTAGTTGATCAACATATGTAGGTACAACTACAACTCTTTCTGCGTACATCTTCAAGCCATGCTCATCTAGAAGGAAAACCATTTTGGCCCTCCAGATATAATAGCTCGATGCACCCTCTAATCTATCTTGATCTCAGAGTTCTGCTGAGGCCATTACTGCAAAAACTCGACTTGGGACAGGAATCTCACTCTTTCACCTGCTCGACTGCTTGCAATGCTACTCACACTCCTTCTTGGAGTGAGAAATTCTGCTTGGTACAACTGGAAATTTTGGATTTCTGAAATGAGAAATCTTTTGAGAGAAACTCCCTATGTGTGTGCAAATTGCTACAAAAACCAACTGCGCCCAAACAAGGGATTTGCTCTGCGAAAATACTGAGCTGCTGACCAACTGCCTACTAGAATCACTTCTCGGACAAATCGACCCTTCTTGCACTCTGCAATTAGAAATTCGACCCCATGTCCAGCAGTTCACACTGCTTGGCTAGGCACTGCACAACCTCTGGGAAATTCGTGCTGCTGCTCCCTCTGAGACACAAAATTCTCTCTCTTTATCTCCGAGACTCTTGTTTGTCAACTGTTCTCTGATACCATGTGAAAATTTACAAGTCTAATTGCAGCAACTGGAAATTTATTCTTCTGACTGTAAATTAATTATGCAGTTTATTTTCTACGAAAAATATCGAATAAATCAGAGTGCAAATTTTCACCATAAAAATACTGTGGAAAATAAAAGGCTGGAAACTAAAAAATATTCTAGCACATGTAAAAATGACAATTATTTTTGGACAATTGTCCCTGGAAAAACCCAATGTTGGAAAACTAGTGCAACAATTGAGGGTTTTACTATTATGTAACGATGAAATTTCGAGTACAATCTCTGCATGCCCAACTGGCTCTCCAATCAACAAATATCTGACAAAAGTAATTAGTGAGAAATTTTGTCTCTCTCTCCACAAGCAATTCCGACACTTGGCTCCCTAAAAAAACTGGCCATCTAACCCTTGCACAGGCCCTTCCACGCCAATGCTGCGTAGACCCTCACACGTGTGGCTGGCTCTGTTCTACCTCTGATCAAGCCGTCCTGCTTGTCTTTGCTGCTAGAAGTGACTCTCTGGACCTCTGCAAGACTTTCTCGGCCTTTGGAAGCTAAATCGACTTCCTCTCCAGCGAAATTGAATTGCTCTACTGAAGCTTTTGTGCAAACCCCGTGCAACCTCAAGTGGAATATCTCTGTCAGTTGTTGTTGCCTCTTCGGAACTGGAAATCCTCCTCCGTACTCACTGTCTCTGTGTCCCCTCTTTGGCTCGAATTTCTCTCTGGTGAATCACTGTAGCTAGGAAACTCAATCGCTACCAAGGAATTCACTCAACAAGTGTTTTCTCCATCAACCCCATCGACCTCCTCTTATAATCTCCACGTTAGACTAAAACGACCAATATTAAATCTTAATCGATGGTTGAGATCATCTCTAAGTCGATCCATGTGAGTTTCTAGAGAATTCTCACCTTTCTCAATTAATTCCTATTAATTAGCCAATTTTCTTTTAGGAAAAATTTAAATGATGGCCAATTAAATTAATTGAGCTATCTTTAGGTGGAATTTCCAGAAACAATTTCTGGGTTTTGGAGATCTCTTGTGTTTTAGCCTCTCCACAAAGTTTGAGACTAGAACACCATCTGATGCTACAAAAACTAACATGCTTTCCCAAGAGACATTTCCCTTCGCATGAACAAACAAGTATAACTAAAGCCAATTTGTCTACATCAAGCACACACTTCGATGATCTGATCTGAGGCAAGAAGAACGAGATTCCTGAGGCAGAAATGCGAGATTTTGAGGCAGTAATGCAAGGTTTCTGAGGCTAACTTATGGGCAATTAGAATTGTCATGCCGGATGCATATATACGAAGTTTTGAAGAGTCTCTTTCTGTGGATAAATGAAGTTCCTTCTCTGTGATAATGCGAGCTACTTGAGGACTGTTGCTCCTTGCCACCTACACCTACCTACAAGTTAGTGAGAAAAGCCTTCAACCCCACAAGGTGTGGTTGGTGGCAAGGAACTCAGAGAAGGGGCTGTCACACTAATCTCGACTCTCTCTATTTAACCTTTCTGCTAGAGACTCATATCATATAACTTTTCATTAGGGACCACCCCCCATAGCTAACCTAGAAAATATAGCTTAAATGGAGAGAGTTGGGATTAGTGTGACAACCCCTTCGCTGAGTTCCTTGCCACCAACCACACCTTGTGGGGTTAAAGGCTTTTCTCACTAATTTGAAGGTAGGTGTAGGCGGCAAGGTCCACAAGGACTATTGTCTCTGTGGAATACGAGCTACCTGAGGCACTCTATCTCTGTGGGACATGTTATATAAGGACAAACATGTGGCAAACTTGTTGAATGTCTTGTGGACAGAGTTGTGGCGGAGTTTGGGCTATTGGTGGAGGGTTAACTTGGCACATGGATAATTGGAGTTTGGTCTATTAGTCTGGTGAGATGTGACTTGGATTTCTCTTGTTGATAAAGATTCTATAAGGAAAGGATTGCTAGGTTTTCCCCTTGTGGGTTTTGTCCTGGGCTTTGGCCTAATTACTGGTGTATCTTGTTTCTTGTGCACTATAATCTCTACTTTCTTTATGTTGTTGAATGTGTAATTGCTTGATGACATAACTGAATAAAAGTAAATGATAAAAAGAAACATATATATCGGTCACAAGTAATTATCATGATAAAAAAATCTAGATTGCACCCAAATTTCAACATGATCTGCTGGATCAGATCTGAAACATTGTTGTTTATGTTAGTCATCAATAATTTTTGCTATTTGAAGATGACTAAATATTGGTTCTAAATTTCTAAAAACAAATTTCCCTGAATATTGTGGGTTTTAGAAATCTCATTGCCTTCATTATCCTTATGGAAAATTTTTCACTATTCTACCATTTTTCCATTTCATGTTCACCCTACCACTCTTGAAAAAACTCCTTATGGGCTTGTGCCACTCGTCTCTATCCTATTTTCCCACCTATAACCTCATTTCTCTATTTTTCCCTTGCCCATAACACCACTTTCATCTAGGGTTACCAATCAGCGTATTCTTTCCCATGTTCACCAGGTTCCTCAAGCATTGATGGTCTCGAAACTATCTCTGTAGGCTCTTTAGATAAATCAAGTACATTGGATTTTAGATCTTCAATACATCAATTTGTCAAATGCTCTGTTTTTACACTTGAAGGACCCAAACCAAGTTTCAGCCAAAGACTATGTCAAAGGACGCTCCCACTAGGTCATTAGGGTTTCATAGGTTGTAGGGTCATCATTGGTGTTTTAAGCACTGCTTTTCCTGTGCTAGAAGCTGGCTCAAATGTAAAAGCAGATCAACACATGCTTGTCTAAGAAAGATCAAAAAATCTCCAAGGAGGACTGCTTTATCAAGTTCAAGTTTTGCAAAAGGTAAAGGTAGCTTGGCACTTCTGCAGGAGTGTTAAGAGCCCTATCAGTAGGAGAAACTGATAAGGTAAATGATATATTCCTAAAAGAAGACATCTTGCAGCAAGGAAGACAAGAAGAAATTTGTTTTCAAGAAGAATCAAGGTTTTGAGCTTGATGGCCCAACAAGTGCCAAACAATGAAACAAATGGTGGAAATGACCATGGAGGAGGTACACTAAGAAACCAAACATGAAGAGAAGTGTTTTAGAAATTATTAATGAAAAAGGGAAAAAGGTGAGGTGAACTGGACATAAATGAATGAACTTGAAAGGGCTATAGAGAACTTAGAAGACAACACTGATGATTGTTCTTAAGCATTCCACACACCTAGGATTTTGGGAAGATGTTCAAAGAAGGTGAAATCATGGTTTGGACTCCATGATGACAAGGAGGGGTTCTGAAGATGTCACTGTGTGTGAAGATCCCAAACTTATTAAAGGAGTTTGTCATGCCTAAAATTGTCAAAGGATAGTTTGAGCTCCATGGTGCAGGTAAGGGAAGATTTAAAAGCTGCCAATGTGTGTAAACATCCCAAAGCTTTGCCAAGGTAAAAGGTCTCATTGCCTCAAAGAAACATGGATGTGAAGAGTCTCAGTAAGAAAGGTAAATTTTAGGTTTTTAGCCACCTACCAAGTAAAAGATGATTTGAGTTTCAAGGTAAGGACAAAAGAAGTTTTAGAGATACTGCCACTGTGTAAAGTTTCTGAAGTTGTCAAAAGTGAAGTTAGCATGCTTCAAAGATCAAAGGGAAGAGCCACTCCAATGTCTTCATGACACCTGCTAAGTGAAAAAGTTAAAGGGCACCAATAGGCCAAAATGAACTCAACTTTATAACTCAAAGCAAACCTGCAAAAGGAGAAGGTAAAGGGTATTAGTGAAAAGAGAGTCAAATCATCATTTCAGTCACCTACACAGTAGCGGTGGTCAAAAGGATGAAAAACATTGTGTCAAGCTCCAAGGTGGAAACCAAAGATGATGTTAAGGTTGCTGCTGTGTTAGAATGAATGTGTCAAGTTTCAGAGTCAAAAGGAACAGGGATTTGCAAGGCTGCCAGCTAAGGTGAAAAGGATGAGTTTCATGATGAGGATTACACATCAAATTGAGGAAGCTGCTGTGTGGCTGAATCACCAAGGTGTCAAAATGAATTTTTATGTCTTAAGGAACCAAAAGAAGTAAAATTTATCACTTCAATCACCTGTAGAGAAAACAGTGTAAAAAGGCCAGTAAGAAAGTGGTAAGAAAGACGGGTTGAAAATTATGATGAAAAACACAAGAAACCTTGAAGATACTAGTGTGTGCAGCCCTCCAAAGAAGACACCAAATGAGCTTGTAAACTCTCAAAGAGCAAAGGAAAGGTCACTTAAAGTTTTTCATGCCACCAAGAAGTCAAAGAAATATTAGTGAAAAGGAAAAGAGAGTAAAAACATTAGGAAAGTGGGTTTGTAGAGATTAAATTTAATTTCTTAGACTATAAAAGGTCATTTTGTTCCTCACATAGCTCATTGTTCACTTGCAAAGATCAAAGAACTTTCAAGGAGAAAGACTTGTGAATTTTCAGGTCATATTCGGGCAAGTTTACCCGGCGCTGCGCGCCTAGGCGTTTCTCTCATGCAATTTTCTTCTACGCTGTGTGCTTGGAGATACGCACTGTGCTCTTGGAAACGCGTTGCGTGTTTACCCGGTAGACTCGACAGGCTCGACAAAAAGACTTTGGCACTGCGCGCCTGGCACACAACGCTGGACGTTTGCCTGACTCGACACCACATTGACTTGTGCGCTGCGCGTTTGGCTAGGAGGGCCTCCTACACCTGCAAACCCTCAAATCAGCTCAAAAACACCTCCAAGCTGCCACCAAAGGTTTTTCAAACTTCTTTAAGGGGTAAGTACAACTAATCAAGCCCTTTCCAAGGTTTTTGTCATCATTTGGTTAAAGGAATGAAGATTTAAGGAGAAAAACCTAATTTTTCATGCATGGACATCACTGTTTAAAAACACTTATCCATCTGCATGCTAAGAAGACCAGTAAGAACACACAGAGGGTTGCCTTGTTGAAAATTGCTCATTTATCTAAGGCTGTGCCTTCACCCTCTCCATTCACTCATAAACTTTGGCCCTTACACCACAAGCAGTTTGACAAATTCATTGCCTTCATTCATATCCATTTGCCATTAGTGCAAGGTGTCAAAACAGAGATTTAAACAAATCAGCAAGGGTGGTCATTGGGTTTTGCTTCTCCCTCACAGTCATATACTTACCCCTTCACTCATGCCTCTCACTCACTTGTAAAAGGCTGCATTTTTACCACGATTCCATCACCTTTTACATATCAGTTTCATAAGCAGAGCTAGGGTTTCAAAAGCAGTAGTGATCAAAATGTCAAGGGAAGGTGACAGTGGTAGTGGTGAGGAAGGCCAAGTGCCAAGGAGGCATCAACACAAAGATGAGAGGATTAATAGGTTTGAAGCACTAAGCACAATGGAGCTTGATGCATCTCCCCTAATTGTCTCATGCTTCCAAAATGTAGGCTGCTATCAATTTTGTGAGAAAGTACAGCAGGTGCAGAATCACCCCGAGTTGACTAGGCTCTTCATACTTAACCTCTATGAGAAACAAGTCAATCTTGCAGGGGTAAACTTTGAGCTGTCATCAGATGCCATTGCTATTGCCACTGGGATACCTAGTGTTGGTGAAAAGTGGTTTAAACAAGCCAATTTAGACATAAACCACTATGAGCCATTCCTTAAACCCAAATACAAAGACTATAATAAATCGATATTTCCTTTCTCGCATTTGCTTGAGAGGTATGCACCCATGATGAGGGTCATCATGAAATATTTCACATGTGAAGGAAGATTCTCTAGGCTCTACTCCTATCACATCAGATTGCTCATGCACTTTATTAGGGTTAAGATGCTGCATTTGCCCTACTACCTCTACAGGAGTATTGAAAAAATGTCTTATATTGTACGGAAGAGAGAATTCCCTCACCAGATGCAAAGCTTATTTCATCACCCTTTGATCAAAATGGTTGTGATGCATCAATTGCAGCAAAAGGGTATTCCATGCGAGGTTTTCATTGCCCATGAAGTGTTCACCAACCCACAACCTCATCCTCAACAAAACATGCCTTCATCATCTCATCCTCCTGTCCTTACTCTTCCATCATCTTCTGATGAGCATGTTTCACCATCTACACATATTCCTTCACCTCAGGCAATCCTCCTTCCTCATCCTCTCCCAATGCATCAGAAAATGAGGGAAGTGACAATGAACAATCAAATGATAATGAGGGAGAAGGCAATGGTGAGTCAAGCAAAAATGATGATGATGATGGTGGCAGTGAAACTAAGAGCCATGATGACAGTGAAAACAATGAGGCTCCTAGTGGTGATGAGGCAGAAAGCATGGGAACAGAAGGAAATGAAGATGTTGGCAATGATGAGGCAAGCAATAGTGAGGAGGAAGGCAATAAAGAACATGGCAGTGAAACAAAGAGCCATGGTGACAGTCAAGACAATGGGACAAATGGTGATGAAACACCTAATAGTGAGAATGAAGAAACCAATGACGAAGATGCCCATGAGTCAGAAAACAGTGAGGCTCATGACAGTGATAAAGGCAGTGATAATATTGGAAATAAAGAGGAAAATAGTGAGGGGTCAAACAAAGAAAAATCAGTCAGTAAAGAAGATGAGGGCAGCGCAGAAGGCAATGAAGATACAAATGAAGTGGCAAAGAAGACATGGAGGTAGATATAAGCAAAGATGAGGAAAATGATGAAGAAAGCAGTAAAAGTGATAATGATGATGATGTTGACAATGGCTCACAGAACCAAGATGGCAGTGAAGCTAATGACAGTGATAGTCTTGGCAATGAAGAGGCATATATCAGTGAAAATGAGGAAGAAAATGAAGAGGTAGATATCGGTGAAAATGAGGAAGAAAATGAAGAGGTAGATATCAGTGAAAATGAGGAACAAAATGATGAGGTTGATATCAATGAGGTAAATAGCAGTGCAGAAATCAGTGAGGAAGAATCAAGCAGCAATCATGATGGCCATGATATCAGTGGAGATGATGATGTTGACACTGATAATGACAACAAGAATATCAGTGATGAAGCAGAGAGCATGGAGACAGATGACAGCAACCATGAGATCAACCATGAAAGCCATAAGGACATCAAGGATATCAATGATGATGATAGTCATGATGGCAGCAAGGCTGAAGACACTAAGATGAGCACAATTGAACCTTTTTCTTTAACCTATCAAAGAGGAAGTAGGCATGTGTTTGCTGCCTCTAAAAGGAAAGGGGCCATGCCTTCCACTTCAACCAAGCAGATGGGCAAAGGCAAAGAGAAGGTCATAAAAGAAGAAGAAGAAGACCAGCATGAGACTGAGCAAGAATTTGAGCTCAATCATGTTGACAGTGATGATGAAAATGAGGCAAGGATCTCAAGAATGTTGCTCAAAGGTAAGGATGCCCAAATCAAAGATTTGCAAACCAACCTAGCTAGGGCTAGGAATGTCATCCACTATTATGAGACTGAAAACAAGCATTTGGAGGCACAAAAGGCCATTTATGAGGTTAGGGCAATCAGAGCTCGGAAAGAGGCTGAAAGGACCAAGGGTAGGCTTGATGAAGTCTTGGGTGTTTTCGATGAGAGTGAAGATGAAGGGAAGTTGTCTAGAAGAAGGCGAAGAACAATGGGCTTGAGGAAGGCCTTGGCCAAGGAGAAGGAGCAAGAAACAACATTGGCAGAGCCAACTCATTCCAAGTGAGCTACTTGCCATGGAGATTGAGTATGATCGAGAACCTTGGTTAGAGAGGGCTAATACACATTTGGAAGATCAGCTAGAGAAGACACAAAGGGACCTTGGCCTTCAGAAGAAGATGGCCAAGCACTATGCCTTGAGAAATCAAATTGCAAGGGCCAAGCTCAAAAGAGCCCTTGCCAAAATTCAAGCTCTCAAGGAGGCCAAAGGCAAGAAAAACCTTGAAATCCTTACTGATGCTTCTCTACAGGCATCCCAAACGCCTTAAGTAAGGCAATTTCAAAATTTTTGCAACTTTTGACATTTTTGGTTTTTGATTGTTTTTGAGGGTTAAGGGTGCAACGCCCTTGGTGCTGCGCTTTTTATTGGGGCATCCATTAAAGGCAAACTTTACATTTTTGGGTTCCTTGGGCCAAGGACATCACACTCAGCAAGTTTCAACTCATTTGGAGCAAAACTAGTCCTCCAAAAGGGCCAAAAACATTCAAAATTTCACCTTTCTGGCTTGTTTTCAGGGCTGGCATTGCACCTTTAGCAGCATTGGGAGATTTGGTTTTTGAACAGGTTAATGAAGTCCAATCAGAAAACTAAGGGCAGTTTTGGAAAGTACACTCAATAAGCTTTCCAACGAACTATCACTGAGCTCATTCCGACATCGGGAAGGCCTTCAAAACTTAGCTGCAAGGTGACCCATTTTTCCAGTGCAGGCGCTGCGCCCTTGGACCTCCCTACTATGCCCTTGCCCAAAAAGTCAACAAAAGACTCAAATTTATGGCAAATAGATATTTTGTGGTTTTTTGGGCAAGTCACACCAAAGTTAGGTGTTAGGAGTTATTTTTCATTTATTGCATTAGATATTTTATGCCTTGGGCCTTGCATGGTCTCTTTGGACATAAATGGTATTTATGAGTAGTTAATGATGTTTTCAAACCCTAGTTAGGGTTTTGGTCCTCTTTGCTTGTTAAATACAACATTGAGGCCTCATTGTACATGTTGGATGATTATTGAGAGTAATACACAGACTTTGAGTTTGGAGAGAAATTGGCTTTTTTTTTTGGTGGATGGCTTGACTTGCTTGACAATGGAGAAGGCTCACTTGCAGGATTCATGAGCATAGTTAATGGTGATGTGTTCTTTATTTAGTTCTTGTTTTCTTATGTTATCATTTTGTTCCATCTTTCTATTGCAGTAGGACAAAAGTTTTAGGCTAAGAAATGTTGTTTAGAGGCACCTTAGCTCTGTTTGTTCTTCACTGCTTCTATGTTTTCCTTTGCTAGGTCAATTTAGAGAATTCTTAGTTGCTCTCTAAACCCACTCATGCTTGTTTATCTTAAAGATGATTGAATAAGGCAAATGTCAAGGTAGTTTATGATTAGCCTTGCTCTTTGCTATTGTTTAAACATTGTTTTTAAGGTCTTTTACTTTGAAGTATTACTGATTAGGTTTAGCTAAAGAGGTCTATGATTCGCCATGCCCTTTTGCTCATATTAAATAGTTGCTTTGGAGGTCTTTATAGCTCGATTAATGAAGTCAGGGGTTCCCTCTTTTTTGATCTCTGCTATATTCTTAGATGTTTTCTTAGCTTGAAGGTGAAATCACTAGAAGGTTTACAAGTTTCTTGCCTTCTATAGTTCACTAGATTGTTGTCTTCATGCTTACTTGCTAGAGTTTAGTCAAAGAAGTTATTAGTATGCCCTGTCTTTGATTATTGCTTCATGCTTAGTAGTCTTAAAGGCTATTCTTGTTAAGGTATTTGTTGAAGGATTCTTAACTGCCCTTTTGCACCTACTATGTTCACAGATTTGATGTTCACTCCACTTACACAAAGCTTTTAGATCCATTTGACCTTGTTAGACTTGCCCTGTGATACACCCCTGACCTATTGATAAAATTTTCAAGACCTTTTGTAGACTCCATAGCCCAATGGCTTAACCTCTCTCACTCTATCTATCATTGCTTAACAACCTACCCAACCAACCAAACAAACAAACCCTAAACCTAATAACTAGCCTAAAATGAAAATCCTACATCTTTTACACAAGTATAGAGAGAGCCCTCTCTGAGTCCAGGAAGGCTAGGTCCTAGGACTCCAAAGATTGGCTTGATGTTACCCCTGTGCATTTGGTCTTGCCAATCTAACAAATTATAGGGACCTAACAGTTTATCTGTAATTTTCTCGGTTGGGCCTCTATCCCAGGATAGGAGCCCAAGTAAGTTCAGAATTTTACTGAAGAACTGTTATTTGGGTAGAATTTGTTTGTGTCATTGTGATTGACATTGGTTATGTGGAATTTGCTTTTGCTATTTATGAGCTTAACTGTGCCTTAATTCAATAAATTTGTAATCTACTAGGTCAATGAATTAGTGGGTGCTAGGTTCAAGAAAAATTTAACATTTTGTGTAACAATGTCAAAGGTCTTCCTATGGTCTAAAACCTGTTAGTAGCATTGCACTGCCTAATTTATGATAATGGTATTTTCTTGTGAAACCTCACCAGCTGCTAGCTCTAAGGTTCTTCCTCTCAATATTAGAAAGCCACGTGTTAAGCACATAGTGTAGTGTTTTGAAAGGTGGGTCTAATAATGATGGTTCAATAGTTAGGATCCAAAGCATTACTTAATTTGAAGATAAGCTAGTCAATATAGAGAAGGAAACATTTAATGAATAGTGCGATTATAGGAATTAGTGATATATTAACCATAAAGGTCTAGGGAGTTAATACATTACTATAGGATTTCAAATTGCTAGCCTTCCTCATTAGTAGCTTTGTTGGTACTCATAATATGCACTATTTTCCAAATGTCTTCTGGTAATAATAAGGGACATGGGAAAGGAGGAAAGGTGATATCAACTGAGGATTAACTCAACACACAATGAAGAGAGGTGGTATGTGAGAACAAGGAGTGATCAATGGATGGGAGAGGGATAATGCTTCTTGCAAAAAAAGGTATGCCAAAAGACTTAATTCCAATGGCGGGAAGTCAAAAGGATCACATGTCTATGTTTATTAGGATAATGTCTATGTCCTATAGTCTCTCCTAACAAAGCGAAGTGGTGAGGATCATGTGTGAGGACAAAATGGAGATGCATATGCATATATTTGCACTCTTTATCATACTGATGGTTCATGGGGCATATGCCATGATGAAGGTCATTGAGTGTGGTTTTAGATGGTTTGGGGATAGTAATTAAGAATCATATGTTTTATATAGCTTTGGATGTAGAAAGGGAAGATAAATGGTGGGGGAGGGTGATTGCCAAAGGTAAATGCAATATATGCATCGCCGACAATAGGGATAGTGGGAAAACAAAGAGATCTCAAATGTTTGGAAGAAGAGCTTGGTTGGCCAATTTGTACATTTTTATTCACCACACTAGCACCTTGGTGTGACTTAATTAAACAAGTGTCCTTGTTAGAGTTTGGAAAGCACAAGTGACTACTAAGAAGCAAGAGTCAATGGGCATTTCCTGTTTGGAAAGCTAGAGTCAATGTGCATCTCCTGTTTGGAATATACTTTTGTTGTAGGTTGTGATGGAATCAAATATGTACGAGTATCTTGGAAGGAGAGCCTCTTCATGATTGAGATCTTAGTTTGAGCATTGAGATCATGCAGAAGGTTGGCATCACCTAGAGAATGGTACTTAATATTTGAGTAGAGGTCTAGGAAGGGTTCACCCATCTTAGTGGAGCACAAAACTCAAGGATGTTTTGGTGTGTGGGAGGGAGTAGTAAACAAAAAAATAAATTGTCCTCAAGGGGCGAAGCCCCACCCGCAACAGTTTCCAGTGCATCTCTGAAGTTGTAATTGACACTCTAGTTCGTAAGCGATCAAGAATTGAGGCAGGTTAGCCCCCCAGAACTTTTAACTCTTTCATATTTTTGAATCTATTGTTTGAACGTAGAAAGCTAGTGATAATATTTTAGGGGAGGGAGTGCTTTCTTGAGACTTCAATGCATCTTGGTGAGAAGAATAAGGACTCGAGAGCATGGAGATGACTAAATGGAACCATCACAGTTCTAATAGGAAATGGAGATGGAAAATGCCTGTAGATATCCAACATGTTATAATGGGGACATAAAAATCTGACGTAGCTGTTACACCAACTTTTAACAACTTTTAAGATGAAACCAAGTGGCAAATGCTAGGATTTTTACCTGAAAAGGGTTTTTCTCTAACATGTAACTATCCAAAGCTGTGGCTGAAATAGGTTCAGGATGGGTACATTTTGGGATCCATCAAAATTTTGACTTGGGACTCCTGTCCACATTGGAAAAGTTTCCAGCATGGAAAGTCTGGAAACTTTTGGGAAATGTGTCCTGTATGAAAATTTTTTGGAGGCGTGGGCAGCTCCCACAGCTTGAGAAAATGAAAAAAGAAAAGTAATAAAATAAAATGATATTGAAAGCAATAAAATTGAAAATTTGGGAGTTTATGGAATAGCTGGTAAAAATATGCTGTTGGACAATATTCCAATCTTTAAATGTTCTCAACTATGGTTGAGTTCATAAGCTTTTAGGTGTTCAAAACTAATTTGCTGGAAATGTCTGGGTGAGTTGCCTGAAATGCTGTTCACTGAGATGGAGGGAATACATATGGGATACAGCCCTGAAACATTTCAAGGTCCTATCAAATTCTGGAGATGCTGTTTGAGCACTGCAAGCTCGTTCCAGGGTCATTTTGAGCAGATTTCATCAATGTTTCAGGTTTCAGAAAATGTTTCCTGCGAAAATAACCCAATTTTTGGCCCAGAAGAGTGACAAAAATTGTATCCATTCTGAAAATACATGTCAATGTGCCATCTTTGCATATTGAGAGCAATCCTGATAAGTACATTCAGAAAATATTATTTAAAAAGCACTGATCTGTGATGAGCAATGCCTGGTAATTCCATTTTTTTGTCTGTATCTGTGTTAGTGCAACTTTGGTTTATATCCAATTCAAGGAAATTGGAGTCATAAGTTTGAAGGTTTTGAACCATTCCTACATTGGCATGCTCATTTAAGACATTTAACTATTCTTTGAGCTTCCACAGTGACTGAGCTTTTATTCACCTTAATGGTAATCAATATTGTACAAATTGTGTTTGATAATAGTTAGTGTTTTCTGCTCTTGACACTTGGTGGTGGTGCTAGCAGACTTGTTTTCAATAATAGTAATGTTCTTTCTATGTCATTGCCTATCTTTATCTATAGACTACAACCTTGATAGACTATAACCTTGATGGTTAAATTCATGTGTATTGTATTATTGTATTATATAGTCAGTTTTCTGCCAGGTAGTGCATTTACACATGTTTAGAGGTAAAAAGCTGTTATACCTCACATGGTAATTTCATTATGTTTAAAAGCTGAGAGTAGTTGTTGGATGTGTAAGCAGCTTATCATTTATTTGCTAAGGTTTCTTATTGTAAGTGTTTGGCATTGATTCTGTCGGTGACTAGAATGGGCGAAGCAGTTGACAGGACTCTGCTAAACCATCTTTTGAGGATGTTCACTGCACTTGGCATTTATTCAGAGAGTTTTGAAAAGCCGTTCCTCGAAGGCACTGCAGAGTTTTATGCATCTGAAGGTGTAAGATATATGCAGCTGTCTGATGTTCCAGATTATTTAAAACATGTTGAGGTTGGTTGCCATCCTATATGCAAAATGCACTGATGTTATTTATGATCTTTTTGCGGAGCACTTAATAACATGATCTACTAGAGAATTCACAGGCACGGTTGCACGAGGAGCACGAACGTTGTGTTCTTTACTTGGATGCATGTACTAGAAAAGCATTGGTGGCCACTGCAGAGAAGCAACTGCTGGATCGTCACACTCATGCGATTCTGGATAAGGTTAATTGTCTAATCTGAGTGCATGTCTCTATGCTGAAAAGTTGTTTGGTGAGCTACTTAATCACTTACTATTGGTATTTGGCATGATTTCCCCAGGGATTTACTTTGCTCATGGATGCAAATCGCATTCCAGACCTTCAGCGCATGTACTCTCTTTTTTCAAGGGTGAGTGCACTTGAGCTGCTTCGGTTGGCTCTCAGTGCATACATTAAAGCTACTGGGCAAGGCATTGTATTGGATGAAATGAAAGACAAGGACATGGTGTCATCACTTCTAGACTTGAAAGCACGACTTGATACAATATGGGAAGAAAGTTTTTTGAAGAATGAGGCCTTTTCTAATACTATCAAGGATGCCTTTGAGCATCTGATAAATCTAAGGCAGGTTAGTTACTATATGTTTATGCACATTTTCTTTCTGTTTATACAGATTTAACTATACAGTCTGTTGTTTCATCTTGTATATCTTGGTAGCTCCTTCAAATTACCTAAATCATAAAGTACACGATTCTTGCTGTAAATATTATTTTTATTAATTAATTGAGGCAGTGATTAGAGTATAAGAACTAAGAGATTCCTACTCGTAAAAATTAAAATATTCAATTTTATTTCTTGCAATATTTGTGTTATTGCACACCCAAGTTTCAATTTTTGTAAGTTCAAAATGTTGCAAACCTTATACTTGTTTTCTGGGAATTCTTAACTCAATACTTCAAACACTGATGCATTAACTTAAAAGTAACATCTTGAACAAGCATAGTACTCAGTTAACAGTCAGCAATGGGTTTGATTTACCATCAAATGTGGATCTTACATAAAAGTCATACTTAAGGTGATATACTGTTTGAATTCTAAGATCATTCTCAAAATAAAGAATAAGAACTAGGAATGTTTCATTGAATTTGTGCTCTTGATTATCAAATTAAGTGAGACAGAAAGTTTGAAAGGATTGATAAAACAGCTAAAGGTAAGTAATGAAAGTACTCAGCTAACAGTCAGCAAGGGGTTTGATTTACTATCAAACATGGATTTTACTTAAAAGTCATACTTAATGTGATATACTGTTTGAATTCTAAGATCATTCTCAAAAGAAAGAATAAGAACTAGGAATGTTTCATTGAATTTGTGCTCTTGATTATCAAATTAAGCGAGACAGAAAGTTTGAAAGATTAATGACAAAACAGCTAAGGTAAGTAATGAAAGAATGTTTTTAGGCAAACAATTGAATATTAGATATATTGCTTTTGCATTCATCTGAATTATGGCCTTTGTTTGCAGAACCGACCAGCAGAACTTATTGCCAAATTTCTTGATGAGAAACTTCGATCTGGTAACAAGGGTACTTCAGAGGAGGAGTTGGAGAATACACTGGATAGAGTTCTCGTTTTGTTCAGGTTTATTCAAGTAAGGGACCAACTGATATTCATTTATAAAAGTCTTATATAAAATGTCAAGTCGGTTCACCAGCTTCATCTAAGATGATACAATTAAGATGTTTATCTTTGCATTTTTTGATAACTCAGGGAAAAGATGTCTTTGAAGCATTCTATAAAAAAGATCTTGCAAAAAGACTGCTTTTAGGAAAAAGTGCGTCCATTGATGCAGAGAAGTCAATGATTTCTAAGGTATATCTATCCGAACCCTAGATCACAAGCTCAGTCTGTTTTTATTATCTGGTTATGTCTTTTCTAATATCTTTTGGCCCTTCTCTTTAAACTTGCAGCTTAAGACAGAGTGTGGAAGCCAGTTCACAAATAAACTTGAAGGAATGTTCAAGGTTTGTTTACTATAAATAACTTTTTATTAGTCCCTTTTTCTGGATATTTGATAGGAGATATTTACTTGAGATTTACTTGAGATAGTCGTAACATTGTGTTGAATCCCAGATTGCCATGTTGAAGACCATTTTCTGTCACAATCTTGTGTACTTTGTCTGGGCTTTTTAATAATAGCTTTCAGTTACTTACCAGAAATTTTACCTTGTAGGATGCTTCCATCATTTGGAGCACCTTAGAAACCAGTGTATAGCTTGATGTCCACCTAAGAAGTGACCGTATACACTCTTAGTGGCCTAGGTGAAAGTTGTCTTGTAATTTAGTGACTGAAAAGAGTCAGGTGGATTTCGTCTCTCAATGCCCAACTAATTTGAGGCATAGGAGTAATTGAAATGCTGCCAACCACCTTGTTATAGGAATATGAACAATGTCCATAGTTTTGGGGAGTTGTTGCAAGTGGCAGCTTCTGGTCGTGATGCCTGAAAGTCCAACTAGATGCAGATGTATATATTTGCCTTAAACTTATGGGTGGAATCAACTCATGAGAGACAACATTATTTAGCCTGTCCAAAGGATTGCTCATATATTCAATTATTTCCTAATGATTTGTTCAACCTAAATGTTGGTAAAGGCACTGGAAGTCATCAGCACAGAATCTTTCTTAGCTATTGGTGAATCCTCACTTCTATGCATTATTTTAATGTTCCCCGGAAACATTATAATTGTTAGATGGACTGCAAAGAGCTATTTTTAATGATGAGGATTTTGTATTCCTGTTGAGTTCCACGTTATTTGAAACAATCACGAGGAGATGGACATTCTTGTGCAATGTTGATTTACTATTACAGGGCAGTGCATGACTTCCACCATTTTAGTAGTAGATATTAGATACCCTGATACTCAAATTAGGTCAAATATTATTGAATGATGGTTTTAATAAATCTATGTACCACTCTTAATGATTAATGAACGATCTTTCTTCGTAAGCATGTCACCTAATAATTTCCAGCGGGCATGTTCAGCTTGTTCTTCAAAGAGGCTTATTGATATTCATTGGTTTTCATGGTTCTTCTCTTTTAGGCTTACACAGGAGATAATTCAGTGCGTTTAAATTGGATAGTGATAATTGGTAGATGGACTTCCAAGGGCTATTTTTAATAATTAGGATTATGGATTTCTGTTGGGTTCCACTTTATTTTGAACAATCATGGAGAGATGGACATTCTTGTGCAGTGTTGATTTACTATTATAGGGCAGTTCATTGTTTCCACTACTTTAGTAGTAGATATTAGATGCCCCGATACTCAAATTAGGTCAAGTATTACTGAATGATGGTTTGAGGAAATTCTATGTACCACACTTAATGAGTAATGAACAACCATGCTTCACAAGCATATCACTTAATAATTTCCAAAGGCATGTTAAGCTTTTTCTTCAATGGGGTATTTATTGATATTCATTGGTTTTCATTGTTCTTTCCTTTTAAACTTACACAGAAGATAGTTCAGTGCATTTAAATTGTATAGTGTGTCGTGATGATTTAGAGTGTGTCCTGTTGACATAGTTTGCAGACATTTTCTGTCAAAGTTCTACATATTGATTCCCATGGAATTAGGGAAGTTGATTGGGCTACTAGAGACATCAGAATATCAATGGCAGATATTACATCAATGGTCAACCCAGGATAGCTGTTCTTCCAAATGTTTTCTTGATCCAAATTTTGATGGAGTTTCTTCTTAAATCCCCTTGAGAAGAACAGGAAACAGGAATCCTACAAGCAACACAGAGGGTAAGTTAGAAAAAGAGATGTAACTTGTGACTGACTGTATTGGTGACAAGTGCATTTTTACTTCTATGATGCCAATTTAGCCAGCCATTCTTCTTTAGTATATGAAGAACATGCGTATGCTTTGGATGTTATGGAAATACAGTTTACCTTCAGTTAAATAAATCCATGTTTTGCTCGGGATTATGACATGATGATTGTCTGAGATAAGCTGGTAGCTTTTTCAAGGATATTGACAGAGTCTATCACTATTGTGCAAAGGATGATAGAATGCACGTGCCAGAACCTAAATACTGTTATTGCAGGTAAATTCACTATAATTTGTTGAATATTTATGTTGTGGAGTGATCTAGGTATCAGATTAAAGAATTGGGATTAGAAGATAGTATTTGTGACTGCCTGAGGGAGTTCGTTTGAGGCTTTTCCAGATAGCATTTGGCATGCTTCTGACACAGGTGGCATCTATAGGCACAGACTATAGATAACAACTGGAAACTATAACCAGAACTGCCTCATAAGCTAATCTATTTTATTTACTGGTTCTTTAAGAATAGCTAAACATAGTTTTATGTAGGTACGCTAGAGGAGATAAGGGAGATTGAATTAATCCTATAGAAGAGGCATTACTAACTATGTTCTAAAGCAGTTGTCTTTTACGTGTAACATCTCGTCCCACCCTCAGGCTCGTAAGCAAGAATGAGATTGCTGGTACCTTGCCAACCCCAATCAACAATTAGCTCATGAAGAGCAATCATGTCACAAGCGAGATTTGAACATGTCTGGGGAGGATAACATTTCTCCTTTCAACAACTTGAGCTAGAGCCAAATGATAGGAAAGCAGCTGTTGCTTTCCTGTTCAATCTTTTTGTATTTGTTCTTGAAAGAAAGGGGGGAACATGAAAGCGGTAGCCTTTACATCCATTATTATCGAGATGAGAAACATGAATTCTTCTTAGGGTCATAAGATAACAGGGATGGTTGAAGAGATCCCCTGTATTTCAGGGGATGATAGGGTATGCGAAATGGAGGATCCTTTTGAGTATAAACAAATTAGAAAGTATAAAGAAATTGGTAATTTTTATCAATAAATCATGCTCACTCGTAGCTCATTTGCAAGTCGTGCGTTGTACTAATTTACGGGTTCCACCTTGAAATTCATGTTTGGCAAGTCATAGGTTCGACCTTGAAGGTCAAGATTAAATCTCATCTCAAAGTATTGTATTCTGTAGGTGTCAATGGAGGATTGATGCATTTTGATTTAGAAGGCAGAGTTGTCTTTTGTGGTTTATCACACACCAACAAAAATGAACGAATCAAACTATTCTGAGTTGTGTGTAGTTATAGGAGTAATGTAGACATGGGTACACAATAGGGCAAAGTCGAAGTAGGTACAGTTGCAGTTGGTGTTTGAGGACGATCGACACCAGTTACATATGTGATGAATCTCGAAGAGTGTCACAAGATGGTCAGTGGGAATCAGTAGCTGGGCAGAATCACACCGGGATGACACACGGTCAATCCACTGGGCTGCCACTATAACCCCATATTTTTACACGGCTGGCCCCTGATGGGCTAATTTATACAAGTATAGTTTTTAATATATATATATATATATATATATCATCTTATGCTTTATGTTTATATCACAATTCATAAAGCATATATTGAAGTATAAATAAAATTATAAACTTTTATGTATTCTTAAAATTTAGTAGTTAAAATTTAATATATCAATTTATTTTATATATATATATATATATATATAAAATTAATTAATTTTTTTATATAAGATTTATTTTTACAATTAAATTTTTTTCTAATTGGTTAAGAGTTCATATTCTTCAAAAGGAAACTGGGTAACAGCCCAATACGTAAAGGTATTGGGTAGGAGTGGAATTCTGCCTTTTCACACACCAAAGTGGCCAGGTTCTGTCTAGATGTAGTGATGCAGTTGCATGCTGGGGTCTTTGAGATTGCATCAACAGAGGTTAATTGCGTTGTATTTTTTTTCCTGATTTGGGATAGATATATAGTTTGTACATGTCGTATCCCCACCGTATCTGGATACTAGTTCTTAAAAATCCTATAGATCTGTATCCGGATCTGCATTGTGGTAATTTAGTTGAATCCATACACAAATACTGCATTGATAACTGTATTCTGTATACATCACACTAATGATATACAAGTTCCAAATGATAAAAAATTGTGTAATGTAGTGTTAGATATATGATCAATGATCATAGATGATGCAAAAATGAAAACAAAGGAAACAAAGGAGCAAGCCAGGCTTAAGTGCGAATTTGCTAAATAGTTTGTGCTAGGGCTTCTGCCTGTATGCAAATTAAAATTTAGGGCTTTGAGAACAAATAGGGTGTTTGAAAGTACTAGCGGGCCCTTCCATATAAAAAACTTCTTTTGTTTTGAATATTTGATGCAAAAATTAGCCCCACTTGGTTGAGGGCTGTTGTGGTGTCCCTCAAGACAGGGTATGGCCTTTGATCCCTGCTTTGAACACTGTGCAACTGAGGGATTTTTCCTGACTGCCCCCTGCATTTTAGGGGATGGCATGTGACATCCTGAGCTGCCTTGCCTTTCCCAATAGGTGGTGGTGCAGGGGGTATCCACGCAATGCTCATTGATGCATCCCTGTGGAACATGAGATTTTATTTATTTATTTAATTTTATTTTTATAAAATTATCGATGTTAATTTCTTTCTTCTAATGATCCATAAAGCGAGATCGACAGATTCAATCTAGAATATGTAGTGTTGCTATAATGATCAGTTTTCTAATTCTGATGATACTTCATACCTAAAGGCATATTTACAAATACCAGCTACAAGAGAGATGGTAAATAGTAATACCAAGGCTTAAAATACTTTACACATACAATAAAAAATTTGTGGATATGAAAAATTCAGGGAAAATGTGTCTGTACTTACTATGAAATATATCATGAAACTCATTTAAAGAAGAAAGGTCTACTTTGAAACTACAATTTTTTTCTACCCGCTTTTACAGTGATAGAGGACACACAGGAGACTTCCCTCCCTTCCCTTCTGGCCATGGGTGCCAGTTCCAGTTGCACCACTGGGCATTCTCTTTCTGGAGTTATTATTCTTGTACTCATTTGTTTTCATTTATCTGTCTTCTTTTCTTGTCGGACTTGTTACTTAGGTCTCTATGGCTTAGTTCTTAGGTCAGTTTATCCTGACTTATTGCTGATAGCTCAGAACTAGGAGCTACTGTGCCACTCCCACTTTTTATTGCACTGATGGTACTCTATAAGTTCTGTTGACCTATGTTTGTGGTCATTTGTTGGACATAATTATCTTCTTATCTAGCCTGCTATAACGATGTGGAGGATTTATCAACATGTGCTAACCTGGGATTATATTATATAATAGCTAAGTAACATGGTTTGGGTTAGAGTTTGGGTTTGCCAATGATTAGGTTCGGTTTGAGTTTGATCTTAAATAAGGTTTGCCGTTTGGTTCGTAAATATAGCATAAACTAGTAAAAAATCAGCACCATTAGATATAAAAAATGCTGTCATGGACTTGGAAACTGCAAGGATAGATTACAAACTTGAGCTGTAAGATTAGCTTGAGTGTTATGGACTTGGTCAATGGCCATGTGGTTTGCCGAACCTCAATTTTTTTTAGGCTTGCTTAATTTTGAACCTCAAGGTTGAAGTTCAGCAAACCTTGTGGCAGTATAAAAGAGATCTACCTAGCGTCTAAAAGAGATCTAGGGGTTTTGAACCACTCAACCACTGAAGGTAACCCA
Organism: Pinus albicaulis; assembly: GCA_034641835.2. NCBI lineage: Eukaryota > Viridiplantae > Streptophyta > Pinopsida > Pinales > Pinaceae > Pinus > Pinus albicaulis. Next base: position 1,068,007,033 of record CM076583.1, read on the forward strand.
TTAGCCTTGCTCATTTGGTTATTTGTCTGCTAACTTACCAGGATCCAGATATAAAACGTATATTTACATTATAGTATATAATATTGATATTATAGATTGATGGGTTAGCTCGAGTGGTTAAGTGATATTATTTGCAAGTGGGGTCAAGTCCTTGAGGTGGTTGCATTGTCTTTGTCAAGTGAGGCTTACTATAGCCTACACCAAAAGTTTATCCTGATTACCACCGATCAACAACGATAAAATTTATAGGTTTCCTGTGCTTGTAAGTACTTAAATTACCCCATGATTAATAACTAGGTATTTTCCAATATTTGATATAATTTCCAAAATTATAAGAACAACTTCTTTCCTTCGCTTTCACTGGCTATCCGCCCAACAACTTCTTTCCTTACAGCCCTTGCCGAGCAGGAAGGGCTGTAAGGAAGGAAGAAAAACATATGGAAATTATGTTTAATAATTAATATAAAACATTAATTATTGTATAAAAGTTAAATTATAAACATATACTATATAAAGAATTTGGTTAAATGATAACCAGTAGCAGTTTAATACATTAATTAATTTATATGAATTAAACTAAATGGTTTGAAAAACATCAAAACACTTATTTCATGATACATTCCACATGGCCAAGATTTAAAAAAATAATAAAAATTAACTAAATTACAACTTTTTTTAAAATTTTTATTGCTATTATCAATTATAAATATAATTAGTATGAGTTAAACATACACATTTAGAAAAACATGCAAGTTTTTTAACCATGGAGATACACCCTACTTAACCATGGGGATTCTTAAGCTGTATATACTAAATAGGCTTTGTTACAATACCATGGGTCAATACCATGGCTTATCAATACCACATGCCCAAAAAACCGTAACTCATTTGATATGACACTTATTCATATGGTATTTTTTCTAATTAATCAATTTAATTAAAAGGGAAGAAAGGGCATAAATACTTTTGAGATCAATCTTAACCTTTGCTCTATGACTGCGACTAAAAATATTTTAGAATATTCTGTGGAGGTTAAATCCTTATCATCCACCTAATAATTATTGATAATCAAATTAAATTTTTAGAACCCCCATTCCAAAATAGACATGCCTAGCAGTCAAATATGTTTAGCTTATGGCAACATTTGGAGTCATCAAACTACTATCAGCTTGAGCCCACCTTACCAAGTATTGAAGCGGCAGACAAGGTTGAGAAAAAAAGAAAATATTGTTCCGAATGAAAGCTGTTGAGCTAGGTGTTAACATTTCAGTCAGGTCGAAAGAAACAACGACCTGCCTTTGTGTGGTGTGCTCCACCAAACAACCACATTCCAGAACAAATTAATTAATGAAATGGGGTGGGTTTTAATTTTGCCTTAAGATATACTTTGGAGACAGGAAGGACAAGATTTGGGCACAGGTCTGAATAATGTTGAGACGGGGTTTAGAGTCTAGACATAGGTTGGAAAGGGAGCTGCTTCAAAGCGTAAATTTCTTTTGGGGTCCCGGTGTGGAGTTGTCTCGGTTGGAATTCATTTCTTGTGACAAAGGATTAGTTTTGTTGGTGGATGCCTTGTGCGATTCTAGATCCAGATCCAGATTTGAAACTCGGATCTGCGGATCCAGCATCATGATCCCATAAATCTGGTAAGACATGTAGTTTTAAAACTCGGAAGTGGTTTTTGGCTCGTCTACCTACCAAACCAGGTTCTGGCTTGGTCTCAATGAACCATTTTAAAAAGAATTGTATAAAATTAATAATTTTAAATTAAAAAAATTATCTTTAAGATTACAAACCATTAGAGGAAAAATATGCGAAGTTTTCTCGTCTATATACCATGTAAGGGGGAATATATCAACATGGCAGTAAGTGGAATACATATCAGCAACAAAATACATAATCAGTGAGGCTCTAAATGGCTTCCAGAGTTCAAAAACCCTGTTACAAGCTATTGGGCCACTGGCCTAGTACAAATCACTGATCAACATGATTACTCATCGATCTCATCACCACTTCAAGAAATGGGATCGTCAAAAGAAGCTACAAACTCCTTGGATTCATGAGCTTTACAGTATGATAGGAAAATCTTCACATGCCTAACCAAAGATTTTGGTTTGAGTGAAGGGTTCATCTCCTCAGCCTCATAATATGGTATAAAAAGCTTAACACGCCTAACCAATTATTTTGGTTTGAATGAAGGGTACATTTTTGTTAAGGCCACGGCAAAGTTCAGCAATCAATGCCACAATATCAGAGTTTCAACACTCACTTCCACCAACATCAGAGGAGTTCAACAATCAGTACGACCAACATCAAGTTTCATAGAGGACTTAGTGTTGTTGATAAAATGCCAACCAATCCCCTGCCCTCATACGTGATGTAATTCAATGAAAATTTTGCAATCCTAATAATCCTAAAATCCTGAAAATTATTAGGTCTGCTAAATTTTGAGTGGTATATGAATTTCTACTTTCTCCATATGAAGTCTGATAAGGTTGGAACTTGGAACCACTCTCAAGCATCCCTAAACAATTAATCTTTTAATGTGAAAGAAGGGAAAGAATTTAACATTACCATTGATTGCCAACATTGCTAGGGTTTATGGTTTAGGAGTCAGGTTTTTATGGCGTGACCAGGTCAGGATTAGACTAGTTGATCAGATCAGTTTGATACCAAACCGGTTTGATACCAAACTGGTCCACCAGTCCTGGTCGTTGTTTGGTTTTACCCCTGACGCTATCCAACTAGACAGTTTGACTGGTTCCGGTTCAGGCCAGGCTTGTTTTAAAACTATGCTAACATAGTTTATCTGTACTTTGTATTGTTTAAAAAATATTTAATAGGTATTTTGCATTGTGCTCTAAATGTATTCCCAAGTCTAATTTGGTGGAATTCCTATTTTTGGTAACAAAAATAATGCTGCAACAAGGGCGGTTTTTGGTGCCTAACTTCAGGTGAAATCATTTTTGCTTTGGTGGCAAAGTCTTGAATTATTGTTTGACTTGCAATGAATATTACCTTGTGATGAGGAGAGTTTAGATACTTCATATATGAATATTAACATAGAGGCCATGCTACTTATATAGTGTTAAAGAATTTCTTTGTAATACGAAATTTTCAAGGTTCAAGATGGCTAGTTAAAATAGTAAGATTAAAACAAACCAACTAATTCTCTATCTGAAACAGGATATTGAATTATCAAAGGAGATCAACGAATCATTCAAACAGTCATCACAGGCAAGGACAAAGCTCCCTTCAGGAATTGAAATGAGTGTGCATGTTTTAACAACTGGGTAAGTTTCAAAATAAGCAACAGATATTTTTTTTTTTTTAAGTGTTCGGGCATTGCACTTGAGCTATGCTCTTACAAAACCTTATCTTGCGTGAAAAACAGAGAAAATTTCACATGATAGCTATTTATACATGATAGCTATTTTAATACATCTTCAACAGCATATACCTGAGTAATGGTTCTAGTAAATGACTGATACATGTAGTCTAAAAAGTAGTTGGGGACACGAAAAAGTTTTTGGTATTATGATGTGGTCATGCTATTTGATTGATCCATCTGATATTTTTTTTTATTTCTCTGTAGGTACTGGCCAACATATCCACCCATGGAAGTAAGACTTCCTCATGAGCTCAATGTATATCAGGTTGAGTGAGCTCTCCTTACAAGATGCCATGAAAGATATGTCCAATACTCATTTATGGTTTGATAAATAATAAGAAGATTGTTATTGATAACATAATAGCACAAAGGTTAAACTGACTTCTATTTTCTAATATTAGTTTGTTTCTTGCACCTGTAAAAACATATTTTATAATGACAGGATATATTCAAAGAATTTTATTTGAGTAAATATAGTGGGCGGCGTTTAATGTGGCAAAACTCTCTAGGCCACTGTGTTTTGAAAGCTGAATTTCCCAAAGGCAGAAAGGAACTCGCTGTATCACTTTTTCAGGTTATTCCAGATGATTTCATTTTGTAATCTAATACTCAATTTCTTCACTGTTGGTTGCCATTACAATGTTGATGACGGCAATATCTTTTTTGGACTGTAGACTGTTGTTCTGATGCTCTTTAACGATACACAAAGGCTGAGCCTTCAGGATATCAAGGATGCAACTGGTATTGAAGACAAAGAACTACGGAGGACTCTGCAGTCGCTTGCCTGTGGAAAAGTTAGGGTTCTTCAAAAGGTAAGACAGTAAAAGTTCGTGTGCTTCTAACATGTAGTAGTTAAGTGTGCTTCTAACATGTAGTAGTTAAATGTAACACCGGCAGTTCACTGTAATTCCTTACTTCATTTGATGGTTAAGCTGAAGTGGGTGTTATTTTTGGATGATCGATGACAGCAACCAAAGGGAAGAGACGTCGAGGATGAGGACCAGTTTGTATTTAATGATGATTTTAATGCTCCTCTTTTCCGGATAAAGGTATCAGTGTTATAATTTTGTGAATATGTAAAGATTCAAATCATATTTTTTCAAAATATTTGCTACTAAACATCCTTTGGGGCTAGGTTAATGCCATCCAAATGAAAGAGACAGTGGAGGAGAATGCAAGTACTACAGAGAGAGTTTTTCAGGATCGTCAGTATCAGGTTTGTGGTGAAATCCCTATTTTTCATCTTTGTTAACCACTAACCAGTGAACATGGGGGATAGTCATATGACATCCATGTTACTGTGCATTACAGATTGATGCAGCAATAGTGCGTATTATGAAGACCAGAAAAGTACTGAGTCATACTCTTCTCATTACTGAGCTCTTTCAACAGGTATGTATACAAGGGCTGAACATGAAGGAGTAAGGAATTGGTATTTCCTATTGAACTAGCCTTTGACAATGGAAATTACCGTAGTTTTATTTAAAATGATTATAAAACTGTTCTATATAATTTGCTTATTACGAAGTGTTTTAACTTTTTAGTAGCGGCATGCTTCTACTAGCTGACAAGTTTTCATTATAAGATGTTTTATTATTGTTTTCTCAGTTTGATGGCCTGCTTTTACTTCCAGTCAATCTAGTACCTGACATCGAGTGCTGACTACTGCTATTGACTTTTAAGTTTTTTCTTGTCAAAATTCTTTTGCAGTTGAAGTTTCCAATCAAGCCTGCAGATTTGAAGAAAAGGATTGAAAGCCTTATTGATCGTGAGTATCTGGAGAGAGATAAAAGTAACCCTCAAATATACAATTATCTTGCTTAGCGGGCTCTCTTGACAAATATATCTTGCAAATCAGAATATTGTATCTGGTTGGTCCTTTTATCAGAATGGTGTTAATAGAGGGCTCACTATAGTTCTCTTCCCTGCATTCTTAACAACCAAAGTCATTGCGGAGAGCATGCTTTAACGTCACAGAATGCGTTCCAATTATCAGTGAATCATAAAACACTTTTTCATGTTTGTATTGCTTACAACCAATGAATGCCTTACAATTATCAATGAATCATACAGGACTGTTGTAAAATGCACACTTAAAGCTATTTGAGTTTTGGTTGCTGAAGTAGGAACACCATTACTCTGTGAGTCATGATGGGGCGTGACTGAAAGGAAAGCATTTTAAAAGTGGGTTCTGAGTGCATGGTGAACACAATCTATAAGCAAATTGTGAAGCCTTGTATACAAGGACCCGGCTTATTCAGTGTACAGAATCTCAGTATATTTTTTCAATGTAAAGCAGAAGGTGGGTTGTATTTTTTGGCACTTCTGTTTTGTTAATTCATATTTCAACTGAGACAAGGAGCAGCATGGCATGTAAGTCTTGGTGCTCAAGTGTGGTTTTTTGATATTTTTATATCACTGGTTACTGCAGGATCCATCTTTTCTGATGTTTTGTCATGTTTTTAGTCCTTTTTAAGAATTGTTTACCTGTGCGAACCTTTCAAATATGTTCCCTACTGAAATACATTCGTGTTTTAAAAATGTGTGTATACAACAGTTCTTCCCAACTTACCTTTAAAATATCTGGTACACAATTTCAGCCATTTCTGTTGTACTAAACAATTAATCTTGGTTGTGCAAATGGTCCATGTAGCCAGTTCACAGTGGTTGAGATTCTGCATTCTGCACATATGTGAAAATTATACTGGTCAAAATCCTGACTGTGTTGAAAAAATATTCTGAAGTTGAGGTGTATATTGTATCACTTCAGTGGCTACTTCTCTGGAAAGTTATGGGCTTTATGAATAATTGAAAGTTGAAACAAGTCTATGATAAAAAACAGTGACTTGGTATCTACTAAGATAAAATTTGTGTTCGGTTGTTGATTGTTAGTCAATTCTGGGCTGGTTAGAAACTGGACGGTAGACTGGTGTCTTTTGGAGGCCAAAATAGGTGTGTTGTCTTAAAATGACCTGAGTTGCAACATTTTGATTCAGTGCACAAGATTTTTTGCTAATTTTGGGCAACTAGGTCCAAACTCCATGTTGTACTGCTCAGATGATGATGCCAATATTTTTATTGGATTCCTCTTTCGGAGAGATGCAAGATCGATCTAAAGATCATCTTGATCGGATGAGTAGAACATTTATTTTGAATTTATTCTCCTTATGTGCAAGGTCGGCCAGAATTGCAATGTAGGCTTGGAGCCCCAACAGATGTGTCACACACCCTCACAGATGGATATATATTGGACAAACTTGGAGGTCATTTTCACCATCACTCATCACACTTCTCTCGTGTCTGATTGGTTCGATCATCATTTGGAGGCTTCGCTTCTCACACGCGGGAAAACAGCAGCTAGGGTTTTGGACCAGATCTGATCTAGGGTTTTCAGCGCAGCTTTGACCAGCGTTGACTTTGGTCAACGCTTGGTCTATTTGACCACAAACTCTCCCAAAATTCTGATCTTTCCAGTCTGCATTTTTTGGCACAAAAACCGAGGCTGGACGTTGACCTTGACCTGATGCGTTGACTTTCTGTTACTGCTGTTCTGCGTTGACCGTTGACTGGACATCATTGACTTTTGTTGACTTTGGGTTGATTGTTGTAGAGCTGTCTTGAGGGTTGTGTGACACTTTCTGGTTGGCTGGTTGGAGACTTTGCTGGTTGAAGCATCCTATTGACCGCCGTAACGCACCACAACACACATATTTTGCTGATCAAGTTAAACATATTTTGCTGATCAAGTTAAGTGTATTTTTGGCTTGTCTTCCGTCGATCTATTGGTATGTTCTATCATCATTTTACTTTCATGTTTATGTGATTGCTATTTGGTATCGGGTTTAAAGTAAAGTTGCATTAAGCATAGAACATCTTTGAAAATTTACAATTTTCTAATGTGATTTTAGAGAAATATCATTCTGCCTTGGGCAGAGGAGGGTGAATGTTCAGAGTAAGGCATTGGCTGTATTGGTTTGGCAGATGCTATAGCCAAATGTGGAAAGAATGTTCGTGCCTTTGCTCGTCAGTTTGATAATTTCCTCAAGAGGTTGCAGTAAAGGCACTTCATAAGATAATGGCAGTATCTTGTTCTACTGTGATGGTGTGTCTTTTTATTAACTATGCAGCCAAGGTACCCCAACAGAGGACCATGGCTCGCTAGAGTGTGCAACAGGCGTTATAGCCCCTGCAATCTCCAAGGCATTAACCCTTCAGCCTTGCCTCCACACTTCAGTTCAACAATCCTCTCTGCAGCATTATCCTTTCCTTAATGGGAAGCCCTATCTCTCAATCAACAGGGATAACACTCAGACTTGATGCTTGTCGTAGAGACAATTTGTCTCAATGCACACAATGAATCTGGTTCTCCCTCAATACAGACACATATGCACATAGTGTCTATACTTAGACTATTTTCCATGAATTCTCATGAAATCATATGCCGGTGGACTATTTTCCTGGAATTCCCATGAAATCATATACCGGCCATCTTCGCAGCTTTCATGCATCATATCTCATACATTGCATGGAAATGTTATCCCTAACAATGCCTTCTCATCAAACTCATCTTTTATACACATGGAGGGCATTACCTCATGGTGTCACAGGCCCTTAGCTTCCTTGGGTATGTCAATGTGGAACTCATTCTCATTCACAAGGATATTAGAGATGCACTCAAACTATACAGAATGATGCAGATTAAGTCTTTGTAAATCTCCATGGAAGAGTTTCACCATATTCATTGTCATTTCAGCAATTATCTAACGCAACATATTATACCCAGCACAGCAATTCTTCCTTATCATACTAACATTCCACCTGATATCCTTTTGCAGGGATCTCAGATACACAGGTGTCGTTCCATTTCAATGACTTGGTTCATAATTCGTATATAATATCTTGGACCTCTCAATATCATTATTCAAACATATTCACAAAGACATGGAAGTACAGTCTACTCGCAAAATAAAACATGTGCCTTAGCACACAGATTACTCTATGCCTATGGTTTCTACGAGCATAACTTTCACTACCACATCTACAAACACTACCATGCTGGACCAGTCTTGTCATGTCAGAATTGTTCTTTTCATCTCATTTAAGCAGAGAGCCTCCAGCTCCTCCATGGCTCTTATATTTATACTTCTATTATTGGTTTCGCATATGTTCTGGTACCTTGTATCTCTTCGAATACATCCTGTCCTGAAACTGCTGTAACAGTCTTCCTTGTGGCCTTTTCTTGGGTTTCCATATCTTGCAGTGACTGCTCCATTGCTTGATCTGCAATATTGTTCCAATTCTCTCCTCGGCCAGTTCACATTCTGGTTTTATATCCATGTAACTTCCCTTCACGTAGTGTGCCGTCATTCATGTGCCACTGTCTCATTCTTCTTGGTCTCAGCTCTGTCCAAACAATACGTTCATTAGTTTGATATCTTTGTTCTTTGAACTTGTTGACATCTTAGTTCTGTTACCGTGCTGGTGCACTCCTCATGCATCCTCAACCATGGAGTAGAGTAACTACGTGGCTGACTTCGTCTTTGTCCAAGTCAATTTTGATAAGTTTAAGGTCTTGCTTTATTCATGGTCAACCTTAATGTAATCTCTATGTCTATCAGTTACAGTGCTTCTAGGATTTCCTTGAGATGGGCCTGGCTTTGGAAATGCTGGGTTTTTCCACCATATTTCTTTAAGAGTGTTGCACTTGACTTTGGAAATGCTGGGTTTTTCCACCATATTTCTTTAAGAGTGTTGCACTTGACTTTGGAAATGCTAGGTTTTTCAACTATATTTCTTTAAGCGTGTTGTACTTGGCTTTGGAAATGCTAGGTTTTCCCACCATATTTCTTTAAGAACATTGCACTTGACTTTGGAAATGCAAAGCTTTTCCACCGGATTTCTTGAAAGCTTTGGAACATATATTCGAGATTTGCGATTTTTAATCTTCACATAATAGCAACATACTTCAGACTTGCAAATTACAACGCTTAAGAAAACAGTTCAAATCAGAAACACCTAGAGGAAAAGGTGGCCCAGCAAATGACCAGCTAACTTGACTTTAGAAATCCTAGAGTGTTTCACCAGATTTCTAAAAGATCTTTGGACTTGACTATGTAAATGCCAAGTTTTTCCACCAGATTTACTGTAGAACTTTGGAACATATGTGATAGCCAAATCTGTACTGGATTAGAGGTGCAATCAGTCATTTGATATACGGGATTTACAATTTTTTATCCTCACAACATTGCAACAAATTTTAAACTTACGAATTACAAAGCTTAGGAAAACCGTGGAAATCAGACACAACCAGTGGAAAGGTAGCCTAACAAATCACTAGCTACCCCTTGGAGTGAAGTAGCCAAGTGGCTGACGATTTCATCATTTGTGCGAGTCCATTTTGATGAAGCTTGGGTATTGCTTTATTCATGGCCAAACTTTGAGGCAATCTTTCTGTCGATTATTTACACTGCTTTAGGATTTCCTTTAGAATTTTGGACTTTAACGTTGGAATTCCTCCGTTTTTTCGACCAGATTGCTTTAAGAACTTTGGACTGGACTTTGTATATCCTGAGTTTTCCCAGTTTATTTTAAAAAAAATTAGGAATTTTGGATTAGGTTTTTTTGCTTTTAAAAAAAAATTAGGACATTTTTAATGCGACCTTGGAAATCTCAAGTTTTTTGCTTTAGTCTTTTTCGCTCTAGTTACTTTGTTAAGGCAATGATAAAGTCACTTGCAAAGCCAATGATAATTGGGTAATGACAATGGGTTGTTGTTTGGTTGACTGGCAATTTGCTCTCTTATTTTTTGCCTTTGGTTGACTGGCAATTTCCTCTTTTATTTTTTGGCTTTGACAATGGCAATATCTGTCATTGACCCGTTGCTTGGTTAACTGACTATTTCCTCGTAATCTTTTGCCCCTAGGATAGTAATACAATGGTTGCCCACAATTATTTGAGTGAGGTTCTGTATCTTATTAAGGAATGCGTTTTCCTTTTCGTTTTCGTGGCTTTCTTGTGCATAATTCAATTGAAATGTTTTTATATATAAATAATAATAACTCGAACTTTATGACATGAACATTTATATTATACGAAATTATATATATATATATATATTTTGAGACCACAACAAATTATATAAATATATAGGTTTGGCCACTTTATAAATTATAAAAGTTTTTGACATTTTTATATGATCAAATCATTTAGGTTTGTTTTTTTTTCAAACAGTTTTATGCTTTGGTTATGCTGTAGTTATTTCTTGTTTGTTTTTGGATGTTTTTAAAATTGGTGAAATTGAAATGAAAATTTATATTATTTTATAGGGTTTGTAAAAGTAGGCGGTATGTATTGATTAAATGGATGAATGAAAAGCACAATGTAATTTATTGTAAATTTTGTTTCTTCTGATTTAATAAAATGTAATGTTTAGTATATATATAATTTAATAAAATGTAATTTATTGTAAATTTTGTTTCTTCTAATTACATTTTATAAAATGTAATGTTAGTATATATATAACAATTTTATTCTAAAAATGTAATGTTTATTTATTTATAGCAATCTAATCCTATGTATGAGACTGGTAAGGGGTTTGGAAGTTGAAAAAGTGTTACTAAGATTTCACTCCAAAGTTTGCTTAGGTTAGTGATGGAAAGGTTAAATATCCAAGTCAAAAGAATGAAAATAAATTTATAATAGAGTAGAAAGTTAAAATTTCAAATTAGATTTAAAGTGAATTAAATGTTAAAATAAATAATATTTGTGGTTTAGTTCGACAACATTGTTGGAATCTTATTTTAGAGATAAAGATGCTTAGAAAATAATTTAGTTCTGTGTGGGGATTTGAATTTAATGTGTGTGGCAAATGATTGTTGATAAATATTCTATTATAGTGGCTGCTTAATTGTGCTTAATTGAACTGGGGTAACACATCAAAAATGGGTAAGTAGTGTTTCATTTCATGAATGATGGTGGATGCTCGATGTTTTGTTCAAGCCAAAATAAGCTTCTTAAAATCTCTCAAGATAGATTTATAGTGTAATTTAAATTTACTCTTTATATTATGTTTAAACTTGTATGAAATGTAAGAAAAATGTTACACATCTCTATTATATGAGGCGATTAGTACACATCTCTTCTACATGATATATAGAGAACGAAGTAACATCTTTACTTTTTTTTTCTCTTCTACATGATATATAGAGAACGAAGTAACATCTTTACTTTTTTTTTTTTTTTTTAAAGTTGTTGGAAACCCTTAAAGGAAAAAGTGTGAGTAGAAACAATACAAATTATAATAACTATTCCATGCCCATTTCTTTTTTAAGTATAGATGATATTTCGAGAAATGAAAATAAATAAATTTATGTTATTTTCTAGGAAAGCCTCGTGAAATCAAAGGGGCGTTTACCCACATTTATTAGTGACATTCTATGTAAAAATGTTAATGTAACTAAAAGAAATTGAATTCAAGTTGGACACCTAAAATAAAAGGTTTACACATTTTACTTAAAAATCTTGTAATTCAATAAGGTTGGACATGGTGAGGTAAATGGATTCTTGAGACTAGCAAGCTGCCTACTAATAAAAAACAATTGGAAATGACTAGGATAATCATGATTGCATAGTAAACTCCTTGCAGAGTCAAGATTTCAAGGAGTGAAAATGCCTTTGACATTGGTATGATTTTCCTTGAGTTTACTAATTGTTAACAGTCTTCTTGGATTAGTCGCTTATTGCTCGTGGCCTCGTTTTTGACTTCTTTGTCTTGATTGGAGACCACCTTGAAATCCTTCTTTTAAACCCCAAGATTAGATTGCGAAGAACTTGAGCCCAACTGGTTTCTTTCCTTATTTGGAAGATAGGTGTTATACAGAATCCTATCCTAATGATATGCTATGTCCATATATTTTCCATTCCCTTCTTTTGCAAGGGTAATTGATTGTGGGTCATCGAGATCCATATCTTCTGGTAGGGCTTCTGCGTCAACTTATTCTGAAGGGGGAGCTAACCATTTCATGTTGAGAAGGATTTCACTGGTGCTCTTCAAGAGACTTGCATGAGCTCTATAGGATTCGTTAGAGGGTTATGGGATTTTTCTTATTTTGATTGCATGCTTGATTGGATGTTGTTTTGCTTTGGCGACTCCTTGGTAGAGGAGATAGAATCGAACATTTTCAAATCTAGGGATTTAGTAAGGATTTGAGGTACCTCGAGGTCTCAGATTTCTTTTTCTTTGGGGAATTTTCCTAAATCATCTTGCTCTTTCTAAGAATGGTGTTCTTCAGGTGATTCCTTCGTATTCATTGGACAATCCCTAATAAGATGCACACGTTCATGATTATGTCTACATCTAAAGGGGATGTTCATAATCTAGAGACTGCTTCCAAACATATCTCGATAATAAATATCTATGGAGGTTGGAAGAGGTTGGGAGATATTCATTTAAACACAGATCCCAACATATGATGTTTACCTCCCTCTCTTAGTAGACTTCGATATTTTGAAAAAGTTGCCAATGACATTGATGATGCCTTAAGGGTTTCCTCCTTCCAATATTCTTAGGGAAGAGAAAAGAGACATACCAACACTGGGGCAATAAGGAAATCTTCCTTCTCTAGATTATACTACTTCCAAAATCACATGAAGAGCCCTACATTGTTGAAAAGATACGACCTTCCTTCAAAAACCCTTGATCCGTCTTCCAAGTTGGAGAAAAAAACTGAAGAATCCTTTTGCCCCTAACTCCAATTCTATTTGACCTTGGAGGTTCCATTTATTTTGGATCCAACCAATCAGAGACATTTCAGAGGGTCATAATCCAATGAATTTGCAGATCAAAACATGATCCTGCATAGATTGGATATATTCTTTGATCTTGTTAGATTTAACCTCATGTTTGCGATCTTACACTGCTTTTGGTAGGTAACACTTGGGATTTCTAGCTTGCTATGATGCGCCCAATGAAAATTTTGCTGTGAAACCAAAAACCCCAATTTGCCTAGTTGTTCGATGAAAATGATGTCGAAGATGAGGAGATTGAAAGGGAGTACCAATAGATCCATAATTGTTATAAACTCCTAAAACAATCTGGCTAAAGGAGGGGGCAGAGCTCCCTCTTTTGCAACCAAGCATAGACAATTATGTAGAAGAAATTCTAAAATTTGTTGAGTAGATGGATCCTCAAAACCAACTCAATTATGCATAATAAATTTGTATCATAAGGAATTTTGAAAATAATATTTCATTCATAAAAAAATGAAAATATAAAATTTAGTAATTTATTATAATACATAATAAATAATACTACAAACATAACTTTAATAATTTTATAGTAATATATTATAATACTCAATAACTGATTTAATAAATAAAACTTTAATATTTTAAACATAATTTAATTTAAAAATCTTTGACAAAATATTAACACATTAAAGAAAAGTTATATATACACACATTATTTCGAAACTAATCCTCTTATTGTTTTGAAATTTAATTATTATAATGCGTTGACCCTTGAATTAACCAAGGTTAACCAAAAATTAAACAAACAATATGTAATGCCGACATTATATATATATATATTAAAGATCATGATTGGGGGATGCTTCGGTTGTCGTACATTCACTTTGTACTTTGTAGAGGGTTTGAATTATCCACAACACCCACAACGTTCGAGGATTTTGACAGAAATATGAATGGGCAATATTGTGGAGGCCTTCAACTTTAATGGTGAGACTGGTTAGTTAGACTGGGGTATTATTGTACAATAATGCTTGGGTAATATTGTACAATGATGCTTTGGCCGTCAGTTCGTACATTCACTTTGTACTTTGTAGAGGGTTTGAATTATCCACAACGCCCACAACGTTCGAGGATTTTGACAGAAATATGAATGGGCAATATTGTGGAGTCCTTCAACATTAATGGTGAGAGGGGCGGGAGAATCGATATATATGCCCTCAATCCTTTGTCCCATCTCTGCAAATTCACCGCGACCAACCATTTATAAGAGTGACTTTAAGAGATAGTGACGTATATGATCTTGTCATCTCTTTCCTCGGTTCTCCTTAGGTCAAAATGATCTTAATTACCAAATGGATATTTCTATCTCTATGGTTAAAACAACCATTAAGGATTTATGTATAATGTATGCCTATTATCTAGCGACATTTTCCCATTCTGCATATATTTATTACACATTACAAACAACAAAAATGCTTGTTCGCATAGAAATTCAAGACACTGAGATCATCTGTACTTATCGATCCTCTGCTTTAGATGGAGGACAAAAGAAATCCCACAAAATTTAGCATAACTACAACTCGATCAAAAAAATCTGTCATAAAAATACACCAACAAAGAAAGTACATTGTACAAGAGGCACGTGGTGGCAATGTCACTGCCTTTGTTTATCGCACATTGCCACAACATGGCTTTTGCTATGTTATATAAATTAGATTATATTAAAAAAAATAATTAATATTTTTTATATTAAGTATTATTAAAATAAATATTAAAAATATAGTTTGAATATTGATTTTAAATAATTTTTTTCTTTTATAATTATATTTAAACTTGATAAAAAAACTTAAATTAAAAAATATAAACAACATAAAACAATCAATACAATAATATTAATATTCAAAATGTTTAAAATTTGCGCAATAATTAAATTAGCACAATAATTGAAGAAAAAAACCTATAGCATGAGAGCCTATACACTAATAATATTTGACTAATTTGAATAATATTTATAGGAATATCTACATCCAACAAATTTACTATTCTGGAAAAAAACATCATATACGTCCACATACAATTGCCTGGTAATATAGAACGTCTTCGACGCTTTATTGTTGCTTGCACTCAAGAGGCTGCTCTCCAGCACGTGTGCTTCTGAAACAAGTAAAAATGAACCATCAACATTAATAATTCAATTTAAACATCTAAGTAATGAAAAATATATTCCTAGAAAAATGATGTATCTCATCTTAGGTGCAGGTGGTATAGGTTGATGTGACTGCATAATTTAAATGATAGAAAAGAATTCGATACTCTAGAAAATTTTCTACTAAACAAAACCTGAATAAAGAAGACATTCAATGTTTCCTGCACTAACCAAAACATGGAAAATTAAACTTCGACAAACAAAAAAGAAAAAAACTCACCTATATTGAAGACACTTCATTGCTCTTCATTGAAGTGAGCCAAAACTCAGGAACTCTCTTTTTTTCTAGTGAAAGAAAGCATGTCTTTCTTTAACACAAGAGTGGATGAACAAATAAAACACAGGGCTTTAACACAACTTCAAAAATGCAAAAATGCCACTAAAGAATCATGCGAATAAAGTCTAAAAGTCGTTTCATACTCAAAGTCCTTTCTTCCACAAAGCTTACCTGTAGAACTAGTAGGTAGGGCAGAGCCGAAATCAACCATGTAGTAGGGCGCATGATGTTCTTTAGGGCATCTTTGCTTGTTTATCGTAGCCCTTATTTCTTCTAGGAAGTTGCCAAAATTGTGATGTAAAAGCTAGAATAATTGCGACGTCAAAATGGAACAATGTAAGAACGATAAGTGAAACTCGAAAATAGTGGCAAATGAAGGATTATTTGGATTCCTACGCTGTTTTCCTCAGGTAGGTAAGCCTAGAGTTATACGAATTATAACCCTGATGGCTTTCTCAGTGTAATTGAGGTTGCAGAGACAATTGATAGTGATCTACGCCCAAAACATAACCAACACAGGATCCATGGCCTTCTGCGAATCCACTTGACTAGAACTGAAATCTACAATTGTGGTAGATCAAACCATGCAAATTACAACTATTATAGGACTGTGTGCCTATCACCTTTGACTCATTGTTTTCTCATTGCATCCTTCAACACAAAATGGATGAATAAAAACTGCAATGGCCCTACATGAAAATCCAAACTCGTTCGAGCAAGAAATGGCCCAAGAATCGGCTTAGATTTCAAAAAAGTATCAAGTATTAACAATGCAAGCTGTCTCAACATTAAATTTCGGTACCGTTTCACTCAACTCTTTGCACACCTAACTGTGACAATACCTTGAAATTCAGTCAAAGTTAATGCATTGGCTATGAATGAAGATTGGGACAGTAATGACATCATGTGGCATATTTACGCAAAAAACATGAGACATATGATAGTAACAAAACAGAACAAGGTTAGCTAAATTGTAAGAGCCACAAGAAGTCGTGGGATTTGCGTTTAAGTAATTTCTAATCTTTCTCTAGTTCCTTTGTTTTGCAGCGGGCACGCTTGTTCTGAAACCAAACAGAAACCTGCAACGTGTATTCTTATCGTACCACGCCAAATCTCGATATTATTTGATGACAGTGTTATCCTTGATAACAACTAGGTTTGTCTAGGTTTGTCTTAGTTAAGTTAGGTTAGGTCATTAGGATGAAATAAGGTCATGGAATTCATTAAATTTAAAATATTGTACATAGTTTAAGGGGTCTAAATGGTCATTGGTCATGCGATAAAGGTCTTATCATGGTAAATTTAAAAACAATATGATTGCATGGGTAATAAAGGTCATTCTATGACACTAGAAATTTTTTCTGGATTCCACAGCATAGCCAGTGTAAAACAATCCGATTTTGCTACGGAAGTGCCTGACAGTTCCGTAGCGAATTTTCCCTCCCAAGAACTGAAAATACTACGAACTTTGTTTTTTCTTCTAACGGTGGGATAAGCGGTGTCGTGTCATAATTTAAGTGGCCAGTGCACACTTGGTCATCATGGTACTATTTAGTTATGTGCCATCATATGTCATGTGCATGCGTGGTAATCATTATACCTTACATCATTTCATTTTTCCCACTCTGCCCGATCCCTAATTCGAAAAGCACCTTGCCTTCATGCTTGTAAGATGTTTGAACATTTTGCTAGCAGTCTTGAGTCTTTATTTTTGTCCAGTAGCTGTCTTAAGCTAGGTGTTACATGTGTCAAGGAAAGTGCTCGCTGTCTCAAACAATTCTGGAGGTGTCAAAGTAGAAATTGATCAACGTTGTGTTTGAAGGTATGGCTTCACATAAAAAGCCAAACAAGGGTGGCACTGTGGTTAGATATGAGCCCATGGATATGAGGCCAATTGCAGAATACACCATCTTCTCACGAGCTTTTGAAAACGCAGGTTGCATGCGGTTCTGCCAGAAACTGCAAGGGTATCATGCACAGGTGGCTAAATATTTTGCTGTAAACTTCGTTGGTACAGGTTCGAAGGTGGGAATCCTCAATTTCATTGGGTATCCTGAGACAATTGCACATGCAACTGAGATTCCAAGGTCTAGAGATGAGTGGTTTAAAGCAACAAAATTTAAGCTTCAAACCTGTCATGAGTTTCTAAAGGAGGAGCACATAGGCATAGATATGAGCTCAAGCATCTCCAGGAATTGCTTGAAGGACAACTATTCAAAAATGCTGATGGTGATTTAGAAATATTTTACTTGTGAAGGTTGATTTCACATGATCTATCAATAGCACTTCAGATTGTTGCTTCATTTCACAGGTAAACAACCTCTAGATTTACCATTTTTTTCAGTTTCGGAGTTTAGGCAAAATGGCAGATAAGGTGCAAGATAACGCTGAAAGCATTGATACTTCTATTTTTCACCATGGTTTGATAAAATTGTTAGTTATGGAGGAGTTAAAGAAGTTAAACATGGATTGGTCCACTTTCCTGTTCTTGAGTGGGTATGAGGTAGATGTCCTCACTCCTAGAAAGACACCTAGATCAAAGAGAAATACTCCAAGGAAAGATAAAGAATCTAGGGCTGAAATAGAGGTAGAACATGAGGTAGAAGTGCAGACAGAGGTGCAACCCATGGTGGAGCCTATGGAGGTAGAAATTGATCAATTGCAGGAGACATTGGTGCCTAAACAAACCCCTACCAACAGTAAAGTTAAAACTGATATAGAAACACATAAGGATCACTAGAAGTGAGACAGAGGGGAAAGGCAAGCTAGAAGAAATCTTGCAGGAAATTGACCTTGAGGAATCTCCTTTTGTGAAGCCTGTAGAGGTTAAAGGAGAAAAAACCAAGAGAAAGGGTCTTAAAGCTAAGAAACTAGACTGCTCCAAATAAGACTTAGGTTTTGTTTTTAAAACTATGAAGCCACTCACTAGGTCACAGTTATCAAAGGGAGAAAAATATGAGAAGTTGCATAAGGAACCATAAAAGGAGAAAAAACTAGCAAGAGAAGAAATAATAGAGTTATATCTAATAGAGGCAAAGATGAGCAAGGCAAGGAAAGACAAGGAAAAATTTCAAGAAAAATATGAGTTGGAGCTTTTAAAAGAACAACTTAAGGAAGCTAGAGAAGAGATTTTAGAAGCTAAGCTGGAGTTAGCATACTTTAAACAAGAGAGGAAAGAGCTCATATACTTCAAAAAATAAGTGAGAAATCAAATGGATTTTTATGATGACGTAGAGGGGTCAAGGAAGATGTTGAAGAGGACACTGCCTCTACACAAAATGATGAAACATCTCTTCAGGAGGAACATGTGGTTGCAATCAGAAAGAAAGAAGGAAGTTACAAAGCCAAGTCAGAGTATTAGAAATACAAATGGAGATGGTGCAAGCATATTTGAAGAAAAAATGTTTGAAGATGATTGTGATGGAAGATGACCCTGCTGCCCCTTGAAAGATGGAAAGACACACCTTTTTTGACCACTTTTTGTCTCAGGATACGATGTCAAGTCATTTACAGAGTTGCAAGCATGTTTTTGGAGTTACGGAGAAAATTGAAAAATTTGGAGAAATTAGGCAAGTTCGTAGTGAGCTCTAGGCTTGAAGTTGATTTTTCGCTACGAGCTCACTATAGAGTTTTTTTGTAGCAAAACTTCCAAAAAAATATCATGTCAGGGGTAAATAAAGGCATGTGTTTACCTTATTATATCCAATGAATACCCTTTCATATGCATGTTGCAGAAGGTGGTGTAATGAAAATGCTACAAAAACTACGCTACAAACTTGCCTAAATAATCTGTTTTTCCAACATGCTAAAGTTTTGGTCTTTTTAAGGCATTTAATGCATTTGAGGAAGAAGATGAGTCATCAAAAGAGATTGTGGAGAGTTATTGGGATATTTGTTGATGAAGACAACTTAGCAATACACTTCATAAGGTTGACATGGCTGACAACACATCACTGTTGCCACCTCACCAATAGACAACTCATTATCAAATTCAGTATATCAGGACCTGCAATCTAGTATGACAGTTTTCCACCTGAACATGGTTGTTTGCCACCCAAACAAGGTTGTTTGGTTCGATAGCCATCATTAGCATGGGTTATTAAAAGTTCTTATTGATGTAGTTAATAGAGATCGAGTCCTTTTAGACTATAAACTCTTTCAAACATAATTATATCTATTTTTTCTCAATGTAATGGAATCCTTTTTGGATTATATCTCTAAATCAGGTTCAAGAGTCTAGCCCAGGTGGCAGACCTATGTAAAATGGATTTCACTCTATAAATAAATGAGTTTTAGAGATAGAGGGTGTTTATGGATGTAATGACCAGAGCTACTATGTAATCTTTTTTCACTCAGTTAATAGACAGTTGCACCAGTGTTTTGTTCAGACTTGAGATTCTGATTGAGCTTTTATGTGTTTGTGTCCTTTTTATCTTTTGAATGTTAATTCAACTCGCTCATACATAATTACTTGGAATTTATAAAAATATTATGCTCCAACTTCCTTTATGTATTATGTTTGCTGTCAAGTTATTTTGTAAGAGATCATGTGCCTAAGTTTCCATGAATGATAATTTTGTGTAATTGAATTTCCATGTTGACTCCATGCCCAATGGTAGCCGTCATTCATCTTCCACCTGCAAAAAATCATATAAAAGATATATAAGAGTTAGCCATATTCGTTATAAACTTGTTTATTGAATATCTTACCTTTTCTTGAGAGATCCCTCTCTGGTTGGAAGGGCTAACTTCCAAACCCAAGTGGTTTGAAATAGTTACATAAAATTGACTCTTGAACAACCCAATTAGTTCTAGTTTGGTAATAAAATTTTGATGCGTCTGTTGGGAGACTGAAGCTACATTTTCCCAAAAATTTGTGTCTAATCCAAGCAATTGAACTCTTGAAGGTAGCAAGAGATCAGAAATATTAGAGGCTGCGTTCTACCTTGGTGATGTAGAAATTGTACAAACAATACGTATACCAATGGATTCAATCCGATCATGCGATATACTAAAGAAACATACTGAATCCTTCTACATATTAATTGCGGAAAATAAACATGATCGCCAATCACAACAAGTAAAGAAATAAACAAATCAAACCACAACACAAATATTTTCCCGAGGAAAGCTTACTGTTCAAAACCCCTCTATCTTCTATTGTATATTCACCAAGGAATCATGAAATAATTATAATGCACTCTTCTCACAAGAGTCTCTTGCACTCTGACAACTGTCTCACACTATCTGGACAAAATCGACCAACAGAACCAATTTTCAGGCTCTGCTCAGCTTGCCTTGCTTGCGCAATTCATGTGGAATGCAATCCCTATTCTTTAGGAATTTTAGCCTTCCAAAACTGCGTAATGTTCATGGGAAATCCTATGGGTGTTTTACTGCATGCAGACAACCTACTAATAATACAACTGATATTTAACATCCCTTTAACCTTTGTCTCAACTGGGTCTCCACTGGAACTAACATGCATGTAGCCATTAATAGTAAATCATCAGTTACATGACAGATCACTACATGTGAATTAAATTTGATTTAATTCACTTGACCTCTCACTAGTGCAATAAACAGTTACAACTAGTTAAACTGATTTTAACTCAATTAATTGAGTTAATTGATTTCTCATGCATTAAACCTATGCACTAACTGCAACTTTGACTCAATAACTAATAGAATCACTCTGCATGTCTCACCAACCGCCCTCAACTCAAAATTCATGAGCTAACTGAGTTTATCACACTGAGTTAACTATTACAAGTGATTATGAGATACGATTACATTTTATTGTCCAATTTAATTAAGGGATAATTAAATTAGACACACATTTCTTGTTGAATTTTCAACACTCCCTCTCAACAAGAAAGGGATTATCAGCTACCCCGATCCTACCTCTATGGTATTCAAATTTTCTCCTGGCGAGCGCCTTCGTCAGAATATCTGCAACCTGATCCTCCGTGGGAATGTATTGAAGTAACATAATGCGACTCTGAACACAATCTCTGAGATGGTGGTACCATATGTATATATGCTTGGATCTATCATGGAATACCGGATTAATCGAGAATTTAATGCAACTCTGGTTATCACAATGTATCACCGTCGGATCCATCTGATGAATAAACAAACCAACCAGAATCTTCCTCATCCAGATGGCCTCACATGCAGCCTGACTGGCTGCCATGTACTCTGCCTCGGCTGAATTGAGTGCCATAGATCTCTGCTTCTTGCTGTACCAAGAAACTTCTGTCGATCCTATGCTGAAGATCCCTCTTGATGTGATCTTTCTGTCTGATGGACTGCTTGCCCAATTTGCATCGGTGAATCCTTGAAACTTCACTCCCTTTGTTTGTTTGTACCATAATCCATAATCTGTAGTGCCCTTGAAACATCTCAAGACATGATTCCCTACCTTCCAAAAGAGCTTGGTCGGCTTAACCATAGCTTGACTAAGTTGGTTAACTGCGTAGCAAATGTCTGGTCTGGTGTTCACCAAGTACATCAATGAACCCACAAGCTTCCTGGAAACAATAGCGTCCATTACTTCACCTGAAGTAGCATCCTCCTTCCTCCAGTTTCCTGCAAGAGGAGTCTCCATGGGTTTACAACTCTCCATGTGAAACTTACTCAAAATATCTTTGGCATACTTTCCTTGAGAAACAAATAGATCACCATCACACTGCCATATTTCCAAACCAAGGAAATAGTGAAGGAGTCCCATGTCCTTCATCTAAAGCTCTCTTGCAAGAAGTTATGAGCTGCTCATCACCTGTCAAAATTAGATCATCAACATAAAGTACGATAATCAAAAGCTTACCATCATCCACAATCTGGTACAGGTTCGCATCCGCTTCACTATTCGTGAAGCCCAACCCGATGAAATAGCTATCAATCCTGGTGTACAAAGCACGAGATGCTTGCTTTAGCCCATACAATTCTCTCTCGAGTCTGCACACATGCGACTCACTGTCAAAGGTCTAAAAACCTTCTGGCTGCTCTATGTACACTTATTCCTTAATAACTCCATTGAGAAACACAGTCTTCACATCCATCTGATGTATCTGCCACCCCATCTGTGCTGAGAGTGCAAGGATAGATATAATCGATGAGTATCTCACAACCGGTGTGAAAGTATCCTCATAGTCAATCCCCTCAACTTGTGAGAATCCTAGGGCTACAAATCTAGCCTTCTACTGCTCTATACTCCATATGCCGCTTGCTTCACCTTATAGGCCCATCTAGATCCAACCACTGATTTTCCGACTAGTCTTGGGATAACTTCCCATGCATTGTTCTTGACGATGGAGTCATACTCCTCAACCATGGCGTCAACCCAAATTGGTTGCTGCACTACTTCCTGAAAGGAGGATGGTTCTGTCACAATACAATTGCTCATAAGAGCCATGTATCCAATAAAACTATCTGGAGACTGTCTCTGTTTGCGCAGTGAAGTAGGTGCTCCTACATGTTTTGCCACATCAAGTCTCAATCTATCAGCTTATGTGGTGCGCCTTTTATCATGTCTGGTGGATGGCTTTGCATGAGTGTTTTCTGCCACTCCATGATCCTTCACATGTGGCTGCTCCACATCTTGAGGTTCATCCTTTGAAACCAAGAGTTCCTCATATGCATGCAAATCAAGCTCCCTCTCAAGGGACAATTGCATGGCTTTCTCCTCATCAAATTTTATATCCCGTCTCACAATAGTCACCCTACTGTTTGGAAAATGCACCCGATAGTTGTGGGGAGTATTAGTGTACCCCAAAAATATCCCAATCTCAGCTGTTAGTTTTAGCTTCTTTCTGGAATATTTGTTCACATGGCAATAGACACATGAGCCAAAAATTTTAAAATATGAAACATCAGGTTTCTTACCAGAAAAAGCCTCCTATGGTGTACTCATGCCAAGTATCCGATGAGGACTACGATTTTGCACAAATACTGCTGTGTTCAATGCCTCTGCCCATAGATGCAACAATAGGCCTTGATCATGAAACATCGCTCGTGCCACACCCACAATTGTTTTGTTCTTTCTTTCTGCGACCCCATTCTGTTGTCGGTTATGAGGAGCAATCAACTCTCTCCGAATTCATTCTTTGCTATATAAGTTCTTGAATTCATTGGAGATGTACTCACCACCATTGTCGCTCCTTAGAGCCTTCACATGATTCCCCGTATCTTTCTCCACTAGTGCTTTGAACTCACAAAATTTTGAGAACGTCTAATCTTTCTTTTGCATGAAGTAGATCCAACACTTTCTAGAAAAATCATCAACAAATATCAAATAATACATGTGCTTTGCTATCGAAGCTATAGAGAATGGTCCACACATGTCTGAGTGAACTCTCTCAAGGATCTCCACTGCTCATTTCTCCTTCTCTTGAAAGGTGGCCTTTGCATACTTCCCCATGGTACATCCCTCGCATGTGTCTATCTGCACAAAGTACCCTTTGGAAGCCCCGTAGAAATCTACTGCATTACCTTCAAAGCTCCGTGGTGTAGATGGCCCAATCTCCTGTGCCATAACTCACCCTCATCCTGATTCACCACTTTGTTTGCTTTACCCATCAATGCTGGGCAACCATCTACATCAAGTTTATAGAGATTCTTCACACGAATCCAAATCTTGTTGGCTTGTCTTGTGGCTTTGTGACGAAGGAAAGCTTTCCCTTCATTGAAAACCACATCATAACCTCTATCCTCCAACATAGCAACTGAAACTAAATTATTTTTCATGCCTAGTACATGCATGACATATTTTAATAAGAAGGGTTTACCTCACTGTCTCTGAAAGGTGACTGTACCAATCCCAGCAGCATTGTACCTCTCGTCATCACCCATTTCGATATGCATATGGAGATCCTTCTCCTCTAAGCTATTGAAAAGTTCTTTGTCTCCAGTTACGTGGAAAGATGCACCACTATCCAAGTACCACACTGATCCATCACTCTTGACACCATGCATGCGATGAGTGAGAAGTCCATCTCAAATTGCGAGGCCAAAGCCTCACCAGCTGCAGATCCCGAAGCCTTCTTGTTCTTCTTCTTCTTCTTCTGTGGACAATTAGTGGCATAGTGTCCATGCTCGTGACAGTGAAAACACTTCACTCTGGACATGTCACGCTTCTTGCCTTCTTTGCCGGTCTCATATTTGGAATAGAATTTCTTTCCCTTCCCCTTCTTTGCCTTACCAGCCTAGGCGCATATTTCCTCATCATCTGTCTTAGATGAGGACCCATCCCTGGTATTCCGCCTGAATTTTTATTGCACCAAATCTGACCAAACTCGCTCCTAATATGATAGCTTCTCCCTCCCTGTTAACTATGCCAACTCTTGGGAAGGCCTAAAAGAACTCGGCTCACCAAGTCATCATCCGCTACAGTAATTCCGACTCTACCAAGCTCATCTCGACATTGGCCAAACTTGTTAAATATTTCAGAATAGTGTTTCCTTTTTCCATTTTGATTTTCCTGAGCATGTCCTTCATTTCCAATTTTATGTGGTCGCTACTACTCTGAAACAAATCTGTCAAAGCCTTCCACATTGCATATAGAGTCACTTTTCCATGGAGATTTGAGACAATGTGGTCTCGTAATCCCTCCAATAAGATCCTCCTCGCCTTTGCAACCTTCTTTTGCCAAGCATCAAGAAGAGTGACATCTCAGTGCTGTGGGTTTGAGAATGTCATTATCAATGAATTCTTTCAACCCGTTGTCCTTTAGAACCACCTCCATCCTGTATTTCCACGCAATATAATTAGAACTGCCTTCGAGTGCATATTCCAATCTCAAGCCATTGAAAGTCATCTTGATCTTGATTCGCATGTCGCACCAAAGAATATTTTTGCAAATTCGAATGCTATTCAACACAAACTCAATTTATTCTGCACTACAATGATTTCCTGCGCTCTGATACCATGTAGAAATTATACAAACAATATGTATACCAATGGATTAAATCCGATCATGCAATATACTAAAGCAAGATACTGAATCCTTCTACAAATTAATTGCGGAAAATAAATACGATCGCCAATCACAAAAAGTAAAGAAAGAAGAAAATCAAATCACAACACAAATATTTTCCCGGGGAAAGCTTGCTGCTCAAAACCCCTCTATATTCTATTGTATATTCACCAAGGAATCATGAAACAATTACAATGCACTCTTCTCACAAGAGTCTCCTACACTCTCACAACTGTCTCACACTGATCCAAACAAAATCGACCAACACTTAGCCAATTTTCAGCCTCTGCTCAACCTGCCTTGCTTGTGCAATTCATGTGGAATGAAATCCCCATTCTTTAGGAATTTCAACCTTCCAAAACTGTGCAATGGTCATGGGCAATCCTATGGGTGTTTTACTGCATGCAGACAACCTACTAATAATACAACTGATAGTTAACATCCCTTTAACCTTTGTCTCAACTGGGTCTCCACTGGAACTGACATGCATGCAACTATTAATAGTAAATCATCAGTTACATGACAGATCACTGCATGTGAATTAAATTTTATTTAATTCACTTGACCTCTCACTAGTGCAACAAACAATTACAACTAGTTAAACTGATTTTAACTCAATTAATTGAGTTAACTGATTTCTCATGCATTAAACTAATGCACTAACTGCAACTTAGACTCAATAACTAATAGAATCACTCTGCATGCCTCACCAACCACCCTCAACTCGAAATTCATGAGCTAACCGAGTTTATCACACTCAGTTAACTATTACAAGTGATTATGAGATAATATTACATTTTATTGTTCAATTTAATTAAGGGAAAATTAAATTAAACACACATTTCTTGTTTAATTTTCAACATGTGATTCCATTGAGATTCTCAGCTTAAAGGTGGCTTCTAAGAAGATTCATACAAGGAGTAATCTAGATTGTGATCCGCCTGAGATATTTTATAATCTAGAAAAAAATCTCAGAGGTATTGGAAGCTCGTCAAAATCAGGTAATCTATATCTTACAAGAGTTTCATCTTTTCCCTATGAGGCTGTTCGAAGTTTTGAAGACACAAAGTTTGATGAAAAAATGGAAGAAGTTATTTTTATATTTAAATTTGAAAATGAATTGACTAAAATTATATTAGATCTACAAATATTAGGAATTGATACATCATCTCTTGTGTCAAAAGAAGAAAAATAAGGGTTTTGGGAAACTGTCACATTAGAATTGTCATTGGAGCCAGAGTCATTTGAAAAATTGAAAGAACTTGATCCTTTTTATTTCTTGTTAAGAAGGAGGTCTGGTGTCCCTTTTCCTGAGTGGAGCTCTCTTGTCTCTAAATTGCAATTCCCCACCTCAAAATTTCTTGGTATCACACCCTCATTCATTGCTTCTTCTACTAGTCAAAATGTATATATATATATATATATTTTTATTATCTAGCGTAATCAGTAACTGGTGAGAGTTTTCCTGAACAAGGCCCAGGATCAAATCCAACTAGCTGCCACTATAAACCTAGGCTAGGTGCAACATCCTGCAAGCTGCACACAATAACTATGAAACTTATGCCTCAATAAGAGCCGAGACGTCCGCTCTAGGGTCGCCTACTCTTTTAGCCAAGACACAACAGGCATACGTCTCCACGGAGATTTGATCCTGGGTGGATTGGATGAAAATCATATGACTCCACCGTCAGACCTCCGCTTCACAGACTTCTACTAGTCAAAATATTACTCCTTTCACTGCTTTTTCAAGTTGTACTGTCACTGCCATTATGGTTGGAGTTCCTCCTCCTGCAGCTCCAACTAGTTATGTTCCTCTTGTCCTACCTACCATACTCCATGATCTTCCAGAAGGGTATTCCACTAGAATAAAAAATTTTGGAGGTGAAGAAGATATCCTTGCTGAGCAGCATGTTGACCAGTTTAATGATTTTGTTGATTTAGAAGAGGTGAACGATGAAGATGTAAAAATGAGATTGTTTGTGCAGATTTTTATAGGTGAGGTGAGAAAGTGGTTCAAAGCCTTAGCCTCAGGGAGTTTACATAATTGGGACCAATTAGAAGATAACTTCTTGAAAAAATGGGGAAGTAAGGTGAACCCTGTTTAAGCTTTGAATGAATATAATACTTTGAAAAAATCCACAGATGATTCAATTCAATATTTTTCTAAAATATTCAATAAGTTTTACAATTCTATCCCTGATCACATTAAACCTCCCGCAGGAGTTTACCAATTTCATTATGTTGAAGCCTTTGACTATGATTTGTCTATTTTACTAAGGGAGAGAGAATCTGCCACTTTGGCTGATATGAAAAATGATGCTGTAAAGGTTGAAGTAAATATGGTTGCAGCAAAGAGGTCCAAAATGGGAAAAGCAAAATTAAAAGAAGAAGAAAAACCTTCCACATCTTTGGATGTAAAATTTGATACCAATAATCCCCTACTTGCTGTACAATAAGAAACATAAATTAGGAATCTTTAGTTTAAAAGGCCTCAAAATCAACATAGACCAAGGGACAATAGAAATCAACCTGATCAACAAGTCAGGCCTCCTTTTAAACAAAATCTAGTGGATGAGGAATAAACCAACCTAGATTTCAAGAAGATATCATTCACTATTTGGATGAGGGATGTTCTTAACCAAAGAAGAACATTATGAATATAGCCATGACATAAGGAATCAAGAAGATGGAAAACAATCTGATTATTTGAAAGGCTACCAACATGCTATCTTTGAGATGCAAAAACAATATAACCCGAGGAATAGAAATGTTCCTATTACAACCAATAAAAGTCAGCCAAAGAAACATGCTCCAAATCCAGTTGAACAGAAGAAAAACACACCACTGCACGGTAAAGAGATTGAAAAAACAATGTTGATTTTCAATCTAGAAAATGAGATTTCAAAGATCAAAATTGTTGTCCCTTTTGGTGAGATATTTAATGTCACTGAGTATAGGAGCCAAATTGTGAAAATGCTTAACACTCAGCCTGGACCTTCTGACATTCTAAATCTACAAGAATACCATCCTACTATATTCTTAGGACTAAGAGTGGAAGATGAGAAAAATGAAGAAGTTCCACCTTTCTATGTGAGTCTAAACATCCATGACATGACTCTACATAATTCTATGTTAGATTCAGGGGCATCCCATAACTTAATGCCTAAGGTAATCATGGAGAGAATGGATTTAGACATAACTAGACTCTACAAAGACTTGTTTTCCTTTGATTCCAAAAGAGATCAGTGTATTGGTCTTATAAAATATGTGGTTTTTCGTTTAGCTCAAGTGCCTGCTAAAACAATGTTAATGGATATAGTTGTGGCTGACATCTCTCCAAATTTTGGAATGCTTCTATCTAGATCTTGGGCTGCTAAAATTAAAGGAACTATGCAGATGGACATGAATTATGCCACTATTCCAGTCTTTGGTGAGCAAAGAAGGTTGTACAAAGAATATAGGATGGCCTATATGGTCAACAACAAAGATAAACCACGAAATTTTCCAATCTATGCAGTAGAAACTGAGTTGGGGTCTTCCATTTTGTTCAATGAGATCACTAATGAGACAAAAAATCAGAAATTTGAAAAATATCAGTAAGCAGAAATTCAACAGATTGAGGAGGTAAATGAATAAGGTTGGTGGCATATGCACTTTGATGGCGTTGCTGGAAGAGAAGGATCTGACACAGGTATGTGGATTACTTGCCCTAGTGATGAGAGTAAATTTTATTCTTACAAATTGAACTTTGACTGTATAAACAACATGGCTGAATATGAGGCTTTGTTTTTGGGTTTAGAGGCCTTGAAAGGTTTAGGTGTCAAGAAGATTTCAGTTTGTGGTGATTCTGAATTATTATCAAGCAAGTAGAAGGATCTTATAAAACTAAAGATGTCAGAATGAGAGCTTATATAAATTTGATCCTTGAAATGCTTGAAAATTTCAAAGAATATAGTTTCACTATTAAAGCTAGAAACCAGAATTTTGTGGCTGATTCTCTAGCTGTCTCAGCTAGCTTGTTTATCATCCCTACTTATCCCAGCAAGAGTTATGATGTTGAGGTCAAACATAGACCATCTATCCTTGATAATATAATCAACTGGCAAGTGTTTGATAGTGATCAACAGGTCAAAAAATTTCTTGAGTTGAAAGAATAATTTGAAAACATTCAAGTAGATCAACAAAACATGTTCGTTGAAACCAAAACTAATCCAGAGGTCCTCCAACAGAAGAATAATTTCATTCCTAAAGGCTTAAACCCCCTTGAAATTTAAGTATCCAAATATGAAAGCTGATGATGAAGAGGTTGAAAGTTCTAACCTTGGCACTGTAGAAAATCCCAAGTTGGTCAAGCTATCCAAAGTTCTTTCTTCAGAGGTGAGACAAAGGTATGTTGATTTGATGAAAAGGTACATTTTTTTTTTCATGGAGTTACGCAGACTTAAAGAGGTATGATCCTAGCATCATTCAACACACAATACCAATCAAAGAAAATGAAAATCCCTTTAAACAAAAATTGAGGAGAATCAATCAATTACTTATGCCATTAATTGAAAAAGAAATTAAGAAGTTGTTTGATGCAAAAATCATTGTTCCATTGATATTTTATAAGTGGCTTTCTAACATGGTACCTGTGAGAAATAAAAATGGCGAGATTAGGATATGCATTGATTTCAAAAATTTGAATAAGGCATCCCTTAAAGACAATTTCCTCTTCCAAAAATGCATCAAATATTGCAAAAAATTGTTGGATCCCAAAGGATTTCTATGTTAGATGGTTTCTCAGGCTATAATCAGATATTAGTGCATCCAGATGGCCAAAAGAAAACCATCTTCACTACGCCATGGGGAGCATTTATGTATGCCAAAATTCCTTTTGGTCTCATGAATGTAGGAGATAATTTCCAAAGGGTGATGGACATTGCATTTGATGAAGAAAAGGAAAAATCGATGGTGGTTTACTTAGATGATATCACTGTCTTTTCAAATGAGAAAGAAGTGTAGAAACTACACAAACAATATGTATACCAATGGATTCAATCTGGTCATGCAATATACTAGAGCAAGATACTAAATCCTTCTACAATTAATTTGCGGAAAATAAACATGATCACACAATCAGACCAAGTAAGAGAAAGCAAATCAATCCACAACATAAGATATTTTTTTGGGGAAAGAAACCTGCTCAAAATCCCTCTATCGGTATTGTATAATGAACCAAGGAATCATGAAACAATACAATGCACTCTTCTCACAAGAGTTTGCTGCACTATCCTGACTGTCTCACACTGATTTGGACAAAATTGGGCTAATACTTAGCCAATTCTCAACCTTCGCTCAGCCTACCTTGCTTACGCACTCCCTAGGAAAGTAATCCCTATTAAATAATACAATTAGCCTTCCTTTACTGTGGAATACATCATGGGAATCCTATGGTGTACATAATTGCGCCCATGCAATTTGCTATAAATAAAACTGATAGATAACTTCCCTTTAACCTCTGTCTCAACTGGGTCTTCATCAAAAATGACATGCATGTAGCTATTAATAGTAAATCATCAGTCACTTGACAGATAACTGTATGTGAATTAAATCTAATTTAATTCACTTGACCTCTCACTAGTGCAACAATCAGTTACAACTAGCTAAACTGATTTAAACTCAATTAATTTAGTTAACTGATTTCTCATGCATTAAACTAATACACTAACTGCAACTTGGACTCTAAAACAAATAGAATCACTCTACATGCCTCACCAACCACCCTCAACTCGAATTCCATGAGTTAACTGAGTCTATCACACTCAATTAACTATTATAAGTGATTATGAGATAAGATTACAATTTATTGTCCAATTTATTTAAGGGATAAATAAATTTGACACATATATCTTCTAATTTAATTAAGAAATAATTAAATAAAAAGCCTCCATGGTAGCCATTTCTGGATTCCAATTTCACTGTTTCTTGTTGCAAATTTCAACACTCCCTCTCAACAAGAAAGGAATTAATATGTCCTAATCTGGTACCTTTGGAATGTTATGCATGCAACACTTCCTAGTGTTTTTCACACATGCAACTCTCCTGAAATTGAATAGCCTTCAAACAACTAAATCAATATAATGCATCTATCATCAGAGTCTTCTGACTGCTGGATCCTACTGCACATGTATACTAGACTCTCTGCGATGCTGACATCTACATCCATGCACTCTGCACCTCTGCCAATTCTGATCTGCGCTCCAGTATACAACACCTGTCACTCTGATTTCTGTCTTCCTGACATCTGACTGCATCAATCTAACCAATCCTTCCTGCTACTGCTGTACTATGGGCTCCTCGTGGCCAGGTTTGATCCATGAGACACACCATCTCAATGGACCCTGCCCAAATTTCTTCTTGGAATTAATTATGCACATCGCTCCACCTCACACCTGGAGGTATAGTTTCATGTACTCCCTCTACCCTTCTGGATTGAAATTCCCCCCTCCTAGAGGTATCTGTTTGAGTGGACTCTTCCACTCGGTCTCCTCTATGCATCTCCAATTTTGGCTGCTCCACAAACTTTTGAGACTGCTTCTGAGGTTGCATGTTGAGAGATAATTTCTCCCTCTCAACCACCAAGTCACTAACGACTGCTTTGCTCCTCAAAACCTTTCATGCATCTTCAACCTCGAGAGTATATAGGTTCTTGACTCTTGCACTGATCTGCTTCACCTGTCTCGTGGCTATGTGTTTAAGGAAAACTTTTCCTTTTCTAAACATCACCTCATAACCACAGTGTTCCAATACCACTACTGAGACAAGATTCTTCTTTAGGCCTAGAACATACAAAACATCTGCTAGTCTGAGATGGGAGCCGTTCTCCCTCTGAAAGGTAATTGTACCTATGCCTTTAGCACTATACCTCTTGTCATCTCCAAAGTCTATGCTATGCTGGAGGTCCTTCTTCTCCAAGTCACTAAAGGGATATTTATCTCACTTCATATGGAACGAGACACCGCTGTCTAGATACCACATGCATTCCATTACAGTGCTGGCCATGCATGAAATGAGAGTAAAATCAAGCTCGAACTGTGAAGCCAATGGTTCACCCACTACAACTTCAGGCTCCTTCTTGCTTTCCTTCTTCTATGGACAATTCGAAACATAGTTCTCATGCTCGTGACAATGAAAACATATGATCTTGGACAAGTCTTTCTTGCTCGCTTTGCCTTGGGATTTCTTTCCCTTACTGGCCAATGCACAATCTTATTCGTCATTAGTCTTGGATGAGGATCCATCCCTGGTATTTCACCTGAATTATTCTTGTACCAAATCCGACCAAAGTCGCTCCCAATCTGGTAACTTTTCCCTCCCATTGACAGGGTCCTGATAACTATGGAAACTCTTGGGAAGGCCTAGAAGTGCTAGGCTCACTAAGTCATCATCTGCTACGGTCACACCAACACTTCCAAGCTCATATCGACATTGAGTGAACTTCGCCAAGTATGTTGGTACTGTCTCGCCCTCCTCCTTGATTTTCCTGAGCTTGTCCTTTAGCGCCAACTTCCTTTGGTCGCTGTTGTTCTGAAACAGATCTGTCAAGGCCTTCCACATTGCATATGGAGTCGCCTTGCCATAGAGACTCGAGACAATGTGATCTCGAACTCCCTATAATAAGATCCTCCTCACCCTTGCTACCTTCTTTTTCCAAGCATAAAAAAGAGCGACGTCTGCTACTACATGCTTGGGAATATCATTATCAATGAATTATTTCAACCCGTTGTCCTCTAGGACTTCCTCCATTATGTCTTTCCATGCAATATAATTAGAACTTCCCTTGAGTGCATATTCCAATCTTAATCCTTTGAAATCCATCTTGATCCGCTTGTCGCTCCAAAGAAAGTATCTGCAAGTTTGAATAATGTTCAATACAAAATCAATTTCTTCTCCACTATTGTGATTCCTGGCACTCTGATACCATGTAGAAATTATAAAAACAATATGTACACTAATGGATTCAATATGATCATGCAATATACTAGAGAAAGATATTGAATCCTTCTACAATTAATTTGCGGAAAATAAAGATGATCACACAATCACACCAAGTAAGAGAAAGAAAATCAATCCACAACACAAGATATTTTTCCGGGGAAAGAAACCTGCTCAAAACCCCTCTATATCTATTGTATAATGAACCAAGTAATCATGAAACAATACGATGCACTCTTCTCACAAGAGTCTGCTGCACTATCCTGACTGTATCACATTGATTTGGACAAAATTGGGCTAGTACTTGGCCAATTCTCAACCTATGCTCAACTTGCATTTCTTACGCAATCCCTAGGCAATTAATCCCTATTAAATAGGATAATTAGCCTTCCTTGACTGCGAAATACATCATGGGCATCCTATGGTGTATATAATTGCGCCCAGGCAATTTGCTATAAATACAACTGATAGATAACTTCCCTTTAACCTTTGTCTCAACTCGATCTTCATCAACTATTAATAGTAAATCATCAGTCACTTGACATATCACTGCATGTGAATTAAATTTGATTTAGTTCACTTGACCTCTCACTAGTGCAACAATCATGTACAACTAGTTAAACTGATTTTAACTCAATTAATTGAGTTAAATGATTTCTCATGCATTAAACTAATGCACTAACTGCAGCTTGGACTCTAAAACAAATAGAATACTCTACATGCCTCACCAACCACCCTCAACTCAAATTTCATGAGCTAACTGAGTCTATCACACTCAATTAACTATTACAAGTGATTATGAGATAAGATTACAATTTATTTAAGGGATAAAACAATGTTACCGATGAAATAGGTAACCTCAATGTTACCTACTTTTTGAAATATCAAGAAAAACACTTGATTTTGAAAAAGTGGCGATGCAGAATCAAGAAAAAAAAATTTGAGCATGTTTTTGGCACTTTAAGTTTTTTTCATTTTGTTTTTTTTTTTAATGAATTTTTTTTTTTTTTTTTAAGTCGTGTTTTTTATGTCGATTTTGAATAGTGGTGGTGTATCATCACCAATGTTTTTTTTACAGGATTGATTTTGACACTATAAATTTTCTAATGTCTTCTTCTTCTGTGAGATGTTTATTTTTAAGTGCATTTATGTACTTGTGTTTTAAAAATAAAAAAATAATTTTTTTTAAAATAAAAACTTGTAATGATATCTTCACTTTTTCACATACATAAAAGATGGAAAAAGGGTCAATATTCTAAAGTTTATATTTTCTACATGTTTATGTATTGTTAAATAATTTTTCAATGCACATCAAAAAATTATCACTAAAAAACCAATATTTTGAACCATATGACAAAAAAATACAATTTTTCAATATAAATACAATGCAAAAAATACACTTTTACAAAGTTTTTGTTGAAAAAAACATGTTAAATAAACTAATTTTTTGGGAGAATTTTAACAAAAAAAACTTAAGAAAACAACATTTTTATTGAATTTTATGTCAAAAAATAATAGCAATCACATGTTTTTTGCAAAAAAAAAGGGTTGTTCTCATAAAATATCAAATTCTAAACATTACAAGTAAAACTGATTAATAGTTCTAAAAAATAAGCTTTGTTTGCAAGCATAACTTAAACATCATCAACAATATCAACTAATACATCTTCAACATCATCTAGAACAACATTGATGGCTTCTTCCGCAACATTTTCTTCTTCATTTTGATCATTGTCGTCTTCTAATGGATCTTTCATGTCAGCAAATCTTCCAAAGTATCCCTTTCCAATCATTCCATATAATGGTGGTTGAGGTTCCTTTGCTTTTTTTGCCACACGTGATTCATTAAAATCTCCTTTCCTCAAACCAACTTCTTGCTTCACATCTGGAAGGAATTTAAGAGCGTTAATTCTTTGTTGAATAAATTTGCATTGAACTGGATCTTTCTCAATGGCAATGCAATTTCTTCCTTTTAGTATGCAACATGCTAGTGTTGTACCTAATCATCAAGCACAAAAAAAATAAGTAAGAAAATTAGTATGGAGACATAAAAAGTAAAAAAGACAATATTTAAATTTAAATTTGTATATTAAAACTTACATGAACCTGAGAATAAATCCAAAACCCATTCTCCTTCATTTGAACATAGATCTATAAGATAGTTAATCAATGCTTGTGGTTTTTGATAAATGTTAACTATATCTCCTTTTGCATCTTTATCCTCATATGTTAGTTTTCTTACCACTGCATCATAAAATAATACTTGACTATGACTCTTCCCATCTACTCGATTCATAATAATATGCTTATAGCTATCTTCTTTTGTCCAACATTCAACATGGATGAACTCACAATCATTTATAATAGGCTGATCTTCGGAAGAAACAATATTTGACATTTGCCTGTAACATAACATAGTAAAAGTTCAATTAAATTTTACATGAATAAATTTTTTTAGGAGTAATCAAACATACAATTTCAAAGTCTTACCATGTAAGTTGCATCCTTGAGTTTGCTTTACCCTTGAAGCTTGTTAATAACATTAGAAACTGTGTGTCTGAATGAAATGTCACAAATCGCCAAAGTGGTGATGTTGTCACTTCTTGAAAACCTGTAACCACTTTACTAAAAGCTTGATAAGTATATGGTTCTCTATCATATTCAATGTCTGGGAAATTGAAACCATGAGGAATATCTGCAATAACTAGGTCATATTCCCTTTTAGGTATTAGTGATGCAATGTCTTCACAGTCACCTTGTATTATTTGATATTGGACACTGTCGAGCCCATTCCAAATGTAATGATTAAGAGTAGGATCTAGTTCAACATTCATAAGACGCTTCCTTCTCATGTTCTCCATCTTAATTTTTTCAATAAAGCTTTTGAAAGTATCTAGTACTCCATTTCCATCCTTCTTCGACATCTTTAATGACATAAAAATATATATATAGATATGTATAAGTAATAAAATAAAAATAGTTAAAATATGAATAAAATAAATTTATAAATCAACATACCTTATTGAATGCAATGTAAAACTCTTTTAGTGTTGATGTAGAACTTGCTTCTGGGTAGTTACGGACAACATCATCCCAACTGTCTTCATTCAACATTTTAACCATGTGTTCTTGTATTTTCATAAAACAATTCTGACTGAATAAATCAAGTTAAAAACGTTAATATATTGACATGTATAACAAATTCTACCAACATCATTATGTTTTATTTAAAAGAAAATTATAATGAAAGAAATAATTCAAGAAACTTACTTTTGAAATTATGCACACATTTCTTCCATTGATAATTCACCCGACTTCACACGGGCTAATACTGATTTGACTAATTTATCATCCTTCACACCTTGCATTGTTCTCCAAGGTGTAATAGTCATATCCTCTGGAAGCTGCTTCATTTCAGGACCCCCCTTACCGTTGGTACATATTATGGGTTTACTCTTTCTAACATTTTGATTTTTTATGGAAATATTCTCCCACCGATCAAAAATATCATCAATCAAATCCCATACCTCCCCAGTTCTAAATGCCAACTGAAAAATGTTATCTGTGCCTCTGAAGAGATTTGTATTCAATTTTCCATCTTTTGTTTTTTTTCATCAATTTGATAACCTGTTTCCATTAAACATTCCTTTCGAAATGCTACACTAACTTGTGTCTTATCCCCACCACATTTTTCTATGAATTCATTATGAATAAATATGACCCTTTGGATGAAAGTCATTTTCATTCTGTATTCATTATCTGCATTATGAACCCATGCCAATAACTTTGATTCCATTTCTGTTAAGCCAGCGTAAATGATGCATTTCACTATTTGAAAAAGATAGTTATTGGGATATTCTGCAATCAATTGTCTCTTAGCCTCTATTGAATGGTTCCCTCCAATCACATAATATTTATAATCAAAAAATTTTGTCTTGTCAAATGCTTGTTTGTTGGGAACTTGACATGGATCGACAAGAACCACATAATCCACCACATGCGCATATGGATTGAACCTGAACAATGTTTTCAGATTATGTACATGTAGGTGATGGGCCTTTTTAATTTGATATTGAGATTGCCCTTCATCTGAGCCATAAAATTGGTTAACATTAAGTTCAAATGTTTGGCCACCAAGAATTAATTTATTCTTCCTCAACTCTTGTCGAATAGCATTTTGTTTTGTTTTAATAATGCCATCCTCTAACTCAGCACCTGGTGTTATGATTTCTTTGCTTCCGTAAGAGCTTTCAATTTGTTCTTCACTGCTGCTCACGACCTTTACAGGTTCACCAATATTTGATTTCCTAGTCTTATTGGATAACATATCAGTTTTTTTATAAACAAACTCTCCTTCATGAGGTACAAAAGAGACATCTTTGGCAATTTTTCTTTTTGGTGTCTGATCTGTTTTCTCCTTTTGCACAATAGTTCTCATCTCCTCCTCACTAATTCTATCATAATTTTCTGTTTCATGTTCGACACCTTCAAAAGAAACATGTTTAAGTTTACTAGATTGACCCACCTTAGCGACTCTTGGTTGATCCCCTCTTTGTACTGTTGCAGTGTCACGAGCTATTGCTCTTTGCTTCAATCTCCTTTCCTCTGCTTTGTCTTTGTGGAAAGTTTTGATCACATCCATAACATTTGGCACCAACATATAAATACCATCAAACATGTTTGAAAGACTCGAAACAAAATCCTATGAAACAAAATAAAACATGTCAATGATCAATAATTTATAAAAAATTGAATCATCCTTACAATAATGCATAGAGGAAATAAAAATAAGCATACTTACAATGTTATTTGCAATGTTGCTTGCTATTTCTTTAGAAAATTTTGAAGTTATTTCATCTGTGTCATACTTGACGATTGATAGACGATATCTAACCTTCTCACGTTTCTGAGCCTTCCTTGCAAGAACATAAATAGTGTTTGTATTTGGGACCATACATATGTCTCGTACTCTGCCCATCACATCATATGGCTCATTTAAGTCAATCATACCACAAATCAGATAGATGTGTATATCAGCCTCCGTTTCATTGTCTTCAAGATACCATGAGAAATCGGTTTTATCTATTTCCTCGGCGTTCTTCCAATCAGAAATAAGCTTTAATGAACCTGGTGCCCCACTTGCTTGACTTTTATTAGTGTGTGCAACAATATCCTTATTGCGTCCAACAATGTCCATAGTGCATCTAGCTGCAACTTTAGATTTGGGAGTTGTATCCATAGTGTGTCGAGCTGCAACTGTAGATTTGGAAACTGCTGCCGTAGATTTGGGAGCTGCTGCCCTAGGTGCAGAAACATTCACAGAAATATTTTTTGATGCCATTTTCCTGATATATATATATATATATATATATATATATTAGTTAATGGAAAAATATTGCGGATAAAATAAATTTAATAAACAAAATTTATTTCTAAAACTAAATAGTTTGAAATTAAAGCAGTAAAATTAACTATAAAAATTTTCATTTAAAAACAAAATATTATAAATCATATGTATATATATCTATATAATATGTTTTGAATACATTTTATAAAAAATTTAAAAATGTGTTTAAATTGTATAAAATAATTAAAAAAAAAAACTAGTATTTTCAAACTTCAGTTTTTGTTTAATATTTAAAAAAAAAAAGTTACTAACTATTTATAACAAATGTTATAATATTATATATATTTTTTATTTTTTTAATTGTATTGTTATATAGTTTTTTTTAATTAATTTATTATATTGTTATATTAAAACAAATGTTTTTTTTTTTTAATTTACTATATTGTATTTTTTTTTTAATTATATAATGTTTAAAAACAAAACATAATTGTTGTTTAATGATTTTATTTTTTTGATATATATATATTTGTTATATTTTGAAATTTTTAACAATTATTATTTAACAATGTTTTTATTATATTATATAAGAATTTTTTTATTTATTTTTATATATAACAATGTTTCTATAAACTTTTAATTGCTTTATTAAAACAAATTATTAAAAAAAAAAAAAATTAAGAAAAAAAAATAAAAAAAAAATCAAAATTATAAAATGTTTTGTTAAAACAAATTCTTAAAAAAAAAAATTTAAAAATTTAAAAAACAAAATTAAAAAATTAAAAAAAAAACCAAAATTAAAAAAAAAAAAAAATGTTAAAAAAAAATTAAAAAAAACAATTTAAAAAACAAAATTTTAAAATTTTAAAAAATAAAATAAAATTTTAAAAAATAAAAAAAAAAATTAAAAAAAAATTTAAAAATGAATCGTAGCCGTTGGGCAGCACGCGGCCCGCCCGTTGGGCACCGGGGGCCGGCCGGGCAGCGCCATGGGGGTGGCCCAGCCCGCCTCTCGGCTCCCCCCCGGTCAAGTGCCGATTCCAGGAATCGGCCCTTGGCCGAGGGGGAGCCGGGAGGCAGGCTGGGCCGCCTCCATGGCACCACCCGACTGGCCCCCGACGCCCAACGGGCGCGCCTGCTTAGCATGGCCCGCCCACCCGGCCACCGGCGCCCAACAGGCAGATCGCGCGCTGTATCAATGTTAAATAATATTAATATATAATGTTTTTTTATATTTATAATGTTTTAATAATATAAATATAATTATTAAAACATTATTTATTAATAAAAAAATGTTAAAAATATCAAAATATAACAAATAAAAAAAAAAAAAACAATTTATTAAATCACTATAATGTTTAGTTTTTAAATATCATATAATTAAAAAAAAAAACCTATATCACAATACAATTAAAAAAGATATATATATGAGATATATAACAAAACAATAATGAAAAAAATTAAAGATTTAAAATTAAAAAGAATAAAACAAAGATTTAAAATTAAAAAAATAAAATAGAATAGAATATAAAATAAAAAAATTCTCAAATAAAAAAAAATTAAATAATGAAATCACTGATATATTTATGATAAAAAAAAACAAAAAACAAATAAAAAATGTTATAATACTACTTTTTTTTTTATGTGCATGGTCGTTTTATGGATTTTTTCTGTCTAAATGAACCTATAAGTCTTAAAAAAAGAAAAAAAATCTAAATTTTTGTTCTTAAAACCCTAAAAAATTTAATTTTTTTTGCATTTTCTTCAC
This sequence comes from Pinus albicaulis, assembly GCA_034641835.2. Taxonomy (NCBI): domain Eukaryota; kingdom Viridiplantae; phylum Streptophyta; class Pinopsida; order Pinales; family Pinaceae; genus Pinus; species Pinus albicaulis. The sequence continues at coordinate 1,068,047,719 of CM076583.1, forward strand.
TAAAAAAATATTAAAAAATCAAGGTTTTTGAACCTAAAAACCTTAAAAAGGTAGTTTTTGGACACAAAAAAACTATAGAAAAACATATTTTCCCCAAAATCGTCTTTAAATTGACAGAATAGAAGGAAAACTAACCTTTGAAATGCAAAAAGCTGCTGTCACCAATGCCAACACAACGCCTCCACAAAATTACGAATAGCAACACAATGCCTCCAATGCCAATGCAATGCCTTCACGAAGTTATCAATGCCAATGCAACACCTCCACAAAATTACCAATAGCGACACAACGCTTCCAATGCCAATGCAATGCCTCCACGAAGTTACCAATGCCAACGCAACACCTCCAGAAATTTGCTCTAACAAATACCAGAAAACTTGATGTGATGTGATGAATAAAAAGAATCATTCCTTTTAAATAGCGTATATTGTCTTATTGGTTTACTGTTTAACGAATGTGGGATTAAAATTTCAAATTTAAAATATTTAGATTTAGTTTATTATAGTTCATACTATAGTTAAAATACTTATTATTTGCATGTAGTTATCATAATTAATATTTTATTTAATATTTACATGTACTGAATGTTGAATAATTCAAATATAATCTCAGATTAAAAATTAAAATATGAAATACATACATGTAGTTAATTATATTTAATATTATAGATAAAATAGTTAATATTTGCATTTATAGTTACTATTTACATGTAATCAATGTTTAAAATCATGGGATTAAATTTTAAAATCTAAAATATGTACATGTAGTTAATTATAGTTTAAATAGTTAATATTTACATGTTGTTATATGATCTGAAATTGTGGGAACAAAGTATTTCTCATACAGAGATTGACTGTAGGGGCATTCACCGGATCTTTCACCTTTCAAAGAAAGAATGAATCCGGAGGTTATCTGGCCCTTCTACAGACTCTGCCTAAAGAAATAAAAAGTAATCACAAAGATCCGATCAATGAAAGTATTTGTTTTAACTGCAAAGTATTCATTGATCCAACTTTAATGTGTGAATAGGCAAGTATACATATTCTGCAAATGAAGTATAATGGTTTGAAGATGAACTAATAAGTTTTGTTCACTGTTTAAACCTGTTTGGGAAAAGTTTTCTTATAAAAATTTACTATTTAAAGGAGCAGAATCTGAAAATATGCAGCAAAATTATACAGTATGACAACAAATAATTGTTTAAGCGGTTCACCCCTCTCTTGGGCTACCTCCGCTGGGTCCAAAAGCCTCTAATTAGGCTTTTTCCTCTTTGATTAAATGCTTAAAATGTGAATACAACTATATAGAAGCCTCAAATGGAAAAATACACTGCAAAAATAGATTCAGAAGGCTCAAATCAGTAGAAAATGACTAAACAAACACCTCCATTGGATGAAGGTAGTCCAAAACAGCTCTTCTTCCCTTAGGCCCTGGTGGCTCCACGACCAAAAATGCTGATAAATTCTCTGTTAGAGCACCTTGATGGCTTTTAAAACACTTCCAACAGCTTCAGAATGATCTCTACACCCAAAATAAATAAAAAATTCGTATCAAAAGGCCTCTCCTAGCCAAAGTTATGGCTAACTGAAGTTTGCCCTTCAAAAGCTCCACTAATTGTGGAGAACTGGAGTTAACTCCAGTTAAAAACGACAACTGCACCAAATTTGGCGGGCACGCTCCAAAACTGTCGGCAACATTAAATGCGACTGTTTGAAAAACCCGCATTCACATGCATCTAACCTGCCACATTTTATGTTAACAAACGGTTTTAAAAACTGTGGCAAACAAACCGCCATCAGAAGGATAGCCCCGTGCACATGGTTAACGGTGGTTATATAAATGTTAACATATCTGTTTATTTAATCTGCTCCACTCCAACGTAATGCAGCACGTGACTTAACACGTCATCCATTTGGGTTTTAAAACATTTTCTATGAAACCTTTGACATGTGGGTTTTTACCCCTTTTTATAAAATTTCGAATTTGGTTTTAATACATAGTGTGGTTTTAATATTTTAGATTTTTAATAAAGTTTAATTAAAATTTAAAATTAATTGAAACATATAATTAATTAATATAATATATGATTAATCAAATCATATAAAATATTAAAAACTATATAGTTTAATTAATTTATTAAACTTTAATAAAAAAATAAAATTATTCCAACACATAGTATTAAAAAGAAATTTCCCTTCAAAATTGAAGGTTATTGGGCGATTTCAAAATGCAATATCTCCTCCATACGTTAACGGATTTGAGTGTCGTTCATGGCGTTGGGATCGTATCGTCGAGCTCTTTCCAGTCGATCTGTTTCGAAGCAATTCTGAGCAACTTCATTTTTGAGCATTTTTCTACAAGAGACTTGATCTCCTGATCACACCTCCCAAATGGGAAGCTTTTGGACCCTCAAAAGCTTTCTGATTACTAAAAATGATGATGTGGAGACTGATTCTCCACTCTTCCACCCTTGAATAACTGAAATCTACCCGATTTCATCAACTGAAGCTTTTGAGAAAATGATAATCTGTCTCTGGAATCAACTGATCTACCATTGCTAAGATTGACGGAGTCATGATGCAAATGATTAAAATTTGCAGAACAACAATTGTAATCTGCAGAAAACAAACTTTTTCTACACTGATCAAACTTCCAGAAAGACTTAAAATGACTTTCACCTTGCAAACTGTTCCCATGGCGAATTCTACCATTCTGAAACCAACTTTTTCCCATGCTGAATGGTGTGTCCTTCTTGCTTGCACTGCTTAGCTTTGACACTTCATTCTCTGCATTGGCTGACCCAAAAGGTAATTTGTGCAACATAACATCATCTTTTTTCAAAGACAAACTGTTATCAAACTGAGACAAATCATTAGCAACATCATAAAAAGGCGAATGCTCAAAATCTGGTCGTTTCAACATCAACAAAGTTAGACTTTGACTTGCATTAACCAGTCTTTTTAATTGACTTGCATGGAGTAAAGAAGATTCCAGCTTCTTCTTGTGAGCTCTCACAATGTACTCTTTACCATCTTTAAACAAGTGATACTTGTTTTCATGGCGATGAAAGATGGCCTTCCTGTCAAATAAGTAAGGACTTCCCAAAACAATACCTGAGATATCAAGCGGCACCACATCAAGTTCCATTGTGTCAATAAAGTGTGCAGTTATTGCAAAGCGCAATATGCACTTTCTTGAGACTTGCAAATTGGCATCCTTGCATATCCATCCAAGTGGATAAGGCTTCGGATGTGGAATGGTCTCAAGTTTAAGTTGCTTGACCAAGTCTTCAGAAATAAGATTAGCTTGTGACCCACTATCAAACAGTGTGTCAATTTTTGTATGTTTTGAAATTACCCTCACATGGAAAAGCTCTATCCTCCTCTTTTCATCATGAGTATCTTTGTGACAATTCAAAGAGCTAGAACTAGGAATTGTGTCTTGCACCACTTCTTTCCCCTTAATTTTCTTTAAAACCATGCCTATGCTTTTTGTCTCATCTCCTGAGTCTGACCCTAAGTCTTGCTCAACTGTTGCTACAATTTTATCCTTTTCTTTGGTCTTGTTTTTGTTCTTGAATTTTTTTGGTTTCAGTTCAGGATGAAGCTTCCAACAATGATCTTCATCGTGACTTGTCTTAGAACAGTTCTTGCAAAAGAACTTTCCTTTTTCTTTTCTTGAATTTGCAACTCTCTTCTTTCCTTTGTTTTTGAAATTACTATCCTCATCAAAAGCATCAAAAACATTCTTTCCTCTAGCTTCTAAATGTGTAGCCTGCACACAGACTTCATCTAAGCTGGTAGGATTAAACATTAGGATAGTATGTTGCAGATAATTGTGCAAACCTCCTATGTATTTCAACAAGGTGTCTTGACTTTGTAAGTCTACTCCAAGTAGAAGTGTTCTCCTTCTAAACTCTTGGGTATAATCTTGCACATTTTGACCTTTAAGTTGCCTAAAATTTTTCCAATTCATGATTGCTTTCTGAATATGAGCAAGAGGATAAAACTGTTTCTTAATAGCAGTAATAAACTCATTCCATGTTAGAGTTATCTTACCATTCTTTTTAATCTCCTCTCTAGTCTTGGCTTCCCACCAAACCAAAGCTGCTCCATCCATTCTCAAAGAGGCTAATTGGATTTTAGTGTCATCATCATGCAAATTCTGAATTCTTAGATAGACTTCCAGCTGTCTAATCCAGTTATCCAATTTCTCTGCATTCACATCACCATTAAACATCGGCAACTCAAACTTTACATCAAGCTTTAACAAAGGATTTTTAAGAGATGTTTTTGTTTTGTGTGACTGATTAACAGAAGTAGAAGAGGATGATGTGGAGGATGAGGATGATGATGGAGATGGTGGATCACCATTTCCTCCATTCCCTTTCTTAGACTCATCTTTGTATTTCTTTCCTCCTGAAGAATCTCCTTCTTCTCTTTGGTTTCTAGACCCTTCTCCAGCAATCCTATCATTTCTCTCCTGGTATAGGATCCTAACCATCTCAGTCAAGTCCAAGAAAGCTTTTCTAAAGACTCTTTCTTCTTCCTTGGGATCCATTTCCTGATGTACTTCTCCTTCTTTGGAAGACATGTTTGTGGCTGATTCTAAGGCTAATGAGGATGAAATGGAAGGTGGGTGTAATGGCACTCTAGTAGTCCTTGGTTGAGGATTAACTTGTTCTCTAACCAACTGACCTTCCCCTCTTTGCAATTTCAGCCTAGTAAGCATCAAATTTTGCAGAATAATACAATTTACTTGCACAAATTTCACAAACTCTTAAGCAAAACCTTGAGCTCTGATACCAACCTGATCTGAAATTGTGAGAACAAAGTATTTCTCATATAGAGATTGACTGTAGGGGCATTCACCGGATCTTTCACCTTTCAAAGAAAGGATGAATCCGGAGGCTACCTGGCCCTTCTACAGACTCTGCCTAAAGAAATAAAATGTAATCACTATGATCCGATCAATGAAAGTATTTGTTTTAGGTGCAAAGTATTCATTGATCCAACTTTAATGTGTGAATAAGCAAGTATACATATTCTGCAAATGGAGTATAGTGGTTTGAAGATGAACTAGTAAGTTTTGTTCATTGTTTAAACCTGCTTGGGAAAAGATAGCTTATAAAAATTTACTGTTTAAAAGAGCAGAATCTAAAAATATGCAGCAAAATTATACAGTATGACAACAAATAATTGTTTAAGCGGTTCACCCCTCTCTTGGGCTACCTCTGCTGGGTCCAAAAGCCTCTAATTAGGCTTTTTCCTCTTTGATTAAATGCTCAAAATGTGAATACAACTGTATAGAAGCCTCAAATGGAAAAATACACTGCAAAAATAGATTCAGAAGGCCCAAATTAGTGTAAAATGACTAAACAACCACCTCAATTGGATGAAGGTAGTCCAAAACAGCTCTTCTTCCCTTAGGTCCTGGTGGCTCCACGACCAAAAACGCTGGTAAATTCTATGTTAGAGTGTCCTGATGGCTCTGCAAACACTTCCAACATCTTCAGAGTGTCCAAGAGACCCAGAATCAAAAAAATTTTCGTATCAAAAGGCCTCTCATAGCCAAAGTTATGCCACATTTACTAACTGCCAGTTTGGCCTAACAAAACTCCAGTTAAATCTGGCTAACTACTAGATAGCTCGACAAATATGGAGCCGGCGCTATATTTGGGGAGTCCGCCATAATCACCGCCAACCGCTTGAGGGCTAAAAATAAGGCCACCGGGGGTCATGCGACCGCGCCCGTCGGAGTTTGGTTGAACAAATAACGTTATACACATTTGAACTTCAATGTATATAACAAACATATCTTAAAACCGTGCCCACTCCAAGCTTTGAGCCCACGTGACCATAGCCACGTTTTAAACCCACGTTGAATAATAGACCACGTGCCCATTAACAACTTTAGACTTGTGGGTTTTAACTCTTTTTTCATATTTAAAATTTGGTTTTAATATATAGTGTAGTTTTAATATTTAGATTTTTAATAAAGTTTAATTAAATTTTGAAATTAATTAAAATATATAATTAATTAATATAATATATGATTAATTAAATCATATAAAATATTAAAACTATATAATTTAATTAATTCATTAAACTTTAATAAAAAAATAAAATTATTCCAACACATAATATTAAAAAACTTTTCTTTCAAAATTGAAAGTTATTGGGCGTTTCAAACTGCAATATCTCCTCCATACAGTAACGGATTTCAGTGCCGTTCAGGGCGTTGAGATCATATCGCCGAGCTCTTTCCAGTCGATCTGTTTCGGAGCAATTCTGAGCAACTTCATTTTTGAGCATTTTTCTTCAAGAGACTTTGATCTCCTGATCATTATTTTTGTAAATATTTACATGTAGTCAATCTTAAACCATTCAAATAAGAAAATTATTTTAGTTTCGAATACATGCATGAAAGGAATATTTTGTGGATATTTTGAATAGAAAGTATGGTGAAATATTTGAAGACCAACAGTTTATTAATAAATTTTGAAATATATTTTAGATGAATATAACGTAAGTTTAAAATTTAAAATATTTACATGTAGTCATTATAGTTAAAATAGTTAATATTTGCATGTAGGTATTATAGTAATATTATAGTTAATACTTACATCGAGTCAATGTTAAATCATTCAAATAAAAACATTATTTTAGTTTGGAAGGCATCCATGATAGAAATATTTTGTGGATATTTTGAATATAAATATCGGTAAAATATTTCAACATAAAAAGTTTATTAAAAAAATGTTAAATACATTTTTTGATTAATATTTGTACCAAATATATGAAATGAAAATTTTGGAGGGAAAGTTTTTTGCGAAATTTTTTGGAGGGAAATTTTGGAGGGAAATTTTTTCGCGAATTTTTTTGGAGGGAAAATTTGGAGGGAAATTTTCAGTCTTTAAGCTATATATTGTAAGTGGGAGAGGAATTTGTATCATTCAACCTATTCTTGTTGAAAGCCATGGTTTCTTTTGATAGCGAAGTTTTTCTTTCTAGAACATCAACATCTTCGTCACGCAACAACTCTATTCAGAGTGATGAATATAACGGGAGTTCGTTCACCATGAATAGAGAGTCAAAAAATCGACTTGGTCATTATCCTAAAGATGATGAGAACAAAATTGATGAGGTGCAGCAAAATGAAATTTCTGTAAATCGAGCGCCAGTTATACCACTTACTCTTAATCCTAAGGATTATGAAAGCAACAGTGATGAAGGGCATGATGAAGAAATTCGAGAGTCAAAAGTTTCACTTCGTCCTAATCCCAAGGATTATGAGGACACCATTGATGAAGAGGGAGATGAAGAATATCCACTTCAGCTTAATCCTAAGGATTATGTGAGAACAACAAATGAAGAGGGGAATGAAGAATCTGTAGAGTCAAAATATCCACTTTGTCCTAATCCTGAGGAGTATGCCAGCACCACTGATGAAAAGGGGGATGTAAAATTTCCAGTCAAAATATCAAATTCATCCTAATCGTAAGGATTATGCGAGCACCACTGATGAAGAGGGGAATGATAATGTTTCAGAGTCAAAACATCCACTTCGTCCCAATCCTAAGGATTATGCCAGCACCACTGATGAAGAGGGAAATGAAAAATTTACAACGTCAAAATTTCCACTCCATCCTAATCCTAAGGATTATGCAAGCACCACTGATGAAGAGGGGGACGAAAAAATTCCAGAGTCAAAATTTCCACTTTGTCTTAATCCTAAGGATTATGTCAGCACCACAGATGAAGAGGGGAATGAAGAATTTGCAAATTCAAAATATGCACTTCGTCCTAATCCTAAGGATTATGTCAGCACCACTGAGGAAGAGGGGAATGAAGAATTTGCAACATCAAAATATCCACTTCATCCTAATCCTAAGGATTATGCCAGCACCACTGATGAAGACGGGGATGAATTTCCAAAGCTAAAATTTTCACTTCATCCTAATCATAACGATTATAATTTAACCACTGATGAAGGGGGGGATGAAGAATTTCCAATAAATATAGATTCAAGGCATTCACTTATTCCTAATCCTAAGGATTATGAGAGCTTTAGTGAGGAAGGGAAGGGGCAGGATGAAGAAGTTCTAGTGAATACAAATTCAAAGCTTCCACTTATGCCTAATCCCAAGGATTATGAGAGCGCCACTGAGGAAGGGGAGGATGAAGAGTTTCTTGCAAATGATAATTTTAGAGGCACAGATCTGAATATTGCATTTTCTCCAAGTGACCATTTCAAAGACACTCATGGTGATGAAGAATTGAATCCTCCTAGGGAAGAATTTGAAAGCATGGGTCAAGATGGTGAAGAATTTCTTTTGAGTCAAGGTTACAAAAGTGTCGATGATTCTTGTGAAATGTTTTCTTCAACTGATGATGCTAAAGAAAATTTTCCATGCAATGATGTTGATGAATTTCTTAACTATGTTGAGGATGATGATAGTGGGGATAATATTCTTCCTAATGGTGATGAAACTACTTTTACAAAGGATGATGGAATGATGAAGCCGTTGCAAGCAAATATTGCAACTAGGAGTAGGAGTAGACCTTTTCATATCAATCCAAAGCATTCTAGTTATACAAGGGCGAGGACAAAATATCTCACGACAAAAAGTTCTGTCGTTCATTTGATTTCAAGTGAATGTTGTCGAAGGGATTGCTTGAAAAATATGGATTTCAAATTTGCTTTGGAGAAAAGGAAAACATATATGTCAATGAATAAAAGCATGCAAAATTCATATTTAGTGGGTTGCATGCAATCTACACTAGCAGGTTATGATTATCATATTGGGAATTTATTGCTTTGCAGAAAGGCACTCAAAATGTTGTATTCAATTGGTAATTGTCGTTTGTCAAGAATCTAGGATAGATTGGAAAATGATCCCACATATTATTCAGAAGCACATTATAAACGGGAGGTGGGGCCGTTTGCAAATACTGCTAAGACATGGATGAAAGACTTCTTTTCAAATCATGGAGAGTGTATGCCAAATAAAGACACAATACACATTCCAGATAATTTCTTGAGACGAGAAATATTCATGTTATACAAATATTATGCAGAAGCTGTTGAAGGAATTGGTAATTTTATTACATATTCTTATTTTACAAGGATATGGAAAACTGAATTCAACAATGTTCATATTCCTAAGAAGACAAGGATGGGGATTTGTAGCACATGTGCTTCTCTTAAGACAAAAATAGATAAATGTCAAGGGTCAAAAAGAGGTATGTGTTCAAAACATTGTTTTTTAAAATTTGATACTTATCAACTATGAAAATATATTTATTCATATGTTTCTTTTATTTTATGTACATATTTTGTTGTCAAAGAACTTCAAGACCATCGCAATCAGCAAAAAAGTGAAAGACAAAAGTTGTATAAACATTGAAAGAAGTGTTATGATCATCCAAATAAATATCTGGGATTGATAATTGATGGTATGGACCAAAAGAAAACACTTTTTCCACATTTTGTCTGCACGCCAAAAAAATTACAGGAGGAAAATTTCATTCAGTTTCACTTGGTTGGTTGTATGGTATTTAAAGAGAAGATCTTTCCAAGAGTTTTCTTCACAACTCCAAATATTCACAATGATGCAAATATGACCATAACTATAATCCATGATGTGGTTACTCATTGGTTTGGGATTCTTCCTGAAGTTTTGTATTTACAATTAGACAACACAAGTCGTGAGAACAAAAATCAAGTTCTTTTTGGGTATCTAAACATACTCGTTGAATTGGGGATTTTTAAAAAGATAAAGGTTGGTTTCCTTCTTGTTGGGCATACTCATGATCATATTGATCAAATGTTCAGTCGTTTTTCAGTAACATTGAGGAGGAAAGGTGTTGGGAGCCTTCCATCATTAATTGAATGTATTAAGAAATCGTACATTCCAGAGCCTGTTTTTCATGTGTTGGAAGAAACTATTGACATGCGAAGGTTTATTTTTGGATCGCATGCTGAGGAGAAATGCATTGAACAACTTAACGACATTAGCTTCTAGCATCAATTTCGTATCAAAAAAATTGATGGGATAACACTTATATGGGGCAAGAAGTATTCAACTATTGAAGAATGGGGACCATCATCAGGTTTAGCATTTTTGAAGTTCATTCCAGAGTGTCCAATGTTTTCATCAAAGATATTGTTATTACAGTCAGTTTCCGAACTCCATAATGCACGAAGGCAAAAGAGAGACATAAATTATTCTGAATGTCTAGAGGAAATTAAAATATGTATTAGAGATACATATGAATACTTTGATGTTGCTGATTCAGTTTGGTGGGAGTATTTTTTCAGTAATCAAAGTGATATGATTTCAAGATCAGTAAATGGGGATACGCTTTTGAAGACTCCTTTTTTTGGCCACAAAATATGCCAAATGAACATGAACATCAGGAAACACACAATGTTGAACAACAACAACCTCAAGCTATTATTAATTCCCCATAGGTAGAGGAAAGAGAAATCTATATTGGTTCTAGAAGATCACGTGCACAACGTGAAGCCATGGAAGACCTTTACAGGGGTTCTGTGCAGGATCTTAAGGAGGGTTGCATGATAGCAGTGTTAGCAGATGAAGATCAACTTGGCTATCCATTCTGGATTGCCAAGGTTATAAAGGTCATTAATGAAAATGAAGAGATTACAGCTGTTGATGTACATTGGTATGCCACAAGTACCCACCCTTTCAATGGTGTGTACAAGCCAGAGATGGTAGTGGAAAAAACAATTGGCAGAAAGAGAAAAAGAAAGGGCACAAATATAAATCGTCGCCGCACAGATGTCCTAAAATTGGAGGATGTTGGCATACTTGTGTATGACTTCAATTTGACAAAGAGAGGAACTCTTCGGTTGCAGACCATAAATATTTTGAAGAAATTGCTACCAGAGCAATCACTGTTGAAATGGGACTCTGCAGAATGTAGACGTAGATCTACAAGACTTTTGAACTCTGAAATGGTGGGCATGCATGTTGACTCAGATGGAGCACTAGTTGATGAAAGAGAAGAATATGGATCATCTTCATCTGCATCGAGCCATTCATCTGAAGATGTAGATTATGATGGTGTGCCAGAACCTATGGCTGATTTTGAATAGCTATCTAAGACACTTTTATGTAATTGATGTTTGCATGGTAACTTGAAATAAAAATTTTGACTTCCATCTCATTTTTCATGAAGTTATGAGACATTTCTATGTTTGTTGGATTATATGTTTTAATTATGAAGAATTCATTTCTTTAGAATATCGACAATGTAACAATGAATTACAAAATTAATTTATGTTATATTCAATGTACCAATGTTGATATTTTAATTATATGTAAAATAGAAAATAGAAACTAATGTTGATTTTTTAGATTATGTAGTGATATTACCATGATATTATGTATTGTTACCATTTGGTATAAGATACTTTTAAAAGTTTTAATAATTATATGCGTCATTGAAACAAAACACTTTGTTTTGATGCTTTATTTTTAGGTTTTGGTTGAAATTATATTTAAATTTGTCTTATGCTAAGATTTGAAAAAATATAAGTTTTTATTCTTTAAAATTAAAATTACTCTTGTTTCTGTGCAATGATAATTTTTTCATTTACTTGTTCATTTTTTTAAATTGTTAAGTCTTATAATTTCTCCATAATTTCATTGTTCAAGTATGTTGAACACTTAAGATTGAAAAAATTTAGATTTACAACTTGTCATTAAAGCTTTTATGCGCTACCAAATTTTATCTTTAAGGTTATGGTTGACAATAATTACAATTTTGGGGTTGTTTAAAGTCAAGATATTTTATGTTTAACAACATGGATGAAAATTGTTCGAAATGATAAGCCCTTGAGACATGTATTTGTTTATCTTTAACATCATCTATAAAAAATGTTAGAAATTTACGATTTTAAAAAATGTCCTAATATGTTGTCTTTAATTTCATTGTTACAAGTGTCAAAATTATGACATAATTTTTTTTTTTGGTTATTCCAGCATCAACTGGTTTTGTTTTGAGGGTGTTTTTTCAATCCTTTTTTCAACAAACAATTTTGTTTTTAGCATAATTTTATAAAATGTTGAAATTTGACCTTCAAAAAAAACCAAGTGCGTTCTGGAAGACACACTTTTTGTTTTTGGGGTGTTTTTTCATGTTTTTTGAGACTTTTTGGGCTAGAGTTCCCGTTTTGAGGTCAGGTTACCTATTTGATCGGTAACAGTGTTATAAATAAATTTGACACATATTTATTCTATTTTAATTAAGAAATAATTAAATCAAAAGCCACCATGGTAGCCATTTCTGGATGCTAATTTCACTTTTTCTTGTTGCAAATTTCAACAAGAAGAACATCTCAAGCACTTGGAGAAAATTCTACAAAAAAGCAGAAAATTTGTATTTCTCTCAATCCTAGTAAGAGTGTTTTTGCTTTGACCACTGGAAAATTATTGGGTCATATAATATCAAAAGAAGGAATACAAATTGATCCAATTAGGGTCACTTCCATTCAGAAGATAGATTTTCCTAGAAACAAAAAAGAGATTCAATCCTTTTTAGGCAAGGTAAATTTTGTTAGGAGATTCATTCCTAATTTTGTAGAAATTGTTAAGCATATTACTAAGATGCTTAGGAAGGATTATGATATTAACTGGACAACAGAGGCAAAGAAGTCTTTGAAGAGATCAATAATGCCCTTACCCAAGCTACAATGCTCATAAGTCCTGATTTTTCTAAGGATTTTCTGGTTTTTACTCTTTTATTTTTTTTAAATTTTTATTTTTATTTTTTATTTTTATTTTTTTCTGAACACGCAATTGTGGGAGTGTTATTGCAGAAGAGGCATCAAGGTAATGAACAACCCATTTATTTCTTCAGTAAGACACTTAAAAATTCTGAACTAAAGTACAATATTACGGAGAAACAAGCCTATGCTCTAGTGAAGACACTTAAGGATTTCAAAGTCTACATTTTACATTCTCACATTGTGGCTTTTGTGCCTAATGCTGTGGTGAAAGACATACTGACTCAAGCTGATCTAGATGGCAAAAGAAGGAAGTAGATTGCCACTTTTTTGGAGTATGATATGGAGATTAGGCCTACAAAGTTGGTAAAAGGCTAGGGACTGGAAAAGTTGATGACATAATCAAATTTTGATTGCCTAGATATGAATTTTATTGTAGAATTTTCAGAAGTGGTTGAAGAAGAGGAATTCATCCCTGTAGAGGAAAAAATCATTATTTTTCAGTGGTATAGGGATGTAATTTTTGTTTTGGAGCATCAAAAGGCTCCTCTTGAATTAACCAAGTCCAAAGCCATAGTTGTAAAACTGAAGTATCTAAGGTATTTCATTTTAAATAAGAATTTATATTGGAGGGATACTCTTAAAATGTTTGCTAAAAGATGAAACGGAGAAGGTAATTAATGAATTTCATAAGGGTGATTATGGAGTTCATAATTATTGAAAGGCTACAACAAAAAATATAGTTAGAGAAAGATACTATTGGCCTTCTATGTTCGAAGACATATACAAAAGATTGCTGCTTGTCACGAGTGCCAAATTTTTGGTGGAAAAAAGAAGCTAATGCTATTACCTCTGAAACCCATATTTGTAGAAGCTCCTTTCCAGCAATGGGGATTGGATTTTATTGGCGAGATACACCATGCATCCTCAGGCCAACATCGACAGTTCTTAGTAGCCACTGATTACTTCACAAAGTGGATTGAGGCTGCCCCTACAAGGCAAGCTACAAACTTGGTCATTATTCATTTTTTGGAAAACAATATTTTATCAAGGTTTGGCTATCCCATGACAATTATTACTAATAATGCTCAAGATTTCAAGTCTTAAAAATTGATTAATTTCTGTAATCAATATCATATTAGTCTTGGTCACTCCACAACGTATTACCCCAATGGTAATGGCTTGGCTGAGTCATCTAACAAAAGCATAATCAAAATCATCAAGAAGGTTTTGCAAGAAAACAAAAGGTCATCGCATTTGAAGTTGAAATTTGATTTGTCGGTTGACATAATTTGTACCAAGATGTCTATATGCACATTTCCTTATGAGCTAGTATATGGAACCGAAGCAATATTTCCAACCTCCCTTGGATTTCGAGTGATGAAATTATTGCAGGGGTTGGAAGAAGAACCAAATGAAATCCAAAGAAGGATAAATCAACTCATTTCTATGCAGGAAAAAAGGGAGGAAGTGTACACTAATGATCAACAGTCACAAAATAGAGTAAAAAATACTTTTACAGGAAGACAAAGGAGGAAAAATTCAAAGTTCAATATGTGGTTTTGAAGTGGGAGGCCAGGATTGAAGATAAAGGGAAGCATTGAAATTTGAAAAGATTTGGAAATGACCCTTCACGATAGAAAAATATCATGGGAACAACACATTATTACTTCAAGAAATGAATGGGCAGTTGTGTGGAGGAGGACCTGTCAATGGCAGGTTTCTAAAACACTACTCTTCCGAATTGATTATGTTGAAATACACATCATTGTATATAGCCCATTCTCTTTTATTTTGGTTTGCAAATAAAGGTGAAATTATCTTCAAGTTTGAGCTCGAGGAGAAGGCCATAAAAGCTTGAAGAAGATTTCAACAAGTTCATAACTTTCAGTTTTCAAGTAAGGCAATGGAGCTGCTGGTTCTTTACTACACCAAAGGGGCGCAACAGCCCCAGTGGAGCCACTCTTATCCTTGATAACAACTAGGTTTGTCTTAGTTAAGTTAGGTTAGGTCATTAGGATGAAATAAGGTCATGAAATTCATCAAATTTCAAATATTGTACATATTTTAAGGGGTCTAAATGGTCATTGATCATGCAATAAAGGTCTTATCAAGGTAAATTTCAAAAAAATATGATTGCATGCATAATAAAGGTAATTCTGTGACACTTGACAACTTTTTTTGGATTCTGTAGTGTAGTCAGTGTAAAACAGTCTGATTTCGCTACGGAAGTGCCTGACAGTTCTGCAACAAATTTTCCCTCCAAAGAACTGAAAATGCTACGAACTTTGTTTTTTTGCTAATAGTGGGATAAGCGGTGTCTTTTCATAATTTCAGTGGTCAGTGCACACTTGGTCATTATGGTACTATTCAGTTATGTGTCATCATATGTCATGTGCATGCGTGGTAATCATTATGCCTTACATCATTTCATTTTCCCCACTCATTTCCTCTTTCCTAATTTAGCCTGATCCCTAATTTGAAAAGCACCTTGCCTTCATCCTTGTAAGCGGTTTGAACATTTTTCCAGAAGTTTTGAGTGTTAATTTTTTTCCGGTAGCCATCTTAGGCTAGGTGTTATATGTGTCAAGGAAGGTGCTTGATGTCTCAAACAATTCTGCAGGTGTCAAAGTAAAAGCTGATTAGCGTTGTGTTTGAAGGTATGGCTTCACATAAAAATCCAAATAAGGGTGGCACTGTGGTCAGATATGAGCCCATGGATATGAGGCTAATTGCAGAAGACCCCACCTTCTCACAAGATTTTGCAAATGCAGGTTTCATGCGGTTCTGCTAGAAACTGCAAGGGTATCATGCACAAGTGTCTAAATATTTTGTTGTAAACTTCATTGGTACAGGTTCGAAGGTGGGCATCCTTAATTTTACTGTGTCTCCTAAGAAAATTGCACAGTCAATGAGATTCCAAGGTTTGCAGTGGAGTGGTTTAAAGCAAAAAAGTTTAAGCTTCAAAACTGTGATGAGTTTCTAAAGGAGGAGCACATAGGCATAGATATGAGCTCAGGCATCTCCAGGAATTTCCTCAAGGACAATTGTTCAAAACTGCTGATGGTGATTCAAAAATATTTTACTTATGAAGGTAGATTTCAGATGATCTATCAATACCACTTCATATTGTTGCTTCATTTCACAGGTAAACAACCTTTGGATTTGCCATTTTTTCTGTTTAGGAGTTTAGGAAAAATGTATAGGAATTTACAGGGTAAGTTCCTTAGATCAAACACCAAATTTCGCTGCTCACAAATAGATCGCACATCAGTAAACCAGTATTTAACGTGGTTAAAACCATCAAAGAGGGAAACAGTCCACGGCCTGAGCCAACGCGACCACTTCAGTTAATTTATTAATATAAAGGAAGAAAATTTACATAAGCTTCTATCATAAATGGTTATTGGACAGATCAAGTGTTAAGCCACAAATCAAGTGTCGGTAATATTGAGGAGAGAATGAACCGTCAAATCACTAAAAATCGTGACCGTCGGATTATAAGTTACAAATGTACATAGTAAAGAAACACACTTTACCTAACTCTACGCTAGACCAAGTTATACTCAAATATTTCTGATGTGTCGGAATATCCTAACATCCTCCCTTAAGATTAACTTGGGATAAGATTGAAGGATTTACAAAGGTGACACAATATGAGAATATTTCCTATGTGTCGAAATATCCTAACATCCCCCCTTAAGAACAACTTGGGATAGGATTGAAGGATTTACAAACGTGACACAATAGGAGAAGGAAGGAGGCATTAGAGCCTATCCCCCCTTAATGATTACTTTCCTGAACTCCAAGCATAGATCGAATTTTGGTAAACTTCACTTCTGTGAGAGCCTTTGTAAAGTATCAACAAATTGATAGTTGGTTGAACAATACTACACTTTAAGAACACGATCATGAATGAGCTTTATGATGAAGTGTATGTGTAGCTCAATGTGTTTCATGTGCTGATGCTGAACTGTATCTTTGCATAGCTGAATGGCACTCTGATTATCACACCAAAGTGTAGTTGGATGCTTATGATGAAGACCAAATTCAGACAGGATCTGACGAAGCCATAGGGATTCCTTGCTGGCTTCAACTGCACCACGGTACTCTGCTTCTATCGAAGAAAGAGAGATGAAACTTTGTTTCATACAAGACCATGTAATAGGTCCTGAACCAAGAGTGAATACATAACTTGCATTAGAATTTCGATCATCAGGGTCACCAACCCACTCAGAATCAGTGAAACCAATCAAAAATGGAGATGCTCCTACAATGTAATGAATCCCAAACTGAAAAATACTTCAAAGATATCAAAGTATTCTTTTAGCTGCTTTCAAATGACTTTCATGAGGTTTGTGCATAAACTGAGCAACAATACCAACGACAAAGGAATGGTTAGGATGGGTATGGGTGAGATACAAAAGTTTACCAACAAGTTGACAGTATAAGGTAGCCTCAACTTCAGGGGAAGTACAAGTGACTGAAATCTTGACTCCAAACTAAAAGGGATAAGGGGTTGGCTTATAGTCTTCCATGTGAAAGTGGCGTAGAAGATCACAAACATACTTGGACTGAAAAAGGGTAATTCCTGCTTTGTATTGCAAGACTTGAAGACCAAGGAAATAATGCAAGTGTCCTAAGTCTTCCATTTAAAACTTATTTTTGAGGCTAGACTTCACATGGTTTATATGGTTGGGATCACTAACAGTGAGGATAAGATCATCAACATAAAGAAAAAGGATGATTAAGGACTTACCCACTTTCTTGGTGTAGACAATGTTGTCAGAATGACATCTAGAAAAGCCATTATGTAACATAAAGCTATCCATTTTGGCATACCAAGCCCGAGGGGCTTGTTTGAGACCATAGAGAGACTTCCTAAGGTGAAAAACAAGGCTAGAGTCGTTTTGGATACAACCAGGGGGTTTTTCCATTTATATTTATTCATGCAAATCCCCATGTAAGAAGGCAGATTTAACATCCATCTAATGGAATTCTCATTTAAAGGAGGCAGCAAGGGAAAGAACAAGACATATAGAATTCATTTTGGCAAAGGGATAAAAGGTTTCAGTATAGTCAATGCCTTCAACTTGTGAAAATCCTTTAGAAAGAAGACGAGCTTTATGTTTATCCACTTTTCCATCTGGTCCAAACTTCGTTCTGTAAACCCATTTGCATCTGACAAGTTTTCTTCCGTTTGGAAGAGGAACAAGATCCAAAGTATCATTTTCCAATAAGGAACAATATTCTTCATTCATAGCTATATCCCAATCTGGATAACCCGAATCTTCTTCAAAGGTGTATGGATAATGATTTTCTGGAACTTGAGGCAATAAGGAAGATGCTCTTTCGAACTAAGAATGTGTACGATGTTGATCTGCAGGGTCACCTGCAAGAGAACTTGTTGTATCCCTAGTAGAGCAGACCCATTTTGGAAGCTGTGGAGCTGAAGGAAGATCTTGAGGACGTGGAGGAGGATTTTCATCCTTGCTATCATCATCCGAACCAGAATGAATGTTGTCAAAAATATAAGAGATAGAAAGAGGTGGTACATATGCCGAATTAGGCTCGTAGGACAAAGGTGGCACACTCGCTGAACTAGGCTCGCAGGCCGATATATTTTCATCAAATTTTACATCTCTTCTAATAATTACATTTTTGGATTTTGGTTGAAGAAGTCTATATCCTTTGACATCTTTAGAATATCCAACAAAAGTGCATTTTTCACTCTTAGGTTCTAAGGCTTTATGTTTCGCATCTGGAATATGGGCCCAAGCTTCACTTCCAAAAACACGAAAGTGAATTACATATGGTTTGATTGAGATCCAGGCTTCTTATGGAGTTATATTCCTTAAAACCTTAGTAGGAGTGTGATTTAATATGTAATTTTCACAGTTAATTGCTTTTGAACAAAAATTAAGACTAAGTCCTTTAGATTGAAGCATACAATTAACCATTTCTTTTAGAGTTTGATTCTTCATTTTAGCTACACCATTTTGTTGCGGAGTATACGGAACAATATGTTGCAATTTAATGCCATGCTCAGTTCGAAAGTGGATAAATTATTGTTAAGATATTCTCTTCCATTGTCAGATCTTAACTTAAGAATGTGATGTCTAGATTGTTTCTCAACAAAGGCCTTAAAGGCCAAGAACATGTTAAAAACTTCACTCTTGAGTTTTAAGAAGTATACCCAAGTGCGTCTAGAAAAATCATCAATGAAAGTTAAGAAGTACTTGTAGCCAGAGAAAGAACAACAGGAAGTGGACCACATAAATCATTGTGCACAAGCTGCAAAGGGGCTGAAGCATGCTAAGAAGCACATTTT
Source organism: Pinus albicaulis (assembly GCA_034641835.2). Taxonomy (NCBI): domain Eukaryota; kingdom Viridiplantae; phylum Streptophyta; class Pinopsida; order Pinales; family Pinaceae; genus Pinus; species Pinus albicaulis. Next base: position 1,068,066,806 of record CM076583.1, read on the forward strand.
TCAAAAATATCCCGATGATGTTTTCCGAGTACACATCTGAAACAAACACCATCTCGACAACATACCATAGGAAGACTTGTCACCATATTTTCTTTACATAGAGTTTGAAGAGAGCGATTGTTTAAGTGACCAAATCGCTCATGCCAAAGTTTGCTCACTTCACCATTATAAGCAACAAAAATGGAGGGAAGACATGATGACCCAAATTTGTCAAACTTATACAACCTTGTGGAGTCATCAACAATTCCAGTAGCTAAAATATGTCTAGGATCTTTGAGGTCCTTAAATTACAACATCATGAGGTGAGAATTTTACTGTTTTCCCTTCACTTGAATGAGTTATTTGATAAATAGATAGAAGGTTGCAGGACAAGGTAGGAACACATAATACATCATTAAAATGACCATTATATAGATGAATGGTTGTAGACCCTACAACAATAAGAGATCTATCATCACCAACATAAATATTTTTGGTGTTACAATCATTTAAAGAAGAAAACATGGCTTTATTTTTTTCCATTTGGTAAGAGGCTCCAAAATTAATGAGCCACTCATGAGAATGAGAAGAAGAAGAAACATTCAATGCATAACCAGATCTTGATGCTTGAAAACTAGAAGTAGAAAGTGCCATTCCTGAAGATGAAGTGGAAGAGTTCTCCAAATTGATGTTGTGCTTCTTCATTGCTGCTTCCAAGGCTTCCATATTCTTAAAATTTTTTGACTCTACGTGGCCATCATGATTACAAAAGTTGCAATGTCTAATAGTCTTATTCCCTTTGTTTTTATTTTCCTTATCAGTTTGTTGAGTTTCTTTTTCAGTTTGCGGCTGAAATTGCTTAAGACCCTTGTTTGGTTTAGGACCATTCTTTTTGGGAAGCCGCTTTTTAGGATTATTTGGATATGGTTGTTTCTGGGTTGCTAAGGCTTTCTTAGAGTAGTTTCCAGTATGAATAAGACCAAGCTGTAATATTTTTTCTTGTTCTCTTATCAAAGAATCACAAAAGGCATCAAAAGAGGGGGACTTGTAGGCCGTTCCTTGAGAAATGAGGGCTTCTCTAGTGGAATGGAAGGTGGAAACAAATACAGAGTATGCATGGCCAAGCTTAGAAAGAATGGAATAGATAAGGCTACCATCTTCCTTTTTGACCTTACAACCTTCTAAAATAAGTCTAAGGGTCTTGAATTTGGACAGAAAATCTTCAATAGAGGAGAAATTATTGGGGTCCAAAGTAAGCAACTCATTTTCAAGCTTGTGGGCTCTGATTTCATTTTTAATGCCAAAAACAATATTTAGCTTTTTCATAGCTTCAACACGAGATTCAATTTCTTGGATATGAAATCTAATATCTTGAGCAATGGACATTCCTATCAACCCTCGTGCTTGATCTTGTTTATTTTCCCATTTAGCCGATTTATCTCCATCGGTAGGTTTAGATTCTTGTCCTGTGGCTATTCTATAAAGCCCTTTACTTCTAAGTAAGTCTACCATGTAGGATAGCCATTTGAAATAATTTGTGTTGTTAAGAATAACCGGGCATGCACTTTCCATTTTTAAAAACTGAAGTTGAAAATGCTGAAAACAACTGCTCCAATGGAAATATCTTGAAAAATTAGGCCGGTTAAAAAAAAAAAGGCTTTGAAAACGACTTCCAGATGAAGAAGTTACGCCTTTTTAAAAAAAATGTAGTAGATGCAAAATAGTTACTTGATAGGTCGAAAGTTGATGAAGTTGTACTTCTAAAAAAAATCTTCTCCCTTTTCCAAACTTAATACAATAAGCTCACTTTAAAAAAAACTACTTTATGTGAGCCACTTTTATAAATAAGTGGAGTCACTTTTACAATGTGATTTTTAAATTAAACCCCCTTTTAAAAACAGAAACTTTCCAAAAGGCTTTTTAAGAAAAAGTAACTTAATAAAAAGCTTTTTAGAAATAGAAGCTTGAGAAAGAGACTTGAACCCAAGACCTCTATTCTCATTGTTAACATTCTAGTAATTCTCAAGTTGTGGGATTTTGGTTTTTAGTCAAAGAATTCTAGAGGTAACTACAAAATAACTTCAAACTCTAGGATCTAGCCTTCCTAGGGTTCAGAGAGGGCTCTCTCTTTAAAGTTTGACTTTGTTTTAATTTGTAAATATTAGGCTAGTTATGAAAGTACAGTTTTGGTTTTGTTTTGGTAGATTTGGTGGGAAAAATTACTTGAAAGGAAGAATAGTGGGAAATCTATTTTTCCTTTGGGCTAAGGAGTCAAAATCAAGCAAACAAGACTGGGATCAAGGGAAAAAAGGTCAAATGTTTTCAGGGCAAGATAGATAACCCTTGGAGATCTTGGAAAGTTGTTTTTATGAAGTGGTATGATCGGTATAAAGGGCACTTAAGAATCCTTTGATCCGGAAAAATAAATAGTAGGAAGAGGTCAAACGAGAGAGGGAGCAATTAAGGGTTCCCTACGTTGGAAATCAGAGGAAAACATATAAATGATAACTAGTTAAAAACATGGTGCTTTTAACAAATCCTGTAGCAATACTCCTAGTTATACGTTCAGATTTAGAATAAACTTAAATGGATGCATGTAAAAATGAAAGATAACAATGACAAGTTTAGAAAATACTTCAATCCAAATAGTTCATCACAGGAATCCTGAAGTATGATGCCAATTTGGTTTGATCCAGCCTGCTACTCGAAGTTTTGACACACAAAAGCTTTAAAGTCCAAGAAGAAATGACTATAACAATCCCAACAATTTTATTCCACACAAAATATTTCTAAAGATGAAGTATTTATACATAATTGTTTACAAAATATCCTAGAAGACTTCTAGGAATTATCTTAGGAAAATAAAATATCTTTACAATAATAATAGAGACAACTGCTTAACAAATCAACAAGCTGTCTTATTTTATCCAAAATAAATAGAAACAGTTTTGAGGATAGGATGCAGCTGGTTGCCTTGGTGTCCTTGTTGGCTCTTAGATATTTTTTGAATCTGATTTGCCTTGTCTGATACTCTTTCTTGGATACTCTTTATTCACTGATACTCTCTAAACTGATACTCTTTAACCCTCAGTAAAAAATGTTTATTGCTGTAAAATCTGAAAACAATTTTTGTCTTCTTTTCATCTGCTTTTTTTTATCCTTCACAATAAATCAGTGAGTGACTGCCATTCCTCATTTTTAGGAATTTGTATATTATTTAATTTCCTAAAGTTCTCATCAACTTCAGTATATCTAGAAAAGGTTGGCTTGATGACAAACAAGTGTTTGATCTCATGCTGCAAGTAGAATAAGTTTTCAAAACTCTTGAGTAACACTTTTCTTGTTGGGATGCTTTGACCTATTGGTTTATTTACCTGTTCTTTTGAAAAATCTCTAATCTTCTTATCATAGTCATTTTGAGGCATCAATTTATCATTAATGACCATGATATCAGGCAGTCCTTTTTGCCTTAAAGTTGTGAATTTAACCATAAACCTGGTTATGGCAGTATTCATATTTTCACACTTTTCTTCAAGTTGCCTCATCTAATTTTTCTTTGTAGTGACTTTCCTAATTTCTAGGATAGTTGCAGTTCTGTCTGTGATTTCGAGTTCTTCCAAATCCTATCTATTTTTGCTGTTAAGGAAATTGATTAGCCTTACATCTTGCTCTGGTTTGTTAGCCAAATCAGTTTGAGTCTTTTGAATTTATGCTTGGGCTGCTAGTAATAACTCTCTTTGCTAAAAAATTACCTGAATTGAAGGCCATACATCTTGGATGGCTTCAATAACATTATTCCAAAGGTAATTTTTGATGTATGATATCTGATCCTTAAAAGTTAACTCTTTTTGCAAGTTCTTTAACTCTTCCTTCAGTCTGATGGCATTTTTTTCACGTGTCTTTGCATTTACCTGAGCTAATTTATTTGACTTCTCAAGATTTTCTACCATCTTTGTCAATCTGTTAATCTCATTTGTCTTTAAAGACATTTCTTCCATTTCTTTCACTATCTTGCTGGCCTCATCTGTAGGTTATACTATTGTTGTAGAAGATTCAACAGCTGATGTTATGGAAGAAGTCACTGGAATTGCAGTAGCCAGTGGTTCTTTGGGTGCCAAATTTTCACCTAAAGTTGAAGGCACTACTGCAGTGATAACTGGAATGACTGTAGGAATCACTGGTTCTTTCACTGTTTCCTTTTCTTGGACAAGTTTTTCCATCTGTATTTCCATCTCCTTAACCTGGGCTGTTAACTGAAGAATTAAATTCATCATGTCATATTTTTCACTCTATTCTTGTATGACTTCTTTTGTTTGAGGATGCTCACTTTGAGGAAGTTTGAGCTGTTTCCTCAAGGCTGCTATATCTTCATTTTTCTTCTTCACCAATAATTCTACTGCTTTGATATTAGAAGGATCATATCCCACCTATAACACTAGTTCTTGTAAGGCTTTTATCCTTAGATCCTTTGCATACAATGAGGCTTTGTCCATCTTCATCCAATCTTGCATGTTGGAGATGGTGTTTTGAAGCTTTTGAGCACTCATGGCTTTGTTTGTGACAATAGAATATAACATTTTAGAGGTTTGTCTGTGGAACTCAATTTGATAAAGAGCATGGATATTATCTGTCTGGACCTCTAAATCAACTTTCTTATAATAAACCACTATCTTAGGAGTTTTTACTGTGGGCTACAACACTGACATGATTAGATTTTGATTAGAATAATCAAATGCAGAAAGGAGCCTGTTTTGTACACTAGGAGTCTATTTCAGATATTGAGAATAAATGTTATTCTATATCTCTTCATTCTTTAGTTTAATCTGCTTATATTTCTCTTTAATATCCAAATCCTTTTCCTTAGTTGCCTGTGAGGAAGAAGCTTCCATGCTTTGCTGTCTTTCCATTAACTGTGTATCTTCATTATTGATTTCTCCTTCATTCTGATTTTTAGCAGTTGGCTCATTGATGATCACAGTGGCAACATTGGTCTCTGGCAAATATGTATTAGTATTTAAAGGCTCTGTTTCTTCCACATCTATTGTCACTTTTCCTTTACCCGCTGAATCTAATTTGGGCCTTTTGTTGTATATGATCTTAAACTTGGTTTCAGTTGTAGTTTCTGCCACATAGGCTCCTTCTTCCCTTACTCTTTTAATGGAATTCTCTGGTTGATTTGCAGTCTCTAAGGTATGACTAGTATTACCTTTGTTCACTGCATCTATTAAGGTGTTTTCAGTCCATTCAATATGATTGGAAAACTTTTCTATTTCTGGTTTAGCTTCATGAATAAAGGGTGTTGACTTGCATTTAACCCTTAGCTTTCTGAAGATCCCTTGTGGATCATAGTTCCAAGGGAAACTCTCTTCAAATTTATATTGCAATAACTGATTTGCTGCTTCTTTCTCTACATTCCTGTGATTACATATGAATGGCCCTAACTGGTTCTTAAGTTTGAATTGTGTCTTCTTCTTAGTTGCCATGAAATTTATGGAATCAAAGTTTAGGATCTGCCTGATATACTCCAAGGCAAAGATCCTCATTGAATGATGTTTGGGTAACTTGTGAGGTAACAAGTTTGACCCAAAAACTCTGATTTAGTATATTTTTCATACAAATACCAGTCACCAACCTTACTCTGCTATGATAATTGCAATATATTTTTCATTTCTTCATTTACTCTTGGCTGCTCTGTCTTCGTCAACATTGTGATCACTGGATGTAAAAATAACTCTGAAAATTCTGAATATGTGAAATTTGTACATTCTTTCTTGAGCATGGATGTCCAAAAGATGACAGATAGAGGATTTTCCTCTATGTCAAGTTTTTAGAGAATAATTGGAAAATTATTTGATTGGAAGTATAGAAACATATGGAAAAGGTAGGAGGTATATCTAAATACTCCCTCAATTTTCAAATTGGTCAATTGATAATGAATACTATCAGCAATGAAACCAACATAATCAAAGATCACTAAGGGTGGTTGACCTGGAGAAAAGGTGGATAAGAATCCCAAGATGGACTCATCTGTGTGTTCATCAGTGAAATATCCAAGTATGAAAGAAAGCATAGAAATCACATATCTTGAACCTTCAGGGAATTTAGTAGTAGAATATGGGGGATTTAGATTAGGAATTTCTACATGAAAAGGCATAAAAGTTTGAAAAATCATGAATATTTTGGGAAAATCTAGGCCAATATATAACTTGGTGAGGGCCTCTATAGACAAAGGGACTGCTTGGGGGTCAGGCTGAAGCTGTAACATCTGGTTAATTGATTCTGCAGTGATGGTAAAAATCACATCTTTATTAGCATTTACAATGGCTCTTTGCTCTGGAACATAGTACTGCTGACACAATATAATGACCTCTTGACAGGGGTGAGTTAATGGGACAACATATTTGGGCAAATTAGATTCCCAAATATGGACCTCTTCTTGATCATCTAAAGACTTCTCATAGCACCAGTTATGGATATCTAGCAGATTAAATTCAACAATAGGATCTGATATCTTGTAATCAGTATCAGCTAGGGGGATGTGTTCAATATCAATGACTGGGGGTTGCAAAGGATTGACAACAATAACAGTACTTGAAGTCATGGTAGGGGTAGGTTTAGGTGATTCAGAAGCTTCATGATTGCTTGCACTCTGTTTTTTAGGCATTTTGATCTACTTCTGCAAGTTTAGATAGTTTGCAGAAGCAATTTACTTTTAGCAGAGGCTTTATGGGAAAAACATTCAAAGTATAGTCTCTTATTTGGGTTTTCTGTCTAATTAGGCCCTTCAAAGAGGTTTAGAGGCTTTAGAACTGGTTTAAAACAAAAAACAAGGGTTTCCTAAGTCTTTGACTGAGAAATAGGGCTGAAAAACTCTTTTGAAAATGATCAAATAGGCTTAGGGTACCTGCAGAGGTTTTCTGGCTTATTTCAGAGCTTGAAAAAGATCATTAAACTGTGAAAACTCACAAATTTCTTTAAAAATGGTGCGCTGTAGAGCAACAAGGTTTCTGGGAAATTTTTTCTAGAGTATAGCCTATTTTTGGGGCTTTTTGACAGTGTCTATCAATCATTTTTTTAACTTTAAATGTGTTTTCGTTCTCTTAAAAATGTTTTTCAACTTGATTATTGGTTTAAATTTTAGATAAATACCTGTTGTAATGTAGGTATCGGGATTTGGAACAATTTCTGATGTTTTGGATGGAACACAGCTTCTGTAGATTGTATGGAGCAATGCATAGCTCCTTGGCGGTCTTCAAAGGTTTACTGGGTAAATCTTGCAGGTTTCGGGCACAGAAATGGTAGAAAAAGGCTTGAAAAGGGTGTTTTTACAGTCGGAAAAGTGCGAGCATAGGTTAAACGTGCAAGAATGGTATGAAATGAATGGATTTCTTGTTGATATTGCAACAAGATGATGAGCTTAGTGAAAAGAGTCACCTTCACTAAGTGGGCCCGCAGGCTATTTTTGGCGCAAGTCTATTTTTAGACATGTCGATCATATTCTATGAGTTGCAGGATGATATTTGTGGATGGTTGGTCAAGTTGGAAAAATAGATCGACTTATATTTAGACATATCATGCACCTATTTTTAGATTGCCAGTCTAAAAATAGATATGTCGAATATTATTAACTCTTAATAATATTTGGACTCTAAACATTATCTTATCCTCTTGGAGCACTTCAGTTAAGTGCACAAAAGTGGCACATGTAGCTAACAGAAGGAATTACGCTATTCCTTAGGGTCAAGTAGAGCTATTGCATGGAGACTTCAGTTAGAACTCACGTGACAGAGTTTGGTGGATTTGATTGAGGAAGTTAGTGGAGTTGTATTCAGTTTAACTCAGTTAAACATAGTTGAGCTAGTTGTATATAGTCTAACTGATTGATACACTAGTCAGAGTGGTGTGAATTAATTATTAATTAATTCACTAATTATGAACTCATTAATCAACTAAAGAATACATCAGTTAACTACAGTTCATGGACAGTTTCAGTGGAGACCAGTGAAGAGGTAGGTGAAAGAGCAGTGTGACTATCATTTGTGACTATAGTGTTGCATGATTTGCAACACACAATGGTTGGAGATGCCAATGAGGATTGTGTGAGCAAGGATGGACCAATTTGAGTTCATTCAGATCCATTCTTCAGCAGTGATTGCGCAGTAGAGGCGGGCTAGCAGGTGGCAGAGATTGGAGCATGTGTTTTGCTAGATCGGACCTGATTAGTGTGTAGAAATTGGAGATTGTACTAAGAGCTTGTGAGGAGCTTTGTATGATGATTTTTACATGATCTCTATGACATATAATATACATATAGTTGGGGGTTTTCTACTTTTTAAGCTTTCCCATAAATTACCGTGTTCATATGTGTGAATTTTTATGGATTTAATGTGTGCACGCAATTGATTTTATTTCCTCAATTGATGATCAATAGTAGAAGATATTCCGTATTGTGCATGAAGTTGAAATAGTGTGTGATCAGGAGAATCTTGGATGTATAACATATTAGTTATATAATTTCTACATGGTATCAAAGCTATGTTGATCATTGGAGCAATTGCAAAGTATTGAAGCGGTTGAGTTTTGTGTTGGTGGAATTCGAATTTGCAGCAGTGTTTTCTTGGTGTCGAAGTTGAGATGTCTTTCAACGGATTGCGATTGGAGTATGCCCTTGAGGGAAGATCAAATTATATTGCATGGAAGGATAGGATGTAGGTAGTGCTAGATGAAAATGGTTTGAAGGAGTTCATAGATGCAGAAATTCCAAAACCTGCTTCTAGTGATGCTGTCACACTTGACGCATGGCAAAAGAAGACAACAAAATGTCGAAGGATTCTGTTGGAGGGTGTGAAGGATCACATAGTGTCCAACCTTCATGGTAAAGCTTCTCCATTCTTGATGTGGAAAGCTTTGACAGACTTATTCCAAAGCAAGAGCGACCAGAGGAAGTTGGTGCTCAAGGATAAGCTTAGGAATATAAAAATGGAGAAAGGCGATAGTATACCCAAGTACCTCACGAAGTTTGTCCAGTGCAGGGATAAGCTGGGAAGTGTGGGGGTTACTGTAGATGACTAGGACTTGGTGAGCTTGGCTCTCCTTGGGCTTCCGAAGAGTTGGCATTCCTATTAGGACTCTGTCAATGGTCGGGAGAAACTGCCAGGATGGGAGCGACTTTGGTCGGATCTTGTGTAGGAGGAGATAAGGCAGAGTACCAGAGACAGATCTTCATCGAAGAATGTAGATGAAGAAAATTGCGCTTTGGCTTCCAAAGCAAGGAAGGGGAAGAGAAAGAAGAATACTTCTTAATCTGGTGTGAAAGGCAAGAAGCAGGACATGTCCAAGGTGAAGTGCTTTCACTGTCACCAACACGGACATTACGCCACTAATTGTCCACAAAAGAAGAAAAATAAGTAGGTTGCTGGATCTGAAGCTGGAGAGGCCTTAGCCTTGCAGTTTGAGCTGGATTTTTCGCTGATTGCATGCCTGGTCTCAAGTATGATGGGTTCACTGTGGTTTCTTGACAGTGGTGCGTCTTTTCATATGACTGGAGACAAAGATCTGTTCAGTGATCTGGATGAGAAGGATCTTGGAGTGCACATCGAGATGGGCGATGATGGTAGATACAGTGCGACTGGTACGGGACCATTTCCTTTGAGAGGGAGTCTGGTAAACCTTTCATATTGAAGGATGTCATGCATGTTCTAGGATTGAAGAAGAATCTGATCTGGGTGGCCATGTTGGAAGACAAGGGATATGATGTTGTCTTTAGCGAGGGAAAGGCTTTCCTACGCAGTAAGGCAACTGGCGAAACCCGGAGGATAGGGGTTCGAGTTAAGAACCTTTATCAATTGCAGGTAGATGGCTGCACAGCAATGGCAGGCAAGGCAGAAGGAGTGGTGAGCTGGGATGAGGGCGAGCTATGGCACAGGAGATTGGGCCATCTTCACCATGGTGCTTTGAAAATTTTGCAGCAGATTTCTACCGGGCTTCCCAAAGGTACACTTGCGCAGTCAGATCAGTGCAAGGGATGTACTTTGGGAAAATTTGTGAAAGCCACTTTTCACGAGAAGGATAGTCGCGCCACGACGATCCTTGAGAGAATTCACACAGACGTGTGTGGACCTTTCTTAGTAGCTTCGACAACAAAGCACAGGTACTATGTGATATTTGTTGATGATTTTTCTCGTAAGTGTTGGATCTTCTTCATGCAGAAGAAGAGCGAGACATACTCAAAGTTCTGTGAGTTCAAGGCACTGGTTGAGAAAGAATCGGGGAAGTAGGTGAAGGCTCTTAGGAGCAAAAATGGTGGTGAATTCATCTCTGGCGAATTCAAAGACTTTTGTAGCACAGAAGGAATTCTAAGAGAGCTCATAGCGCCTCATAACCCACAGCAGAATGGGGTTGCGGAGCGAAAGAACATAACGATCGTGGGTGCTGCATGGGCGATGTTGCATGATCAGGGCCTTCCCATACGCTTGTGGGCTGAGGCATGCAATATTGCAGTTTATGTGCAAAACCGTTTTCCTCACAGAGTACTTGGCATGAGTACACCCGAAGAGGCATTTTCTGGTAAGAAGCCTGATATTTCTCATTTGAAGATTTTTGGCTCACCTGTTTACATTCATGTGACGAAGGATGCCAGGAAGAAGCTGGAGCCAACCGCAAAGGTTGGGATATTTGTGGGGTACACTGATACACCCCACAACTATCGTGTGTATTTTCCAGATAGTCGGAAGATTGTTGTGCGATGGGATATCAAATTTCATGAGGATAAAGCCATGAAGTGTTCGCTTGAGAGGGAGCCACACTTGCATGCAGAAGAGGAGCTATTAGTTCCTAAGGATGAGCCTCAGGATGTGGATCAACCACAAGAGGAGGTTCATGGAGTGAAAGAAACCACTCATGCAGCGCCAACCATTAGAGGGCAGAAGCGCACTACAGAAGCTGAGTGACTAAATATTGATGCAGAGAAGATTGTAGGAGCACCTACATCACAGTGCAAACAGAGACAGTCACCTGACCGATATACTGGATACATAGCTCTGATGAGCAAGTGTATCGTGACAGAGCCATCCTCTTTCAAGGAAGTTGTGGAGGACCTTGCATGGGTAGATTCCATGGTGGAAGAGTATGATTCGATTGTCAAAAATAGTGCATGGGAGATTGTCCCAAGGCCGGAAGGGAAATCAATGGTAGGTTCGAGATGGATCTACAAAGTGAAGCAAGATGTTGACGGGAGCGTCGAGAAGTATAAGGCAAGATTAGTTGCCCGGGGCTTCTCAAAGATCGAGGGGATCGACTATGAGGAAACCTTTGCACCTGTCGCAATGTATTCTTCCATATAGAGCATCCTAGCTCTCTCAGCGTAGATGGGATGACACATTCATCAGATGGATGTGAAGACTGCGTTCCTTAACGGAGTCATTGAGGAGGAGGTGTACATAGAGCAACCCGAAGGTTTCGAGATCTTCAGCAGCGAGTCGCATGTGTGCAGGCTCAAGAGAGCGTTGTATGGGTTGAAACAAGCACCTCGTGCTTGGTACACACAGATAGACAGTTATTTCACCGGACTTGGATTCTCCAAGAGTGAGACGGATCCTAACCTATACCAGATTGTGGTGGAGGGTAAGTTGCTGATCATTGTACTTTATGTAGATGATTTTATTTTGACAGGTGATGAACTGTTGATACACTCATGCAAGGCTGATCTTGCAAAGGAGTTTGAGATGAAGGACTTGGGCCTCCTTCATTATTTCCTGGGATTGGAAATTTGGCAGCGCAGTGATGGATTGTTTGTGTCTCAAGGAAAGTATGCCTGGGAGACACTGGAGAAGTTCAACATGCATGGCTGCAAGCCTATAGACACTCCTCTTCCTGGTGGATGGAGGAAAGAGGATGCTACATCGACGGAGGTAGTGGATGCCACTGTTTACCGACAGTTGGTGGGGTCGCTTATGTATCTAGTCAATACACGACCTGACATATGCTACGCTGTTAACCAACTTTCACAAGCTATGGTTAAGCCTAACAAGCTCTTTTGGAAGGCAGCCAAGCATGTATTGAGATATATCAGAGGCACATCGGGATATGGATTATGGTACAGACAGTCGGATGAGGTGAAGTTGTGTGGCTTCACGGATGTAGATTGGGCAGGGAGCCCAATGGATAGAAAGAGCACATCTGGAGGGATTTTCAGTATCGGGTCGACAACAGTTTCTTGGTACAACAGGAAGCAGAGATCCGTGGCACTCAGTTCAGCGGAGGCCAAGTATATGGCAGCGAGTTTGGCTGCATGTGAGGCTATATGGATGAAGAAGATCCTGGTCGGATTGTTCAGTTCACACTTAGATCCTACTGTGATATATTGTGATAATCTCAGTTAATCCAGTATTTCATGATAGATCTAAACACATTGACATCCGGTATCATCATATCAGAGATTGTGTGTAGCGGAAGATCATGTTACTTTCTTACATTCCTACGGAGGATCAGGATGCTGATATCTTGATGAAGGCGCTCACCAGGAGCAAATTCGAATACCACAGGGGCAGGATCGGGGTGGCAGATAATCCCTGTCTTGTTGAGAGGGAGTGTTGAGATTGCAACAAGATGATGAGCTTAGTGAAAAAAGTCGCCTTCACTGGGCCCGCAGGCTATTTTTGGCGCAAGTCTATTTTTAGACATGTCGATCATATTCTATGAGTTGCAGGATGCTATTTTTGGATGGTTTGTCAAGTTGGAAAAATAGATTGAATTCTATTTTTAGACATATTGGGAAGAATCTATTTTTAGATTTCCAGTCTAAAAATAGATATGTCGAATATTATTAGCTCTTAATAATATTTGGACTATAAACATTATCTTATTATCTTGGAGCACTTCAGTTAAGTGCACGAATGTGGCACAAGAGCTGACAGAAGGAATTACGCTATTCCTGAGGGTTAAGTGGAGCTATTGCATGGAGACTTCAGTTAGAACTCATGTAACAGAGTTTGGTGGAGTTTTTGAGGTAGTTGGTGGAGTTGTGTTCAGTTTAACTTAGTTAAACATAGTTGAGCTAGTTGTATATAGTCTAACTGATTGATACACTAGTGAAGAACGGTGTGAATTAATTATTAATTAATTCACTAATTATTAACTCATTAATCAACTAAAGAATACATCAGTTAACTACAGTGCACTGACAGTTTCAGTGGAGACCAGTGAAGAGGTAGGTGAAAGAGCAGGTTGACTATAGTTGTGACTATAGTGTTACATGATTTGCAACACACAGTGGTTGGAGATGCCAATGAGGATTGCGTGAGCAAGGCTAGACCAATTCGAGTTCATTCAGAGCCATTATTCAACAGTGATTGCACAGCAGAGGTAGGCTAGCAGGTGGCAGAGATCGGTGCATGGGATTTGCTAGATCGGACTTGATTAGTGTGTAGCAATTGGAGATTGTACTGAGAGATTGTGAGGAGCTTTGTATGATGATTTTTACATGATCTCTATGACATATAATATACAGATAGTTGGGGGTTTTCAACTTTAAGCTTTCCCATAAATTACTGTGTTCATATGTGTAAATTTTTATGGTTTTAATGTGTGCATGCAATTGATTTTATTTCCGCAAGTAATGATCAATAGTAGAAGAGATTCTGTATTGTGCATGAAGTCAAATAGTGTGTGATCAGGAGAATCTCAGATGTATAACATATCAGTTATATAATTTCTACATTTCTAAGGTTTAATATGCATTTCGGTCACATTATCTATGCATTGAATGCGGGTCGCATCGGCGAGGAGGGTGGTTTCAGAGTTCAATGGATCGAAAACCATAGTGGTTATCACGCGACATTGAGGTGGTAAGTGGTATCAGGCTTAACCCACGCGATCCAGTAAGGAAAGGCCACATGGAGGAGAGAGATAACTACGAAACCACCCATTTCGTGGAGCTTTGGAGTTTGGGTGATCGTGCAACTTATCGGCACAATATTTGATTTCAGCCGTTAGATTTGGAGGATCCATGCGAAGGGTCTAGATTCATTTGGGAGTTGCAGTGGAATGGGAGGTGGGACCGGGATGTTTGCATATGCGGCAATGGGTTTTGAATTTTATAAATAAACATTTGTTTAATTCAAAAACTTGGGTTATACGATGGCGGGGGGAAAATATAATGTATATTTAAATTAAAACATTTATAAAATGTTTCAATAATAGAAATACGGGCGCGGTTATATTATATAGTTTTTTTTCAAACGTTTTTGCATTTGTTTGAATACTATAGGGGCGGGATTTAGTTTACAAATAGGTTTAGACCAGTGGGTTTGTTAGGGCGGGGTTTTTATATTTCGCATGTGGGATATAAAACTATGGTCTAAACTTTAAAATAATGGGTTTTAGGGGGTTTATTTAAATATAAGGGAATTAATATATACGGGTAGGTGTAGTTAGGGATCTAATACACTAAGTTAGGTGTTAATGTGAAAAAAGGGTAGTAAAATAGAAACAAAGCACATATTACCTCTAATTAAAGTATAAAAATAAAGCATTGCTCATCTTTGTTGTATTACTTCACTTATACTTAGGGTAAATGTTTTTTGAGGGTTTTATGAATGATTTTGAAGGGAATGAAGTTAATTATTTTAGGGTTACAATTTTACTAAGTAAAAAATGTGTTTTACTTAGGAAAAAAGGGATTAAGATGTATGAATGAGGGGTAAATGCTGATAAATGTGGGTTTAAGTTATGAACTCAATATTTTTAACTAATCAATCATCGAGCCTTGGGTCCGGTCCCAACAAAAGTCAGAGAAATGCTCTGAGCCTTTTTGACTGATAGTTTAGAATATTGAATACTTGTAGGGGAGGGGAAATTAGTAATTTTTCCCAATGATGTTTTATTACATGATTTATCAACTGATTTCTACCTACCCAACTTTATTTATAACATTTTTTCTTTATTTTGTAGGTGCATTTAGGCTTGCAACCTTAAAACATTTTTTTCTTTCAAAGAATAAAACTATCTAAATCTACCTTATTTCATTCGAGGGCTCAGATTAAATTGTTGAACTCCTCACTATTCTCTATCTAGCTACTGATTTTTCAAGTTTAAACTTTTTGAAAAATCTTTATTCTCTATCTAAAACATGAAATTGAAAGCATGAAAAGTTAAGATTAAACTGTTTAACTGATCATGGATTATGGCATTTAGTGACACTCTGCACATAATCATTATTCTTGTAGTAAAAGTAAAGTAGTGGCATTTGGATTTGCTCACTTTCAGGTCTTATTTCTTTTTCTTTTGGGGTCTATATTTTTCTAAGTCCTTTGATCTTTCTTTTAGGACTTTTTACCCTCTTTTTGGCTTTTTATTATTTTTCATTTTTTCAAAATATGGGAAAACAACTTGCAAAAAGCAAGGTATGTACATATTTAGAATACTATCAAAGTCAATTCAAAATTTATGAACCCTATTATTATAGGACCCTAACACTCATAAAGTAACTTTACACTAAGTGATCTAGTAAAAGGATTATGTAATTGTTTCAAAGGAGGAAGTTTTTTTTTTCTTCTTTCAATGTGCTTGATTTTTTCTTAAAAAAAAAACACCCGTGCATACAAAAAAATACAAGCCTTACAACAGAACGTTAGATTTCTGGTTAGTCCTATCAGCAACTATCTATTTCTCTCGCTATTTCTGATTTCCCGAGATCGCACAAAGTCGCGAGGAAAGACCATACGTAGCAGAAAAATCTCATCTTCCTGTTTCTAATTTCCCAATATCACACATAGCGAAGAGTAAAGAGCATACATAGAGAAGAGGGTATAGATTCGACAATAAAAAATGACTATAAACCGAAATAAACAAAGATATTAATAAAAATAACTGTAAAAAAAATGTTGTATACCTTCAGATCTAAAATGACATAACTTGGGCAACTAAAAACCTTTTCGCATGAAACGAAAGGGGTTCCTCATTGTAACAGAGGCTCCAGACACAACATAGCAGTTCTCCTGGTCCGAAAGTGGTCAGAAATAGTAGATATATAAAACTACAGTCGCATGCAGTCAAAGCGACTTCAGATTTGGATAAAAAACGGATGCGGCCCTCAAAATAGCTTTGATACCATGTAGGAATTTATAGGGTAAGTTCCTTAGATCAAACACCAAAGGTCACCACTCACAAATAGATCACAAATCAGTACACCAGTATTTGACATGGTTAAAACCCTCAAAGAGGGAAACAGTCGATGACCCGAGCCAACACGACCACTTCAAACAATTTATTAATAGAAAGAAATAAAATTTACATAAGCTTCTCTCATAAATGGTTATCGGAAAAATGACCCTCCGTTCTCTTTAAATAGAGATCATGGACCAATCGGGTGTCAAGCCATAGATCAAATGTTGGTAATACCGAGGAGAAAATGAACTGTCGAATCAATACAAATCGTGATCGTTGGATTATAAGTTACAAATGTACATAGTAAAGAAACACACTTTACCTAACTCTATGCTAGACCAAGTTATACTTAACTATTTACTATGTGTCGAAATATCCTAACAAAATGGCTGATAAGGTGCAAGCTAAACCAGAAAGCAATGATACTTCTATTTTTCACCATGGTTTGATAAAATTGTTATTTATGGAGGAGTTAAAGAAGTGAAATAGGGATTGGTCCACTTTTCTGTTCTTGAGTGGGTATGAGGTAGATGTCCTCACACCTATGAAGGCACCTAGATCAAAGACAAATAATCCAAGGAAAGATAAAGAATCTAGGGTTGAAATAGAGGTTTAACATGAGGTAGAAGTGCATACAGAGGTGCAACCCATGGTGGAGCTTATAGAGGTAGAAATTGATCAATTGTAGGAGACGGTGGTGCCTAAACAAACCCCTACCAGCAATAAAGTTAAAACTAATATAAAAACCCAGAGAAGAATCACTAGAAGTCATATAGAGGGGAAATGCAAGATAGAAGATATCTTGCAGGAAAATGATATTGAGGAATCTCCTGTTGTGAAGCTTGTAGAGGTTAAATGAGCAAAAACCAAGAGAAAGGGTCTTAAAGCTAAGAAACTTGACTTCTCCAAAGAAGACTCAGGTTTTGTTTTTAAAACTAGGAAGCCACTCACTAGGTCATAGTTATCAAAGGGAGACAAATATAAGAATTTGAATAAGGAACCATAAAAGGAGAAACAACTAACACTGAGAAGAAATAATAGAGTTATCTCCAACATAGGTAGCCTATGAGAAAGACAAGGAAAAAGTTCAAGAAAAATATGAACTGGAGCTTTTAAAAGAAAAAATTAAGGAAGCTAGAGAAGAGATTTTAGAAGCTAAGCTAGAGGTAGCCGACTTTACACAAGAGAGGTAGGAACTCACAAAATTCAAAAAAGAAGTGAGAAAATAGATAAATTTTTCTGATGAGGTTGCAGAGGGGTCAAGGAAGATGTTGAAGAGGAAACTTCCTCTGCACAAAATGATGGAACATATCTTCAGGAGGAACACGTGGTTGCAATAAGAAAGAAGGAATTTACAAAGCCAAGTCAGAGAATTAGAAATACAAATGGAGATGGTGCAAGCAGAGTTGAAGAAAAAAGGTTTGAAGATGATTGTGATGGAAGATGACTCTGCTGCCCCTTGAAAGATGGTAAGACACACCGTTTTTGGCCACTTTTTTTCTTAGGATAAGATATCAAGTAATTTACAGAGCTGCAAGCATGTTTTTGGAGTTAAGGAGAAAAATTGCAAAATCTAGAGAAATTAGGCAAGTTCGTAGTGAGCTTCAGGCTTGAAGTTGAGTTTTCGCTACAAAATCGCTACAAAATTTTTTGAAGCAAAACTTCCAAAAAAATACCATGTCAAGTGTAAATAAAGACATGTGTTTACCTTATTATACCCAATGAAGACCCTCTCATAAGCAGAAAAGTCAAAAAATTTGCAGAAGGTGGTGTAATGAAAACACTACAAAAACTATGCTACGAACTTGTCTAAATACTCTGTTTTTCTAGCGTGCTAAAGTTTTGGTCTTTTTAAGGCATTTAAGGCATTTTAGGAAGAAGATGAGTCATAAAAAGAGATTGTGGAGTGTCATTGGGACATTTTTTGATGAAGACAACTGAGAAATACACTTCATAAGGTTGTCATGGCTGACAACACATCACTTTTTCCACCTCATCAATAGACAACTTATCATCAAATTTGGTATATCAAGACCTGAAATCCAGTATGACAGTTTTCCACCTGAACATGGTTTTTTTTCCACCTAAAAAAGGTTGTTTGGTTCGATAGCCATAATTAGCATGGGTTATTAAAAGTTGTTGTTGATGTAGTTAATAGAGATAGAGTCCTTTTAGACTAGAAACTATTTCAAACACAATTATCTCTATGTTTTCTCAATGTAATGGAATTATTTTTGGATTAGATCTCTAGATCAGGTTTGAGAGTCTAGCCCAGGTGGCAAACCTATGTAAAATGGATTTCCCTCTATAAATAGAGGATTTTTAGAGTTAGAGGGGGTTGATGGATGTAATGACCAGAGCTACTATGCAATCTATTTTCACTTAGTTAATAGACAGTTGCACTAGTGTTTTGTTCAAACCTGAGATTCTGATTGAGCCTTTATGTGTTTATGTCCTTTTAATTTTTTGAATGTTAATTCAGATTTCTCATACATAATTACTTGGAATTCATAAAATATTACGCTCCAACTTCCTTTATGTATTATTTTTGCTGTTAGAGTTATTTTGTAAGAGCTCACATGCCTCAGTTTACATGAATGATACTTTTGTGTAATTGAATTTCCATGTTGACTCCATGCCCAATGGTAGCCCTCACTCATCTTCCACCTGCAAAAAATCATCTAAAAGACATATAAGAGTTATCCATCTTCGTTATAAACTTGTTTATTGAATATCTTACCTTTTCTTGTGAAAGCCCTCTCTGGTTGGAAGGGCTAACTTCCAACCCCAAGTGGTTTGAAATAGTTACATCAAATTGACTGTTCAACAACCCAATTAGTTCTAGTTTGGTGATAACAGATAGGATAACGGTGACATCACAAATTGGGCTTTGGAGCCCTGGTGGTGGTGGGGGGGTCGACGTCACTACCCGAAACCCCGAAATTCTAATGTATACTTTAGAAATCCACCAATTTTTTCGTACCGCATGAACAAAATTTTCTAGTACAATCAAACTAATGCTCCGACGTTGTCACTAAATATCATTTAATTTTTGAGCAATGACATAATAATGACATACATAGTGACATAATAGTGACATACATGGCCATACAATAAAACAAACAAATATAGACTAGAAACAATCCATTTAGAGTAACGACTAGACTAGAAACAAGCCATTTAGAGTAACGACTAGACTAGAAACAAGCCATTTAGAGTAACGACCAATTCTATTCAGAGTAAATAATAAAATATTGAAAGTGAATGTTGGAGGTTGTAGAATACTGCCTCATATATCGCCTCCTTTATGAAATGGTCACATCCGGTAGTAATTAATATCTTTTGGGTAAAGGAAATATATCCCCTCTTTTATCCAACAGTCACATGCGGTAGTAATTAATATGATTTGGGTAAAGGGGAGTGGGAATTTTATAGGGACCCACATCCATGAAAAATTTGAACTTGAAATCAGTATACAATAAAGAATGGGTTGTAAAAGATTCTCCTTAAATTTTAAGTAAACATGTTTTACAAATTTCAGGTTTCTAATTATTCTTATGTCACTACTAATGTAGTGAAATCTATGATCGATTTGTAGCTATTAGTTTGTCTGTACTGCTAAATTTTTTCAATTTTGTATAGTGAACATTATTCTTTTCCTTGAAATTTTTGAGTGATGTCAGCTCGCCTCTGCATCCCTGACTCCCTGTTTCGAGGGTGGACATCATCCTGCCATGCACGATTGACTGGGATGATCAGATAGTATAGAGGAGGTACTACAAAGAGATATTCTGCGTACAAATGAGAATTAAGTTCGATCTGATTTGAGCTCTGGAGCCGTAAATTTGGTTTTAAGTGTGTTTGTGGACAATTTATTAAGGTATTATTGATAAGCACATTTCTAATTAGCTTGAGCCTGCGAATGTAACTAGTTTTCTGCAGTTTCGAGTTATTTTCCGTGTTCAAAGACTTTCTGTTATTTTCTTGGCGTTGTGGCACTCATTGAGGCTGAAATTATGTTCCTGTGCCTACATTTTCTTTGCGGCATAGCTCCTCCCTCCAAGGCTTCCATTGTTTCTACCAAGTAAGTTACCTGTCACATATTGTTTTTGAAACTTCACCAGATGCGAGCAATAAACTTTCTCGGCGGATCCCTGAAGCTGTTTGGTTATGTTCCAGGTCACAGGATTACTAACCTCCTCGAAGACCACCTCATAGGTATAGTATGAACGTCAATCTCTAGTTTAATCCTCCCAGTGCATAATTTGGACTTCTAATGGTTCACTGTTTCGCAGAATTTTCAGATTAGACTTTAGAATTTAAAATTTTCCCTTACGAGTATATATGTTTTGGCGACAACAACAATTTTTCGAGTAAGTGTATTGCTCTATTCTACCAACGAAAACCTGGTGATTTTTGAGATCTCCCAGTGAGAAAACGTTGGTTTAATTCGTGAATTTATTTCTTTACAAAAAATTATGGAGTTTGTGGGTAAATATAAAAATAACGCCAAAGCTTCAGTGTTAAATCAAGGTGGACATTGTGGGGTAAAGTTTCGATGCTTTGAATGTAATCATGTAGGATTAAACCTGTATTAACTGACCATAGTTATGTCATAAGTGGTCCCATATTTGCATTTCCATAAGTACTATGAGCAAGGCGCTGACCCCGATTACATATGGTTTGTTTTAAATAGTCTGCCGACGATATTGATTCCATGTTTTTCTGTAGCAGTTACGATGAAAATTTTCAGGAATTTAACACTCTTAAAATTTTGATTTCGGAAGAATACTTATATTTACATTTTCAGAATACTCGTGAGCAAGGTGCCGACCCTCTGGCTATATAAAACACTATGATATAGAGTTGGTCAAATGGGAGGAAATATAAATAATATCAATGCAATGTTGTGGGGTTGAGTTTTGATGCTTTGAATGAAATCCTGTAGGAGTAGGCCCATAGAAATTTACCACAACTAAGTTGGAAGTCATCCCATCTTTCCATTTCTATAAGTCTAGTGAGCAAGGTGCCGACCCCAACTCCATATCGCCCGATTTTAAATAGTTGGGGGTTCAGAGTTCTAATGGAATTAAAAATGAAATCTTGTAGGAAATTTTGTTTAATAATAAATATAAAAGCTTGATGTTTTATGTCATTTTTATGACGGAACGTTTCAAGAATTTAACTCTCTAAAATTTGCAAAGTTAGAAGTATACCCATCTTTGCATTTTCATAAGCCTCGTGAGAAAGGTGCCAACCTCGACTCCATATTGTGGGGTTTTAGATAGTTGAGGGGTCGAATATCTATTGACATAAACATCTAGCTGGTGAAGAAAATAACTCCGATCTCAGTCGGGCGCGCATATACACAAGGATGTGTTAATTATTAACTTTATAAAATTTACGATGTCAGAAGTTGATGCATGTTTCTGTTTCCAAAAGTCCAGTGAGAAAGGTCTCGACCCTCACTCCATTTCGTGGTCTTTTAAATAGTCATGGAGTTGGAGTTCTATCAACATAAATATCTAGCTGGCGAAGAAAATAATGCCGACCTCAGTTGGGCCCAATGCATAGACACAAACATGTGTTAATTATTAAAAAAATTTGTTGGGTTTGTTAATTGTGAATATTAATATTGATACACTTTTTAATTTGGATTTGAAACTCACGTTTGATGAGGGTTTTTGAGATCTATGTGCGAGAAAAATCTAGTTTAATTCATGATTTTATTTATTAATGAAGAATTATGGAGTTTGTGGGTAAATATAAAAATAACGTCGAAGTTCCAGTGTTAAATTGAGGTGGACATGTAATTGAGTAAAATGGGAGAAAACATAAATAATCTCAATCCAATGTTGTGGGGTCGAGTTTGGATGCTTTGAATGAAATGTTGTAAAGTAGACAAGTAGAGATTGAGCACAAGTAGGTCAGAAGTTGGCCCATCAATAGTTGGGTGTTCAAAGTTCTATTGGAATTCAAAATGAAAGCTTGTAGGGAATTTTGTTTAATAATTAATATTATTACAAGTTTCATGTCTTTCTATAACATTTATGACAAAACTTTTCAAGAATTTAAGTCTCTAAAATTTGTGAGTTTGGAAGTATACCCATATTTTCATTTTCAGAAGACTTGTGAGCAAGGTTCCAATCCCGAATCCATATTGTGGTGTTTTAGATAGTCGGGGGGTCGAATTTCTATTGGAATAAACATCTAGTTAGTGAAGAAAATAACTTCGAGTTCAGTTGGGTGCGATGCATAGATACAAGGATGTGTTAATTATTTAAAAAAAAAAAAAAACAACCGTTCAAACAAAACTAATAGAAATTTATTCAAAATGCAAATTTTTTAGGGTATTTTGTTTAATAATCATTACGAAAAGTCCATGTTTCCCTATAACATTTATAACAAAATTTCAGTGTTATAAGTTTCTAAAATTTGCAATGTTGGAAGTTGACCGATCTTTCCATTTCCACAAGCCCCGTGAGCAAGGTCTCAACCCCGACTCCATATCATGGTATTTTAAATAGTCGGGTAGTTAGAGTTCTATTGGCATAAATATCTAGCTGTCAAAGAAAATAACCCCGACCTCAGTAAGGCCCGATGCATAGACACAAACATGTGATAGTTATAAAAAAAACTAAAAAACAATTGTTCACACATAAGTAATAGGATTTTATATAAAATTCATCTTGTAGGGGATTTGGTTTAATTATCAATATAGAAACTTCATGTTTTCCTATAATTTTTATGACAAGATTTTTCAGCATTTTTAAGTTTCTAAAATTTGTGAAGTTGTAGGTCGGCCCATTTTTCCATGTCCACAAAAACTATGAGCAAGATCCTAACCCCCTCTCCATATTGTGGTCTTTTAAATAGTCGTGGGGGTCAAAGTTTTATTGACATAAACATCTGGCTAGCAAAGGAAATAACGCCGACCCCAGTTGGGCCCGACACATAGACACAAGCATATGTTAACTATTGTAGGTAAATAAAATTTTTATGCAAAGTGAAAACTATTAGTCAAATTTGGAGGAAACAAACAAAGAAATATAGTATATTCAACTATTTATGGATCGAGGAATCAAGAGAAGCAAATAAGCATCTTTTTATGTGAAGATATATAAATGTTTATAGAAAAATTAGAATTGACATGTCTGGTTATAAATGTTTCCGCATGTAGAAGGCAAGTTAAAATATGAAGTTGTATGAAATTGCAAGGTAGAAATTGAACACAACTAATTGAAATTTATTCAAAATGCGATTTTGTAGGGAATTTTGTTTAATAATCAATATAAAACTCCATGTTTTCCTATAACGTTTACGACAAAATGTGCGAAGTTAGAAGTCTGCCCATTTTCCATTTCGACAAGTTCGGTGGGAAAGGTACCGACCACGACTTCATATCGTGTTGTTTTAAATATTCGGGGCATTAGATTTCTATTGACATGAAAATTTAACTAGCGAAGAAAATAGGTTCGACCTCAGTCAGGCTCGACACATAGACACAAGTAGCTGTTAATTATTAAAAATGAATAAAAAAACAACTATTCACACTCTGTTGCAATGAATTTTAAATTTCATGAAGAATGAAAAGTATTAGTCAAATTTAGAGCAATCAGAAAAAAAAATAGAGTATATTAAACTGTTCATGGATTGAGGAATCATGAGAAGCAAAGAAGCATGCATGCATGTGAAAATCTAAAAGTATTTATAACAA
This sequence comes from Pinus albicaulis, assembly GCA_034641835.2. Classification (NCBI taxonomy): domain Eukaryota; kingdom Viridiplantae; phylum Streptophyta; class Pinopsida; order Pinales; family Pinaceae; genus Pinus; species Pinus albicaulis. Next base: position 1,068,090,666 of record CM076583.1, read on the forward strand.
AATTACAATTGGCATGTGTGCTTATAAATGTCCCTGCATGCAGAAAACAAGTTAAAAGTATAAAGTTATATGAAATTTCAAGGTAGAAATAACCACAACTAATATAAATTTTGTTTAATAGTCAATATAAAAACTCCATGTTTTTCTTATAATATTTACGATGAAAATATTCAACAATTTTGCTTTGTAAAATTTGCGAAGTCGGAAGTCGGCACATTTTTCCATTTCCACAAGACCCATGAGCAAATTACCAGGCTTGATTCCATATTGTGTTCATTTAAATAGTTGGGAAATTGCGAGAACCATGCTTACCTATATTTACATTATTATACACTGATGACATAGGTGGTAGCAGTAGTTGTTTTGGGAGTGTTTGTATATGAGGAAATATTTGTTGAAAAGTGATTTGAATTAAATTTTTTAATATGTCGCTTTAATTCTTTTATGTTTGAGTTTTTTTGGGAATGTGTTTTGGTATTTTGAGTGATTCAATTTTATTTGAAATTATATTTTTATGTTTGAGTTATCTTAGTGTATTTTTCTTTTATGTTTGGGTTTTTTTAGTGCATCTTGATTGGTTTTATTTAAAACTATTGTTTTATGTTTGAGTTATTTTGGTGTGTTTTTTTTATCATTTTTTTTTGGAAATTATTCTCTTTTATGGTTGAGTTTTTGCTTTTAAATTCGAAAATTATTTATTTAAATTACAATATTAGAAAATCTACTCTAAAATATTAAGTTTATTTAGATACTTAAAAATGATATATATATATATATATATATATATATATATATATATATATATATATATATATATATATATATATATATATATATATATATATATAATCTTGTAAAAAAATATACAACCAAATTAATTAAAAAATATATAAAATAATTAAACTCTTTTATAATTTTTAATTATTTTATCAATTTATATTTAAAATACACATTTTCAGTATATTTAACTTTTGATTTATAAAACATTCTATATGATTTTTTTACTTTATTTGCTGATCATTTTTTTTTGGCCTTAATAATTTTAAATTGGATGAAACCATTAAATTTTTAAGTTTAATTGATTTTACTTAAAATTGTGAATGATTGCAAAATTAATTAAAGTTTCAATGAGTGTTTTAATTATTTTGACTAAACTTTATAAGAGTAAAAGAGACTTAGTTTAAGGCAATGTGAATGTGAATTTAAATTTTATTTCAGTTTTAATTTAACTTTATTCATATATTTTGTAAACTGATTATATATATATCACAACATTTTCATATAAAAAATATATATTAAAATTTCAATAATGCTATATTCTTTATATTGTTTACATAATGCTAAAATGCTTTATTATCAAATTATAGAGTAAGTATTGTTTTTATATATAAATAAATATAGTATTAAATTATTATATTAAGTCATTTTATATTTTCTTATTTTAAATTTCATGGATGTTAAAATTGCTTATTTAGCTAGTATTCTTGGATGTCATGATGATGTGGTCTCATTTATATTGAGTTTAAGAAAAAATTTTGTAAAAAAAATATGAAAATTACAATAATGTTATAGTTATGGTTCTCAAACTTCTGTGGTTGTCGTTAATAAACATATTGTCTTGTATTCATTTATAGCACTTTCAATATATATATATATATATATATATAATTGCACTATTAATAAATTTTTTTGTTACTTATTTATTATTATTATTTAATGATGTATAGTTAGAAACATTTTATTGTTTTTATTAGTGGTTTTTTAAAATCATGATGCATTGCATGATATTCAATGAGCATAGATTATACAAAAAAATGTAATTGATGTAAGCAATAAAAATATAGAATCATAGATACAAATTGCTAGTATAAAATATTTTATCTGAGTATTTTATGTAAATAGATGATGCACTAGTTTATTGCCTCCATAATATTTATCATGGGCCTTGAAATATATACTTTTATGATTCCATAAAGTGATTGCTATATTAGCTAAGAAATAATTGATTTTGCATGTGCTTATTATTTTATAAATATGGGATCCTAATGATTAAGATGTTGTAGACATAAGTGCAAGTTTGAATTTGTTTTAAATTTTAAAGTGCTAAATACTTTTATCTAGACAACACAATATCCAAAACTTGACATGTTGTTCATAATTTTAAATGAACTTTATTCTTGTCCATTAATTTGGGTTAAATTACATGCTATTTATGTCTAGGGGACAAGCTAATTTTTTGAATTTTTTTGAATTATGGAATAATATTAATATTTTTATGTAGCAATTATGTGCATTATTTTTTCAAAATAAGTGAAAAGCAATAAAAGAAAAATGGTAACTAGGAGGAATCAAAGAACAAATGGGAATTAAGAGGAATTAAAGAACCTTATAACCTTTGTTATTTGCAATTGTGGTAATTAATAGCATTTAATGTCTAAACACTTAAAAACAATTATAAGTTTTTTCAAATATTTTTAGATACTTACATTTGAGTTTTTGGTTAATTGATGTTTGGTATGATTGGAAGTACAATGCCTAATCTATTTACATTTGAACATTTTCAACTAACGAAATTAATTTTTAGAACATTTTTTCTTGGTATTATTTATTGTAGTTGATACTAAAAAGCCTTTAAAGAGCGATATTATTTAGATTGTTAAATCATTATTTGACTTGATGATATACCGGGTTTAGGTGATGTGATCAGGAGATCAAGTCTCTTGTAGAAAAATGCTCAAAAATGAAGTTGCTCAGAATTGGTTCGAACTAGATCAACTGGAAAGAGCTCAGAAAAATGATCCTGTAGACGCAAACGACACTGAAAACCAACTCCCAAAGTTAAAAAATTTCAGTTAAAAAATGGCCCAAAGTTGACTTTATAAAAAAATTTTTTATTAAAAAAAAATATTCCACAGAATATTCTGCGGAATATTCCAGTGGCAACCAATGAAAGGGCGCCATGTGGCCAGCCCGGAGGCCGCCACGTGGCCCCAAGGTCAAATGAAAACAGTGTTTTAAAATTTGTTTGGACGCGACGGGATTTGAACACAGGTCGGGTGGAAGACAACCCAACGGCCTAACCAACAAGCCACAGTTGTTGTTTGCTAAAACATTGCAACGCATTTTATTTTGAATGTTGGTTTGGCGCATAAAAAACTCCGACGATTGTGTTAACCGTCCACATTTCATGCCGTCATGTGGCCACACACAGCTTCACATTAAATGTAACCACCCACGACTGGCGAAGATTCGGCGGTCCGCCTAAATTTAGCAACTGCTCCTATTTTATCGGCACTAACTGGCAGTTCTGCACATTTAGTGGAGTTTTTCTAAGTGACACTGGGAAAACTTCAGTTAGCCATAACTTTGGCAAGGGAAGTCCTTTTGGGACGATTTTATTTATTTATTTGGGGGTATTGAAGCATTCTGGAGCTGTTAGGACAGGTTGCAGAGCCATCAGGGCACTCTATCAGTGATTTTACCAGCGATTTTAGTTGTGGAGCCACTAGGGCCTGGTGAAAGATCAGCTGTTTTGGACTATACTCATCCAATGGAGGTGAATGAATAGTCGATTTACACTGATTTCAGTCCTCTGTTTCTGAATTTGCAGCTTATTTTTCCTTTTGAGGCTTTCTACACAGTTTAATTCATAATTTGAGCATTAATGAAAGAGGGAAAAGCCTAATTAGAGGCTTTTGGACCCAACAGAGGTAGCCCAAGAGAAGGGTGAACTGCTTAAAAAAATGCTTACTATCATGCTCTGTATTTTTGCTGTATTATTTCAGATTCTGCTACATTAAACAATAACTTTTCATAAGTACGATTTTCCCAAGAATATTTATACAGTGAACAAAACTCATTAGTTCATCTTCAAACCACATTACTTCATTTGCAGAATACTTGAACTTGCTTATTCTCACATAAAAATTTGGATTAATGAATACTTTGCACATAAAAAAATACTTTCATTAATCAGATCGATTTCAGTGTTTACATTTTATTTCTTTAGGCAGAGCCAGTATGTGGGCTAGGAGCTTCTGGTTTCATCCTTTCTAGTAAAGGTGAAATAACTAGTAAAAGCCCCCTACTGTAAATCTCTATATGAGAAATACTTTGTTCTCACAATTTCAGATCAGATTGGTATCAGAGCTCTAGATTTTGCTTAAGAGTTTGTGAAATTTGTGCAAGAAGATTGTGTTATTCTGCAAAATTTGATGCTTACTAGGCTGAAATTGAAAAGAGGGGAAGGTCAATTGGTTAGAGAACAAGTTAATCCTCAACCAAAGAGGGCTAGAGTGCCATTGTATCCACCTTCCATTTCATCCTCAATAGCCTTAGAATCAGCCACAAACATGTCTTCCAGAGAAGGAGAAGTACATGAGGAAATGGATCCCAAGGAAGAAGAAAGAGTCTTTATAAAAGCCATCTTGGACATGATTGGGATGGTTAGGATCCCATACCAGGAGAGAAATGATAGGATTACTAGAGAAGGGTCTAGAAACCAAAAAGAAGAAGGATATTCTTCAGGAGGAAAGAAAGACAAAGATGAGTCTAAGAAAGGGAATGGAGGAAATGGTGATCCACCATCTCCATCGTCATCCTCATCCTCCACATCATCCTCTTCTACTTCTGTTAATCAGTCACACAAAACAAAAACATCTCTTAAACATCCTTTGTTAAAGCTTGATGTGAAGTTTGAGTTGCCGATGTTTAATGGTGATGTGAATGCATAAAAATTGGATAACTGGATTAGACAGCTGGAAGTCTATCTAAGAATTCAGAATTTGCATGATGATGAAACAAAAATCCAATTAGGCTCTTTGAGAATGGATGGAGCAGCTTTGGTTTGGTGGGAAGCCAAGACCAAAGAGGAAATTAAAAAGAATGGTAAGATAACTCTAACTTGGAATGAGTTTATTACAGTTATTAAGAAACAATTTTATCCTCTTGCTCATATTCAGAAAGCAATCATGAATTGACAAAATTTTAGGCAACTTAAGGGTCAAAATGTGCAAGATTATACCCAAGAGTTTAGAAGGAGAGCACTTCTACTTGAAGTAGACTTACAAAGTCAAGACACCTTGTTGAAATACATAGGAGGTTTGCACAATTACTTACAACATACTATTCTAATGTTCAATCCTACCAGCTTAGATGAAGTCTGTGTTCAGGCTACACATTTAGAAGCTAGAGGGAAGAATGCTTTTGATGAGGATAGTAATTTCAAAAACAAAGGAAAGAAGAGAGTTGCTAATTCGAGAAAAGAAAAAGGAAAGTTCTTTTGCAAGAACTGTTCAAAGACAAGTCATGATGAAGATCATTGTTGGAAGCTTCATCCTAAACTGAAACTAGAAAAATACAAGAACAAAAACAAGACCAAATAAAAGGAGAAAATTGTAGCAACGGTTGAGCAAGACTTAGGGTCAGACTCAGGAGATGAGACAAAAAGCATAGCCATGGTTTTAAAGAACATTAAGGGAAAAGAAGTAGTGCAAGACACAACTCCCAGTTCTAGCTCTTTGAATTGTCACAAAGATACTCATGAAGAAAAGAGGAGGATAGAGCTTTTCCATGTAAGGGTAATTTCAAAAATGTCATACCAAAATTGACACACTATTTGATAGTGGGTCACAAGTGAATCTTATATCTGAAGACTTGGTCAAGTAGCTTCAACTTGAGACCATTCCACATTCGAAGCCTTATCCACTTGGATGGATATGCAAGGATGCAAATTTGCAAGTCTCAAGGAAGTGCATATTGCACTTTCCAATAACTGCACATTTTATTGACACAGTGGAACTTGATGTGGTGCCGCTTGATATCTCAGGTATTGTTTTGGGAAGTCCTTACTTATTTGACAGGAAGGCTATCTTTCATTGCCATGAAAACAAGTATCACTTGTTCAAAGATGGTAAAGAGTACACTGTGAGAGCTCACAAGAAGAAGCTGGAATCTTCTTTACTCCAAGCAAGTCAATTGAAAATACTGGTTAATGCAAGTCAAAGTCTAACTTTGTTGATGTTGAAACGACCAGATTTTGAGCATTCACCTTTTTATGATGTTGCTAATGATTTGTCTCAGTTTAATAACAGTTTGTATTTGAAAGAAGATGATGTTATTTTGCACAAATTACCTTTTGGGTTAGCCAATGTAGTGAATGAAGTGTCAAAGCAAACCAGTGCAAGCAAGGAGGACACACAATTCAACATGGGAAAAAGCTGGTTTCAGAATGGTAGAATTCGCCATGGGAACAGTTTGCAAGGTGAAGTTTATTTTAAGTCTTTCTGGAAGTTTGATTAGTGTAGAAAAATTTTGTTTTCTGCAAATTACAATTGTTGTTCTTCAAAATTTAATCATTTGAATTATGACTCCGTCAATCTTAGCAATGGTCGATCAGTTGATTCCAGAGACATATTATCATTTTCTCAAAAGCTTCATTTGATGAAATTGGGTAGATTTCAGTTATTCAAGGGTGGAAGAGTGGAGAATCAATCTCCACATCATCAGTTTCAGTAATCAGAGAGATTTTGGGGTCCAAAAGCTTCCCATTTGGGAGCTTTTGGGATCAAGTCTCTTGTAGAAAAATGCTCAAAAATTAAGTTCCTCAGAATTGGTCTGAACTAGATCGACTGGAAAGAGCTCGGAAAAACGATCCTGTAGATGCGAACGACACTGAAAACCGACTCCGTATGAGAAAGTTATTCAATTTTGAAGTTTGCCAATTTCAGTTAAACAATGGCCCAAAGTTGACTTTATAAAAAATATTTTTATTAAAAAAAGAGTATTCCGTAGAATATTCTATGGAATATTCCACAGAATATTCTACAGAATATTCCAGTGGCAACCAATGAAAGGGTTCCATGTGGCCAGCCCGGAGGCCGCCACGTGGCGCCAAGGTCAAATGGAAATGGCGTTTTAAAATTTGTTTGGACGCGGCAGGATTTGATTACACGGGTCGGGCGGAAGACAACCCAACGGCCTAACCAATAGGCCACGGTTGTTTTTTTTGTTAAAACATTGCAATGCATTTTATTTTGAATGTTGGTTGGGCGCATAACAAACTCCAACGGTTGCGTTAACCGTCCACATTTCATGCCGGCATGTGGCCACGCGCAGCTTCACATTAAATGTAACCACCCACGACTGGCGGAGATTTGGCGGTCCACCTAAATTTAGCAACTGCTCCTATTTTTTCGGCGCTAACTGGAAGTTCTCCACATTTAGTGGAGTTTTTCTTATAGGTGACACTGGGAAAAATTCAGTTAGCCATAACTTTGGCTAGGGAAGTCCTTTTGGGACGAATTTTTTTTTTGATTTGGGGGTATTGAAGCATTCTGGAGTTGTTGGGATAGGTTGCAGAGCCATCAGGGAGCTCTATCAGTGATTTTACCATCGATTTTAGTTGTGGAGCCATCAGGGGCTAATGTAAGATCAGCTGTTTTGGACTATACTCATCCAATGGAGGTGAATGAATAGTCGATTTATACTGATTTCAGTCCTCTGTTTCTGAATTTGCAGCTTATTTTTCCTTTTGAGGCTTTCTACACAGTGTAATTCATAATTTGAGCATTAATGAAAGAGGGAAAAGCCTAATTAGAGGCTTTTGGACCCAACAGAGGTAGCCCAAGAGGGGGGTGAACTGCTTAAAAAAATGCTTACTGTCATGCTGTGTATTTTTGCTGTATTATTTCAGATTCTGCTACATTAAATAGTAACTTTTCATAAGTACACTTTTCCCAAGAAGATTTATACAGTGAACAAAACTCATTAGTTCATCTTCAAACCACATTACTTCATTTGCAGAATGCTTGAACTTGCTTATTCTCACATAAAAATTTGGATTAATGAATACTTTGCACATAAACAAATACTTTCATTGATCAGATCGATTTCAGTGTTTACATTTTATTTCTTTAGGCAGAGCCAGTTTGTGGGCCAGGAGCTTCTGGTTTCATCCTTTCTAGTAAAGGTGAAATAACCAGTAAAAACCCCCTACTGTCAATCTCTGTATGAGAAATACTTTGTTGTCACAATTTCAGATCATGATGTCTACTAGTTTGGGTGGAATCTATTAAAAACCAATGTTATGCAACTACGAATAATTTCGAGTCATGGAGTGTGTAGTTGTGCAATTTTCAAAATTGTTGCAACAACTTATAGAAGAGCAGGGAACCGATAATCACAAATTAAAACAAAAAAGAAGAAAACCAATGCGTTTTAAATGAAATTTCAGTGGCAGGTGGATTAGTTGCAACTTAAATTTGTGCAAATGTTGGTGCTATCACTTGCAATATCTTTGTTCAAATCCATAGAACACTGAATGAGTGTCAAAAGCCAACATGCAACATTTTTTTGTGTGATTTAAATGATAGATTTGTTGATTCACTAGGTCTCATGTGAGAAAGGATTTTCACAATTATAATGTTAAAATCAACAAATATTGCATGCACCTCTAAATATCATACTCATTTTTGCTGTATATGTCTACTTGGAATATTTATTCCAAGATGAATGACTATAGAAGCTTAGATTATTGCATTTTAGTCAATTTTGGTGCTGCAATATATCTTTCTCAAATTGACACGTTTACGAAAGTACATATGCAATTTAATGTAGTTATAGTACTATGATTACATTTAAGCGATGATTTTTATTTGCAATTTCTTTAGTTATGTGTGACTAGAATGTTATTTGTTATTTATGACATAGTAGATAATGATTCAATGGCTAACAAACAACATGGTACAAAACCATATTTCCCACCTTCATATGAAATTTAATGGAGTTATAGTACTATGATTTCAATTGAGCGATGATTTTTATTTGCAATTTCTTTAGTCATGTGTCTCTAGAATGTTATTGATTATTTATGACATAGTAGATAATGCTTTCAATGACTATCAAAAAATATGATACAAAGACACATTGGCCACCTTTGGTCATTGATATATATATATATATATATATATATATATATGCTCAAGTAGCATTGAATGCAATGTTACTTCGTCTTTGTACACAAGCCATGTGTACCTTACATAAATTGATAGCTACAATGCTATAAATGCTACTATTAATAATTCAAATAATGCTACTTTTGAAAGCACTATGGTTCTCTTGTTCTCGCATTCTGAGTATGTCAATATCTTAATGATCAGTGACCGATAACAGATACATTTGAGCTATGCATAAGAAATGCATGAAGGAAAAGTATATACAACTAATGTGATTAATTTTATTATATCATAAATCATAAAGAGACAATTTACATAGAAGAATTCTAAAATCACATATATAGAAAAAATACTAGAATATTTCTGAAAAAAAATTCCATAGGTATTTGTGAAAAAAGAAACTGGTGTGTTTTATTAATTAAAACAAGTAAAATGTTTCTTTGGTGCTTCTTGCTACATAATATCAATTATTAGTTTTTCTAGTTTTCACTTTTTCCATTAACTCCATGCATTTTTTTTGTCCACCAATTATGTTTGGGTTTTGTTCCCCCATATGCACACACTAGCTATTACACTTACTCCAAATGCTATGATGTGTATATGTCAAAAGACTACCACGTTCATGTGAAAACCATAGGTATGCTCAATCAAGTGGAACTACATTCATTTGCACCAATTCTTAAAAAAAAATACTACATTATGCTAGGAACCTAAATACTTTAGATTTTATTTGATAACATAATGTCTTTATAATGCAGTAGTAGGTTAGTAACTTGGACATGGTGCAATTGATAGCTTTATATTAATAAGCATTTGAATATGTTTATTATTTCAATAAACTTTTGAATATGATTATTATTTTAAGTTGCTTTATGCTTGTTATTTTAAATTAAAGTTGTTTATTATAGAAAGCTATATTGTAATTGGTTTTTGAAACTAATATTTGGATTCTATTTGATTTATACATTTTGAAAACAATTGACATAAATTATCAAAGTTTTTTACGGAATTTTACAAATTAAATATAGTGTTTTGAAATTTGTTAAAACGATAATAACACTTTTATTGGTATTATTTTAAATTATATAATATTTTTAGTTTTAAATTATTTTTCAATTGAAAAGAATGCAATCTTCAAAGTTCCTTATGCCCATTTCCTCTACTTCTTTGTCATAGTGCTAGGTACTCATTTTTAGAGTATTGTTAAACAAAAACTAAGAACAAAATATAGTCACAAAGACAACATAGAGTGCATAATATATAAGAGGTATAAAAATGTTCTACTATGTTACATGGTAATTGGACATTCAATGCGATCCAGGCTCTTAATGCTATAAATCATTGTCACATTGTCTCAATAGAATTCATGGCAATGAAAAATAGTTTTGCGTTGAATGGATCAAAATCGCAAGAAATTGATCACAAGTTATCTAGATTCAATTTACATAGATTAGAGCATTTCTTCTATTATCCCGGTGACTGTTTATTTGACTCATTTTCTATTCTTTTGCACTTTCACTATACTTCAGCTGAAATACGACATGGAATTGTAAACCAATTTCGACATTGCTTATCTCATGGACATGATGTTGCTTTGCATTCATTGCATACATATTTGACTCCCGAATATCTCCAGGGTCTTCATCATGTTAATGATCTTGAAATGAACTTGCAAGGATTTTCAACGCCTTCTTCTATTTGTGCTCTATCTAGAATTATCTTATGGGGGATACGTTCTGTATCAAATGGTTCTCCAAATGGTTGTTAGTTATAATCAATGTTTGGCTATTTACAAATGGCCAAGCATATCTATAGTTAAATCCAAACATTGATGGCTATCTATATAATATTTTTCTACATAACTAAAATCTCGCATGTGGACATTTTGAACCACTCATGTTACATAGCATAGTATATATTTGTTGGAAATACTAGGGGGGGGGGGTGAATTAATATTTATTTTCAATTGTTATTTTTACCATTTAAGATCACTTATACTTAGAACTCAAAATGAACAATGATAGAATGATAATTTTATTAATCAATGACAATGAATCCAATCCTCTTCTTTACAATGAATAAGGTACAATAATATATGAGGGCTCCAACCCTATATTAAGACTCCAATATTCAAATCACAAGGATCCAACCTATACTGTGCCAAGCACCGACTTGGACTTCATGAGGCTCCAACCTCTAAGGCTTCAACACTATCTTCCCAAGGCTCCAACCTTGTCTCTATGCGACACAACCCTCTCATTGTTACATGCTCAAACCTGGTTTTCTTGAGGAATATTATCCTTTAGGGCTCCAACCCACAACTTTAATTTGTTAAGACAAGTTTTAATGATTCTTCATAGCTCCCAATATCTTCTGCAACGAGGCCTAGCAACATCTTCACCTTCAACACTTCCCTTAAACGATCTCCAAGGAACTTAGCTCATCAATGAGAACTTAGTCTTCTCATGAAGGTTTCTTCACAACTCTTCATGTTACCCAAACAAAATTCTCCAAGGTTACTTCATGATGGATTCAATGCATCATGGTATCCAATCGACTTCAAGATGCGTTCACAAGATATTCAGTAATTCCTCAAGGTGTATTCAACAAGTTTCCCCAATAAATGAAAGCTTCTTCAAGAATGCTTCAGAAGTCAACAAATCTTCACAAATCAACAAGTCTTCAAGGTCACTTCAAGGGTGATCCAAGTGTCTTCAAAATCTGCTTAAAAAATCTACTTAAGGGCTAACTAGCTATAGTCCTTTCCAAGGGTCTTCTCTTTAAACCAATGTACTGCTATGATGCTTCATCAACAACCTTTCTTCACATGTACACTGCAATGCTACTCATTCTTCCAACTATCCTCCAAATGAAGCCTAATGGATTTCCTTTTAAGAGGTGTCCAAGTTGCCAACCAATTGTCACAATACTGAGTTTCCAAGGTGTCTGTCCACACTTGTCAAATATGTGCTTAGGTCCAAGCCTTAATCATAGTTATGAGCATTCACTTCAAGTTCGAGCTCAAGTCTGAGGTGAGATCCGATCTCAAGTTGAGTTGTAAGTGAGGAATGGTCTGAGGACTCCCTTCTGAGGTTATACACTTCACTTTTCCTCCACATATCCAAGCACCGAGCTCTCCAAAAACACAGGTCCGAGGGTATAAGATCAAGTGTCCTACCGAACTTATAACAATCCAAGCTCCTTATCACTGCCCACCAATAAATAAATGACTGTTTACCACAGGTGGCTAGACAAAAATAATCCAAAGTCTACTGTGCAAGTCCTAGAAAATTGTCCACAATTAGTTGTCTAACTTCAAGTGTGGGCTTTCGGTGAAGGTACAAGACTTCAGGGATGAGACAAGACTTGTAGCTCCTCAGATTTGAGGTCTACTCATAGGGGTTTCAGTCCTTAAATTCGAGTTCCACAGTTCACTTAGGGATTTTTCTCATTGGTCCGAGGTGTTAGTAAAGGATTATTCTTGTTAAAATTGTGAATTTTCTTTGTCCCTATTCGAGCTCCTCTATACCACAGGTCTGAGCCATAGGAAGGTGTGCTTACCACTGTTCTTGAATTTTGATGTGGAAGAATAACTCAAAAACTTTTCCCAAACTTTTTTTTTTCAATGTCCTTCTCGGCCTCCTTGTTGCGTTTTTACTTATCTCTAAAAATTTTACCAAAAATTGAAAAGAAATGTCCCTTGGAGGTGAGGCGGACTTGCACAAGTAGGATTAGGTTGGCTAGCTTAAAAAATGAATTATTCCATATTATAAATCCAATTTCTCTCAGACTATGAGGAGTTAGAGGGCATGTAATAGCTCGTTGGAAAGAGGAAAATGTCCTCTATAAGCAGGTGCCAATTTCATCCTTAGATAAGCTCATTTTACCATTAATAAAATTATTTTTTGTGAGACTGTCATTCTAATTTTATTCATGGTAGCCTTTAGTATTTTATGTCTAGGGATTCCATGTATTGTTAAGGAAACTTCCATGATAGGGCTTCTTATTAGGCCTTAAATATTATGAATTGCAAGATAAGGGTTCCTTAATTTGTTTCCTTCATTTATTATGATTAAGGGACCATGATAATTTATATTAAATCTCCTTCTTTATTCATGGAATGGACCTATTAGGATTAGGCCTTCATGATTTCATAAGGAACAAAGATTAGGGAATCTAAGGCTTCTTCATTAAAGCTCCAAATGTGACCTTCAACAATCATCCATGCCATTATTATCCTCATCAAATACAAGGGATAGGGTTCTTCACATGTTTTCTTCATTTATAAGGATTAGGGCATCTTCAAAGGCTAAGGATTAGGGAATCCTATTTGCCAATCATTTATCCATGCATCATTAGATCATTCAAGATCATAATTAGCATCTATGGCTTCATTTTTCATCATGTAGATAGGGATATAGCTAGGGTTTTTCATTATGATTCAATCTTCATGCTTAGGGGACCCTCTTAGGGTTTTCATAATGAGGTTAGGGTTATTCATGCATTACATAATATTTTCCATCTCAACAATGCAATATTGACATCAATTACAACCTCGACCAATAGTATCCCCCTTTGTCATTGATGGAAATATTCTTGTCCTTCCAACAATTTCTCCCCCTTTGACATCAATGTCAAATGGGGTGCCCAATTACTCCCCTTATCAAGCTGCTTCTTGACATGCTACTCCATCTTATTTTCTTCATCTATTATAGTTATCCATGACATATATGTTTCTCCCCCTGTCATGGTGCTCTTCTTTAATTAACTTTCTCCCCTTAAGCCTTTGCATGATTTCATGGAAATGGACGAGGTAGATGATCAACCAACTCTCCCTGCCTACATAAAATCCTCTGGGTCTTCTTTTTTCTCAAGACAATACAAATTGTTGCCTTGTGATCAGGTGGTAGACATCTTCAAACAATGGATGTGTAGTGAAGACACAATATCATGATTTTCTTCAATGGAGTTACTCTCGAGAGATGATCTATCAAAATTGTCACGTGTGACTCATCAAGGGTTTCATAGAGCTATTCACGGATAGCTTCTGCAATAATAGTCATTAGAAGCTCCCCCTAACGGTATGTATGGTCTCATTTTTGACAAAATTTCATCATTAAAACTTGGAATCATATTTGCCAAAGATGTACTCATCAAATCAACATGTGTTTTTGGGTTGAGTGTTTAAGAGAATTTTTGATCAAATTTTCTTCCTTCTCCACACTTGTGTAATTTTTTTTTTGGCTTGGTAGTCATGGTTTTAGCTTGTTCAGGGACCCAATTTAAGTTAGAATCACAAGCCGTATGTACAATTTTATGGCAATTGAAGCACTCCATCCTGTTCATGAATGAGAAATCATGAATTCTTCTTGCAAAGTTTCTTGTAGGGATCTGATAGGGACCATTATCTTTCTCCCTTTGGTATGCCCTACAATCCTTTTCCATGCGACCCAAAGTTTGTACAAGAATATAAATAACCAAAAAATATACTTTGGTACTTAGAGGATGGAGATTGCCTTGATGTATTTCTAAAGTCATTCTATCTTGGGGTCATGTTGATCAAATTTGTTACCTCTTACATTCTTGACACCATCTACACATCTTCTTGGAGTAGGGTTTCTTCCAATGTCATCTTGACTCTTCTCTTTGCTTTTGCTGGAACTGGGGGCATCAATATTTCTCCCAAGCTTCTTCACATCCTTGTTGTTTGAAGCATTAAGGTTTTCATCCTTACTATTTGAGGATTCACTTGCATAACCAAGGCCTGATTTATAAGGGGATATATTTTATGACTTAGGATGTCATATAGGGTTTGAGATCTCTTTAGACTCTTGTTCAGATGATAAATTTTTTCTTTAGGAGATCAATTTCTTGTTTCATCATCTTGCATTCTTCATTCTTCTTTTCTGGATGGTTCTCCATTTCATCCTTCATTCTCATTTATTCACATGATTGGGCTTAGGTAAGGTGTTTTCTGATTTTAAATTGGAGATATATTGATTCTTTTATTTAAGTTGGAAAGTCATGGAATTTCGTTCTTTTTCTTCTTCATCGACTTGTTCTTTGATGAGAGTCAAATCTTCCATCACCCTTCAACTCCTTGTGCTTGTTTCTTTGCTTCTTCTAGTTGAGATTTAAGGGAGGATACCTCTTCCTTGTATTGACAATTTTTTGCTTCAATTTTGTTTAAGTAATGATGTCTTTTTTCAAGATGGATTGACAAAGTGTCTTCCTTTTTATTTTCTTTATCCAATTGATTTGTCATGGATATGACTTCTTCATGATGGTTTTTCTTGTTTTGATGAAATTCCTCCTTTAGATTAGTGAGCTACTCATCTCTTTCTTGAATTTGAAGCTTAAAGAGATCAACTTCCTTCCTTGTCTTATCTGAGTCATAGTCACCATCTTGTGCTTTCTTGTTGAGCTCCTCATTTTCCTTTTTAAAACTGCTTATCTCTTCTTGGGAAACTACAAGCTTTGTCTTAAACTATTATGTGAAGTCTTCTTCATTTTATTTATCTTCTATGTCTTCTCTCTTATTTTCATCTTCCTTAATGGGTTATACATTTAATTCTTGATTTCCATCATCTTCTTGACTAAAGGTCATGGTCAATGCTCCTTTTGAGTGAAGATTTTGAAGTTTTTCCCACATATCTTTTATGAAGAACATTTTTCCACTTTGGTATTTATAGGATTTGGTAGCCCACTTAAGATCTCCTTCATCGCTCTTGAATTATATTCCTTGGATTCTTCTTCCATCGTGGCTTCACTAATCAATGATTCTCAAACTTCAAAACCTTGATCCATTAAGAAATTCTTCATTCTTTCCTTCCATATTTCAAAGTTTCCATTGAACAATGTAGCTTTCCAAATTCTATTATCTTCTTCTTTCAAGGTTGAAGAAGAGACATATTTAGAAGGATTGAAGGTTTTCTTCCTTGTATTTTCCATTTGTGTTCTAAGGATATACCTTCAAGATGTTAGGATTATGAGTGAAGGTACTAGATCTGATACCAATTGTTGGAAATATGGAGAGGGGGGGTGAATCAATATTTATTTTCAATTGTTATTTTTACCAGTTAAGATCACTTATAATTAGAAAAAAAAATGAACATTGATAGAAAAATAATTTTATTAATAACTGAATAGGAATCCATTCTGATTCATTACAATGAATCATGTACAATAATAGATCAAAGATCCAACTCTAGATGAAGACTCTGATCTCGAAATCACCAGGCTCCAAAATTTACTATGCCAAGCACTGACTTTGACTTCACGAGGCCCCAACCTCTAGGGATTCAACCCTATCTTCCCAAGGCTCTTACCTTGTCTCTATGAGGCACCAAAATTTAGGGCTCCAATCCTCTCACTGTTACATGCCCCAACCTGGTCTTCTTGAGGAGTCCTATCCTCTAGGGCTCCAACCCACAACTTCAATTCTTCAAGAAATGTTTTAATTATTCTTCACGGCTCCCAATATCTTCTGCAATGAGCCCTGACGATATACAAGGAACTTAGCTCATCAATGTCAAATTTTTATTCTCATGAAGGTGTCTTCACAACTATTCATGTTACCCAAACAAAATTATCCAAGGTTACCTCATGATGGATTCAATGCATCATGGTCTCCAATTAACTTCAAGATGTGTTCATAAGATCCTCAGTAATAACTCAAGGTGTCTTTAAAAATTTTCCCCAAGAAATGAAAGTTTCTTCAAGAATTCTTTATAATTCATCACAAATCAACAAGTATGCAAGGTCACTTCACAAGTGATCCAAGTGTCTTCAAAATATACTTAAAAAATCCACTTCATGACCAACTAGCTATAGTCCTTTCCAAGGGTCTTCTCTTTAAAAAAGTGTACTCCTATGATGCTTCATCAACAACCTCTCTTCACATGTATACTCCAATGTTACTTCTTCTTCCAACTGTCCTCCAAATGAAGCCAAATGGATTTCCTTTTAAGAGGTTCCCAAGCTACCAATCAAATGTCACAATACCGAGTTTCGAAGGTGACTGTCCACACTTGTCACATATGTGCTCAGGTCCAAGCCTTAATCACAGGTCTGATCCTCCACTTCAAGTATGAGATCAAGTATGAGGTGATATCTGGTCTACAGTCGAGCTATAAAGGAGGACTGGTCTAAGGAATCCCTTTTGAGCTTTAAAACTTCACTACTCTTCCACATATCCAAGCATCGAGCTCTCCACGAACACAGGTTCAAGGGTATAAGATCAAGTCTCCTACAGAACTTATAATAGTCTGAGCTCCTTATCACTTCCCACCAATAGGTAAGTGATTGTTTACCACAGGTGGCTAGAGAAAAATAATCTGAAGTCTACTGTTCGAGGCCTAGAAAACTGTCCACAATCATTTGTCCAACTTCAAGTCTGAGCTTTTGGTGAAGTTACAAGAATTTGGGGCTAAGAAAATACTTGTAGCTCCTCAGATCCGAGGTATTCTCATAGGGGTGTTATTTCTTAAATCCGAGTTCCATAGTCTACTCAAGGATTGTTCTCACTGGTCCAAGGTGTTAGTAAAGGACTTTTATTCTTAAAATTGTGACTGTTCTTTGTCCCTATGAGAGCTCCTCTAGACCTTCTGAGCCACTTCCAGGTGTGCTTACCACTGTTCTTGAAGTCCATTCTAGAAGAATAACCCAAATTTTTTTCCCAAACTTATTCTTCAATGTCCTTCTCAGCCTCCTTGCTATGTTTTTACTTATCTCTAAATTCTTCAATTATAATTGATGTTTGAAATGAAGTGTTTAACTTGTATTTATACTAGTTTTGATCATAAACTAAAATACACGTCCCTTGGAGGTGAGGCTGACTTGCATAAGTAGGCTTAGGTCGACTAGCATAAAAAATGAATTATTCCATATTATAAATTCGATTTCTCTCAGCCTATGAGGAGTTATAGGGCATGTAATAGCTCGTTGGAAACATGAAACAATCCTATACAAGAAGGTGCCAATTTCATCCTTATATAAACTCATTTTACCATCATTAAAATTATGTTTTGTGAGATTTTCATTCTAATTTTATTCATGGCAACCTTTCTTATTTTATGGCTAGGCATTCCATGTCTTGTTAAGGAAACTTCCATGCTAGGGATTCTTCTTAGGCCTTCAAGATTATGACTTGCAAGATAAAGGTTCCTTCACTTGTGTCCTTTATTTATTAGGATTAAGAGATCATGGTAAGAGGACCAACGCGTATTTTCACTTTAATTACTGCGTTTCCAGCTCTATTTACTAGTTACACATGTGGTGTCAAGCGCGAGGGAAAACTAGAGAGACCCACACTGGGGCTGGAAATTAGGGTTTTTAAAAATATTTCTCTAGAATTGCTGCAATGCATCAATTCTCCATTTATTCAAGTAGTTTTTGAGCATGTCATTCATGGTGGACATGTTTCAATAGATTTTTTTGGTTTGCAACATTTGTGGCATGAGTGACACAAAGGGAGACACTTGGGATAGGGAATAATGAGTGCGAAAAAATTCTGTGTAACAAATGCCCCCTAAAGCATGAAAGCATAACGAGAAGTGATGGTTGAAGTGATTTATCAGACAAGGCAAGGACTTTGGAAAACCATCGTCAGGAGACCTACAAATCAAACACGATACAATATATGACATCTGTGACATAAATATTCATGATAGGACACTGCTGAATAGGAATCAAACAACACATGAATTCATGACATTGATGCAGCCATCCGACAAGACATGATCATATAAATGGATACACGGCATGGTCGCAACCATCCGATATAGAAAGGATCATGTGTACAACCATGAATACTCCACGCAACATGGATTCACATAGAAGTGGTCAAGGGTCTTCGTCTCTATCTCGTTCCATCCAACGTACAAATCTAACCATGTGAATAGTTGTTTTGATGTTGAAAATGGTAGAAGCCACCCGATTACCGGTAAATAAGGTAAACCATTAACAAGCACGAGGTAAAATACCAATAATGACGATGGCCCTCAAGGTACGACAACAAAATATATAAGCGTGAATACAATATTTGAATTCGAACGCTTGCAAAATCATTCGATCAAAGGCCAATGATGTGAACCTATCATCAAACATGAAGAACTTGCCATTGATGCATGCAAGATCCAAGGTACTGAAAGGGAGTTTATAGATCAAATTCTTGGATAATGAGCTGACGTCGACAAGAAGTGATCCATCGAAGGAGGGCCATAATGTTTCCCACATCATCAGTACAAAACATTGGAATGCTCATGGTAGATAGGAATGATTCAAGATTGTTGTAGAGAGCGTCAAATAAGTATGAAGGGTTTGAATTTTTCATATAGGTGGGGGGGTTCCTTTTTCATTTGTTTCAAGTCTCCAAAAAAGTGATAAAATAAAACTCATCGCTCACTAATTACTGAACTTGATTCATAATGACCTGCTACTGCACATGAAAAAAAACATGATTTTGATCGAGAAAAATATAAATATAGGTAATTTTTTTTTTACAAAATGATAATAATGTTTTTCGAATTAAATTTTTTTGTAAAATACTTTTAATAGTCAAAAAGTAAAATGAAAAAATGACTTTGCCATTGTAAACTTTGCATGGCACTTTTACCCATGTTTTTTCTTGAAATTTAGGCACACCATTTGATCGATTTGAGACACAATTCACTTATTCGTCTATTGCAGGTAAGAATTGTAACACCCCAAGTTGCTATGCTTTTTAAATTGACATTTGAACAAATCCAAAGGGGAAGTGGACCCCAATGGAAAAAAATGTGTGGATTTATTTAATTATTTATTAATAAAAATAAATGGAATGGTTATTTGTGCACTATGACTAGATGGATATTTGAGATCCTAAACCTTGATCTATGAGGATATGGATAAGGTTAGACTTTCCCAAAACCTTTCAGAAAAACCTTGGAAGGAATCTTACTAAATTAGATTGGGAGAGAAAAATCTAATTTCCCCAATGAAGAGGAAAGTAATTGGGAAGAGGAAGAAAATATGGAAAAGTGGAAAAGACAACTTTAAAGTACCTCACTGAGGGAAGCCTAGACAAAAACAGGAAGAAAGCATCCTAAAATTCTGGACGCAGAAATTAGAAACAGGCTTGGGAAAGCACTGCTTAAATAAGCTGCTCCAGGACAGATAAAGCTGGTCTATCTAAGGAAGCAAGGATCTCAACTCGGGGGTGATTTAAGGAGATAAAACTCTATGGTTGGGAGGACTAGTGAAAATAATTTGGTATGCACACCATACTACTCTGTTTTTTCAGTAACATTAGATTTCTTATGTATAGATAGAGCTTTGAGTAAATTAAGGAATTATAATTTGATATTGTGAGTAAATTATTTCCCATGCATTTAGCAAGATTACTGGTATATAAATACTTCCATAATCTGCCTAGTTGCATAGGAGTTATCTGACGGGAGCCATCTATCATAATGTCTAAACCTGAGTTAGGTTTAAATATGATGATAGGTCTCTCTCAGAAAAAGTATGAGTATTGTGAAATAAAATATAATACTATTACTTCAAACATATGTCTTCATCAGAAACATAAATGAATATGCAGAACATAAATTAAATAAAAATATTATATCCTTAGTAGATTATCATCTTGTATCTCAGAATTAAAGAACTATTAAGAAATTTTTATAAAGTAGTTAAATCTTAATTTTAGTCTACTTCATTTTTGGTATAAACTATATCCAAATCTATTTTAGATTTTAATAGATCTGTATAAAAACAAAAAGAGATCATGTTTAACACAGTATTCTCTTAGCCATTAGTGATAGGTATGAGTTAGAAAATAGTACTATGCCGAATTATAATACTGAAGCTAAATAAAATACCCAGAAAAGGTATTAAAAATCTATATCGAGATTTCCATAAAAACTTAAAAAAATGATGAACTATGAAAGTAATTGAAATAAAAATAGAATCACAACTGGAAACGATAGATATTTCACGAGTTATAGAGACTCTATGCAGTATTAAACTGATATGGAAATACGACTATAATAAAAATTTTTGTATATTGAAAACTGACAGATCGAAGTATATTGTTTTGAAAAAATTTTAACATTTGGATATACGGTCACAAAAATAAAACTAAACTAACTGCATCAAGTTATGTTCAAACTTTCATTTCTGAAAAGAGGAAACACCGACAGTATAATATTATAAGCTATTATATAGTTACCAATGATATCAAAAGGAATAACCATACTTTTTACTTCCTTAACGTCTCCTATAGATTTCTACTTCAACTTAGAAAAATAGGATTAAAACATTTGAACAATGTACATAGGGAGGTGAGATGACTAAAATACACACAGTCCACTTATATTTACATCAGCGTGTTGACTGTAAGTCAAGTAAACCATTGTTAATCTACAAGAGAAATATGTTAAACTTATATTGTTAAACTAAAAGTAAAAAAAATCGATCGACTCAGAAAAGAGGACATTAGAAGTCATGCCGGAAATTTGAAATGCCGAAGTCCTCGAAGAGGAGATGACCAACCTGAGTCAAACAGAAAGAAAAATTGAAATCTGTAGGAAACGCCGGAGAAAAGGCGTTATTAAACTGGACAAACGAGGGGACTTTAACGAACGTTACCTGCAATCCACAGTAGATGCATATTAGAAGTATAAAAGAAATAAGAGGAATTGAAACCGAGAATTAAAAATTGGGAAGATACAAGAGCATTGGCCATGTACCCCACCTGGGAAATACGAGAATGGTATCCTTCGCATATACTGAAAATCCTTCAACAAAATTGGGAGGAATTAAAATTTAAGCGTTGAGAAAACGGAGATGCCATATTAATGAAACAAATTTTGTGATAGTGTGTTAAACAGTGAAGAATAAATTCAGCAAGTTGTTCTTGGGAATTTTTATAACCATCAGAGAATACCCAAAATAATGAATATGTCGAAGTCAATGTGAAATCCTTACCTAGGGTTTCCATGCTTCGGAACAGTCAACAATTTCATTGGTGGTTAATTAAAACCCGAATGAGAATCTGCCATAGAGGCGGTACAATGGAAACGAATTTTAAATAATTGTAAAGGAGTAGTAGCCTAATTGAAAATTTGTATATTTTCCACTACAGAAACAAATTTCTAAGCAACGAAATGCGAAACTAGAATGAGTTATGCGTGTCAATAATCGAAGTAGCAAGCAACAGAGACACGATAGTGTTATATAACGAGTAAGCCAAGGGATTGAAAAGAAAATGAAATCCATAACTCCAGAGAGGAGTCAAGGGCTTAAGGCTTACCCAAGACAAGCGATGCAAAATCCAAGTGGTAGAAGTGGAGAGAGGACTCCATAGCCATTGAGCGAAAAACTCCAGAAGGAGAAAACGTATTCCGGAAACCACCGTGAAGAAATGGAATGAGACTACTTTGTAAAATTCGCCCTTAAAAACCAAATTAGGAAGTTAATAACATTTCATAATTGAAATTAGGACCTATACAGAATCCCAGAAAACATATTTATGTGTTGACCCTAGGTAGTATGAACATTATTATAAAGGATAAGGAAATTTAAGACCCGAATGAGAAGTTAAGAGATAAATATCTTATATGGTAAGATTTCCTTGGGATAGGTGAAACGATCAAATTTAAGGTATAGTAAGGTAGGTGGAATTTTATTGAGTGATGGAGGGGGGGTTATTACATCTCCATGGTACAAAACTATTATATAATGTTTTATATAAGAATGAAAGTTTCAAGTGTATAGGTCTATACAAGAAATCCACCATTTGGCTAGTGGAAATAAATAAATAAGAAGTAGGAAAAATTATGGAATGATGAGGGTATGGGTGCAAAAGAGTAGATATTTCAATGGTTTGAAATACAAAAGGTTAAAAGGAAAAAAAGAATCAAAAGAGAATGATATTGTTAAGACTAACAATGTTGTGAATTTGAAAGAAAAAAAAATATTTTTTTGAGAATGAGAGACATTATAAATGGTATCAAAGCTTTTGGAAAAATTACTGGGCAATCTATGTGCTCACACAGAAACATTATGCTGTTGTAAAATTTTACGAATTTTAATTTTTACTAATGTTGTTATGTTGAACAGTGAACAATGTTGAAAAGTACAGCTGCAGACCATGACAGAAGGGGACGAGCTGTATGTAGATCTGGGTGGTAGAGAAAACACGCCAAATCCAAATGCTCCGTTGATGGCTATGTTGCATAGAATGCAACGAGAAATGGCACAACTTAAAAGCCACAATGACAGGCTATATTTTGCCAATGAGGAGCAACAAAAACTCATCAGAGAACTGACTTCATGGAACAACCAAGAAGGTGAAGGTTCCGGAAGAAAGAGAAAAGGAAGAGTCAATTCCTTAGATGAGTCTGAGGAAGATGACACCACTAGACAACAGTCTAGAAAGAAGAAGGAATTACAGGGTGAATTCCGGAAAATAAAACCTCCCTCCTATGATGGAGAGAAGGAAGAAGATATAGAAGCATGGCTTCTGAATATGATAAAGTACTTTCAGGTTTACGAATATGAAAGTAATTTAAGAGCCAAGCTGGCTATTTATCAGCTACAAGGTAAGGCTACCTTGTGGTGGGAGGAAACAAAAATGGTTCATGCCATTGATGAGAAAACAGTGACTTGGGAATATTTTCAAGTCAAGTTTAAAAACTGATATTTGAATGAACACTACTATGATGACAAGGCAAAAGAGTTTCATGAACTCAGATTGGGACAACTCACCATAGATGAGTTTGTCACCAAGTTCAAAAATTTGTTACGATATGTACCTTATATTAGAGAGGAGAAGGCAAAGGTACATATTTTTCTGACTGTTTGCCTACTTTTTACAAGGATAAAATAGAGTTCGATAATCTAAAAACAATGGATGAAGTTGTGAGGAAAGCCAGATTATGCTACCAGCAGTTTAGGGGTAAGGCTGAGCAAGGAAAGAGTTGGAAAAATAAAGGTGATTTCAGGGGAAATAAATAGAAACCAACTTATTTGAAAAACTTTGGTAGGAACCATCAATGGGAGAAATTTAGCAAAATAAGTGAAAATCAAACTGCTCAATCTCAACTGGTTCAAAACCAATAGATGGGAATAATAAGAAGGAAGGAACTATTAAAATGCAGGAGCCTTTGAAGTGTTGGGGTTGTGGAGAGCCTCATTTATTGAGGGATTGCCCACATCGAAATATCCAGACAGTGCAAGTATT
This sequence comes from Pinus albicaulis, assembly GCA_034641835.2. Taxonomy (NCBI): domain Eukaryota; kingdom Viridiplantae; phylum Streptophyta; class Pinopsida; order Pinales; family Pinaceae; genus Pinus; species Pinus albicaulis. The sequence goes on from CM076583.1 coordinate 1,068,114,846, forward strand.
GCGAGAGGCCACTACAGTAAATGATGTAGCAAGGAACATCCCCACCATCAGTGCAGCCTTAGAAAAATGGCAAGCAGAACATCAATCTACTATGGTCGAGATGGAAGGTATGATCACTGACCAATCTGTTACAGTTTTAATAGATCCGAGTGCATCTTTGAGTTATATTAGTCCGCAAGTAGTAGAAAAATGTAAACTCAAAACAGAGAAGTTTCAGCAGTCTTGGTTGGTCCAGCTAGCCACTGGTACCAAACACAAGATAACTCATAAGTTACCTCAAATGGCCATGAAGTTGAATGATTACCAAACAGAAGTAAATTTAAATATTCTGCCATTAGGTTCCTATGATGTACTGATAGGAATGGACTGGTTAGAAAAACAGAAAACCATGATGAATTGTTGGGACAAAACGTTATACTGCATTGATATAGAGGGAAAACCAGTCATACTAAAAGGGAAACTGAAGCCCATCTCTGTGAGACAGATATCAACCCTTCAATTAAAAAGAACTACTAGAAAAGGGTATCATGTATATGCTGCACATGTGGAAGAGTTAGAACAACAAACAGAGGGAAACTTGTTAGAAACCTTACCAATGATAAGGGATTTTAAAGAAGTGTTTCCGGATGAGATTCCTCATCTTCCCCCCAAGAGAGAAATTGATTTTCCAATTGATTTAGTGCCTAGGGAAACTCTTGTTTCCAGAGCCCCGTACCAAATGAGCCCCCCTGAACTAATGGAATTAAAAATGCAATTACAAGAATTGCTGGACAAAGGATACATCAGACCGAGTGTATCTCCTTGGGGAGCACTGGTGTTGTTTGTGAAAAAGAAGGATGGTACCTTCCGAATGTGTATAGATTATCATCAACTACATAAGTTGACTATAAAAAACAGGTATCTGTTACCCCGAATAGATGACCTCTTTGATCAAGTTAGGGGAGCCTCTATGTTTTCCAAGATTGATTTAAGGATGGGTTATCACCAGTTGATAATTAAAGAGGAAGATATCAGCAAAACAACATTTCGAACTTGATATGGACACTATGAATTTGTAGTCCTACCATTCGGGTTGACAAATGCACCTGCCACTTTTATGTGCTTAATGAATAGCGTCTTAAATAAATACTTAGATAAATTTGTATTAGTATTTATTGATGACATTTTAATCTACTCAAAAAGTGAGGTAGAGCATAAAGAACACCTTAGAATCGTGTTGCAGACTCTTAAGGAAAATCAGTTGTATGACAAGTTTAGTAAATGTGATGTTTATAAGGATTAAATCCAATATTTGGGGCATATAATTTCAGAACAAGGATTGGCTGTTGACCCTGAGAAGATAAAGTCCATTAGAGAATGGCCTGTACCTACGGATGTATCATCGGTAAGATCCTTTATGGGAATTGCGGGGTACTACAAAAGGTTTGTAGAAAGATTTTCCGCTTTAGCCTATCCCATAACTTCATTGCAAAGGAAAGGTAAAAGATTTGAATGGACGGAAAAGTGCCAAAATAGCTTTGAACAATTAAAATTGAAACTTACCACCGCACCTATTATGAAAATTGCAGATCAAAATCAGGAGTTTGTAGTATGTACAGATGCGTGTGGAGAGGGATTAGGGGGAGTACTATTGCAAGAAAATTCTGTTATTGCTTATGAATCTAGAAAACTGAAGAAACATGAACAAAATTATAGTAAGGTAGGTGGAATTTTATTGGGTGATGGAGGGGGGCTTATTACATCTCCAAGGTACAAAACTATTATATAATGTTTTATATAAGAATGAAAGTTTCAAGTGTATAGGTCTATACAAGAAATCCACTATTTGGCTAGTGGAAATAAATAAATAAGAAGTGGGAAAAATTATGGACTTATGAGGGTATGGGTGCACAAGAGTAGAGATTTCAATGGTTTGAAATACGAAAGGTTAAAAGGAAAAATAAATCGAAAGAGAATGATATTGTTAAGACTAACGATGTTGTGAATTTGAAAGATTTTTTTTTTTTTTTTTTGGTGAGAATGAGAGACATTACAAGAACCCTCTGTTTTTCCTGCAATTTGCCCATAATTTTTTAAGAATTTTCATACATTTTTATGAGCTTAGGGAGCCCTTGAAAAATTAGGGTGTATGGGTGACCAACGCGGGTTTCACCCATCCGGTGCATGCTAATTGCCCTAACCCTTAAAGTAACAATGTGTAAAAATTAAGGGATAGACACGCTGGCTACGTGAGCTAATTTCTTTTGCTGAATGCTCAAATTTTAGTCAGTTTTCTGACAAATTTATTCCATGAAATATGATTAATTTTGGTTAATTGATGTTTTGTAGGAGAATCATGGCAATAGAGTGGAAAGGAAGAGGCCATGAAGCCAAAGACAAAGAAGCAGCTCAAAACCAAAACTGCATAAGAGCACTGTGACATTGTAGTTTTCTAAAGTTCTTCCAGATGCCCGGGATTCAATCCCAAGTGGATCTATTGTAGTATATTGTGAGATGGTGGGACATTGACCACTTAATGTTTGTGATCGGTGGTCAGGACATGGATATTGACATGTATGACATTTATTTTATCACCGACCTATCCAAGAGGGGACCACCGATCCAGTTATCAAGATCCAGACCAGGCGACGAGAGCACAGAGATGCTCACTTATGGACACTGCATACAGGGCTCTTAGAAGAATATAAGTGGAAAAAATTACATCAAAACTGTCAATGATCCTGCTCTTAGAGCTGTCCTTTAAACTATTGCTCGAGTGGCGGGGGTGCAGGCCTTGCATGAGGCAAGCAATTCCCACTTTCAGTATGCAGTGTATTGTATGAGTCAACGCTTTTCAACTGGTGTGAGGGGTTGCTCATTAACATGAAAGACCAACTCACAAACTGCAAAAATGTGAAGTTGAAAAATTTTGGTTATGGTTTGATCCTGGTGACTCTCTTCTTAGAGAGGGTGCCATTTTTCTGATGCGAGTGGATAAAGGTGGGGCCTCCTACACCGAGGGATCCATGACTCATGAGATGGAGTGAGATGATTCCTCGCCATGGCGGCGGGCAACATATGTGTTTCCTCCATGCCTTCTTTGGATTGATACACCAATAGTTGATTGCGATTGATTACTGGCCATATGCAGGGGCCGACTTTAGAGGAGATCCTAATCTTCCTCTACCACCAAGGGTACAGTGAGGTGACTCAAGTAAGAATTGTTTTTAATTTTTTTTAAATATTTTATTTTTTATTAAATGTACCGAGAGTTTAACTTATCATTATTTTGCATATGTTGGACCTGTGAGACCTCCAGGGTTGTCTCAAATAGCATGGAGGGTGGTTCGCTAGATAGAGGTTGTGGGTTATGACGAGGGTGCCAGCCCTATAGTTGATGTGGAGCACAACTTGAAAGCTCTGACCAGAGACATACTATGGGGGTGTCAGCCAGACTTCGTTGTCTATTGGGATGAGTCATCGGGCTATAAAATCCTATAATTAGCACCATGCGAGAGGATAGACATGCCTCTTTTAGTTTTATTTCTGCACTTATGTAGGCTTGAGAAGCCATGTGTCTCATAACGCAAATTTTGATTTTTTATGTATCACAATTTTTTCAAAAAAATAAAAAATAAAAATACTATATATATATATATACATGTTTTTAGATGCTATTTTATGTTCATTTAGGCTATGGTTTCTTTCACATGTTACGTAGATGTATCTAAAATGTAATTTTCCAATGCATCTTTTACTGTATTAATATTTCTTGGAATGTGATGATAAGTAATATAATCAAAATTTTGTTCCAATAATCGAACACACAGATACATCCATAAAATATGAGGGTTTCTTACTGAATAATTCTTGTTTAACTACATTACAATGAGTTGTGAATCGAGTTTGACAACTAATGCCCTAATGCCAAGGGAAACTATATTCAACTATATTATTAGTTGTTCGACCTAAACATATGCCCTGTAAACACACTAATTCACCATTGGGAGCATAAATTACCCATGCAACGGAAGATAGATTCCATGTACTGCGACAAGCACCATCAGTGAAACTGACATGAGGAAGAAGGTTTGTAAACATCTTCAAAACAAGTAGAACATGGTAAGTAGGGGAAAACATGTTTTCAAAAGAGGCAAATAAAACACACCAAAAAACTGCACACTAATGAAACACACACTAATGTACAAAGTATTGATGCGAAGGATGTCTCAGAAATCAAGGCACTGGTTGCATGCTTCCCTCTTTTATTCATTAATAATAAAAAGTATGTTTTACTTTTTATGAGCTTGTTAATTATCACTTGCTTATTATGATACTCCTTGATCTGTCATATGGTTTATATTGGAATACATTTGCTATGTCTCTTTCGTTTGTCATTGTTTGATCTCTCTTGCAGGTATTCGTGCGTAAAGGAATAGCAAGGAGCGAGCTTGGAAGTGGATATATCAAGATCGAAATCAAAAAACGATCGCATAGGAGTGAGTTAGGCCATCTCCCCCTCTCATGTTATTCTGATATTAAACTAGTAAATTTGTCATTCTTTGTCTCAGTTGTTACTATACCCACTCATTGGGCTAGATGGATTGCTTGTATCCGTAGAAGGGATTGCCTGGATAAAAAAATGGCAACTCTGCTGGGAGGTTATGGATCCACAAATGAGGGAGAAAAGTCCTTATCTCAAAGAGGAGGTTTCTTGAAGGTAGGATAAAAGGTTCAAAAATGGGAGAACTCAACCATATACTCAACCAACAAGTACTAGACTTTTGTTCTCAAGACTTATAAAGGACGAAGCTTCTTCTCCATTTTTGGAGAAGCCGCTTGAAGAGGAAAAATGTGATTTTTCACTTTAATTCCCATGCTACCAACACTATTTACTAGTTACACACAGGTGGAAAGCATGAGGGCAGACAAGATATACCCACGTTGGGGCTGCAAATTAGTTTTTTTTACAAGCTTCCTCTAGAATTGATGTAATGCACTGATTCTCCATTTATTCAGGGATGTTTTGAGCTTGTTATTTATGGTGAAAATGTTTCAATATATTTTTTCGCTTTGTGACATTTGTGGCATGAGAAACACAAAGGAATACACCTTGGATAGGGAATGGAGAGTGCGAAAAAATGCTATGTAACACTAGGGTTCTTCACATGTGTTCTTAAATTATAAGGTTTGGGGAATATTCAAAGGCTAAGGCTTAGGGAATCCTATTTTCCAATCATTTATCCATGCATCATTATATCATTCAAGATCATGCATTAACATTTAGGGCTTCATTTTTCATCATGTAGATAGGGATATAAGTAGGGTTTGTCATTAGGATTCATTCTTCATGCTTAGGGGACCCTATTAGGGTTTGCATAATGAGGTTAGGGTTATTCATGTATCACAATAATATTTTCTATCTCAAAAATCCCATATTGACATCAATGAAAACCTTGACCAACAATATTGTAGTATCAATATATAAAGAAATTGGCTCATGCATTTTTCCATATAAATTATCACTTGGACACTTTGACATATTATCTATTGAGAAAATATTATTTGAACAAGGCTTCTTGATCTATCGAAAAAATTTCAATGACTTCCATGACTCTTTGTTTGAGTCTATTTGTACACTTGCACCATGGTTTCATATGTATAATATGAGAAAAACAATTGCACAAAATTTTTACAATTGTTTCATTTGCAACGACAATAGAGCTACCAATTTATTAAAACAACACTTGAATGCTAGAAACATTGAACAAGAGCAATGTATCAATGATTGGAAAGCTTATATTATAAATTTATCAATTCCATATGCATAAGGACATATAAAGGGAAAACGTTTTGCAATACAATGGATATGTGTACTACTTGATGTTAGCATATATATCTAGAATACAAAAACAAAAGCCTTATTTCCTTGAGATTATATTTATGAAACACTTGTACCTTATGCATGTACCAATATCCACATCACATGCACATTTCCATGCACTTATGGAAATTCATAATGTTGAAAATATTAATCAAATTGACAAGATACCACAAGTTCTCCAAAGAATCTCGAAAAGAGAAATCTGCGAGTCAATATCAAGTTTTCCTTGTAGATATCTTGTTAACAAAGAATCTAGTTTTACTAGATCTTGTACTCAACTAAACATTTGTCAATTGAGTATACAATATCAAAAAAATAAAATGATTTGAATTATTGAAGGATTTCACATCATCAAATTAGAATAATAATCCTTTTTCAATGGATACACAAAATAACAAATAAGTATCTACCTCTTTTTCCCATGGATATAGTAAGATATACACTCACTTACATCAGTTGAAATATGCAATACGAGTACAAGGTTCTCTAATACAAGAAGCAAAAAAGTGACATGTAAAGTAAAATAAAGAAATGGAGGCATATTTTCAATCAATCCAAGACACACCTACATATGCATGTTGCATTTGTGATAGATTTGCCATTGTAAAGGACATGTGACCTATTGAAAAACTCACATTATCTAATATTTTCTATCTGATGCCTGCTTCAAACTTCAAAGCCATCAAAATCAATGAAGAAATATGAAAATATTATAATAATGCAACGCTCAATGAAAAAGTGCCTACATTTTCATCACCTCTTCATATTCGATGAAATGAAAAATTGATCTCCATTGCACATTTGACATATTTGGAAGAGAGATTAATGGCACCAAGAATGGATTTTGCACAAATAAGACAACTTGGTTACAAAATATCAAAAATTGGATTAATAAGAACAATAATAAGTGTTAGTTCCAGTCTAGATAGAATTCAAACAACATTACCTAGATATATTGATGACAATATGATAGTGGGAGTTATGTTGAAAAGAAAAATGGAATACAAGAATGCTTATTTGTTTGGAAATATTCAACCCAAAAAAGTGATGTCTGCATTACATGACTTGTGCAACACATCTCTATACAAAAGAAATCAAATAGTAATCAACCATGAATGGAAATTTTTTTTTTGATCAAAGTAGGAAAAATCATTAGAACAATAGTCCAAAAAATGAAGGAAATACACTCACGAAATGCAGATAGTGACCTAGAGCCAGAAACAGAAACATTTGTACATGGTTATTCAAAGGCCCACCTCATCCATGATCTTGATATAAGAATAACACAAATTGCACGTTCTAAAGGGTTTCATCCCGTAGGATTTTTTTATGAAAAATGCTTTGAAGAAATGAACTTCCCGACATTGTTCTTTGGATTAAGTCGCCCTACTCATGTTGTCAATCTCTTTTCCTATTAAAAAATTGTAAAATGGGAACTTTTTCACATTTCTGGTGAGTTTTAACACGTATTACAAACATATTTTTTAAAGAAATTCTCATTTTGATAAACCAGGTTTCTAACTCATCCTGGATTTCTATTCGCAAAGGGGAATTGAAAGGAAAAAAACTAGTTGCTAAAGATGTAAAAAAAAAAGAATATTTAGAAACTATTAAAATCACCAATTGCATATCAATGTTTCAGACGCATTCACACATCCCCTGACTATTTTCAAAATTTATGAAAATATATATTTGCAATTATAAGACAACTTGGCCCACCGACTTTCTTTGTCACATTCACTAGTGCTGAGCATCTTTAGGAACCATTGATAATTACACTAAAAATACAAAGCACTGACTCCGTAACAAATCAGATAAACAAATTTGATGACAAATGCATTGAAACATTGATCAAACATAATTAAATCATCTATAGTCGATATTATAGGCATAGAATCTCGTCACTATGTTCCTTGATAACAAAAAACAATGAATTATCTGGTCAAGTGCAAGAATATTTTTTTTAATCACAGAATTCCAAAGTAGAGGAATAGAACATGACCATGGATTACTTTGGATATCAAGATGCACCAATATATCCACATTACCCTTACGTTGATGTCATAGGTTTCATTGATAAGTATTTGAATTCTGAATCAAATTTTTTTTTTAATCAAATGATTCAATTTCAAACTCAACATCACACAAAAACTTGCAAAAAACATAAAAAAATATTCTTGTAGATTTGGTTTCCCTATTCCACCAGTTGATGAAACTTGTATCTAACACCCTTTGTGCAATGAAAACAATGATATCCAAACAATGTAAAAGAAACTTTCATTTATTATACAAAAAAAAATCCTATTAAAAAAACATAACATTTGACATGTTTTTAGTTGAACTTGGAATTACAAAACAAGAATACATCATGATCTTACAATTTTGTATTACTTGGAAAATTGTAATACTAAAAAGAAATCCTTGTGATGTGTGGATAAATGAATTTGCAAAAAAAATCCCTTTGTTGTGGCAAGCAAATACAGATGCTCAATTTATTTTAGATGCCTATGCTACAACAACATATTGTAAATCTTCAATGACAAAAATGGATTTGTCCATGACAATTGCATTCAAACAAATTTGAGAAAATTGCCTATCTTGTGGAGACAAAAAAATTGAAGCCATTCGCAAACTTGAAAACACATTGATAAATATACAAAAAATGTCAAGTCGACAAGCAATTCACATTGCTCTATCATTGCCTTTGTATTCAAATTCTAGAAAAACAATTTTCATTAACACTACTCTAGCTGAAAAACAAACTAATGTTCTAAAAATACCTATCTTTTTAGAACAAGAACCTGATAACTATGAAGATATTGTTTTCATGAAAACCCTATGGTTGAAATATGTGTTTGATTTCATGAAAATCATAATTCATTGCCCTCTGTAATGTTTCCCCAATGTTCTTTAAACCAAAATGGAGCTTTCGATAAGCGAATGTGCCCCAGGGACAAATAAAAGTGGTTTTATATTGGTCCTCTATGCGAATATTAATCTGATTGTAACCAGAGAATCCATCCATGAAAGAAAATATTTCACATCCAACACATTCATCAATAATTTGGTCGATAAAGGGAGTGGTATAGTTGTCTTTCAGACAAGCATGATTAACATCCTGATAATCGACACCCACTCTAATTTTCCCCTGTTTCTTCATGACAGGAACAATGTTAGAAACCCAATCGGTAAGCGGAATAGGGTAAACGAATCTAGCCCGCAAAAGTTTTTCAATCTCTTCTTTAATGGCAACAAATTTATTAGGGGGAACAGGATGAAGGTGCTATTGCACCGGCTTAACATCAGGATACATTTTAATCTCATGTTCAACAATGCTGGAGTCGATACCTAACATCTCCTCATATGACCAAGAGAATACATCTTGGAATTCACGAAAAAGAGCGCGGTAAGTGTCAATTTCAGATGGATAACAAGACACATCGACATGAATGATTTCTACAATACGTGGTTTGGTCAAAATATCGATAGAAATCGTTCCTTCAATATTTGATGGTTTTCGCTCAGAATCAACGACGTGGATAGGAATAGAATTCGTCAAGAAATAAGTGACAATAGGATGATATAGTTTAGATGAATTATCTTCACTATAATATGGAAGATGGGATCATTGATGTGATGATTCCCATGGTTATTCTTCCAGCATCAGGGATTCCATAATGCTCTCATCAATCGATAATACATGTGAAAAAGGATCAGAAGAAGTACCAAAATCCAAAGAATGATCAACCCAAACGATCGACGACAATGGATTTGGATTGGTCGCATAAGCCAGGAAAATTGATTGCTATGCTAGCTCACTTGGACTTAGTGGCATGATTTCACCCACCCTAACTACTTCAGAATCATTAGGAACCTTCCTTAAGTCAAATGAAGTGGAATATATCATGTTGGAGGTCCCTATATGTGCAATTTCCGCCAATGTCGCAGGCGACGGTAACGAAAAGGTGCCCATTATGGAATAATCCTTAAAGAGTCCTACACCAATATTCTGAAGAGAAGGTGGGGTTCTCTGAACAAACGGAACGCTTCCAGTTTCCTGGGAACCATAGGCAAAGAAAGAGAGTTGATCAATGGCTGTGATACTTCCTTTATGGGGGAAGATGATCGTATGAAAGTAAGTAGATACTACCGCAGCCATAGCGTAAACCTCAACCTTAATAGTAGCTGATTTCCCCCCTAGTTCTACTTGCAGGTTACTAAGAATTCCACAAGGCTTATATGTACGGCCGTCAAAAGCTTTCAATGTCGTAGGTGATTATGACAAAGTAGGCGAGCCAAGTGACTTCCAAAAACTCATGGACATGATACAAGTAGATGCGCCTTCATCAATGATAGTTCAATGAATGAGGCGATTCAAGACATGTATTTGAATCAAGAATGCTAACTGTGCTGGTAATTGTGGCACATAGCTTGTGTGATTAAAGACTACAAGATTTGAGTCTGTCATATCGATTCCACCAATCGTGGACAACAAAGCCTATTTTTGGGAGGGACAATTCTGAAGAACCTCAAGCGTTGACATATCAAAAGTTGACTGAGCCCCGTCTTCCAATACATTATTATTTTGAGCTGCACGAGCTCGAGGGTTGAATGTTGATTTATGAACTACTCCCTTCGGTGACTTTATTGTTAACTATGGAAGGATAGGCAGTAGAGCCAAATCAGATGAGGTCGAAGTTGAAGTGGTAGGTTGATTTGTAGCCAGACCATTTGATGATGACAACGGATTACTGTAATATTTACTTTGAGTTGACACAAAAACATTAGTTTTGGGCTTAGTGGAGGATAGCATAAGCACTTTTGAACTCGGCGGCCGAGGATGCGGCAGTGGCCCATTGGCGCTCAAGATACTATGAGGTGAAATAAGGAGTGAAACTCAAGGCTACATCAAGCCTTGAGCCTAAGTAGCTAGCCCTACGAGGACGGGGAGAGGGCTCTCTCGGGTCTATCTCGAGAAAATGAAAGTAAGTGCCGAGATGACTTATAGATGGTACTGATTTTAGGCTAGTAAAGAGATAGGAAAGTTTGATTTTAATTTTTTGGGTTTTTGTTGGAGAAATGGGAAAAACAAATTTTGGGTCCGGGGATAAGGCCAGATCTTTGCAGAATTCGAGTTGGGGTGAGGTAGGCAATAGTCTTGATGCTTTTGATTGGGTATATGGATGGATCAGAACGAAAAGGAGCTGAAGAGGGCAAGGAAGAACATGGATCCTCTCCAAACAGGCGAAAACATGTAAAACTAAACAAATTTAAAGGCAGAGCACTGTAAACAATGGATTCAACCTCATTTACTCATTTATTTAGTTTCAGAAGCATAAGAAGGGAATGGCATACATCAAACATGAAAGAAATTACAATAAACTGAGAGAAAACACCATCAAGAAATGAAAGCCACAAGAATCCCAACAGGTGCTGCAAAACCTCTGATCTTTCCTTAGCCAAAATATGAAAAATATGTACAATAGTGTGCCAAAGTTTTCCCAAGAGTCCAACCTGTCCCAACCTCTGAAAATGATTGAGAAATTACATCATATAGACCATCCTAACCCCTTCCCACACCTCTAGGTGTCGAATTCCTCCTTCTAGGAGCAGTTCCAACTAATTCTAAACAAGGAGCTAGAATATAGGCATCCAAACAACTTGCCTCTAAAAGGAAGGAAATTGATTCTTACATTTGATTTTTACTTTTTTAGGAGTGAATCATCTAGAATAGGTAAAAGTGAGTCCAAGTTACATGCCAACCATAAAATTACATCAAGATAACTCAAAAATTACATCCACAAGCAAAACTGGTCCAACTGGCCGAAATCCTGAGCTGGAAGATGAAAAATGGACCAAAAATCTGTATGCCTAGCACGCCTGAGCTCTATGCGTAGCGCGCCTTTCAGCCTACTTTTGGGGAACTTCCTAGCATCAAAATCAAGCTCGTGATAGCTTTTTGGAAAGACCTGGATGTTGGCTATCCAACCCAAGTGGAATTTTACAATTTGGAGCTCATTTGCCCCTCCAAAACTTCATTCTCCCACAAGTACTTCCTGCTGGTGCAAAAGGTGGCAGAAAGGTGATTTTCATGGTGTTTTGGCCCCTTTGATCATCCAGAACTTGGTGAAATGCTTTGGTCCCACTGGAGCATGCATAAATTACCATGAAAAACCCAAAAATATAAAGTTTTCCTCCAGCAAGTGTCCCAATCATAAGCGAGCGCGTCGACGCGCTACGCGTTGGGCTGAAAAACCTGTTTTGAGACCAAAATTTTCCAAAATGACAAAAACTTCTTCAAATTTGCTCAAATTCGGAGCGAAGACCCTCCATCATGTATCATGCCCAGCCAATGAAGTCTCAGCCAAAATCCGGAGTGGATCAGGCCTCTTTCGCCGTTTTAGTGCACTGCTCAACCTCCTCTTTAGAATCTTCATTTTTGCCTTGCAGACATGCATGCGGGCCCAATAATGACCTTTCATGTGACGAAGCATGTCTTTCTCTCTATTGGCCTTTTCCAACAACTTCTCCAGATGAATGTTAACATGCGTGAGTTCGGTCTCTCGCTCAACTGGTGTCATGTCACCTGGTCTCTTCCGGGCCAATTGTCGATCCTCACGGATTCGCCGCAGCTCTAACAGTGTGTGCTCATCCTCTAGCTGTTTGTTACGCTGCTCTAGGTAGTTTATCACCCACTGAGCCCTCTGCAATTTCTCTTTCAGCGTGTCATTCTCGGCCTTTTGCTCCTGGATGATCTCTTTCAGTTTCGAGCTAGGAGAGCTCGCATCAACATCAATGATCATGAAATCAGTGTCCCGGCCTCCTAATGGGCCCTCATCATGCATAGGCCTCTTTCCTCTGTCCTGGATCTGTACCTGTGCTGAAGAATAAGGTGAGACCCCTTCCACATCATGTGGATATAATACTCGCTCTGCTGATGGAGTCAACGAGACCCCTTCCACCCCGGGTGGAGATAGTACTCGTCGTGTAGCTGCAAATAAGGCCCTGTGGCCCTGCTTCAATTATGTCATACAATGAACGATGGCAGTCTCGGGAATGTTAGGGCTGGTGTGAAGGCTCTCCCTCATCATGAACTACCTCGAGAGGTGGGTAGCCAGTATTTTGTGAAGAAGTCCACGGCTGATGAAATCCTCCCAAGTAATGCCTGGCTGTGTCAACTGAAATGTCATACCTCCTGCTCATTGTGCGAGTCGAGTCTCGACATGGCTTTGAAAAAAAGATGTCTGCAATATATATGCTGATATAGGTGTAGTGAAGACAAAAGTTCAGTGTATGCTCAAAACCCAAATATGTCACATATGTACCAAAGCATCATAGGAAAACAAGCCACAGTGGTAATAGCTCTGTTAAGTGAATTGGCATAAAAACAGTCACTGTTTTGATCACAAGTGAATTTGACAAATGAGTAGAAAAAGTGTAATGTAGTGTACAACCTTTGCAATGCTGGCCAAGATTTGTCAAAGGGAAAATGAGAATGAGACTGTGTTTGTCAATAGAGAATAGGAAACAGTGACAATGACCATAGTAAAACCATAGCAATGATAACAGTGTTCTGATAATGTCAATGGAGGATATGGACAAGTGAATCATGAGACTATGTGAAAACATGAATAAGGAGCAGTGCTAAAATGAGGATGACAATCATAGTGACAGCAGTGGTACAATAGCAAAGAAAGGGCGTGAGGATGATGTACATAATGAGCAGGGGCGCCACAGACAATATAGGCATGAGCATATATATCAATCACAGAAGTTTGCAAACCCTTCACAATACTGTCAACATATCTTTCAAAACCCTGAGAAATGAATTTGCAATGAACCTAGGGTTTACACATTTCTCCTCATCAAATGCTTGTTTCCCCACATCAAACACACTACAATCATGTTCAAAAATCACTTAACAATCGTGGAGAACCTACTTGCAAGCCGATTAAGGCATTTGGGCGTGAAATTGGGCGCAAGGGAAATTTTTTTTGGCTCTAAGACTATATGGGTAGCGCGCTCACCCAATGCGTAGTGCGATGCATGTGTGTAGCGCCCTTATTATTTTACACAGGCTGGGGAGGCTATATGTGTAGCGCGCCTCTTGTGCGTAGCGCGCTACATAGTGCATTTTTCAGGAGGCTTTTGGAGGCCTTCTCGGTGTCCAAATTGAGCGTGTGATAGCTCATTGGAAATATATTGGAGTCTACTTTCCAACCCAAGTGGAATTTTTCAATTTGGACTTCATTTTCCTTGTCAGAAATCAAATCTCCCAAAACTTGTCAAAATGAGCAGAATGAGGCTGCCTCAAGGCAGAGCGCTGTTGTAGTCAACTTTTGAAGGTCTTCCTCAACTCCAAATTGAGCTCATGATAGCTCATTGGAAAGATATTTGTGTCTAGTTATCCTTTGACTCATCAAGCAAGTCATTTAGCCAACCATGCTAGGAGAAATCTTGATTTTCCCAAGGTCACTTCAGAGGTGCATTCAATTCTCCTGAGGCAACGGTATTTTTGACATTTCTCTAAAACCATGATACCTGTGTAAAAAGTGAGGGATTTTTTTCTTCTTTGGCATGTTTTGGACAAAAACCTCTCTCAGTTTTCCAAAATTCATCTTTTATTTCTCTGAAATAGCATTTGAGTGAAACTTATCCCGATGTGTGGAACAAGGGATTTTGTCGAAATGAAGCGAAACGAAGGGGATAAGGGGCTTCTAAATTCTTGGGGAAATTTTGGGAAGTAGGGGGGGGTGTTAGGAAGCATGAGAAAGTGGAATCTCAGAGATTGAGTGAGGGGAAGGGGTCCAAAAGGGCAAGACACAGGCCTAGCCTAGAAAATTGCCAAGTTGTGGCAAGAAACTAGGGTTTGTGCAAAAATGAGGAATTTGGGGGATCTCAGTGATGGGAAGTGTTTAATAAAGTATATTAAGGATAGGGGAAGGTGTGTGAACATCAGGATACAAGTTTTTTTGATGATTTGACCATCCAAGAGAAATTACCTCCAAAACCCTAGGAGAGGGAAATGGACCTTACCTAGGCACAACTGAAGCATGAACAAGGTGTAAAATGACTCAATGGAACTTGACATGATGATGACAACCCTCTGAATGATGGTACACTCAGCTGAATGGTGACATGGACCGACATTTGGACAACTTTGAAAAGCGTGAAAACAAACCCTAGACCTAATGCCTAGTGACCAAATTTTGCTTGAAGACTTATTGAAATGACAAAATTTGACCTTGACACCTTAAAATCACTTTGTAAGAGCATGTTTGATCACTGAAGGAAGGCTGCAAAGGCTGACACTAACATTGGCTCCAATGGGGATGGTAGCTCCTTGGAGGTGCCAAGAACGACAGATCTTTGGGAGAGCAGACCAGTGCCTTATCCATTGGGCAATGGAATCAAAAACTCAAAATGAAATGCATGACTGAAAACTGATGACTTGACAACACAAATTGACTCTCACTCAACTAAGAACTGACTCGATACTTAAACACAACCGACAAACTGGAAATATGCTCAATATGAAGCTTATTCAATACAACCTACTCTAACAGTTTCATTCATCACCTGATCAAGTGAAATGAAACAACCAATGCAACCATGTAAGCATCTTGGCTGCTATTTGATTTCTTCCCAAGTGCTTTCTGATGCGCCGAAATTGAAAGAATCGAAAGGCAACTCCCATGGAAATTTGAACTCAAGCTGACTGCTGATAAACTTGCAAAGCATGAATTGACTGGATGACTTCAAGAATACTGCAAAAGGATCTTCATAAACATAGCTACTGATTTCCATTAACACCTCACTGCTCTGGTCCAGATAATCTCCATACCTTAATCTTAAACTTTTCGTCACATCTGCGGTGCTTTTCTTTGGTGATTGCAGCAAGCTGCCAAAAGGATCCTGAATTTCGTGAATAACCAAACACTGTTGCTGATTACAAACAGAACAAAAGTCTCCTTTATCAATCTCCTCATATGAAAAATCTGTTGAACAACACAATGAAATTGACTTTTGAACAAGATTATTATCAACATTCTTTTCGGGCACATGGTTAGCTAATGGAGCAGAATTTTTATAACAAACATCATCCAACACACGAGCAATAGGATCATCAAAAACTTGAGAAGACTGCTGCACTGTATCCCTTGAAACTGTATGACATCCTACTGGCTGTTCATCTTTTCCTTGAGATATATTACGAAGATTATGCCTTATAAACTGAAATGTTTCGAAACAAAAGGGTATAGAATTTTCCTGCATCATCAAATCATGTATTTCATCTTCCACACCTTCATCTGTAATCTGACCTTCAATTGCATTGGATGGCTGCAAATCTGATGCTACAGGCTGCTCAAGAATTTCGTTATCTGTCTCATCCTCAACATTAACCTTGAGAGATTGCTGATTTCTTACAGGCTGCTCATTTGAAGATTTACTATGCAATTTACCCTTCAAAAACTGAAATGATTCAAAACAGAATGGTACGGAGTCACCTTGTATCATTTGATCACATGTACCAGCTTCCATGTCCTCATCTGCAACTTGAAAATCAATGACTTTTGGGGGCTGCAAGTCTGAATATGAGAAGTTTTCGTTGCCCTCAAGACGATCCAAATCAAGACTTGTTGACGTTTGATTTCTGATTGCATGGAAGTTATCTCTAATGAACTGAAACGAATCAAAACAAAAAGGCAAAGATCCTTCACTTACATCAAAATTTTCTGCACTTTCCTCATCATTGCCATAGCTAATATGCATCGGTTGATCACTGTACTCGAGCTGCTGAAAGTGAACTTCCTCCTCGCACAAACTAGCTACTGATTTGTCTGCAAGATTAGCTTCTGTTTGGAGAACATAATCATCATCATACTGATCAAACTGAGGCAATTCATCGGTATAAAACACATCATCAAACATACACATCATATCAATAGCTCTCTCTTCTTCACAATGATCTATAAAACAATCACTATGACAACTGGGATCAGAAACAAAATGTTTTGGGTCAGCCACTTGTTCTTGAATGTCATTTTCATTTTTTGCAGTCATTTTCCGCACCATCTCTTCTACTGCATTTACGAAAAGATCAAGCTTTTCCTCTGAAGGTGTCAGCTGCTCTGAAACATTCTTCTTTTCTTCTTCCTTCAACCTTGCCCTCAAGATCAGCAAATGAGCCTCTACATTTACTGCCTTGTTCTGCATTTCGTGAAGCGTTGCAATATTATTTTCTCTCAACTGAAACTCCATTTCCGGATCAAAGGCACCCGGGTAGTGCAAGAGAGCAGATCTAGGAGAAGGTCTTATATCAACTGGCATCGAATAATAAACTTGGTTAAATCTAGAAGAAAATTGTTGTACTGTCTCCCCTGGCATTATTTTCAGCTGATTATACTCTTCTATAATCAATAAAAAGTTCTGTCCGATCATCCAACTGTCAAGGAAAACTTTGACAAACTGCTGGAAATCTGTGATGCTCGCATCAGGCAGGGCTTTGAACCAACTCTTTACTTGGGCTTGCAAAGAAAGAGCAAAAAGCCTAATACTGACATCTTCATCATCAACTTCAAAAAGATCTAGAAAAGTCTCAACATTCTGCACATGTTGCTCGGCGTTGACATTGTTACATTCACCGTCAAATCTTGGTAGATATAGGTCATAATTTGTAGGGAAAGCATGAAGAACAGAAGGTAAAACAAGAGGTTTGTACCGATCTGGAATTTTACAAGGTGTAGGGGCATGTACAAGAGCTGTGGGATCAGTTTTGTTTTCTTTAGGCTCATCACTCTGAAGAGAGTCATCATAATATGTGGGAAAAGTAAGGAGACCAGGATCAAAGGGAAACTCAGCATTTACACTTTTTGAATGGGTCGAGTGAAGATTTTGATCACCTTTATCATACAACAAATTTTGAAAAACTTTCAGGACAGCTTCAAGACCAGCAAAGAAGTAATTTACAAGAAATCAGATTAGATCCTGAATACCATTCCACTTTAGATACCTGAACTTTGTGTAAGATCCTTCCATTTTCTCAGAGAAAGAGTCAGTCCTCCAGACTTTGAATTGGAGTCACCAGGTGAAAGATTTCAGCCTTCTTATGTCTGATCATTGTCCACCATCAACCATCAGATCTGAACTCGATACATGTACTGGGGCAATTTATAAGTTAAGTGTTACGATTACAAGCTAGACCGGAGATCGACTGAAGCAGCGTTTATCTACTATGCACTCGCAGAGCAAGAGCAGTTCGAAAGCTACCTGGCGTGACTTCAGGCTCCGTCTGTAGCTATAAATCAAACAACACTAACCATCAAACCAATTTCTCCCCAGTATGGTCGCCACTATGTTAGCGCTCAAATCTACCTTAGGCTGAAATAAGGTAAAACTCAAGGCTACATCAAACCACGCTCAGCCTCGTAGCTAGCCCTACGAGGACAGGAGAGGGCTCTCTCCGGGTCTATCTCGATAAATTGAGCAATAGGGTGCGAGATGACTTATAATTGGTACTGATTTTAGGCTAGTAAAGAGATAGGAAAGTTTGATTTTGATTTTTTGGGTTTTTGTTGAAAAGATGGGAAAAACAATTTTGGGTCCGGGGATAAGGCCAGATCTTTGCAGAATTCGAGTTGGGGCGAGGTAGGCAGTAGTCTTGATGCTTTTGATCGGGTATATGGATGGACCAGAATGACAAGGAGCTGAAGAGGGCAAGGGAGAACATGGATCCTCTCCAAACAGGCGAAAACATGTAAAACTAAACAAATTTAAAGGCAGAGCACTGGAAACAATGGATTCAACCTCATTTACTCATTCATTTAGTTTCAGAAGCATAAGAAGGGAATGGCATACATCAAACATGAAAGAACTTACAATAAAATGAGAGAAAACACCATCAAGAACTGAAAGCCACAAGAATCCCAACAGGTGCTGCAAAACCTCTGATCTTTCCTTAGCCAAAATATGAAAAATATGTACAATAGTGTGCCAAAGTCTTCCCAAGAGTCCAACCTGTAGAATGTCTCAGAAATTACATCATATAGACCTCCTAACCCCTTCCCACACTTCTAGGGGTCGAATTAATCCTTCTAGGAGCAGTTCCAACTAATTCTAAACAAGGAGCTAGAATATAGGCATCCAAACAACTTGCCTCTAAAAGGAAGGAAACTGATTCTTACATTTGATTTTTACTTTTTTAGGAGTGAATCATCTAGAATAGGTAAAAGTGAGTCCAAGTTACATGAAAACCATAAAATTACATCAAGACAACTCAAAAATTACAATTACAAGAAAAACTGGTCCAACTGGCCGAAATCCTGAGCTGGAAGGTGAAAAATTGACCAAAAATCTATATGCGTAGCGCGCCTAAGCCATATGTGTAGCGTGTCTTTCAGCCTGATTTTGGGGCACTTCCTGGCATCCAAATTGAGCTCATGATAGCTTGTTGGAAAGCCCTAGATGTTGGCTATCCAACCCAAGTGGAATTTCCCAATTTGGAGCTCATTTTCCCCTCCAAAACTTCATTCTCCCAGAAGTACTTCCTGCTGGTGCAAAAGGTGGCAGAAAGGTGGTTTTCATGGTGTTTTTGGGCCTTTTGATCATCCAGAACTTGATGAAATGCTTCGGCCATACTGGAGCATGCATAAATTACCATGAAAAATCCAAAAATATAAATTTTTCCTCCAGCAAGTGTCCCAATCATAAGCGCGCATCGACGCGCTATGCGTTGGGCTGAAAAATCTGTTTTGAGACCAAAATTTTCCAAAATGACAAAAACTTCTTCAAATTTGCTCAAATTCGGAGCGAAGACCCTCCATCATGTATCATGCCCAGCCAACGAAGCCTCGGCCAAAATCCGAAGTGGATCAGGCCTTTTCCGCCGTTTTAGTGCTCTGCTCAACCTCCTCTTCAGAATCTTCATTTTTGCTTTGCAGACATGCATGCGAGCCCAATAATGACCTTTCATGTGACGAAGCATGTCTTTCTCTCTATTGGCCTTTGCCAACAACTTCTCCAGATGAATGTTAACATGCGTGAGTTCGGTCTCTCGCTCAACTGGTGTCATGTCACCTGGTCTCTTCCGAGCCAATTGTCGATCCTCACGGATTCGCCGCAGCTCTAACAGTGTGTGCTCATCTTCTAGCTGTTTGTTGCACTACTCCAGGTATTCTATCACCCACTGAGCCCTCTGCAATTTCTCTTTCAGTGTGTCATTCTCGGCCTTTTTCTCCTGGATGATCTCTTTCAGTTTCGAGCTAGGAGAGCTCGCATCAACATCAATGATCGTGAAATCAGTGTCCCGGCCTCCTGATGGGCCCTCATCATGCATGGGCCTCTTTCCCCTGTCCTGAAACTGTACCTGTGCTGAAGAAGAAGGTGAGACCCCTTCCACATCATGTGGAGATAATACTCGCTCTGCTGATGGAGTCAACGAGACCCCTTCCACCCCGGGTGGAGATAGTACTCGTCGTGTAGCTGCAAATAAGGCCCTGTGGCCTCGCTGGTATGTCACATACAATGGAGCACTGATATGCTCGATCTCAAGAATTTCAGGCTGGTGTGAAGGCTCTCCCTCATCATAAACTACCTCGGGAGGCGGCTGTGGCGCTGTGAAGAAGTCACGTGAGATGAAATCCTCCCAAGTAATGCCCTGTTGTGGAATCACTATCATACTCCTGCTCATAATCTGAGTCCGTCTCTGACATGGCTTTGAAAACAAGATGTCTGTAATATATATGCTGATATAGGTGTAGTGAAGACAAAATTTCAGTGTATGCTCAAAACCCAAATATGTCACATATGTATCAAAGTATCATAGGAAAACAAGCCACAGTGGTGATGGCTCTGTCAAGTGGATTGGCATAAAAACAGTCACTGCTTTGATCACAAGGGAATTTGACAAATGAGTAAAAAAGTGTAATGTAGTGTACAACCTTTGTAATGCTGGCTAAGATTTGTCAAAGGGGAAAATGAGTATGAGACTGTGTTTGTCAATGGGAAATGGGAAACAATGTGACAATGACCACAGTGAAACAAATAACAATGACAATGGTAATATAATGGTGATGATAGCAGTGGTGAAATGACAAACTGAGAGCGTGAGGGTCGTGACACTTTGACAATAGATGGATAGGCACATATATCAACAATACAAACTGAGAAATTCTTCACAAGACCATCAACATGTATTCAAAACCCTAAGGAATGAATCTGCTATGAACATACGGTTTCAACTCTCCACATAAAACACACTAATTTTCCCACTTTAATAAACACCACAATCCTGTTCAAAAATCACTTAACAATGATGGAGAACCTACTTGGAAGCCGATTAAGGCGTTTGGGCATGAAATCAGACGCAAAGGCAAAAAAAAATCAGCCCTGAGACTGTATGGGTAGCACGCTTACCCAATTTGTAGCGTGCAGTAAGTGTGTAGCGCCCTTGTTATTTTACACTGGCTGGTGAGGTTATATGCGTAGCGCGCCCTATATGGGTAGCGCGCCTCCTATATGCGTAGCACACTACATAGTGCATTTTGCAGGAGGCTTTTGGAGGCCTTCCTGGTGTCCAAATTGAGCGTGTCATAGCTTGTTGGAAAGATCTTGGAGTATAATTTCCAACCCAAGTGGAATTTTTCAATTTGGACTTCATTTTCCTTGTCAGAAATCAAATCTCCCAAAACTTTTCAAAATGAGAAGAATGAGGCTGCCTCAAGGAAGAGCGTTGTTGCAGTCAACTTTTGAAGGTCTTCCTCAACTCCAAATTGAGCTCATGATAGCTCATTTGAAATATATTTGTGTCTAGTTATCCTTTGACTCATCAAGCAAGTCATTTAGCCAACCATGCTAGGAGAAATCTTTATTTTCCCAAGGTCACTTCAGAGGTGCATTAAATTCTTCTGAGGCAACGGTATTTTTGACATTTCGCTAAAACCATGATACCTGTGTAAAAAGTGAGGGAGGTTTTTCGTCTTTGGCATGTTTTGGAAAAAAAATTCTCTCATTTTTCCAAAATTAATCTTTTATTGCTCTGAAATAGCATTTGAGTGAGACTTATCCCGATGTGTGAAACAAGGGATTTTGTCGAAATGAATCGAAATGAAGGGGATAAGGGGCTTCTAAATTCTTGGGGAAATTTTGGGAAGTAGGGAGGGATGTTAGGAAGTAGGGGAAAGTGGAATCTCGAGAGATTGAGTGAGGGAAGGGGTCCAAAAGGGGCAAAACACGAGGCCTAGCCTAGAAAATTGCCAAGTTGTGGCAAGAAATAAGGGTTCTGCAAAAATGAAAATTTTGGGGATCTCGGTGATGGGGAAGTGTTTAATAAGTATATTAAGGATAGGGAAGGTGTGTGAACATCGGGATACAAGTTTTTCCAATGATTTGACCATCCAAGAGAAATTACCTCCAAAACCCTAGGAGAGGGAAATGGACCTTACCTAGGCACAACTGAAGCATGAACAAGGTGTAAAATGACTCAATGGAACTTGACATGATAACGAAAACCCTCTGAATGATGATACACTCAGCTTAATGGAGACATGGACCGACATTTGGACAACTTTGACAGGAGTAAAAGCAACCCCTAGACCTAATGCCTAGTGACCAAATTTTGCTTGAAGACTTATTGAAATGAAAAAATTTGACCTTGACACCTTAAAATCACTTTGTAAGAGCATGTTTGATCTTTGGAGAAGGTACATAAAGGCGAAACTACTTCGGTCTAGAAGCAGGATCTGTAGTAACCATATGTGTTTCCGGGTTCGGAAAAGGATTTGTCAACACTGCAGATGTGATAGAATTCTTAAGAAGGTTTGGGACTTATAAGCGGTGAGGTCAATCTCGCGTAAAATGCTCCTCATTACATATACAACAAGGGTAATGAGGTTTCCGACAACAAGATTCTTAAGCGTATGCTTCAACGCATGATTGGGGTTCATAAAAAAAACTGGCATTTGATCTTGTACTCGGATTTGTGGGCATATTGAACCTCGGTGAGAAATGTGACCAGATTCAGTCCCTTTCAACTGGTTTATGGTATGGAAGCTATCTTGCTGATACAATGCGAAATACCATCGTTGAAACTCGTGATTGACCTGCTACTTGACACCTCTGAAGAAGAGGAACATCTTTTAGATCTCATCCATCTAGATGAAATGCGTCATGAAGTCGCATTGGCCAACGAAGCACGTAAGAGACAAATCAAGGCGCAATATGAGTGCAATTTCAAGCCTCACATCTTCTCAGAAGGAGACCTAGTCTTGCTTTATGATCAGGAAGCTGATAAGATAGGAATAGGGAAATTTGAACCATTATGGTACGACCCCTACATTGTCAAGCGCATTCTGGCTAAGGGTGCCTACGAGTTGGTAGCTTATGATGGGATTACATTGTTGTAGCCTCGAAATGGGCTGTATATTAAAATTTAATATGGGTGACAAAGGTGCAGTCGCACCGGCTTAACATCGTGATACATTTTAATCTCATGTTCAACAATGCTGGAGTCGATACCTGGCATCTCCTCATATGACCAAGCGAATACATCTCTGAATTCAAAAAAAAGAGCGCAGTAAGTGTCAAGTTCAAATGGAGAACAAGACACAATGACATGAATGTTTTCTACAATACCTGGTTTGGTCAAAGTATCAATAGGAATCTTTTCTTTGATATTTTATGGGTTTCGCTAAGAATCGACGACGTGGATAGTAATAGAATTCATCAAGAAATCAATGACAGTAGGGTGATATAGTTCAGATGGATTATATTCACTATAATATGGAATATGGGATCGTTGATGTGATGATTCCCATGGTTCTTCTTCCGGCATCATGGATTCCATAATGCTCTCATCTGTCGAGAATACACGTGAAAATGATTAGAAGAAGTACCAAAATCCAAAGAACAATCAACCCAAACGACCGGCGACAATAGAATTGGATTGGCCACATAAGCCAAGTAAATTGATTGCTATGCTAGCTCAATTGGACAAATAAAACCTATGTATAAGTATGCTTTCCCTAAGTGTGGTGGTTCACTTAGAACAACATAAATAAATATATCCGACCTTTTCCTTAAAATGAATAGATAAAGGGAGGAAAACCTACTTGTAATCTGTTTGCTTTTCCTTGCCTCCCTTCATCACTTCCGTCGCTCTCAATCTAACTTAACTTGCTTGATTGATACCTGCAATGGAAAACAAAAGAAATAAAACAACATAAAGGCAATACGATCTATTCAAGTTAAACAAACTGAATCGATTAAATTCATAAATACACACATACTATCATTGACACGTGCATTAGGAAAGGAACAAATGTCTTTATTATGAAGTAGAAGGAAGAGTACAACCAGTTGATCGATTCACTATCACTCGTCCATCTTTAGTCCCATCCTCATCACATCCAGCATCAACAATCCATCAACATCACAATACATGCACAATATCTCCAAGAGCTGTGATCTCACCAACATAACTCTACTTAACAAAAATTATTGCTCCCTTGTGCACTATGATTAGTGCTCTATTTATAAGTAGATGAAGGTAGTTTGACATAAATGAATCATTGAATGGATTTCCTAAAAATGGTTGAATATGTTTCCTTGTTCATGGGAATAGAAGGATAAGAGGTTTAATGTCTTCATAGTGTCCATATTCAAAGCTATTAGATGAGGTGAAAGCTGGAACAACTTCTAGAAGCCACTAGAGGTTGGGAAGATTCCCAGAATGCAATGAACAATTTGCTCCCAATTAACCAACACACAATAAAGTGGGCCTAGATCCTCTACAATGTAGCCTTGCATGGGAGTAGATGCTCCACAAATTAGTTACAACTGTCTAGGGGTGTGTTGATGGCTCAATGGGGCACTTTAACTGGCATCTAAGCAGTGAAACTTTAATGAAGGAAAGCCACCAATGGAATGGCTTTTTTAGGGCATGTAGCAACTGATTGAGAGTGTGAGAGACCCTAATAGATATTGATATGTGTTTTTGGCCTAAATTGACCTATAAAATATTCCCCCTAAAGCATGAAGTCAAAAATGATAATGTTGAGTGATTTTATTTACGACGTGATGAGGAGGAACTGAAGCGGACGATGACCTACATCAATTACAATACATTACATCATGATATCTATTCATATTGGACATGAATTTCTGAGGAAGGCATATCCCTTACTCAGCTCATAAACTATCATAACATCAAAAATTCGTCTACACATATATACCCATGATAGGATGACCATCTCAATAATGATCATCGTATGAATGATTTGGTACTACTCCTGAAATTATAGCCCGGATGGATGAAACTAGATCCGGGGTCTTCTATCTCGTTCACTTGATCACTTAAAGTATGAGTCTAACCATGTGAATATGTTATCCGAAGTCAAACATGGGAAGACACTGTCTGATTACCATCCAATGATGTAAGTCGTTAACAGATGCGAGAGAAATCACCATTGATGATAATGGCTCTCAAGGTACTACAGTAAATTCTACATGGTGTGAATGGATGATTTGATGTCGAGCACCATACAAAGTCTTTCGGTCGAAGGCTTGTGATGTCAACCTATCGCCGGAAGAGAGAAACCTGCCATTGATGTAAGCAAGCTCCAAGGTACTGAAAGGTTGTTTCTAAGTCAACTTCCTGGATGATGAACTGATGTTGACAGGAAGCGACTCATCGTAGGAGGGCATTGATGTTTCTCCCATCAATGACACAAAATAGGAGTAATGATTTTGTTGACAAAATGTGAATGATGAAGCAATGTCAAGGATGAAGGTCATGAAATGAAGGTTTATGAGTATTGCAAAGGATGAGGAATAATTGAGTGACTTCTCTTGAACATATCAACGACACTGAATGAATTGGAAACATTTGACCCAAAAATGAAGTGATGGATGGTGTGATAGACCATAGGTATGATAGACCGTCAAGCATATTACTCAACCCAAAAATCATGGAGATGAAATGAATAAGTGCCATGTTCAAGAGTGACTTGCTACCATAAAGTGTTTTATCCCTTTCCAATTTTCCCTAGTCATTGCTAACTAGTACCTCTTTATTTTTTAACAAGATTGAGGAGGATAACATATGCTTGATGTATAATTCCACCCTTCAGGTGAATCCATCGCTATTTGATGATTTAACGAGTCTAGCGAAGGTGAAACTCGATCTTTTCATGATGGACAAGCCTATTGCTATTTGATGCTTTAACGAGTCTAACGACAATGAAAACTTAGTCCTTTTTCATGTTTAGAGAGTTTGAAAAGGGACGAAAAGAAAACTCCACAAGTTATTTTTTGTATAATAGTCTCTCAGATCCAAAAAAGCATAAAATAAAACCTAAGAGAACCTCCTATCCATGTTCGAATAGGGTTTTCCTTTTTCGTAAACATAATGTATCTCAGTTCAGAAAAGGGTTAATCTTGTACTGAGTAGATGTCGTTTCAGTTCCTTTTACAAGCTTGAAAGGACAAGTGCTCAACAATATTTTCATGTTTTGGGAGTCTGAAAAGAGTTGAAAGAGAAATCCAGGGAGGTTCCTTTTTCGTGTTTAACAAAGCTCGAAAAAGAGATAAAAGTGTGCTTTGAGTTCCTTTTTCATGTTTAACAAAGCTCGAAAAAGAGATAAAAGTGTTCTTTGTGGTCAAAATTGCATTTCACGATCAAGCACGACTAACTCACTGTAATTAGTTGTAAACTTGCTCAAAGAACCATAAAATGGATTAACACTACCTTTTTAAATAGTAAAAATGGGTAAAAACTATAGTCATTTAATTAAATATGCATAAATTAATAAAAAAGACTATTAAAATAAGAAATTACCAAATCATTTTTACCATTCGAATTTTAGTGCTCTGAGCCTATTTTACCCTCGAACTTCAGTGGCTGATTGCGAAAGATTCTGTGGATCATTTCTCGTTTCGTATAGACCGGGTAGAAGATCTTACCCTCCTATTTCTATTGGTTGCATTCTTGTTTAGTTTCATGCACATTTTTTAGGGTTTTGGGGCTCCTAGGGTAAATATAAAACACCCTAAGACCAACACACCCTTGTATGTCGAAAAGTGCATTGCAGAGAGGCTGGAATGAAGGCCATTTCCTCTACAACGCTCTGTCTTCCACTCAGGAGTGCGTTGGGCGCAATTCAGAACTTGCATCTTTTTTTTTGCCCAAAATTTCTCCATTTTTTTGCATGGAATGGATCCTAACTAAGCATATGGTGTGATTTCAGACTTTGATCAAATCAGAATGTCGATTACATAGAGAGAAAGTGAACATGAAGAACATGATATGGTTTCCCTAAATGATCCTGGTACAGTGAGAGCAGTTAGAGACTGTGGGTTGCTCAAGTACTTCAGATTGTCAGGGATGAGGCAACACATGGAACTATTGCAGTTCTTAATCCATTCATGGGACCTGGAATTACAAGAATTTCACATTGGGGACAAATTTCTCCCAACATTGGTTGATGACATTTAATTTCTAACAGGTTTGTCAAGACTTGGTGCCCCCATTTCCCTTACGGGATCCATCTGTGGAGGTGAAATAGTGAAGGACTACATCTGACAGTTTTGTCGACTAGGAATTGAGCCTAGCAAATATGGAAAGATAAATATCAAATATGTACATGATATGCCTTTGCGAACGCTCCTATTCACTATCGCAAAGCTAGCGGGCAACGTGACACTAGATGTTGCGAATATATCATACATGCAGTATGCGCTTGAGTGTCTCGAGCCAACTGTGTAGCAGTACTCCTTCAGATGAAAGAACAACTGACCAAGGTAAAAATTGGAAAGACCAAAAATTTCAGCTATGGGTCGATATTGATCACTTTTGTTTTGGAGTGAGTTCCATTGATGCAGCCACAACATGTGACACTGGGATTAGCTAGTCCTAGAGATCCATGGATGAAGTGGTGGGTCGAGCTGATGGCTAGACATGCTGGTTAGTCATCGATATTGTTTTCCACTGCATTCTTCAGTAGCATCTGAAGACAAAATATCTTCATAGAGGAGCATCCATAAGCAGGGATGGATTTCCGCAAAGATCTAGATTTGATTTTACCAGCCGACGCTCAATGGGGTGCTATAGGTTAAATGTTGACCATGTTTTTTATTTTTTGGGGTTTTTTACATATTTTTGTGTTTTTTGATGTTTCCAAGACTAAACAAAAGATGTTTTATGTATGAAAAATTAGGTATGGTTCGACCTATGGTTCATGCATAGCAGGCGGGAGAACTAGCAGAGAGGACTGTCGGGAGAGAAGTCCTTCAGGATTTGGATTTAGCCGAGACTCTTGCTAAGTTGCAGCAGCATGTGGAGGGATTGTCTCTTGGGATACTAGATGTCTGGATCGAGGAGTTACCTATGAGGCTATAGTGCCATACCATTGGTGTGCCCAACCATTGGATGAGGCTATTATGCATGATAGCCTAAGTAGTGACCTGCTATCATGATACATTTTTAGGTCAGATGACCAACATGTCTTGGACACAATTTTGTAAAAAACTCGATATAAATCTTTTTTACTTTTAATGTTTTTCTATGGTTATGTGCAATCCTATTCAATTGTATGATGTGAATTTAAAATCTATCTTTAAATATGTTGCAAATGTCTATTTAACACATAATTCGCCAAAGAATAAACCAAAGTGTTAAAGTTTCTAGAAATGTGTTGATATTGAATGCAATAAAAATGTATTTCCAAAAGATGAACTCTAAGGAACATGCGATGAATTGCTGAATTTCAGGCAGTATAAATGCCAGTAAGCTGTAGTATGAAAAGTTGTAAGTCTAGCCTGATGATGATGCAGTGAATACCAAGTGAAATGGCATCAGAGAGGAGTTTGATCAACCCGCTATACACAGTGATATTTTTGGTCGATCAACCAATACAAATCCCTTAGAAACTCACTAACTCGCCACTTGGAGCAAAGATGGCCCATGCTGCAAAGGATAAATTCTGAGTACTACGACTAGCACCATTGACATATCCAACAAATGGTTCTGAGGATTATGACATCTGCAAAAAATGAAAAGTGGATTACTAACCACATGAAAAAATCTAAAAGACACATTGCTACACACACACAATCAAAGCATATAATACAGTGTTTACTATGCAAAATCAGGCATAGTAACGTTTAAGATACAACCCATTTTGAGGTTGCGACAATGGAATCCCACCATAATCTACCAAATCAGAGGCACACTTAGCCAGAATGCACTTGATAATGTAGGGGTTGTGCCATAATGGTTCAAATTTTCCTGTTCCTATCTTATCAACTTCCTGATCATAAAGCAAGAGCAGGTCCTCTTCCGAGAAGATG
Organism: Pinus albicaulis; assembly: GCA_034641835.2. Classification (NCBI taxonomy): domain Eukaryota; kingdom Viridiplantae; phylum Streptophyta; class Pinopsida; order Pinales; family Pinaceae; genus Pinus; species Pinus albicaulis. The sequence continues at coordinate 1,068,144,052 of CM076583.1, forward strand.
TGAGGCTTGAAATTGCGGTCACATTGCGCCTTGATTCGTCTCTTATGTGCTTCGTTGGCCAATGCGGCTTCACGATGCGTTTCATCTAGATGGATGAGATCTAAAAGAGATGCCTCTGATTTAGAAGTGTCAGGTAGCAGGTCAATCGTGAGTTTCAACAATGGTATTTCGCATTGTATCGATAAGATAGCTTCTAGACCATAAACCAACTGAAAGGGAGTGAATCCAGTCACATTTCTCACCAAGGTTCGATATGCCCACAAAGCCGAGTACAAGATCAAATTCCAGTTTCATTTATGAACCCAAATCATGTGTTGAAGCATATGCTTAAGAATATTGTTGATAGCTTCAACTTGTCCATTAGCTTGGGGATAATAAGGGGTAGAACTATCATGTGACAATCCTAACTTGGTAGTCAACTCATCCATTATGTGATTGCAAAAATGTTTTACATGATCTGTGAATATGGCTTGCAGTACACCAAATCGTGTAACCACATGGTTAAAAAATAAAAATACAACTATTTGTCTCGTGTTGGCTTTAGGGGTCCTGACCCAGGTTCGTACGTTAAGGTTTTCCAACAAACCCCTATACTACTGGCCCTTTCGGTAGTGAGCTGCTTGCACAGGTCAAAGTCTCACCTGAAGCAGTATGGGAGGGTGCTAGAACTAGGTTTCCGCACCCAGAAAGAGAGTAGGTAAGCCAAGCCACACACAACACACAGATCTATGAAAAAAGAGCTAGTTCGCAGGCTTAAATAAATAACCGATGTACACAGTATTACAGATATAGATCTTAGGTCCGCATCCACATGTGTTCGACCAACAAAGATATAAATTACAGTACGTGCGGTAGACTAGATAACATATATTATAGATAAACACAGCAGATAACACAGATCATTCGTACCTTATCACAGATTTAACACAGAGTGCAAATTCATATAACAGATAGATCCAAAACCAAATACCAACAATACTTCTCATATATTATAAGAAAATTCTTACATAACCCCAAATCCCACCTGCGCACACAGCCAGCAGGGTTCGCACACAACAGGACAAAGGATCTCCGCGCACATAGCTAGTAGGAGTCCGACCCAAATACCCGAAACCCAGAACTAACAATCCGCACATAACATTCACTTCTATTCATCTTCTACCTATCGACTCAAAAAGACTTACTATTTATACCAATTTAGCCTAGACTTACCTCGGGCCGCAAACCGTGGTTTGCAGACTCCTGGTTTTACCTATTTGCCTACTTTACAACTAGTTGGGGCTTTGATCCGCCCTATCACTCCTATGCTAGACTAAATATAATCAAAATAATACAAAATTGGACCAGCTTTCATCAGTGTGGGAGACCCTGCTCCAACAGTCCCCCAACACAATCTTGTGACTCATCTTGAGTCACTGTGGTGGTGGAGCCTCCACCTGCGCGTGTAATGCCTCAACAGCTGCAACCAGTGGGGCCAAGACTTCTAAGCTCTGCACCATAGCATTCTGCGCAATATCTACTAAATTTTGCGATGTTGGACCTTCTGTTGCAGCAGTGACACTCTCCAGTGTTTGATTGAGTCTTTTTACTGTATCATCTGCGTCCTAAGAGAGTTGAAGGGCCATGGTAGACCATGGCTTCAATCTCTTCCTGATGGCATCCTTCTTGTGCCGAAGTTCCTCAATCTCAGCTTGGAGGACCTCACTGGTCCTTAGACGGGCGATGCACTGTGCTGGGATCAGAGTGGCGATGGTAGCCTCGATATGTTCACATTCTTCTTCCTTCTGACAGAGCTCCTGATTAATTTGTTGTAGGCTTGAATCATGTTGAAACTTCATCAAGAGTTGCAAAGTTGTCTCCAGTAACTGCGTACCTTGAGCAATATGTCTCGTAATGGTGTTCGTGGCAGCCGTGACTAACGCAGCCCGTTGATCCCTTACCTCCGGAGGTGTCTCAGGTTGTAGCTTGGCCTGAAGATCGCAGATTTGCTGCTCCATCTATGTCTTGAGGGCCTGCAGCTCTGTTCGGGAAGCCTTCAATGTGGTCACCAGTGCTTAGATTTTAGCTTGTGGGGTGGCATCAGGTGATACATCTGCTACTATGTCCATATACACCTAGTGTATCATTGTCTCCAGTTCGGCTTGCTAGGAGACCGCGAGAAGCACGTTGGTGTTTTGTTGTGCTATCGTCTGTTCGACCGTACATAATTGCTGATGTACTAGTTGGTATCGATGGTAAATTTCATGGCAAACCGCCCTGTGGATATCCCTTACTGATTCGTGCGGCAGCTGGGCGAGATTCAGCTGTATGCCTGATCCTGCTGGGAGATGCATTGCCGGGTCCGACGGATCCATGATAAGAGTAGCACTGGGGATTGCACAGAGACGCCTTTCCTCTGTAACTAGTGCGGGTTCGCTAGGAGGCCGAAGGTTTCTTCGTTGGGTGATACTTTTCTGCAAAATATTTGTTTTTAATTGTAGAATGCGTAGCTCCGCTTGAATGGTGTCGATTGCATTTTTTTGTTGCTCTGCTAAAGCTACCCATTTCTCTTCGGTGGCTAGTGTAACAGCATCTGCAAGCTGCTCAAGATCCTCGTCAATAAATGTGACTGTTTCATCTTTCTCTGGTCTCTGGGGCCGTTACTTCTTCCGAGTTCCTTGTACCGGCTCTCCTGTCTGCTTGGTACCCCTGGCACTGATATCCTGCGGCGCGGCCTGGTTGGTAGCTGTAGTATCCTTGGTGGGATGCTGCGTGGAGGGAATGGTCGTTGTGACTGCTGCACCATCATTTGTTCCCATCTGTCTGCTTGGGCATGTAACAGCTGTGCTTGTATCCGCAATACTCTTCACAGGGGTTTTGAAGCCGATCTTCCAGGCAGGTGGCCATCATGCAATCACCGTATCAATCTCCCACTCTGCTACCATATAAGGAAGAGTCATCCAGGTTTTATTCTTAAGACTATAGATTTGAATATGGTGCATTATGACTTGGAACTTGGAGATACCCTTGTATTTTTCGTATATTATAGGAGATATCCATGGGCGTGAATTGATGGCTGCTGCTACATTACCCTGGAAAAGAACCCAGAAGACTTAGTTATCCTCCAATCACTGTGCATCTTTGGAATCCCATAAGTGAGCATACTAGGCTCCTTCGCACATGCCCAGATTGAGCGGAGGGATGACTGATTCCTTAGGTGCTTCCCATGCGACAAGGGCGATAAGAAACAACAACCAGGAGTAGAAAAAGGCTTTTCCGTGTTCTTGTGATTCACAGACATTGGATAGAAATTCGTCCCGCAAGTGTTGTGCCCAATTGAAGCAACCCCCTTTGGCACACTGACTTGCCACCCGTATGACATACGTAGGGACCGTTGCAACTTGGCATTTCTGCATTAATTTGTAGGCTAATATCCGGGTACCCATTCGCGTAGCTGGATCACTGATGGAATCAATGATAAAACCCCTCTTATTTCTCTTTACATGGTATGCCTGCCGTACCTTGGTTGCGATTTCCCCCTCATATTTCTTACCCACTTTCTCCATGGGGTGTAGTCCTTGCATGGGGAGACCAGTTATTCTATGGATTATTGCAACATCAATGGGGACTCTTTCACGAATCCATAAATAGTCGTCATGAATCAGGGTGAGAAACTATCGGGCTAACCGATCTGTGACGTTGTAATGGCCAAAGTGGGGCATTCATAATAGGTTCAGGATCCCAGATTTGGCCAATCCAGATACCCATTACTGAAGGATTACTGTGACTCCATCAGGGGCATGGACTGTCTCGAAATACAACGTGGGAGCCAGATCAGGGAACGCCGCGTAATTTGTTAAGTCATGATCATCAAATTTAACCTCATGGAGCTTTCCGCAAGGATCACCAATGACTGGGACCCCCATAGGGGTTAGCGGTGTTTGTAAGTAAGTGATCAGGCCATCTAAATTTTTTGGTGTGCGGGTCAATGTCCTTCGTGGCCAGATGAATGGGGGTAACCAGTTGATTGGATTAACTAGGAGGACCTCTTCTGGCCCAGGCAGGGCATTAGATGACTTGGGTGTTCTTGGCGATGTCCTCGGCTTTCCCGCGGCCCATTTTGCAGTCTTCGAAGGCTTTTTTGAGCTTTGAGATGGTTCTTTGCCTTTTCTGGTAACTAGGGTTATGGGTGAGTCTTCTTCCTCAGACTCAATCTCCATGACTTCATCACTTACCTCCTCCGTGGGTACCGAAGATTCCAAGGGGCTGGTAGCTATTAGTCTTGCCTGGAAGGTGAATTCAGCTTCTGGTTGGCTACTTGCAGGGGGGTTTCGAGCAGACATGATTGATGCAGTGTAGACCCAAATGCTCTGATAGTTTACGACTATGGGGTATAAGCTATGCAACTGAGATAGAATTGCGCTCTGGGCCATCCCAGTGGTTTTATAGTGCCTTTCGTTGTCCAACGGTTGGGTAAACTCTACGTAGGGCTTATGAATTTCCCCGATTTGTGCTATGAATTGTCAGGTGAATGTTTCCTTTAATGGTAAGTTTTTCTTTTTACCAGACATTATAATGCGAACGGCTAGTTTTCGCAACCCCAGTGTGTTTGGCACTTCTACTAACTTAATCATCTTGAGCGATGGTGCGTCCTCCCCCAACACAGGCTTGTTCCCTCGGGCTTCTAGGGTCAAGGATCTGTATGTCATACTTGTGTCATCCTGATAAGCTGGTGTTGCAAACCGTAAGACCAAAATAGTTCGACATTCTTCCCATACCTAGAAGGTTTGCTCGTGTAGTCCCCACCACTGTGCTGCTGCGCCCCATAGTGTCATTTTAAGGGCTCCCAACCCGCATTCCCTCGGAACCATGGCTTCAAAGGCTTGCAGGAAGTCCTTCACATATCACGAACCATCAAAGTAGGGAAGATCTCTTACCTCAGCTGACATGCACTTGATATCCCTAGTAGTTCAGAGGCATCGTAACATGGAGGCGATCTGTAATCGGTGTTGCCAATTTTCCAGCTCCTCGTTTGAATCAGAAGGGTCCTTATTATCTTGCTTTCTAGCGGTGGTACCCCTGGTCGCAGGATTGGTTCGTTCACCATCCTGCGTGAATAATTTGTAGAGGTTATCTATTTCTTCATTCTCGTGGACTGTTTCTGTATGCCTGTCCCCCTCGGTAGGGTCTAATGGGATGATGACACGTATTCCGTTATTCTCGAACATCATATTTCGTTTTTTTAAGTTGATGATACCTGCCATTTCGATCACCCAATCCAGGCCCAGAAGGGCTGGGTAGGGGTCTGTATCTTCTACTGTCTGGATATCTTCAAAATCAGCTCGTACCCTAACTCGAGCAATGTCCACCACTACTTTTGAAAATATTCCCAACGGTACTATCTTCTGTTGATTAGCCATGCATAGCTGTACAACAGACCATTCGAGCTTAGGCTCACCCATCCACTGCCAAGTCTGATTAGGGAGCACATTCGCATCTGATCCTAGATCAAGGATAACTTGATCTATTTCAAAGTCTCCAATCTGTGCTGTGAGCCGCATTTCCCGTCCCGTTCGTTTCTTCTGTCTGTACAGCTAGTGCACATTGTGTATTTGCATGCTAGAAAGGGTCTTCTTTGCGCACCCATCGATCAGCTTCTGAAGACTTTCCATGGCTTGTTGGTTGTGTAGTAGTTTCATACACGCTTGAAAGAATGGTTTGACCTCCTCCCTTTTTTTAGTGTCATATGCTCCTCTTCTGCCGTGATCACCACCCATCCTGATCGCGGGGTTGAGTTCTTTCGGGGGATATCCCTCCTCTGTCGCAACTTCTTTTATTGACCCTTCTTGGACTGATCCTGCCTCATAGGGTTCTATTTTCATCCTCTACACATTTTGTGTAGGGTTCTGCTGCTTCTCCTGAACCCTTGCTACTAGAATCGGGCATTCCTCAATCGAGTGATCCCACTGTCTACAATACCGACAGGTCTGCCGAGTTGGGTTTAAACAGTCTCGTGCAAAATGACCTACTTCCCCACAGTTGTAGCAAATCATCTGACCTCGTCCTTGATCGGCGCTACCTCCGCGGCCCCTACCTTAGGTTGGGGAACCCCCCCTTCCCACAGGAGATCTGGGTGAAGTTGGATCAGACCGAACCTGGAATATGATCCCCCGTTCAGTCAGTAAACCGTATGTGCAGCAGGTCTGCTTATTGTGGCCAACTAATCTATAGAACTGGAACTATGGTTGGTTAACTTCCGGGTTGTATGTGGTCTTGTGAGGGTAGTGGCTAGTGTTGTGTAGCCCAGAAATGCGGAAATCATCACACCATAACATTGACCCACTGGATCCCGTGGCCTCCCTAGGTCGCAAGGGACTGGGTGCTCTAGTCTGTACATATGCAGCAAGTAATGGATAATTATCCTTGGTGTGACTATTTATCCGACATCAGATGCACCATTTTTCAGGGCTGGCTTCCGACCCTCGCTCCTTGCACAGATTCTGGATCTCCATATGCATTGTTTCCAGCTGACCTTGTATCTGCTGTATCCCCAGCTGTGTATCATTCCTAGGGGTAGCTTTTAGCTTCATAGCTACTTCCAATGCTTTCTCCTGTGTTTCGATAGATTGCTGTCTGACCCAAATACCCGAAACCTAGAACTAACAATCCACACTTAGCATTCACTTCTATTCATCTTCTACCTATCAACTGAAAAATACTTACTATTTATACCAATTTAGCCTAGACTTACCTCGGGAAGCAAACCGTGGTTTGCAGACTCCTGGTTTTACCTATTTTCCCACTTTACAACTCATTGGGGCTTTGATCTGCCCTATCACCCCTACTCTAGACTAAATATAATCAAAATAATACAAAATTGGACCAGCTTTCATCAGTGTGGGAGACCTTGCTCCAACATCTCGTGTTGTTGAATGTAGGCATCGCCTCGGTCCACTTGGTAAAATAGTCAACAATGACAATAATATACTCGTGCCCCTCGGCTTAGTGGGGGTTACATGTTGTGAAGTCAATGCCCCATTTTGAAAATGGTCCAACAACGATGACAAGATGTGTTGGTGCTGGTGGAAAGTGGGTTTTACGATCAAATATTTGGCAAGCATGACAACTTCTAACCGTGATAATGCAGTCAAGAAATATGGTAGGCCAGAAGTAACTAGCGCGAAGAATATTCCGCGCGGTAGCATAACCAGAAAAATGTCCACCACATGCACCAGAATGGCAATCATTTAGAACATTTTCGACCTCCTCATGCATGAGGCACCTACGTAAAATCATATCTAAACCACGACGATAAGGTGTATCACCGACGATCAGAGAATATTTGGCTTGGTATCGAATATGTTGCTGTTGCGAGCGAGAGGTATTGGGCCGAAAAGTTTTGGTCTAGAGATAAATGATGAAATTTCCATACCACGGGTCAGATCAATCAACAAGAAACAAAGACTTGTCCAGAATTGATGGTTCTGTAGTAGGATCGGTGATACTCGAAGGAAGGCCACATATAAGCTTAGAAAACAACAAATATTTATTTGACTTGGATTTGATGAATTCCAGATCAAATTCCTGGAAAATGACGATCCATTTTGAATATTTTCGCCCTAGAAATTGACGTGATAGAATGTATGTCATAGGGTTGCAATCCAAAATGAAAATGGTCTTTCGGAGTAGGATAGAATGGCGAAATATTTGTAAAGCTTGAACGACTGCCAAAGCGAGATTCTCAATGTATGTGTACTTAACTTCTGTATCATTGGGATTACGACTCAAATAATATATCAGATGTTCAATCCCATCCTCTTCTTGGACTAAAACCATAGCGATTGTTGTATCTACAATGATAAGATACAAGAAATAGTCACTCTCATAATTTGGGGGATAGATTAATGATCCTCGGATGAAGGTATATTTAAGAAAACCAAAGGAATCTTGAAAAACGCCATCCCAATGGAAGGGAATCCCATTTTTCAAGAGTCCAGTAAATCCTTTAGCCATTTTGGCGTAGTTAGGAATGAACCTCCTTAGAAAGTTAGCCTTCCCTTGGAGTATCTGTAATTGAAGCAGATTGGAAGGAGTAGGCAAATCAAGAATGGCCTGGAACTTAAATGGATCAAGCCAAATTCTGTGTTTCGACACAAAGAATCCAATAAAATGACTAGAACCAACACCAAACACACATTTGTGCAGATTGAGGCATATTTTATAGTGACGACACCGTAAAAAGATTGCTCTTAGATGTAGCGGGTGGTTAGCCCGTTTCCGTGAATGTGCAGGTAAGTCATCCAGATACGGTTGAACTATGTGCTTGATGTCATGAAAATCATAATTCATTTCCCTCTAGAATGTTGCCCCAACGTTCTTTAAACCAAAAGGGAGCTTTTGATAAGAGAATGTGCCCCAGGGATAGATAAAAGCAGTTTTATATTGGTCTTATGGGCGAATATTAATCTAATTGTATCTGGAGAATCCATCCATGAAATTTAATATTTCACATCTGGAACATTCATCAATACTTTGGTCGATAAAGGGAGTGGGATAGTTTTCTTTCAGACAAGCATGATTAACATCTCGATAATCGACACACACTCTAATTGTCCCCTATTTCTTCATGACAGGAACAATGTTAGAAATCAAATCGGTAAGTGGAACAGGGTAAATGAATCCATCGCACAAAAGTTTTTCAATCTCTGCTTTAATGGAAAAAACTTTATCAGGGTGAATAGGATGAAGGCACTGTCGCACTGGCTTAACATCAAGATACATTTTAATGTCATGTTCAACAATGTTGGAGTCGATACCTGGCATCTCCTCATATGACCAAGCAAATACATCTCGGAATTCACGAAAAAGAGCACGGTAAGTGTCAAGTTAAAATGGAGAACAAGACGCACTGACATGAATGTTTTCTACAATACGTGGTTTGGCCAAAATATTGATAGAAATTGTTTCTTCGATATTTGATGGGTTTCGCTCAGAATCGACGGTGTGGATAGGAGTAGAATTCGTCAAGAAATCAACGACAATAGGGTGATATAGTTTAGATGGATTATCTTCACTATAATATGGAAGATGGGATCGTTGATGTGATGATTCCCATGGTTCTTCTTCCAGCATCAGGGATTCCATAATGCTCTCATCATTCGATAATACACGTGAAAAAGGGTCAAAAGAAGTACCAAAATCCAAAGAACGATCAACCCAAACGATTGGCGACAATGGATTTGGATTGGCTGCATAAGCTAGGAAAATTGATTGCTATGCTAGATTACTTGGACTTAGTGGCATGATGTTGCCCACCCTAACTACTTCAGAATCATTAGGAACCTTCCTTAAGTCAGATGAAGTGGAAGATATCATGTTGCAGGTCTCTATATGTGCAATTTCCATCGATGTCACATGTGACGATAACGAAAAGGTGCCTATTAGGGAAGGATCCTTAAAGAGTCCTACACCCATGTTCTGAAGAGAAGGTGGGTTTCCGTGAACAAAAATAACACTTACAGTTGCCTGGAAACTAGAGGCGAAGAAAGAGAATTGATCAATGGCTGTGATACTTCCTTTACGGGGGAAGATGATCATACAAAAGTAAGTAGATACTACCGTAGCCATAGCGTAAACCCATGGTCTTCCAAGTAATATATTGTATTCAAGGGACCCATAAACGACCTCAAATTCAATAGTATCCCCCCTAGTTCTACTTGCAGGTTACTAATAATTCCACAAGGCTTATATGTACGACTGTCAAAAAATTTCAACGTCGTAGGTGATTGTGACAAAGTAGGCTAGCCAAGTGACTTCCAGCAACTCATGGACATGATACAAGTAAGATGTGCCTTCATCAATGATAGTGTGATGAATGAGGTGATTCAGGACATGTACTTGAATTAAGAATGCTAACTGTGCTGGTAATTGTGGCACATAGTCCGCGTGATTAAATACTACAAGATTTGAATCCGTCGGATCGATTCCACCAATGGCGGACAACAAAGCCTGTTTCTGGGAGGGAAAATTTTGAAGAACCTCAAGCGTTGACATAGAAGAGTGTGACTGAGCCAGGTCTTACACTACATTATAATTTTGAGCTGTAAGAGCTCGAGAGTTGAATGTCGATTTATGAAATACTCCCTTCGATGAATTTATTGTTAACTCTGGAAGGATAGGCTGTAGAGCCGAATCAAATGATGTTGAAGTCAAAGTGGAAGGTTGATTTTTAGCCTGACCATTTGACGATGACAATGGATTACTATAATATTTACTTCGAGTCGACACCAAAACATTAGTTTTGGGCTTAGTGGCAGATAACATAAGCACTTGCGATCTAGAAGCAACATCGATAGCAACCATATGTGTTTCCGGGTTCGGAAAAGGATTTGTCAACTCTGTAGATGCGACAGAAGTCTTAAGAAGCTTTAGGAATTCTGAGAGGTGAGGAAAATCTCACGTAAAATTCTCCTCATTACATATCAAGCAAGGGTAATGAGGTTTCCGAAATGAACCAGATGAATCATATGATTTTTCCTGCGGGGGTGAATTTGATTTCTTCTTATATTTCCCCTTATTCCTATTTCCATGCTGCTTGTCACTTTTGCCTTTGTCAGATGACATGACATGGATTTCAGAAGAAGACGTAGGATCATATACAATAAGGTTTTTATTTGAAACAACAAGTGTAGGACCAGATAGTTGACTTGCTGTCGGAGCACTAGTGGAACCAATCACACCATCACTAGCATGAATGTCCTGACTAGATGGAGCAGGAGGAATAATAAAATATGTTCGCGGGGCATTTGGAATCTTTTCATAGAGTGTGCCAGACTGAGTGTAAATAAAATCCAGATACTAGGCACAAGAAATTACTTGCTCTTCAGTGACAACACCACCTTTGGCCACATCCTCAGTGATAGATGGAAACAAGGAATTAATAAACCACTCAGCCAAAAGCTGATCAGGAACAATTTTTTTAACCATTTGGAGACCGTAATGCCACTCATGTATATGATCCAATATATGAGTAGCAGTGGTATGTTTAAAGCTGGTCAAAAGTTCCGTTCCAATTTCATATCTGATGGGTAACCGGAAGTGGGTTAAAAAAGTAGTGGCTAAAGCTGTAAAGTTATCAAACAAAGCTCATGGTAATTCATTGTACCACTTCGCAGCCAGACCAGTAAGCGTTCACTGAAAAAGACACAATCTAACATAATCATTGTTTAAGGAATTTGATGAACAACATAAATGATATGTCATGACATGCGTAGATGGGTCTTCTCCATAATTTCCATTGAATTTTGGAATTTCCGTTGGTAATTTATGAGGAATCACTAGCCACCAAGGTAAATAATGAATGGGATCTTTGGTGAGCTGATATAAATCATGTAACTCTAATGTTGCAAAAAATGGCAACTGTCGACTAAGATCAGGTTGAGCATCACCAAGATAAGATGGAATTGCCTGGGCAATAGGCCTCTGCATATTAATAAATGGATTATGTTGTTGGTAACCTAGATAGGGGTAGGCTTGTTGACCAGTACCTAGATAAGCTTGATACTGTGGGAATGGTTGCTGTGGCTACCATGGTATCTGATAAAATGGTTGCCCATTAGGATAATGTTGGGTATGTGTTATATTCTTTCCACGACTAAGCACGCGCGGGGGGGTAAGAGGGGGGGGCGGTAGCCCCCCCTGTCGGGGTCCGGGGCAGCGCCCCGGCGAAAATTTTTTGGTCCTTAATTTCCGGTGGGTAGTCCGCGTCCATGGTTTTGTGCATGGTTTTGCACATGGTTTTTGGGTACGATGGTTTTCGGCCCCTGGTATTTTTGTAGATCTGGTCAAGGGAACTACGGTTATGTTCTAATCCAGGGTTTATGGATTGGGGTTTATGTATGCTTCGGCATGTATATATATGTGTTATAACACTAAAAGGAATATAATGAAAAATCAAGCTGGTCGTCCCGATTTGGGATCCAGGGGAAAATATCTGTGTTTATCTGTTTTATGTTTTATGCTCTCGCTATTGTTTATTTTCTGTTATAAGATTCATGTGTAGATAATTTTTGTTCAGGGTTAAAACCTACAGATAATTTAGACCTGGTTGTGAATAGACAGGGCCAGTAGAAGCCTGTGACAAAGGTAAACTAGCCCGCGATTGCGAAATTCTTGATACAGATGGTTGTTGAATACTAACCTAAGAAGACGGAGTCTGTAGACTCGAAACTTGAGGGTTAGGGGTGGAAGGACCCTCTTGAAAAGACTGACCAACATGCATAGAAGAAATAACATGCATAGTAGGCACATATGCAACTGGTTGAACTAGTTGATATTGATACACAACCATTTGTGACTGAACATGAAAAGTAGGCTGCCATTGGAAAACAAGCATTCCAGCATATGATTGACCTAAATACGATGAAGTACTTCCATATGGACCTAACATCTATGGTCCCCCAACATATGGAGTATAAGGATATTGCACATACTGACTTTGATATGATGGGTATCCAACATATATTGGATAAGATGGACAATAATTGGATTGAACAACCTGATATTGAGCTCGTGATGTCAAAAAAGGATCATTCCGTTTAGTACTCGTAAGAGATGAATCAGATAGAATTCCAGATGATGACATGGGCGAAGTCCTTGGACTAGAGGAGACACCAGAGTAGGTTCCATTTAAATCATGGTAACCTAGTGGGACAGACGGACCACCATAAAGATGAGACTTGGGTGTCATAAAAAACATCGAAGATGAAGAAATAGTAGATGCTATCACAACTGCAATAGATGGTACAGTCTGGGATGCTATCTCTGCCATAGTTAAATAACCTAGCAAATACTCTAACAAATCTACGGGAACTTGAGAGTGAAAAGAATCAACAGAAGCAGAGTATGTCAAACGAGGAAAAGACTGATATAAATGAAGCCTCGACCCAAAATGAGTGGGATTTGAATGGTTTGTCTCTTCTTGAAGTTATTCCTCTATCGAAATAAAACCAGGTGGAAGCACTTCACCGTCAGGCCCAAGATAAATTTCAGGAGGTAAACTATGTGTTAAAGAGGAAGACTTGACGGTTATGGATGACTGAGGATCAGGTGGTTACACCAGAACAACTTCTTGTTGTTCGACTTCGGGATCAAGATGTTATGGTAAAAGGACAATGGGTTTCAGATCGACTTCTAGCTGAACAAGCTCGGGTTTTGGATTTACCGCTTCACTGGATTGAATTTCAGTGTCCTCAAATAACTATGAGGGTTCCATCTCGATAATAGCAGATAAACCAGTATCATTCTAAATGACTCAAGACTCGGTACTCAAAGGATCAGATGTCTTTGGTATATCAGATGATGTAGCACCAAGAGTTCCAGAGTTACTAGAATCGATAGGACAAGCGCGCGTTCGTCTACTAGGTGTAGCTTATGGCGGTAATGGTGGTTAATTCGTTGTCCTACGTGAACGACGAGGAAATGGTTGATATTATTCCACGATTGTTGATTGATTTTATACAAAAACAAATAAACAAAAAGAGGGTGATGCTAGGCAAAAGGTTTACCAAGAAAATGTGAACTACAATGTACCATCCCAGTAAACCAAGGACTTATGTACGTGCAAGAAATCTCCTCGAATGTTATGTTTGGTGTTACAAAGGTACAAGGTGGCTGACTCGGTTACCTATGGATGGTAAGAAACGTAAATTTGTCCTCCTAAATATACACGAAGGTACGTGGAGGCCCAATCTGTATTAGCGCTATCTAATGCGAAAGCACACAATGAGAGCATCCCCTTATACTTTTCGTACTAGAACACCGCCCGATATACCAGAAAGTATGTGGACAAGCTCCGATACACTTACGTACATGGAATGAGGTATCACACTCAGAATTTATTACAGACAATTAACGAAAACTGCTATGTTTAACGATGCCAGAACATGTCTTCTATCCTAGGCCTCTAAATGTTATCGTTAATGTTACAATGCTTCCTTTCATAAATTCAAATAAATTTTATGTTGATCTTGCTTATTAGTTTGTCTTTCAGGTTCATCGTGAGATGTATTGAACATTCCTAAAATTCAATTAGAATGATAAGCATTCCTTTCGAATTGATTTTCGACAATGAAAAAAAAGCTACAAGGGATAGAGCAATCAGAGTCTATGAAATCAATAATGAGCACATCTAAATTCAATTTCCCTAAACTATTCCTAAGAAACACTCACAATCCCTATATGCAAATGCATGTTTTTATTTTCAATTTATTTTAAGTTTAGATGAACGAAAAAGAAACTAATTCACAAACAATCTCTCAAAACTTTTAAAAGAAATGAAGACTGAAACGACAATTCCTCTTTTCAAAAATAATTAATTGATCAAATGTAAAATTTAAATTTGGAACTATTCGACAATGACAAAGAAAAAAAAAAGAAACATTGATCAAACAAATCCAAAATGAGGCAAGAAGAGTAGAGGCAATCTGGTCTTTAGAGGGAATCAATCACTTAAAACTTCAACAAGATATACATTGACATGAATTGGAAAAAGACAAAATATGATAGAATTTGGTTGGTCACAGGGGAAATGCACCCCTGAGTGGGAGACAGTGCATTGCAGAGGACTGTCCCTAAGCCAACAGTGCTATGCAAAGCATTGTGTCAAGACCAATAGTGTGTTGGTGCCAGAGGACTGTCTAAAAAAGAAATCAAACACACTATTGCTAAGACACATTAAAATGAATGAAATTAAGCAGGTAAAGTCTACTAGATGTTGATGGACAAGGAAAAAACCACCAGAGATGATCCGTTGATCCCTAGTATGGTTGCAAATTTGTTTTATGGAAATCAAACCTACAGATAAGTATGCTTTCCATAAGTGTGGTGGTGCACTTAGAAGAACAGAAAGAAAGATATCTGACCTTTTCCTTAAAATGAATAGATAAAGGGAGGAAAACCTACTTGTAATATGTTCGCTTTTCCTCTCCTCCCTTCGTTGCTTCCATCGCTCTCAATCAACCTTAACTCGCTTGATTGATACCTAAAATCGAAAACAGAAGAAAAAAAAACATAAAGGAAACACAATCTATTCAAGTTAAACAAATTGAATCGATTAAATTCATAAATACACATATAACATCATTGACACGTTTATTAGGAAAGGAACAAATGTCTTTATTGTGAAGTAGAAGGAGGAGTACAACCAGTTGATTGATTCACCGTTACTCATCCAGCTTTAGTCCCATCCTCATCACATCCAGCATAAAAAATCTAGCAGCATTATAGTACATGCACAATACCTTCTGTTATCACCTTAGTAATTATTAGGTTGTGGGATGGGGATTTTTGTATTTAAGAACACTAAGGGTAACCAAGAACCACTTTGGGAATTCAAGATCTAGCCTTCTTGAACTCCAGAGAGGGATCTCTTCGTATGATTTAACTTTGTTTTAGTAACAAATATTAGGCTAGCTATGATTGTGTATTTGGGTTTGATTTTAAAATATCGGTGGGAATAAATATGATTTCAAGGTAAACCAGAAGGATCTACCAGAATATTGGGCAATGGAGTCAACTCTATAGGCAAGCAGAACTAAGAAAAAGGCTCAGAGATGCAAATGTGCTAAGGGCAAGATAGGTGACCTTCTAAGGCTATATATAGGCTTTATTTGATGGAGTGGATGGAATCTGAGCAAAAGGGCACTTAAGAATCCTTACACTACAGATAAGAAGATTGAAGAAGGGGATCTAACTGGGACCTAGAGCAATTAAGAATTCTATGGTCCGGTTGTCAAGTAGAAAACATCAAAATGTTAATAAGTTTCGAAACATGGAGCTTATAATCACTAATCCTGTTTAATTTCTCCTTAATTGATCATTACAGACTAGAAATACATAATATGAATGAATGTAAACTTAAGAGAAATACACTGAAAACAAGGAAAGAACGAGAATTATCTTGTCACCACGAGAATCCTTAGCTATGATGTCTCTGATCTCTTTCCAGTCTGCTACTTTCGCTAATTGACTCACCAACTTCAATATAACCAGCAAATAAGACTATAGTTGTCTTGAGAAATTTTTATTCACCTTGAATACTTCGAATTGTGAAGTATTTATACAAAAAATTGTTTGCAAAATATCTCAAGAATTGAGATAATGTTTTAATAAAAAATAGGAAAGAAAACTTAATAAGAAGGACAACTGCAAAACAGTTTGCAATCTATTACCTTTTTACAAGAAAAAATAGAATTGATTATTCTAATTTGAACTGATTGTTGTTGTGCTATGTGTACTGCTGGAATTTGGTGCATCTTATCGTGGAAAGTGGTTGAAGAAATTTCCTTCCTTTAAATTTCAACGCTGATACTCTTTATTCATCTGATCTGAGCTGTTTTACTATGTATTTAAAAAAGTAACCAACAGTAACTTTCTTTTCACTGATACTCTTTCACCTACTGATACACTTTAACCCTGTATTTTTTACCTTTGAGGTAACAGTAAAATATGAATTTCCAAGTGATTTTTCTATTTTTTATCCATCAAATTCATAGCAGATCTGTGAATTCTTGCCACTTCTCTGCAGAGGGGATCTTCATAGTCTTCAAATTTTTGTAACTTTCATCTGCCTCTGTATACTTGGAAAAATTAGGCTTGATAGTGAACATATGCCTGATCTCATTATCTAAAAAGAACAGATTTTCAAAATACTGAAGAAGTATTTTGCCTGTTGGTGATCCTTGAGGCAGTGGTTGTCTGGCTTGCTCTTTTGCATGATTTCTGATTTTTAGATCATAATATTTCCGAGGCATTAAATTTTCATTCAATGCGTGAATATTAGGCAAACCTGTTTTTGACAATGTTTTTTATTTGGCTAAAAATCTTGAGATGGATACATTCATGTCTTTACACCAGTCCTCTAGATTACTCATTATGTTTCTTTTGTTCATGACCTTTTTGATTTGAAGAATGGTTTTTGTTCTATCAACAATTTTCAATTCTTCCAACTCTTCCTTGTTTTTACAGTTTAAAAAAGGTATGAGTTGGATTGCTTGGGCTGGTTTATTGTCAATTTCCTTCTTACTCTTGTCAATCTCTGCGCTAGCAACTTGAAGTAACTCTCTTTGTTCATAAATTATCCGAATTGAAGGCCATTGAGAATGAATGCCTTCAATAATTTTGGTCCATAAATGATTTTTTATATAGGCCACTTGATCTGTAAGATTTATTTGTGCTTGTAGAATCTTCACCTGTTCTTGTAGTCGATCGGCCCTTTTCTCATGTCCTCTAGAAGCAATCAAGGCATCATTTTTGGAACTTTCTAGAGTTTTGATAATGCATTTCAAACTAAGAATTTCTTTATCTTTAACAGATATGTCCTCCATGGCTTTGATTACGGCTACTTGGTCTTGCAGTGTGCTCATCTGTGAGGATGAAGAAGAAGAGGTAGAAATTTCTTGAGAAGTAATTGGCACTGCAGTTGCCAGTACTCCTTTTGGTGCCAAGTGTTCTGCTAAAGTAGATGGTATGGCAGTGCTTATAGTGGGGATCACTGTAGGAATAACCATTGGTTGTGCTTTTCCTAGTTCTTCATTCTCTTTTATTACGGCCTCTATTTGACTTTCCATTGTTTTTATCTGACCTGTCATTTGATGTACAAGCTGCTTTAATTCATCATTCTCTGCTTTTTGCTGTAGAATTTCTTTTGCTTGAGAGTTTTCACTCTGAGGCAACTTCAGTTGTTTTCTAAGAGTAGCTATATCCTCATTTTTCTGTTTAATTAGGATTTTTTCCCCTTCAATGTTGGCTGGATCACCCCCTGCTTCAATCACTATATCTTCTAATGCTTTTATTCTCAAATTATTAGCATATAGTGAGGCTTTGTCCAACTTCATTTGATTTTGGAGGTTGAGTACTGTTTTCTCAAGCCTAATTGATTTCATAGTCTTACTGACAATTTTGGAATATAGCATTTCAGTATTGCTTCTATGAAATTCAATTTGATCTAATTCATGAATGGCATCTGCATCCACTTCAAAATCTATTTTGGAATATTCTGCCATTGATTTTGGCTCAGCCACTGTAGGCTTCAAGAATGACATTACCAATTTATTGGATGAATAATCAAATGCTGAAAGAAGCCTGTCTTTGTTTCCATGCTTTTCCTTAAGAAATCTAGAATAAGCTTGATTCTTGATCTCTTCATTCTTCTCTTTAATCTGTCTGAATCTAATCTGAATCTCTGACTCTGTATTGTCAGTTTCCTGAGAAGAAGGAGGCAAATTAATAGTAGCCTGGTTTTCCTTCATGACTGTATCTTTTTGCTGTGTTCCAATTTTTACATTTTGAAGCTCTTTTAATGTTTCAGTGACTATTATTATAGCTTCATCATCTGTTTCATTATTTTCAATATTTACAGCCTTATTCCTTTCTTCTTCTGTTATCTTACTTCTTTTACTATAAGGAATTCTGAATTTTTTGTCTTCAATAGTCTCAGCTACAAAATTGTCTCCTTCCCTGTATCTTTTATGTACATTATCAGTCTCTTGGCTTGTGGAAGCCACCTGTATCTTTCAATTTGTTTTCCTTTGCCACTGTCTAATTGTATTACTTGTACTACCTGTGAATCATCATCAAATAGGGTATTTGGCTCCCATTCAATTTTATTAGCATATCTTTCAATATGGGGCTTAGAATCATGCAAGTAAACATGCAACTTGCATTTTACCCTTATTGTATTCAGAATACCTTGTGGATCATAGTTCCATATAAAAATACATGGGAACTTGTACTCTCTAAGTTTGACATTTATTTCATTGGCAACTTCTCTGTTATCTACAATGAATGGCCCAATTTGATTCTTCAGCTTAAATTGGGTCTTTTTCCTGGAAGCTATGAAGTTGATTTCATCTACATTCAAGAGTTGTCTCAGATATTCCAAAGAAAATATTCTTATAGAAACAAATTTCGGTAATTTATATGGGGCCAGGGATGAGCCATACACTCTGATTTTTGTATGATATTTATATAAATACCAATCCCCAGTTTTATGGCTCTCAGATAGCTGTAGAATTCTTCCAGTCTCATCATTAATCCTGGGGATTTCCTCTTTTTCCAAAATATACATAGCAGGAGCTATAAATGAGTCATTGAAATCTGCAAAACTATACTCTTTGTTCCATTTCCTTAGAATAGATGACCAAAATACTACTGACAGAACTTTTCCTTCTGCATCCACTTTCTGACATTCAATGGGGAATTTTTATGTTTGATAATATAAGAAGAGGTGGAGTAGATAAGAGGAGTATCTGAAGACTCCTTCTTCAGATAATATGGATAACTGATAATGCATACTTTCAGCAATGAATCTAGCAAATTGAACTGAATGGATGGTGATTGACCAGGGCTTAGAGTTGACAGAAAACCTAGGATAGCCACATCAGTGAATTCATCACTGGTGTATCCTAGTATGAAAGAGAGCATTGAGAAAATTTGTCTGGTCTCATCTGGGAAATCAAAGGTGTCAAAAGGAGGATTTAACTTAGGAATATCAACTTGATTTGGACAAAAATTCTGGTATATTTTGAATCTAGTATTGAAATCCAAGTCAAGATATAGTTGGGTTAAATCTTCTATTGATAGGGAAGTAGAATTGGGGTCATGATTCATTTGCAGCATGGAATTGATCGACTCTTCAGTGATGTAAAACATGATCTCTTTTTCTTTGTTCACAATACATCTTTGTTCTGGAATATAATAGGCTTGGCATAATCTGATAAAGTCAGGAACAGAATGAGTGAGAGGGACAATATATCTAGTAAGATTGGATTCCCAAATTGGAATATCTTTGTCACCCTTTTCCACTGATTTGCCATAGCACCAATTATAGACATCAAGCAGGTTAAATTCTACATTAGGGTCCAGTATTCTATAGTCCAGATCAACTAAAGGGTTGTTCTCTGGAGAAATGACTGGAGGCTGGACTGGTCTGACCACTTCTGTAGAATCAGCTGTGAGTGCAGGAGTTGGTTTGTCGATTTTGAAGGACTTAGGCTGAGGAATCTTTGCAGAAGACTTATTTTGAGATTTTGGGCCTCCATTCTTGGGGGTTACCTATTTCTTGGTCATTTTTAATATGAACGAAGCAAGCTTAAACGGTTTGCTAAGTTCCTTTACGAGAAACAGGGGTTTCTTGGCGAATTTCTACTGAAAATGGGATTTCTGAGCAGGGTTTTTAGGAAATTCAAGGAATTTAAAGCTCAGAACATATATTTAAAATTGATTTCAACGGAAAAACAGACCAGGGTGTGGGAACAACTGCAAGAAAGGGCAATTATGGATTCCAGGGAAATTTTGACAGAGTTTCCCCTGTAAAATGGACACTTTTTTGCAGTAATTTTGGTAATTATTTGAAATCGACATGAATTTTTAATTCTCAGAGGGTAAGTTCAAAGAAAAGTACCTGGAGAACCAGCAGAATTCGGTTGAAGACGTTGCAGAGGTGCTCAGTCTTCAATTTTTTGAAAATGGCCTCGCAGAGGAAAATGTAGTACTTTGTAATGGAAATTTAGGGCAATGGGTGTCAAAAAATGGTAATGGTAGGTTGAAAATGGCTCTGCAAAGTTTCTCAGGGTTTAAACGACGTGATTTTGAGGAAAAACGGTTCTGCAATGTTTTTACAGGTTTAAAGCGAAAAGGTGAAAATTTGAATGAAAAATATAATTTTAATGTATTAACCGATGGTATAACCATAGTTAAATGACATTAAACTCGGGTTAAACGGGTGAGGTTTATGGAATACCGCCAGTGGTATTCACGCGAGTAAATGGTGGTAAGTGGAAATTAGTTTTTCGAACGCGATACAACATCGTGGCGACACGTAGGGGCGGGGCGGTTTGGAAAAACCACCCATTTCGCGCGGCTTTTCCAAAACATCAAAAGATTAATTTATGAGTGCGAAAATGTATTAGTGCTGTCGGATCTGGATTCAACAAGCGAACGGCCACGATCAAAAGGAAAGGTGCGGGGAAAAGGTAAGTTATCGGGTTCACTTTGGGCCATTGATCTTGGGAGATGAAGGATAGCTCGGACGGTCGGAATTTTACGCGATGGGGAGAGATAAATGTATTAAAAACTTTCGCGCAATTGTATTACCATAGGATCAAATGAATTCTAGGGATCGGACGGTTAAAAATGAATCCGACGGGAGAAGGCTTGGTTTAGTCATATATACAGAAATGACTTATTCTTATTGGAAAATCAAGTGTTTGGAAGGATTACCAAGGCTTCGAACTGTGGTTAGGGTCTGGGATTTAGGCGTAATGTATGCGGGGAAGAAGAATAAGCTAAGGTTTTGACCTTGGGTTAAGGGACTTGGAGCGGGAATATACAGGGAAAGGTTTATTTTTATTGAAGTTTAGTTTTGACAAAACTTCACATAATACATGTTTTAAGATGTATTTTCTTCATATTTTATTTATATGGATAATTAAATCAAGAAGATTTAAATACCATAGGGTCGGGATTACATATAAGGATAAACTTTTCGCCAAAGGGGTTATAAGAGGGGTTTTATTTAAGCATGTGGGAATAAATAACTTTGGCTTAAGTTATATTAAGTGGGTTTTTGGGATTTATTTATAATAAAGGAGTTAAATAATAGGAAAAGGTCAATTGTAGGGATTTAATACATAAGTTAGAGTTAATATGACAAGGGGACAATGTATTTTCAAAAACACATTAATATAACTAAGAAAGTGAAGATTAAAAAGAAAATTTGCATTATAATAACTTCGTCACTTAGACTTAGGATAAAATGTGATTTTGAGGGCATTATGCTTTGAAATGATGTGGGAAGTTAATCAAATGAGGATTAGAGTATCTTTAAGTAAAAATGAAGTTTTACTTAGGATTTTTCAGGGGAAATGAGTGCATGAATGGTAAATGATGTGATTAAGGGATTAATATAGACATTTCACACTTTCAACTGATTAGTCATAGAGCCTTGGGTCCGGTCCCAACAAAAGTCAAGGAAATGCCTTGAGCCTTTCTGACTGATAGTCTAGAATGTTTCATGATTATGGGAAGGGGAAGTTAGCTATTTTGAAGACCATGATGAATGATATTTACATTGAAACTTTTCACCTTCTTCTACCTACCCATCTTACCATGCTAACATTTTTTCTTCTTTTGTAATAAGGTGCATTTAAGATAGCAACCTTCACAACATTTATTCTTTCTGAAAGCAAGTAAACTATCTAACTCTACACTTATTTCATCCATGAATCCAGATTAAACTGTTGGATTCACTTTATTTCTCTACCTAACTACTGAATTGTTAGGATTAAACTGTCTAACAATTCATTATTCTCTATCTACAACAATGGAAATTGAAACAATGATAAGTTAAGATTGAACTGTTTAACTCATCATGGACTAATGGAATTTATTGACACTCTGCCATAGTCAAAAAGTAAAATTAGTGGCATTTAGGCCTGCTCACTTTCATGTTTTATTCATTTTTTCTTTGGGGTATCTTATTTTTTCTAAGTCCTTTGATTATTTTTTTAGGACTTTTTACCCTCTTTTTGATTTTTTTACAAAATATGTGAATACAACTTGCAGAAGGCAAAGTATGTACAGATTTACAAGATTATCAACAGTCAAGTCAAAATTATGACCCCTATATTATAGGTTGCTAACACCTCCAAGAGTTTTGATCTCACCAGAATAAATCTACTTAACACAAAGTCTTGCTCCCTTGTGCACTATGATCAATGCTCTATTTATAAGTAGATGAAGATAGTTTGACATAAATGAATCATTGAATGGATTTCCTAAATATGGATGAAGAAGTTTCCTTGTTCATGGGAATAGGAGGATAAGAGGTTTAATGGCTTCATGGTGTCCATATTCAAAGCTATCAGATGAGGTGAAAGCTGGAACAACTTCTGAAAGCCACTAGAGGTCGGGAAGATTCTCGGAATCCAGTGAAAATTTTTCTCCCAGTCGACCAATGTACTCTAAAGTGGGCCTAGATCCTCTACAACAAAACCTTGCATGGGATTAGATGCTCTGCAAAGTAGTTACAACTGTCTAGGGGTGTGTTGATGGATCAATGGGGCACTTCAACTGGCATCTAAGCAGTGAAAATTTCATGAAGGAAAACCACCAATGGAATGACTTGTTTAGGGCATGTAGCAACTAATTTAGAGTGTGATAGACCCTAATAGATACTAATCTGTGTTTTGGGATGATGCCCAAATTGACCTGTAACAACGCAATTTTCATTGAATTTGTTGATCCAGTTGTTGGCACTGTTCAATGGAAAAAAATGACACATTCGTATAAAGATGGAATAATGTCTACCTAGACACCTATTACTAGAGTTTTTAGGAATAACGAATAAAACAATAAAATTAGTTTTACAAGAGAACAATTCTCTGTTCAACTCGCATGTGCACAAACTATACATCGATCACAAGGGTTGACAATGGAAAAATTGCATTTTGACCCAAAAAGAGTTAGGCAACATGGAATCGTCTATACTGTACTTTCTCATGTCAAAGATATTAAATCCTTGTATTTGTTAAACAAATTGGAACATAGAAAATTTTCCCTCAATGACAAAATTGTTGAGCTAAATAGACTTAGACAAAATTCCTCTTATCAAATTCAATTTAGAAAATAAAAAAGTAAAACAAATGACGATTTGACAATATGTTCATTGAACATTCATAGTTTATCCTTTCATTTGTAGGATATCATTGCTAACTATGATCTAATGAGTGCTGGAATTCTTTGTTTCCAAGAAACAAAAACAAAATCGCCCCATCAAATCCATTTTTGTCAAGCAATATCACTACATACATTTATACCATTTACATGGAAATCTCACATACTACACAAAAAAATATTGTAGTTGAAAATCATTTCACTTATACAGGAAGCCAAATTGAAACAACAATTGCAACATTCCATGTTGAAAAAAAACTATTACACTTGAAAATGTATACATTACACCAAATGCAAGCATTGAAGAAATAATTAATTTCTTCCAATTCATTTTAGAGCACACATGCAACAACTGCCCAATTGTGCTTGTTGGAGATTTCAATTTGGACATTTTTGTAAAATAGCCATCAACAAAGAAAACTACTTTCATTTATGCAAAGTAATGGCTTCAATTTTTATACAAAAAAACAACAACTGACTATAGCTCAATGCTAGACCACTTTTGGACAGACCTTTCAATTAGTACTGTTTCTTTCCATGTATTTGATGCTTATTGGACATATCATCATACAATTTGTCTTACCATATCTTTGTTGTTAGCTTGAGTAATTTTGTAAATGTTCATGCCCTACAATTTCATTGTTCACTTGTCACAATACTTGTCACATTTGAAAATGTGCAGTTTTGACATATGCTTTGATTTGCAAACATTGAAAAACAAAGGAATTCAACACAACAAGAAACAAGAAAACATAAAAAATGAAAATATCAAATTCATGTAAGTCTTTGAACCATCAACATAAATTTGTTCAATTTGTCTTCCATAACTGTAATTTTTTATGTCATAGTTAGCATGGAATTTACGCATTTTGGCTTTCACTTTGTAACATTTTGTTACATATACTGAATATTATTCTTTGCTTTAGCTTCTAGTTCACATTTCATTATTTCTTGTCCAACTTCCTTTGAAAAAACAAAAAAAAGAAAGGAGTTTTTTTTTTTTTTGTGGCCATAGTGATTCTTAATAACACTTTCCAAAGACGAACTTTATGTGTATTTGTCAATGAAATCTATAAAACATTTCTTTATTGTAACTTATGCACATTTAATACATAGCCACCAAAAATGGCTAATAGTAGTATAAAAGGTTCTGTATACACTTGATTCAGACATAATCACTTGCATTTTCGTTTTCTAGCAGCAATTGGTTGAGTAATTTGGAATAACATCATGGAAACACCTATGTCCATAAAACAATCATTCAAAGAATAAACGGTGGAAGATTATAATACAAAGATATTATATTTGTGTTGCACTAAATATTTGTATAGTCAAATGACATATTTGCATTAAATCAATGGAAATGTTTTTTAAAGCATATTGTTCTAACTTTGCATATAAACAAAAACCAAAAACAATGGAACCAGCATCCTCGTCAATCATTGAAATATGCTAAGGAGCATATGCAAAGAATTTTGAAGGCGATATCTTGGTTATTTATGGGCCAAAATAAACTAAAGGCCCTAACTCTCCTGTAAAGGCACGGTTTCTCCATGCTGATTTGGTTGATAGCCACAATTAACTGACTATCAAAGTGAACACGAGAAATAATTTTATAGAGCATTTCCAAAGCATGTTTACTGTTGGAAACAATGTTCAAATTATATATTTTGCGATAAGAAATAAGGGAATTTATGAACGAGGAGATGAAAAATGTTGTATAGTGTTACAAGAAAAAACCACGGTTGAATCAATTGCACAGGTTTGCAAAAAAAGTATACTAGCTCCAGATACAACAATACACAGTCTTCTTGTCTCAAGTGATACATATGCAGTTGGTTCAATAGGAGCAATAGTGATAGGCTGTCAACAAAATAACAAGAAACTTGAACTCGATATAAAAGATGTTGAAGCTGCAGATGACATTGCAATTGTGAGTTTGCTACTACAATAACTATACTTGCATTTTTAGCAAAAGATAATAGTTTCTTTAAAACTGCGTTCTTGTATCTTTGTGTTCCATTGTTATCAAGGTAGCAATTATCTCATCATTTCTTGCGCAAATTTCTTAACAAAAAATATGCTATCTGATTCACTGCAGCTGCTATTGAATGATAATCATAGAGACCATTTTTAAAAATACAGTATGAATTGGCATCAAAGATGACTCCACTCTTTGTTTAAAAACATTGTTAGAAATAATGTCAAAGGAAGTCAACATTTGCACTCTAGTCAACAAATTTTGTTGACCCATCGAATGATGAATTTTCAAGAGTGCATCTATTATATTTTGTCATGTCAAGAACATAGGTATGTTTCCTAATAGCTTATTCGTTCAAGTAGCAATAGTTTTACTTTGATGTACAAAATATTGCATTTTAGTGAAACATATTTGAACCTAACAATTCAATTTTTTGAAAAAATAAATAAAAATAAAATAAAATAAAATCGAAGGAGTGTTGAAAGCCAAAAATGTTTTCTCTCCTCATTTTGAGAGAATTTGTAGTAAATGAAAACAACTTGTTCATCCAAACACAACTAAATGGACAATCTGTAAAGATGACACAACATTTAACTATGAACACACTGTTGAATGCACACTGGAAACATATAGTTGCAAAATTGATCATATGTTTCAAACACTGCAACTAAAAGTACATTGCCCAGTTATTGCTGATACAATATTTCAACAATACATACATAACATATCATCTAAAATTTTCAGTTTAAGAAAACTTTGTATTCGAGGTCTTTTCGATTTAACAATTAACAATATTATTGCTGAGATAAAAAATCCGTGACTAGCAAAAAAAATGCTTTCTCTGTACATCACGTTTATACATTTTGACAGTTAAGATATTCTTCCTCTTTCCATTTTTACATCCTATATTTCACTATTTCATAATTCACAAATGCTTGTACCAACACTAATGTATAGTATTGCTTTTATTGTAGGTTACAAAATTACAAAACACAAAAACATGTTGTTCAATGCTTTCTTGATATTTGCTACAATACCTGAATCAAGAATATATATTTTTTTGCTTTTTAATAACTAGTTCTTGTTTTTCTTTAACTATAAATTTTGAATCAAACATCTTTTCCTATTGCAAATGAAAACAAAGGTCAAGATTCACATTATGCAATATAATAATTCAGTTATATCAAAAATTATGTCAGGCCATGGTATTCTTTTGTTAATAAGAACATAATATCTCAGTTCCATAGTAACATAATGTAGCTCCAAAATACTTATCATACCATATTAAATATATGTCCATATTTTTATCTCCACTGTTGAAATATTAACTTGGATTCTCATTTGCTGTGAATTTTGATATTGTGTTGTGTTAGGAAAAAAAAAGGAAGAAAATAGTTGCATGTGTATCAATGTCTTGATTTCTGTATATGCTCAATCAAATTATCTGTGTTAAAAGAAGGCACTACAGGATAATTGAGCTATCTGTGTTCTGCTTTTATTTTCCCATACATCAAATCCTCCTTATTTTCCTATTTGCATAATTGTTTTTCATGTTGTGTTCATTTGATTATTAGCTTTTTTGTTCTTGTTTTCTGAGCTATATAGTGTTGCGTTGCAGTTATATACAATTGCGAATTTATTTCCCAATGAATTAAGATAATTTGTATCTCATTTTTGTTTTCTAGTTTTTTTGTTTCCTCTTCAAATGCATTTCAAATCGGGATTTGTTTTTGCAAATTTAACTATAATCTAAGAAGATTATGGTTTTATTGATGCTAGATGCTTCGACTATGGAGCTTAGTAATTTTTTGCTTGTTTTTCCCGAGGCGTAGATGAAAACGAATGTGCATAGTTACTACAACCACTTGTTCTTTCAAAAATTTTTACCAAACTAGCGTGTCATTTTGTTAATAGGATCATAATATCTCAGTTGCACAAAAACATCATATAATTCCAAAAAATTATTATACCATATTATATACATACCCATGTTTTTCTTTCCACTGTTGCAATATTAACTTGAATTCTCATTTTATGTAAATTCTGAAATTGTGTTGTGTTAAGGAACAAAAGGGAAAAAAAGAGAGTTGCAATTATCTCAATTACTTAATTTCTGTATATGTTCAATGAAATGTTGTGTAATAAAAAATTCTCTACAAGAGCATTGAGACATCCATGCTCTATTTTTTTGTTTGCATATATCAAAACTTCTAGAAAATTTATTTTTCTATTTGCACAAGTGTTTTTTTTTAGGTTGTGTGCTTTTGTTGATTGCATTTTTTGTACAAAGGTTTTTATTTCCTAAGCTATTTACCGTTGGATTTTAGTTATATATAATTGCAAGTTTATGATCTAATGAATTAACAAAACGTATATCTTATTTATGTTTTCTAATTTTTTTGTTTCCTAATGCATATAAACTTGCAAACAAATGCAACTTTAACTAGAGTGTAAGGAAATTGTGGTTTTTCTAATCCTAATTGCTATAACTATGGTGCCAAATAAATTTTTGGCTCTTTGTCCCCAACCATAAATGGTAACGTGCGTGCATGGTTTCTGTAGTCACTTGTTTTTCCATTGCAACCTATCTTGATTCAATTTTTTTTTTTTGAATAAGGCTAGTTTATATTATATAATACAAAAAGAGTACAGTCAGGCTTCATGATAGGGATTTTTGAGTTAGCCAACCCCTGTGAGAAGGAGACAATTCAAAAATTCAAAAATGGGGTTGCCCCTTCGGGGGAAAACGGTCCATAGAGAGTTCAAAAAGTCATAGAAAGAGCTACCCTTTATAGGGAAACCAACTATTAACAAAGTATAAAAAAAAATGAGTTTGTTGTGCATATGAAAAATAAACATAGAGACTGTAGAGTAGCTTGAAAATAATGGAAAAAGGAGAGCCATGGCTCTACAGCATCATGGTGTTGCGGTTGAGGAGGTTCTTCCACAATTTAGCACCTGTAATTAGAGAGGGCATCCTCCTTCTTGGAGAGTTGGGGAGCCAGCTAAAGAGTGGAGGTGGAGCAAGCACTTATGTCCTCAGCATTGTCAATTTGTCGGGCTCCTTCAGCAGAGATACTACCTCCAATTTTAGAAGCTTCCTCCATGCTCTTGACTGGAAGAGCCACCATTTTCCTGGGCAGCGGGGAGGATGAACAAGAGAGATTCGATTTTCAGGGCCGCTTCCTTGAACTTGAGCCGGAGTGGCTCTACTGAATCTCCGAAATTCGAATTGAGAGATGGGCCGAGAGCATCTAGGGGTCAGAGACCTCCGACACATCAATAGCCACCGAGAAGGCCACTGTGCACTCTTCCATGGGCGAAATTGGGGGGCGGGAGGGAGAGCCCATGCCTCCTCCCCTATAACAACGCATGCTGTGGTGGAGAGGCATGGCTTTGATGGAGTTCTAAGGATGCAGAGGAGGGAATGAATGTGCAGAGGGAGGCGGATAGCCAGTGGGTGGAGGAACAAAAACGTGAAGGGCTGAAGCACAACTGGGGCAAGCAGAATGGAATGCAGGAGCTTGCAGAGCAAGCCGAAGAGAAAAACGAAGGGAGGCACAGAGCGAATGCGGGAAGGAGTCGACTCCATTACCGATAAAAGGCCAGATAATTCTGCGTTGCAGACGAGGCATGATTGAATGCACAATATGCCAGATTGAATGCCATGGAATGAATAAGGCCAAAAACCAACAAGGTGTATTTATGGCTCTCACGCGGGAGGCAGGTGTAGCCTTGAGGTGAGGCCAACTGCGTGACTGCGGAGAAGCCATGTGGCCTTCCAACAAAGCATGTCTAATAATCCACATCCAGAGAATGTATTTTGATTCTTATTTATCATAACACATGTTAATAGTTTTGAATCTTTAATGAATGGTGAAAGAT
This sequence comes from Pinus albicaulis, assembly GCA_034641835.2. Taxonomy (NCBI): domain Eukaryota; kingdom Viridiplantae; phylum Streptophyta; class Pinopsida; order Pinales; family Pinaceae; genus Pinus; species Pinus albicaulis. The sequence goes on from CM076583.1 coordinate 1,068,173,630, forward strand.
ATATGTACTATTTGGAGTCAATAATCCATTTTTTATAGCACAATGTCATTGCTATGAATAATAAATATATTAGTTATTTTGAACTTTGAACTCTTATGATAATTTTTTCATAGACCTATATGATCAATTTTACTTGGACATTATGACAGATTTTACTCTCTCACTAGCATAACATTTTTCCTAACAATATTGTATTAGGTATTTTGTGTCTTTATTATTTAACATATGAAATTTACTACTCTAGATATATTGTCAAAATAGATTGAGAAATTTGTAAAATAATATCTGAATCATTGGTGACGTGAATTCTATTTTATATCTCTCATGTCACTTTAGGCTGTATGTTTTAACTGTAACAATAGCCAATTAGTATAATTGACACAAATATCACTAAACTTCTATCTTTGGCTTCACCCACTTCGGAAATATTGCAAACCTATTGAATCGTTGAGCCAAGTGATTTTATCCCTTTATTACAAAAGCATAGTAGAACTATGTCCAATGTTAATTCAGTTTCATTTAGCCCCGAATTTGAGGGAGAAACTGCTATTTCCATGAATACAAGAATGAACAAACATATGTCAGATGAGCATTTTAAAACAGAGTTACGAAGTGTAACCTATTCTTCCTACCCCAATATTATCAATGAATCAATGAACTGAGTTCAATGATGATTGAAAACACATGCCACACACTTCAAATAGTGGAGTGACTGAGCGAACATAAAAGAATAAATTTATGAATAAAGACGAATCCATTTTTTAAGCACTTCTTACCTATTATTTAATATTCTTGGGAAGTTTTATTAAATGCATTTCGAGTACACTGATATGAAATTTGATGTGCTCAACATGCCAGTATTATGCACTTAGATAGTCATGGGATAGTTAATAATGAAGTCATTCATGAAGCTGAAACTAGTCTCCATGCATTGCAAATTTTAATATTTTAATGTTAATATGATAATTAATCTCTTCATAGTTAATTTTTCCTATAATTTTGTGATTTTCAATTTTAGTATTTCTTGTATCATGTGCTTTTGCAAATAATCCATTATGGTGGATTCCTTATGGGTTGCATATTATATTGTTTTTCTACTTGCAAAATGTTACAAGTTGTCACACTCGGTCACTGAATCCAGAAACTACAAAAACAAGGATGATGTGAAGGTAATTTCTAGATAAACCAACAAGTCATAAATAACAAGCTTTACTCATCATTTTTGATTTTTTTTGCTTTACATTCATACTAAGGTATTTTTTTCACAAGAAAAATTATGATATATTGATTTTTGCACTAGATGGAAAGAAGGTCTCCCTGTGTGTTTGGGATCAATATTAAAATCTTTATGGGTGTCTAATTGCCTACACAATTACAGAACCTATCAACACGATGTAAGCATCAATTATAACTACTCTCTCTTTGAATTTTATCATCCAATTTAAATACAACTACATAGTAGTATTTTCTGACTGAGCTATTGATATGAACTAGATATGTTAGTTTTGCTGTGCTAATTACAAGTTTAGAATTATAATTTATTTGCTTCTTTTTTTCTTGTGGTGCATTAGTTTTGTTGGTGCAGGTGAGTGTCAAAAAAAGAATTTGTCTTATCGTTTATGTTGAAATTAATGACAAATAAACAACATAAGTAAGAAATGAACAGCAACATAAACATGTACAACAAACCATAAATAGAGCCATCAACACAAGTTTTTGATGAAGGAGTTCACCTCTCTTGGGCTACATCTCCTTGGTCCAACTCCATAACTTGGGGCTCTTGTATTAGCTCAAATTTGGCAAAAGTGACATTTACATTAGTCAAATTCTCTTGAAAACTATTATATTGTCTTCAAAACATACAAATAATCTAAAAATGACTGTCCAATTACTGAAAAATGACTCTGGCTGATCCAGACTTGACCTCCTTCCCTGGTGGCCCTAGGCTCCCTTGAACTTACCTGTAGAAAAATCACATCTAGAAGTCGTTTTCAGCCTTTTAAACCTATTCCATTGTTTTTGGAATGCCAAAATCATCTAATATTGACTATTTATTTTCAAACAATGGTCGAAATCTGCCTCCATTATGGAAAAGACAAATTTCCCTAGTTTTCCTCCACTAAATCTGGAAGCTCTGCCAGTTAACATGGCTAAATTTGGTAGTTTTGCCTAAAAATGTGCCTCCGCCATCTTTAGTGCCAGTATAATCCACAGTTAAGTTAATTTAAGCACATCTTAATGATAAGATAAGCACAATTTACAACAAATCGCATTTAGCACTAATCTTTGGATTAGATTAAATTTAATGTGGATTAGTGGTATAAACAAGGTTAATTAAAACTCTTCTGGTCCCACACAAAGCATTAAATACATCCGAAATTGGATGGCTTTACAAATATGTGACGCAGCCCATTGGTTAGAGAGTGGACGTGTGGGGCAGAGGTCCTAGGTTCAAAACTCGACCCTGCTCCCAATTCTCCAAGCTTTTACCATACGACCTTTGTAACCGTTAAACCTTTGATATATCCCAAACTTTGGACTATGCAACATTTATAATGTGGATTTATGGTTTAATAATTAAACCCATCGACTATGGTAACCAACCTTGGCATATATTATAATATCCAATTTCAATGGACCAGACTTTGGTTATTGAATAATCCGCCACTACGGTATTTATGTATATGTGATATATCCCAAACTTTGGACTATGCAACATTTATAATGCAGATTTATGGTTTAATAATTAAACCCATCGACTATGGTAACCAACCTTGGAATATATTATAATATCCAATTTCAATGGACCAGACTTTTCAATAAATACAATTCCACCTTAGAACCATTAGGAAATTTACTCCCACATAGGCCAAACTGGTGAATTAGAAAGTGCCGCTTGTCACAACCTCATTAGTAGAAACCTGAAGAATATTCCTGAAGATTCTTTTTTGCTGACTGAGCTGCCATGTCAGCAAACTGTCAACAACCTGCAAATTTTTTAGTTGTTTGAGTAAACGGACAACATACCATAACTTACTAATACAAACTTGGATTTTGATGAAATGAGTTGCGTTTGAATCCTGGCGATGAGCTCTATGCTGTCGTCTTAGTTTCGAGAAATTTTGAAAATTTTGATTTTTGAGCTAAATACTAAGCACCTGATCATTCCTCCCCACTAGAAGCCTTTTGGACCCCAAAATCTCTCTTGATTATTGATTATGTGGATGAGGGGATTGTTCCCTCACCTTTCCAGTCTCTATCCATTGAAATTTTCCCAATTTCATCATTTGGAGCTTTTCATAAAAAATCAACTTTTTCCTTGATTCTTGCGACCTTCTCTTGCTGTCATTGACACCATCATGCTGCAATATTTCTGAATTTGCAGAAAAACAATCTATTTTTGTAGAAACCATCTTGTTCCTACCTTGGTCAAAAATCAAAGAAAAATTAGAAACTTTCTCACCTTGCACACTGTCACCATGGCAATTTTTAGCTGATCTCGCTTTGTACTTGCGTCGACTCTTGACCAAGTTTCTTCGCCATTGCCATGTACCTATTGGAAACCATAAACCAGCATTTATGGAACCCATGCCTTCTTTTCCAAGCTTCCTTGTCATTTTTTCTTTGACCTTTTCACCCTCTTGCACCGACATCTTGTTTCCAACACCACTCAAAACTACTGTTGACTGCTCCAAATGTGTTTCACCTTCTTTCAAAGGAAACCTGTTAACATCCTGAAACAAATCATTACAAGCATAAACATAATTTTGAAAAGTGTGATTCAATACATCTCTTTGTTTGATCATCAACAATGTCAAGTTTTGACTTGCATTCACTATCCTCTTCATTTCACTTGCATGCGTAAGAGACAAACCTCTCTTCTTCTTATGTGCTCTAATTATGTACTCAATGTAGAAATTATATAACTGATATGTTATACATCCGAGATTCTCCTGATCACACACTATTTGACTTCATGCACAATACATAATCTCTTCTACCATTGATCATTAATTGCGGAAATAAAATCAATTGCATGCACACATTAAAACCATAAAAAATCACACATATGAACACAATAATTTATGGGAAATCTTAAAGCTGAAAACCCCCATCTATCTGTATATTATATGTCATAGATATCATGTAAAAATCATCATACAAAGCTCCTCACAAGCTCTCAATACAATCTCCAATTGCTACACACTAATAAGGTCTGATCTAGCAAATCTCATGCTCCAATCTCTGCCACCTGCTAGCCTGCCTCTACTACGCAATCACTGCTGAAGAATGGCTCTGAATGAACTCGAATTGGTCTAGCCTTGCTCACGCAATCCTCATTGGCATCTCCAACCACTGTGTTGCAAATCATGCAACATTATAGTCACAACTGATAGTCACACTGCTCTTTCACCTACCTCTTCACTGGTCTCCACTGAAACTGTCCATGCACTGTAGTTAACTGATGTATTCTTTAGTTGATTAATGAGTTAATAATTAGTGAATTAATTAATAATTAATTCACACCACTCTCACTAGTGTATCAATCGGTTAGACTAGATACAACTAGCTCAACTATGTTTAACTCAGTTAAACTGAACACAACTCCATCAACTAGCTCAATAACTCCACCAAACTCTGTCACATGAGTTCTAACTGAAGTATCCATGCAATAGCTCCACTTAACCCTCAGGAATAGCGTAATTCCTTCTGTCAGCTCCTGTGCCACATGTGTGCACTTAACTGAAGTGCTCCAAGAGAATAAGATAATGTTTATAGTCCAAATATTATTAAGAGCTAATAATATTCGACATATCTATTTTTAGACTGGCAATCTAAAAATAGATTCTGCCCAATATGTCTAAACATAGAAGTCCATATATTTTTCCAAATTTACCAACCATCCATAAATAGCATCCTGCAACTCATAGAATATGATCGACATGTCTAAAAATAGACTTGCGCGAAAAATAGCCTGCGGGTCCACTTAGTGAAGGCGACTCTTTTCACTAAGCTCATCATTTTGTTGCAATCTCAACACTTAATACCATCCTTAAACAAGTGATACTTGTTCTCATGGCGATGAAATACATATTTCCTATCATACAGATAAGGACTTCCCAATCAATACTAGATATTTCAAGTGACACCACATCAAGCTCAACTTCACCAAGAAATTTTGAGTTAATGGCGAATCTTAGTAAACACTTATTTGTAACCTGCAAGTTTGCATTCTTGCATATCCAACCCAAAGAATATTGTCTTAGATGTATAATTTTTTCAAGGCCTAGTTGCTTAACCAAATCTTCGGAAATCAAGTTAGCTTGTGACAGGGGGTACTGCCCAACAACCCTGTTTTACCTTGGTCCCAACCTCAATCTGTGTGTAAATGCATCCAATTTTCTTGCCCCAATCAACTTCACATCTCGGGCAACTCACACTGTTCTATTTTCTTGGTCTAGCAATTAGATAATTAATCTAAGGCTCAGATTGAGATATCAATCCAATTTCCTCCTTTAGTAATGACCTCCCCAAGACATACAAAAATGCTCTCTTAATAACAACCCCACAAAGAACCGGTCTCGTATCCAAAACCCTCAGCACACTTCATAGACATTCATATATCGACCCCCAGGTTTATTCGTTCGCGGGATCAACACTCTTAAGGTCCAAGCCCTTACTCATCCCTCGACAGACGCATATATTAAATAACATCACATATTTCATGTTTCTCCCCCTTCGCATATTCAACATCCTCTATTAACCCCGCAAACCTTAGTTTAAAAGGTCCCAATTAATATAATTTAGAATTGGGGCCCAGCGCTGACGAGCCTTCCACATCCGACGACGAATATCACGTCGCCTTGCTCCATACGATCCGATGGATATCGCTAGGCGTAGATGCATGAATGATAACGCATGATGGCGCTCAATGAAAGTGGTTTCTCCAGAGCCCTTGAAGCCACGTGTCGGTCAATCTATGGAATCGCTCCCAATTCCTCAATTACCGCTCACCGTGTAAAGGTGGTGCGATCAAACCCGCCGGTTAGCTCTAAATCGTGTTCACTGTTCCTCCTTCGTGGTTGCTCCTCTACTCCAGGTTCCGTCGTGCTTCCTTTTTTTATGTTCCACCTCTTTCCTTCCAGGTTCCGTTCATAATTACGAAGTGTTAGTCCGTGTTCCACCGAGAGTTCAACGCCAAATACTCTGTTTTAGTTCTTCCACATTGTAACTAATACGCCCTCGCTCCTCATTCCTTTCTCCATGAACGCCAGTCAGTTCCTTACTAATAGCGTAGACCCTTCCATGTGGGGCTTAAAACCATATCTTTGTTCATGACATATATTCAACGAATATATAAATCCACTGTCTACTAGTTTGGGATACATTGTCGACCGTATTAACATCAGTTCCTCTAACTATATACAGAGCACCATTAATCCCATCACAGGGTTTCTTAATTATCACAGATTTCAATTATCCTCCATCAGGATGCATACATATGTTCACATAGAACTTATTCAAGCAAAGCGGATATACATTCACACATGATTTAACTCGACAAATTCACATACAAAACTAAATCACAATGCACATGACATACTGAAAAAATTCTTTCTCATTAAATGAATTCTCTTACAGACTTCTTATCTCGGCTAGGTCTTCAACTCTACGGCCTTCTTCCTCACTATCCCGATCTATGCAGCTCTCTGCAGGTACAGGCAGGTCTATGTGCAAGTCCCTCGACTCTGTCACAAAGGTTTATTTTTATACATATTGGAAATCAATCGATTCACTTCCTTGATGACTCTTGGACTCCTAAAGCTAGCCTAACTTCTGAAACTGACTATCTCTTCAGGTGCCCATCAATCATTCAGGCAGTTACAATATTTTCCCTTCTAATTAACTAAAATGACTCAAATATGAATATTTACATGGGGAAACAAAACATGAGACCCCCCCTTAGGTTTATTTATGTACAAAAAGTGTCAACAATGTTACCGATGAAATAGATAACCTCATTGTTACCTACTTTTTGAAGTATCAAGAAAAACACCTGATTTTGAAAAAGTGGCGATGTGGGTCCGCACAAAAACCAATTTTGGCCGGGGCGCTGCCCCGGACCCCAACGGTGGGGACTGCTTCGCCCCTCGTGACCCCCCAGCTACGCCCGACGCAACATACAACACGTGGGGCTAATCGTGGAAAGAATATAACACATACCCAACATTCTCCCACTTGTTGTTTTCTTTCCACAGGGGGCCACAGGAGAGCTTAGTCATTGGGCCAATTCTTCAACACCCATTGTTTCTCTACACCAAGAGAAATTTTGAGTGCTCACAGACTTTGTCAATGCATCCGCAACATTCTTCAAAGTGTCCACCTTTACCAGCAACACCCTTTTAGCCTCAACCATATCTCTAACAAAGTGATATTGAACATCAATGTGCTTTGTCTTTGAATGGTAAGCAGGGTTCTTAGCCAAGAAAATTGCACTTTGGCTATCACAGTCTATCCTTATATCTTGTTGTACCAACCCCATACTTGAACACAATCTTTGCAACCAAACTGCTTCCTTGCTTGCATGAGTGGCTGCTATGTATTCTGCCTCTGTAGTTGAAAGAGCCACTACAGACTGTCTTTTACTCATTCAACTGACTGCGCCTCCAAATAGGCTAAACACATACCACTTGTAGATCTTCTTTGGTCCAGATCTCCAGCCCAGTCCGCATCAACAAAACCACGAATGTCCAACATTCTTTCCAATCTTGGTCTTCCCTGGTAGCACAAGCCATAATCACTAGTGCCACGCAAATATCTGAAAACCCGCTTCACTGCTGTCCAATTCTCCTTCCCTGGGTTTGACATAAACCTGCTCAATACTCCCACTGCATGTGCAATTTCTGGTCTAGTACAGACCATTGCATACATCAGGTTACCCACCGCACTTGCATATGGGACAATGTAGACATATACTTTCTTCTTCTTGTGTCTTGGGACACTGCTCAACAGGACAATCTCACACCCCACAGAATAGGAACTCTTCTCATCGGTTTCATTATCTCCGTATATTGAACTCGTAACATAGTCTCAACATACACTTCCTTGGTTTAACCTTGTAGCCTTTCAAGGTTCGATCTCTCTTAATTTCCATGCCCAAAACATAGTTTGCAGCACCAAGATCCTTCATGTCGAATTTGGAGAACAGTTGGGTCTTCAAATCTTGGATAATTTCTTTGTCATTTCCAATCAACAACATATCATCCACATACAAGACTAAATAAATAACACGGTCACCAATTAATTTAAAATAAACACAGTGATCCTCCTTGCTTCTGGTGAAGCCAAGTCCCCGTATATAGGTATCAAATTTCTGATACCACATCCTTGGTGACTGTTTTAACTCATACAGAGACTTCTTCAACCTGCATACCAGTTCTTTCTTACCCTTCACCATAAAGCCTTCAGGTTGCTTCATGTAGATCTCCTCTTCTAGATCCCCGTGAAGAAATGTTGTCTTCACATCCATCTGTTCTATCTCAAAATCAAATGCAGCAGCAACAGATAAAAGTAATTTAATAGAAGTAACCTTGGCAACAGGAGAAAAAATATCACCAAAATCAATTCCCGGCACCTGGGAATAACCTTTCGCTACCAACCGAGCTTTGTATTTCTCCACCTTGCCTTCTACATTCATCTTCTTCTTAAACACCCATTTGCTCCCAAGGGGCTTCCTTCCAGCCGGCAACTCCACCAGATCCCATGCATCGTTTTTGTGCAAGGATGCCATTTCATCAGCCATGGCCTCCTTCCAGAGTTTTCCATCCTCTAAATCTATTGCCTCCCTGACAGTTCTGGGTTCATCATCAGTTATAGTTAAGGCAAAACCTGAACAGAAAGCAGATGGACTATACCTTTCTGGTTGCCTTCTTTCCCGAACCGGTCTTCTCAAAGCTGGAGTTTGTGGCTCTTCATCTTCTGAGTCTTCTTCTGTTGTAGAGTCTGATTCATCCTCCTTTAGCTCAAACTCTATCTTCTCAGGTTCCTTTGGTAGGACTTCATGTTTAACAACATCTTTCACTTATCTAAACACCACATCTCGGCTGTACACAACCTTCCTTGTTTCTGGGTTCCAAAGCTTGTAACCCTTTAAACCATCCTTATACCCAATAAAGATGCACTTTTTAGATTTATTATCCAACTTGGTCCTTTTCTCCTTTGGAACATGTACATATGCATCACATCCAAATACCCTTAGATGTGAAAGAGAGGGTTTCTTACCAGTCCATACCTCATGTGGAGTCTTATCCTCCAACGCTGATGAAGGTGATCTCTTAACTAAGTAACATGCAGTCTCCACTGCCTCTGCCCAGAATTCTTGTCCTAACCCGGTACCACTGAGCATGCTTCTTGCCTTTTCCATCAGTGTTCTATTCATTCTTTCTGCAACTCCATTTTGCTGAGGTGTGTATGGAGTAGTCTTCTGCTGTGCTATACCACACTTCTTACAGAACTCTTCAAATTCCTTCTTATAGAACTCCCCACCATTATCTGTTCTCAATGCCTTTATCTTCTTCTCTATCTGGTTTTCCACCAGAGCCTTAAATTCTTTAAATTTGTCAAAGACTTTAGATTTCTTCCTCAAGAAATATATCCATGTATTCCTTGAGAAGTCATCTATGAATGAAACATAGTACACAGACTTTCCCAGTGATGGAACTGACACAGCCCCAAACACATCACTGTGCACAAGTTCTAATATCTTGTTTGCCCTCTTAGCACCAGAAGGAAAACTCACCCGATTCTGCTTCCCATATACACAATGTTCATAGAAATCGAAATCCAGAGAACAATTAGACATACCTTCTACCATACCATTTTTGTGCAGTATCTGAAGGCCCTTCTCTCCAATATGTCCAAGCCTTTGATGCCATAACATGGTCTTTTCTCCAGAGACAGCTAGGCTTTCCGCTCCACTTTCAAGAACCATAGAACTATTGCACCCATCAATAACAGTTCTACCTTGTAGCTTGTATAGAGTTCCAGTCCGAACTCCCCGCATTAGTACCAGTGCTCCTAGAACCATCTTGCAGGAATCTTTCTCGAACACTATTTTTACACCTGCATCATCCATCTTGCTTACAGAAATCAAATTTCTAGCCAATGCAGGAATATGCAGAACACCAGGAAGTGTTCTAATCCTTCCACCTTGCAGCTTCAGCTTGACCTTTCCACGTCCGATGATTCTGGCCTTCCTATCATCCCCTAGGAATACATCACCACCATCATATTTCTCATACTCGCAGAACCACTCCCTATGGGGAGTGAAGTGAAAGGATGCACTTGAGTCAATCAACCATGACTCATGATCTACATGTGTATTTGAAGAAAAAGCCAAATACACATCCCCACCTTCATCTGAGGTGGTTTTTGCCTCTGCAGAAGGAGCTTCATCAGATCCCTTTCCTTTCTCGGGAGCTTTAGATCTGCATTCCTTTTTGTAGTGTCCTTCCTTTCCGCATTTCCAGCACACCTTTACAAACTTTCCAGGAGATTTAGATCTCCCTCTAGATTTAGATCTCCCACTCGAAACCTTATTCTTGTTTCTGTTCTGGGACCTTCCTCGTACAGATAAGGCATCTCCATTTTGACCCTCCATATTTCTCTGTCTCATTTCCTCCGACAGCAAGGCTGAGACAATGTCATCAAAATTCAAGGTAGTTGTGTTGCTACTTATTGCAATAACCAGACTGTCCCACGAGTCTGGTAGAGAACACAACAAACTGATGCACTTATCTTCATCTGAGATTTTAATATCAACAGATGACAGTTGACTTACCACAGTATTGAAGGCGTTCAGATGCTCTGCCACCGAGTCTCCATCCTTCATCCTCAGGTTATACAGCTTTTTCCGTAGGAACAACTTATTCACCAGAGACTTAGATTGGTACAAAGTCCCAAGTTTTTCCCACAAGGTCTTCGCCGTAGCTTCCCCAGATACATTCAACAATACTGAATCTGACACACACAACCGTATTGTGCTCTTAGCCTTCCGATCCAGTTTCTTCCAGTCTTCATCTAACATTGTCGTTGGTTTAGTACCTGGATCTACCACGATCCACTGATCTTTATCCACCAGCAGATCCTCCATCTTGAGCTTCCACAACTCAAAACTCTGACCATTAAATTTCTCGATCTCTATCTTTCCGCCGCTCGCCATATTCTTTCACCGCAAGAATCGATCCCGCAGATCTCCCACTGCACAGGGTCTACCACAGGCCCGAGCAAAAAACCCTCAACAACAAAGGCGTCCCCTTGAAGCCGAAACAGCTCTGAAACCAAATGTAGGTTTTAACCCTGAACAGAAATTATCTACACATGAATCTTATAACAGAAAATAAACAATAGCGAGAGCATAAAACATAAAACAGATAAACACAGAGATTTTCCCCTGGATCCCAAATCGGGACGACCACCTTGATTTTTCATTATATTCCTTTTAGTGTTACAACACATATATATACATGCCGAAGCATTCATAAACCCCAATCCATTAACCCTGGATTAGAACATAACCGTAGTTCCCTTGACCGGATCTACAAAATACCAGGGGCCGAAAACCATTGAACCCCAAAACCATGTGCTCATATGAAATGGTGACAGTCACTATCCGTCACTATAAATCATTATTGGTGATGGACCTTGAATGTCACCACAACACCTATACTTTTGGCGACACCACCTTTGGTGACGTTCAGTTTTTGGTGACTAAGGCTCTTTTGACCCTCACCAATGAGCTTATGGTGACCATTTTCACCCCTCACCAATGTACTTTTTTCTTGTAGTGAAGCCCTTACTCAACCCTCGGCAGATGCATATATTAAACCATCCTCTATTAACCCCGCAAACCTTAGTTTGAAAAGTCCCAATCAATATAATTTAAAACCAGGGCCCAGTGCTGACGAGCCTTCCACATCCAATGGTGGATGATACATTGTGTTTCATTTTCTAATCGGATGTCCTTAATCAAATCTCACGCGGCTCATACGCACGACCATTAACTCGCGATGAGAGCAGGTTTCCAAAACTACTTGAGGCCACATGTCGGCTTGTGGCACT